>JAWNLX010000604.1:580000-1295000 GCA_035042055.1 Drosophila macrothrix
CGTTTCATCGTTCTGTCCATTTTGGGGTTGCAGCAGAGTTCAATGGTACCCAGCGGCAACAACCACATAACAAAGCCAAAGAGCATGGCACAGACGCGCGCAAAAAAAAAAAAAATAGAAGCCCAACACAAAGCGCAGCCCGTAAAACAGAACAAAGCATGCGAAATTTTTGAGACGAAACCGTTTCGTTTACCTGCGCCATCATCATCATCGTTTCGTTTCGTTTCTAAACGGGCCGCCTGCAGCTGCACATACATATGTATACTAGATACACACACACACACACACAAATTAACTTCTGTTTGTATGTGTGTTGCTAGAGCCATGGACGAGGCCATCGTCGACAAAGGTAGCGATTCACTCTGCCTGGATATAAATGATTTGCTCGACCCGCGTTCAATGCAAATTTTTATTTTCATGTTTTTTTTTCTGTAGAAGCAACAACAACAACAAAGGCAATCGTTAAATTCAAAGACATCGTCTGAGCTGGAGAGCTTCTGCTGCTGCTGTTTCTGCTCCTGCAGTTCCCCCTCCCCACAACAGATGTCGCTGGCTATGCGTCAAGCGACCCCCAAAGCAGTTGCTGCTGCTGCTGAATGAAATTCACTCGACGATGGCGCATTTATTGAAAAAGTAAAAAAAAAAAAAAAAAAAAAAAAAAAAACAATGGGCAAGGCGAACGCGAACCCCACACTCAAGGGAGGGAGTTGTGTGTGTCTGTGTTTTATTATTAGTGTATGCGAGACGATGCGACAGACGGTGACAAAAACGACAAAGAATGGCGCAGACAACATGCATTCATACAAGAACAAAGAACAATAACAACAACAACAAACAGTCAGCATCCAATTTAGCAAGGCAACAACAACAAAAAATCGCCGAGGAGCTTCAGACAACACTTCATGCAATGCTCTGTCTACCCCCGCATCTGCCCCTCTTACTCTTATACTCCTTCAATCTCTCGCTGCTATCATTCGATCTCGCTTGCACTCACGCGCAGCAGATGCGACAGGTCAACGGTGCGCCATTAGTGACTGCATTTCACATACCCTGGATATTTTGCATAAGGCCTGTATATCAAATGATAATTAGAAGTGTAAGACATATGCAGAAGATTGCTCTTATACAGTTATGTACTCTACTAGCTTATGTTATGAATTTATTTCGTGTTGTATTTTATTTTTTTGTTCGTCTGCAGGGCAACTGAAAGTCGTGCAGTCTTTCGACTCTTTCGACTATTGCAATTCTTATATTGTTGGCTGTTTTGCATAACGTTTTCTTTCTTACTGCGCTTTGCAGTGTCTGTGGCTCGAGAGAGCTTCTGTATATGTGTGTGTGTGCTGTGACTCTCCTGGTTAATGCGCTAATGGAAGTTAGTTAAATGTGCCTATTCTGTTCTGTTGTCCTCCCATTCTACACTGAAGTGCCTGTAAAGTGTGCACACAAACAACCAGATACAGTCCGGGAACAGCAAATTGTTGCAACCACAACCAAAAACCAAAGTTTCGTGTGTATAACTATTTCTTATTTGTCTCTTGTTGGAGCCAATCCATCCATCCATCCAATCAAATTGTACGTGTCTCTTGGTTCGTTTACGTGTAAACTTTTGATAAATATTTGCTATCTACTTAAACATTTTCAATTAGAGTTGTACCAATTTTCGATGTGTGCACAATGCATACAGTATATATGTATATATATACAGTGTATATGTACATAATTTTACTATGTGTTTTTCTTTATCTATTACGTGGAACTCGACCCAAGCCCACAGAGCTGCTGCCTCTCAAGTCACTAAAAACAAGCGCGCCAAGCGCAACTTTTTGATAATAAAAAATACATATACATATATATATATATATCGAGGGGGACTGGCAAGCAACTGGCAAACGAGAACGGAAAGTGTGTTGCAAAGAATACAAAATATACATATATCTAATAAACATGTGACGAAAGAATACATTGTGTAGAATACAATATTCGCCACTTGTTTCTAACTGCCAAAACTCTTTTTATCTAATCCAATTCAGAATTGCAATTCAAATAACTAAAATAATATTGAATGAATAAATTAATGAATTTTGTTCAAATATTAATAATTAATGATTTTTGTTGAAATATTAAATAACATTTAATTATGTTAAATACTTATAAATTCATTTTTAATGTGATCATCGCTTATCTGATTAACTATATGATATCTATATGTAGTATACTTCTTATTGCCACTAGTGTGTCTTTACACAAATTGCAATTGTCATGTTGCAGTTGTGTTTAAAAGATATTTGCAGTGCGAAACAAGCCAAATACACAAGTGTATTATCATTTTAAACACGTTTTTCGATTTTTGTTAAATGTAAATAAAGAACACACACGCACACGCACATACACACACACACAGGCACATACACAGATAAGCCGTTGTATTTTAATGAGCTGGAAACCAGCGTGGCTCACACACATTGTCAATGAGTAAATTTAAAGAACATTGCCGTAATATATAATTTGATTTTAAAATACTTACACACACACATACTAAGAACAAGAAAAACGAGTGAGAGAAACAACAATAAAAATCCATTTTATTCTTCCGCATCGACAGTGTCAGTCGAAAATCTTGAACACTCTGTTTAAACAGTTGCTAGCAAGGTCGCATCCCCCTCCCCTGTGAAAAGGTTGTCACACCTTTCGCTTCACTCTTCATTTGAATTTAATTTTTTTCCTTTTTTATTTGGAGTGTTGCAAGGTGAAAATTATTTAAACTTGAGCTTATGTTTATTATTAATCCAATTACGCGCATTTCTTTGTTAAGAAAACGTACAGGTAGAAATTATTATCCATGAACTCTGATAACACACACACACACACACACACGCCCACAGTGGGAGATAAATTGAGAACAGACAAGGACAAAACACACTCGAGTTATTCTTGAAGCTTTAATTATTATTAAATTATACTGCTTATATATATATATATATATTAAAATATAAAACAAAATCATTAATCAACTGTTTGCGGCATTTTAACACAACACAACAAGAAGTGAAGTGGAGTTCAAACAAATTCCAAAAAATATGCCTTGAATCTAAAATTCGTAATATTTTTTTTTTTTGTTTTATTTGTACGAATTTAAATTATTTGCGAATTACAATTAACCAATTTGCAAGCGTTGTCCACAATTATAGCGTATAGTTATTTGATTTCCTGTCAGTCAACTTTAAAACTTAAATAATTTTATTTTATTTTTTCGTCTCTGCTCACTTGTCGAAACTTGTTTAATAGACTAGACTAGGCCTGCCTCTGGGCACAAACACTGAATAATTAATACACTGAGGGGGGCCATCAATTCGAGATGTGACTGTAGGCAGGCAGCGGGCATAAAAAAAACATACCAAGAGACAACAACACACCAAGAAATGAGATAATAATAACAAAAATATGTGTAAACGTTAAACGCAAACAGCGAGCAGTAACAAAACACTAAAAGCGCGGAAAAAGAACAAACGCGAAGAAGGCAAAGCAAAGCAAATGCCACAAAAATTGTTATTTGTTATAGTTGTTGTTGTTCTTCTTCCTCTTCTCGACTGCATTGCGCCGTATTCCAGTAATAGCAACAACAACAAACAAATGCATAGCGAGGAGAGCAAGTGAAGCGGCGCACAAATGAAATGTAAAAGGCGAGCAGGAAAAAAAGGCAAACAGCACACACACATACACATATATACACACAAATGTATATGCACATGCACACACATAAACAAACGAGACAGCCACGCACTCACGTACCACGTACACTCAGCGCGCCGATTCTAAACAAGTTGATGAACTCTTCGACGCCGACGCTGCTGCTTTGCTATTGCTGTTTGTGTTGGCGTCGCTTGCCGTATGTGTGTTTGTGTGTTGTATGCATAGAGGAACAGGAAAAACTGTTTTTATACGTCTATGTGTATGTGTGTGTGCATAGAGATAGAAGCGTGCGCTGCACTTTTATTTTATTACACTATTATTAATACATTTTTTTAAATTGGTTTTTCGCATTTGCAAACTCACACATACATTGAAAATGTACAACAACCGTTATTGGTTAAAAACGTTTAACGACTCAGCGCGACGGCTAATGATGATGATGAACGAGAGACGACAACGACGAACACAACGAGGACGACGACAACGAGAAGCTAGCGTGTACACGTTGTTCATGCGGCGAGCGCAAAGAACTGAATGAGAATGAGTAAACATAGAAGAATTTTACAAGAAACAAGCGACGGCGGCGTATGGAACAGTCGGTACAAATGAAACGAAATGAAATGAAACGAAACAACGCCAAGCCAAAAACTCACACAACCAGTTCGTGCGCGCACACAAAACAGTGAGACAAAGAACGGCAGAAGAGCGTCGCGCTGAACTGCGCTGCAGCCAGGCAGCCGCAGCATGGTAGCAAAATCTAGTTTGGGGTACCCACATACAGTACAAAATGCTCAATGCGCAATGAAATGGCAAATGGAACGTATGTACATGTGGAATGTATTGTACATAGGCCGCGCAACGACTGCGCTGCCACCGATGAGACTGACCTCTGACAACCTCCTACACATATACACACACACACATACATAACAGAGTGACAGAAGTACAAGAGTGAGAAGCATCAAGAACAAACATAAATCGCGAGAGGGAGCAGTGCACTCAGCAGTGCTGCAGGAAGTCTCTGTTTAAGTGTGTGTAACTATATATTTTCTGCATGGGAGTGAGAGAGCAAAAGAGTAAGAGCAAGAGTGGGAGTGAACGAGTTGCTGCTGCAAGAAGATGGAACAGAGAAAGAATGCTTGAACTTTATTAATTCACAACACACACACACAAACATAAATGCAAGTGTGTGTGTGTGTGTGTGATGTGCAGTCAACTGTTAATGCTGCTGGCTCTTATTTCTATTATCTTATTTTATCTCTTATACTACCAATAATCGATCAATGTTGCCATATCGCAAGAACAATAAATACACACACAAACATACATACATAAATACACTTTTTTTTTGATGCTCAATGAAGAAGTAGAGAAAGAGTAGACAGGTAAAAGATAATTTGCGGCCTGCTGGTTTTCAGTTAAATGTGCTATTTGTTGTACTCTTTTTTATGGCCCCACAAGCAACAACAATAAACGATAAGCTAAATGCAAACATACATATATTTGTATATGTATAGTTATTAGTCGCTTCCCGCTGATGCAATAGGAAAAATGTAAGTCTGCGCAGTAGCAGCAGCAGCGGACGAACGCTTGCGTCATGTGCGTTGCGTTGAGCAGCGATTAAGAACAGCGCGCAGCAGCAGCGCACAGTAAACCAGTCTAGAAACGAGCGCGCAATACACATACATACACAAATACCTATATATATATATATAAAACGTATACCCACGTCTATATCTCTATGTATGTATGTGTAATTATGTTGAGTATGTGTGTTGGCAACTAAAAGGGCCTTAAACTTTGTTAAAAGTCAAGGTCAGTGATTTCATGTGCGCTTTGGCCAACAACGTTGCCAACTTTGATTGAGTCTGCGAAGCACATGTGTGTGTGTGTGTGTGTGAGTAGACGCAAGTGTGTGACTCACACAGGAGGTGGCAACGCTGACCAGGAACGAGGGCTGCATGCTGGGCGCGTCTGCTTCACTTTTTGCTGTCCTCTGTTGCCTGGTTTCCGAGAATTATGGGTTCAAGTGTTGTGTTGTTGCGTGTGTGTGTGTGAGTGTGCATCACTGGAAACAAGTGGAAAATGGCACACGGGATCTCGGATCTTTCGATATCTTGTTTCGTTTTCGAGCTTAAGCTGCTTCTGCGATCAATCTGCCTGCCTGCTGCTGCCTGCGCGACTGTCCTTGCAAGCGGTTCATGAACTCCCTGGTGAATGACGAACGACGGAGACGTCGAACGTGCCAAAGTAGCAAAAAAAAAAAGAACTAAAGAAGAAACAAATAAGCGGCGAGGCGGGGCAGCATCAGAAGTCGCAAAAAAGATCGTCAAGCATTTTTGCTATTGCAAATACATAATTATAAAAAAATCTCTGGCATCTGTGTAAATTAAGCGCTTCTCCCTTCCTCGACGAGGGCTGCATTCTGTGAATTAGTCAGCTCTAACCTCAATACATTTTTATTGCCATATTGATATATTGATAGTGACAATTCAATCGAGCGCAAGCCAATTTAACGCCGCTTCGAAAGACCGAACCAGATAGAGAGAAAGGGAGAGGGAGATAAATGCAGTCCCTTGGCTCGCCCTTTTAGCAGCTGTCATCGTCAGGCAGGCAGGCAGCCAGATGTTGTTTTGCTCTCCGCACAGGGTAACCCAACCCAAAAACTATAAAAACAACACAAATGCAGGCCATACACACACACATATATATATATATATATATATATATACATACGTGCAGCATGCATAGCGTATGTATGTATGTGGCTGTTATGGCTCTTTCAATAATTTTGGATGAAAAAAAAATTGTGACACTTGAAACCGGAAATTAGGCAGCTTGTACCCGAAAAAAAAACAAAATTAATGCAGCTGTCGTGCGCTCACACGCTCTCTCTCCTTTTGCGCTCTCTCAGGTGTGTACAAGGAGAGAGAGAGAGGGAGCGCAAAGTCGCGCTCTGAGAGGCCACTTAATAGAGGAAGTACAACAAAAAGAAAAAAAGCTCAAGGGAGCGCAGCCCAGAGGGAACAGAGAGCCTGAGGGAGCGGTGATCGATTGTGAAATTCTTGTTTTTAAAAACATTTTATGCGATTATGAAAGAGAGTGCGTTGTATGAGGGCTTTGTTTTTTGCGCTCGATTGCGCAATATAATAAGTAATAAAAGTGAACTTATTTACAGTTAACTGTTTCGAGCAACCCCCTTACTTCTGTTACTTGATTCTCTCTCTGCAAATATTATTAGTAGGTCAGCAGTATTTCAAATTGTTCGGTTATGCAAAATGTTGTTATTTATCTGCAATAGAAGAAGACACGGAAAAATAACAAGAATCCGAATTTGATATGATCGAATATTACGAATTGAATATGTAATTTTAGCCACTCGACTGAGAATGCAACTGAGTGACAAAGAGAGAGAGAGAAAAAGGAAGAAAGAGAAATGTTCTCAGTTTTCAACGCCCACGACGGATGGCATAATGATGGATATCCACTTACATTATGGCTAATTGGGGCAGTTTTATTGAACCCGCACAAAGCACAACAAAGCCTCCCTTTTCTTTTTTTTATTGTCTTGTCTTGTCTTTGGCCTCGCACTGACCTCATGTGTATATGTGGAATATAATAATTCGCATAAAACTAATGAGTGCTTCCCTCTGTTCCTCGTCCGATGAGGTTTCGAGGCATGTGCAGGAAATTTCAATCAGTCTCAACTCTTCTCAGCTTGAACTCAGTTTTTGGATTTTTCTTTATTGGTTGTTGTTGTTGTATTCGCAGAAACAACTGCCCAACGAATGTTGCGAAAATTGTTTAAGGCTATACAAAGAAAAAGAAAAAAAGAACAGACAACAGAAATAATAGAGCACAAAACAGAACTGAAAACCAGTGTTAAAATGGCATTAGTTTTGGTACAAACACACACACAAATATACATAACAAACAGCGTTAACAAAACAAAAGTCAACGAACGGCTAAAAATTCACGAACTTGAAAAAAAGTGGCAACAGCGACGACGCTGACGCTGACGTCGACGTCGACGGCGGCAGCGATGTCAATAAACCAACTAACCGCCTCTACCCGCCTCGTTGATGGTTGTTAGTGTTATTGTTGTTGTTTTTTTTTAGTGCGTGTGGAACGCTTAGAGAGGGTCGCCCATGAATAGCCAAACGACAGTAAGAATAACAGGAACAACAACAACACAAACATACGCATTAACTATCCAAAAGCCCAAAAACAGCAGTTAACTTGTATAAACTTGTTGCTCGCGCACAATCATGCAGCAACAAGCAGACAATAATAGTAGAACGACAACATAAAGAATAATAATAAATTACAAATGCGAGCTTTAAATGAAATAAGCTTAGTCAACATTGGTTACTGCTGTGTGTTGTCCTGTGGTGAAATACACAACACTGTCGCTCTTTACATTCTCAGCACAAATCGGAAGTCGCGCTCGCTCCCTCTCACTCACACTTCTTCTTCTTGGGCACCCGCAACGCATACAAAATTTTACTTGCTTTGTGTACGTGAGATATGATGGATGCTTCTTCTTATTCTTCTTCTTGTTCCTCTGCTTTGTCTACACATTACCGTCAAGTGATTTGGCAGATATTGAAATTCTAGTGTGAAGGACAGAGGACTCTGTCACAAGATTTATGGCTACTGCTCGCTGGCAGGCGATATTTACACGTATTTATATATATGTATATATGTGCGTGTGTCTGTTCATGCTTGTGGGCTGGAAAGCTCTTAAGTACATGCATTAATTTCAACAAGTCGCAGAATTACAACAGCCACCAAAAATTCTTTCTCTCTCTTTCTCCCTTACAGCGGCCCCTCATGTTAATTACATGACTGCTCTGAGACAAACGAGAAAAAATGGGCACACCTTTGTTTGGGGGGCTGCCAAATTC
Organism: Drosophila macrothrix; assembly: GCA_035042055.1. Lineage (NCBI taxonomy): Eukaryota > Metazoa > Arthropoda > Insecta > Diptera > Drosophilidae > Drosophila > Drosophila macrothrix. Next base: position 588,598 of record JAWNLX010000604.1, read on the forward strand.
GATATACTCTTGCTGAATATCGTGAGAAAAATACTATATATATTATATATAGTTAACTATATAAGAGTTGGTATAGCTTAATGTTTACTAATTATTAACAGAATATTGCAGTTTGTGACTTAAATTAGTCAAGATAAAGTGCAGTATAAAAGCGCATTTATGTAAATAATATGTTAAAAGGATGGCAGCGCTAAGTGGTTGTTCATAGCAGGCAGTTAGGTGAAGAGTTAGCAGGGATCGCCCAAAGTTGCCAGACTGTGCACAAAAGTAGTTCAGCAGTAGTCGTTCACTATAATAAGTGTCATTCAGCAGAAGCAGTCATGAAGTAATTAATTATTAAGCAGTCAGCAGTTCAGTTCGTTAATAAAGATAAAACGTATAATCAAATAATCAACAATAAAGATATTGTTAATAAGCAGCATATACAGTTAGAGACTCGTATTAATTGAATATTTTTTGTTTTTATGGTTCTCAGAATAACAAAATACCCTCTTCTGCAAGAGTATTCCAAAATAAAAGGCAAAAACTTCTCTGTGCGGAGCTGGTGTGGGTGGAGGTCATTATAGGGTGTCTCTTTAAGCTTTGTCTGCGGTGCATTATGTGGGTGATGGTGTGTGTGTGTGTTTGACTATGTGTGTAATTGATGAACGCAGTTAATTATGGACGGCTCTAACTGTCACTTTAGGTTAATTTCGCAGCTGAGCAAAGACATAATGAAAGATAGCGTCCCCCTCCCCCAGCCCCTCTTGTCACTTGAGCGTGTATTAAAAATATGAATTTACATTTAATTTAAAATTTTAATAGTTATTTTGAAAGATATGATATATTAAATAGCAAACAAAAACAAATTTAATTACAGAGTAAGATATTTGCATTAATTTATCATAGAATTACTTTAAGCCCATTCAGAATCCGACAACATTTCTATAAAAACCAACTAAGTTATTGCAATGCAAATTACTTTCAGATTCATAGATCAAATGCACAAACCGCATTAGCATATATAATATATGTATTCTAAATACATATTTATATATCACAACATTTATGCAGCCTTTCCAAAATCCATTTAATCCAATTTGATTGGCAAATTGTATTTACATTTCAAGCACAAAAAAATTGAGATCGTGCCATTATTAATGTATATATTTATATATAGTCTATTCTCCAACTATGTCTAATGGGCTGCGCCATCCTTTGCCTTAAGACTTTGCAGCAGATCTCTGTTAGCAGTTCAATGCCACAATGATTGCCCCCCACAAGTCTCAACGTTCCAGTTCCAGTTTCAGAATTTACCATTTCGTTCCTATTGCTGGCATAAAACACCATTGCGCACTGTTTTCTTGTTGTTGTTGGTTGTTGCTGTTGTTGCTGCTGTAGTTGTTTCTGTTGTTCTCGTGATCTTCACGCGGAGGTGGCGTTTGAGAGATGAGGGCAGAAGGGGTTGTCTGTGGAGGGGGGAGGGGGGGGGGTCTCTTAAGCGTCTGTTCTTTTGTTTCAAACCCGTTTATTATTGGCTCTAGCTCTGTGGCTGCTGCTGCTTGTGCTGCTGCTGCGGCTGCTGCCGATGCCCTGAGACTCTGCCTAGGCAGCATTTCAACTTTCAAAAAGACAAAGTCAGCGCCAGGTTATACATGCTACAAATACATACAAACATATGTATATATATATATATATATATATATATATGTGTGTATATATTTAGGTGCGCATGTATTGCAACCCCCCCCCCCCCCCCCCCGCTTGCCACTCTTGCTGTTTGGTTAGCTTTACTTTTGGCCAAAATACATGTGTATGTTTTGGCCTTTTGCTTATTTGTTTGCCTTTAAAAACTGTTTTTGTTCTTCTTCTTCTGCAATCTCTTCTTTCTTCTCGGCTCACCGCGTTTATTTACTTAATGTTGCCTGTTGTTGCCCCACTGTTGCCATTAGATTCTATTCTCGCTTCTAGTCTTTTTTGTTCTTTCACCTTTTGCATCCGTTTCGCAGTGGAAAATTTGGCAAATACTACAACAACAACAAAAAAGGTCAACGTTCATAATTGTTGGTACGCTTTTCAGCTAAGAGAGCGTGTACATAAAGCCAGCGAACCGCGGTCAGCTCCTCCACACACACATCCACATGTATTCCAGGTATGAGCAACAATTTGTACAAACACACACACACACACACACACATGCATCCATGCATACACGTGTGTATTTCCATTTCGTATACACTTATTTCGACAGATTATTTTCATTGGAAATGGCACTTTTGGGTCGCTGCTTCAATTTCTATGGAGTCGTCGTTATTCGTCCACACCTCCTCTAAAGTTTGCTTCGCTGGTTTTTCCCGTGAAGTTGCTGCCGCTTCTGAAAAACTTGTGTTTTTATATTTGTGTGAAGAGTAGTATTTTGCATACAAATATGCATGAATTCCCCAAACTACCTTCCCTTCCCCCAAACAGTTGGTTCTTTGAACCCTAGTTGCCCCATGGGAGACACGAGTTGAAGTTTGGAGTCTCTTTACTAATTTTGTCACCAGGGGTTACAATTTTCAAGTCAGCATTAAGGCTTAAAGCGCACAAGTAAAAGCTGGCTGAGAAAACTTATTTAATCTTTACACAAGAAAAATTTGGCATACCGAATTTCATATACACTTGAAAACTGAATTTCATTATGGGATTTGTGTTAACTATCCATAATCATAATCATAATTTTTTTTAACGTCAAAAATTAAGTGTATACAATTTTTGATATGTTCATATTGAGTTTAAAGTGTGTATATAATATACAAGCATAGATACTTAATTACATAAATCCTTTTAAATAAATTTGAAAGAAGAGATTAATTAATATATTTCAACTGCAGCATACCAAAAATATTTGTCTTCAATGTCACGATCAATTTATGTTAATCATATTTCATAATCATATTTTTTGGTCAATTCTAAAATCCAGTTTTTGAGTATATATATTATACATGCCAAAATACTTAATTACATAAATCCTCTCAAAGAAAATTTGAAAGAAAAGATTAATTAATCTATTTCAACTGCGATTTAAAAAAAAAAAAAAAATTTGTATCTTTAATGGTTTTTTTTAAGCTCTATACAGAAATAATTTTTGGGCTGGCTAAACTTCAATTTGACTACGCAGCGAATGAAAGGTCAAAAGGTTGAGTTTTTCTAACGTTCGATGCACACTGATTACTCGAGAAACGGATATCTCCCTCCCTCCCTCTCCCACCAGTTGATTTGAGAGCACAAAATCTCTTGAGAGGGTGCCGTCAAGCAGACCAAATTGAAACAATTAAATTATGTATGTTATACATAATTATCTCTATGAGACTTTGACCGAGACTGTGTGCGAAAGAGAGAGAGAGAGAGAGAGAGAGAGAGACAGAGACCCGCCTGCAGCAGCAGCATAATAACCAAGCATGAACAATGCTGTACTCGAGTGAGCTCGACTACGATATACGCTGTTAAGCATATAATATTTGTATTGGCAAATTTCTCTTTACAAAGTTTTGCACCCAAATGTGAGCAGGTCTGCAAATGTACAGAGTACAAAATGATTTTGTGGCTTTTATTGCAATTGGAAATCGAAATATATCGATATCCGGTAAACGGAGGCAGTTATCGATAAAATGAAGCAAACTTGTTCTACAATGGACTCGGCTTTTGATCCTGTTCAAGAATATATATACTTTATGAGGGCGGAGATGCTTGCCTTCTGCCTGTTACATACATTTCCACAAAACCATTATACACTTTTTACTATTTTCAATGGGTTGAGGGTATAACAACCATTAACAAAGCTTGGTTTTGGGTTAGGCTCTGGGTGCCTCTGGGGTTTCAACTCTAGTTTTGTACGCTGTTGAACCCGCTGCCGCCTTACGACGACTTGCGACGACTTACGACTCTTGTGCGCCGATCCGCCAAGAGTTCACTATCACAGTCAACGCCAACAACAACAACAACAATCCATGCCCAAACTAAACGGAGCGAAGCAGCGGTAAAGAACATCATGATGAGGGATGGAGAGGGAGAGCGGGCAGGCGGGCGGCGGCTGTGTCAGCGTCCAACGCACGAACATTGACCTTCATTAAAGAAGAAGCAGCACCAGCACCAGCAGCAACAGCACAAAGTTTTAAAGCTCTCTCATTCTCACACTAATTGCGCACTGTTTGTACCCTGTAACGTAATGCTACAGTTAGGGGTATATAAGCCACAGCATAATTATAGCTAATATATATATATAAATGTTTACAAGGCTGTGTAGGGATTGTTTTGCATTTCTTTTTTAGTATTTGTTTTATATCTCAATAGTCTTTTGTGTTTTATCTATTAATATTATTTTCCGCTTCAGGTACGCAGTCGCAGTGTTCACACAATTACAGCGTATCGAGGAGTCGAATCGTTCGATATAGTACCGTACTTATTTGTGTTCTTTTGCACATCAATCACAAGCCCACATACATACACACACACAGAGAGAGAGAGAGAGAGAGAGAGACACGCGACGACAGTGGTACAGATAGACAGAAGAGGGAACATCAAGCAGACGCTGTGTCTTCGTCGCTGCTGCTTCCTTTTGCTGCTGCCATCTCTTTTCTTCGCTTTTGTCTTATGCGTTTCTTTCGCTCCGATAGTAGTAAATAGTGTGTAGTAATTTTGCGCATACAACAATAAAATCAAAATAAGTTCATTTAATGCTGGACAACAACAGCACCGTGACATTTTACAACTTAGCTAGCCAAAAAAAAAAAAAAAACCATAACAACAAAAAACACAATTAAAAAAGTGTTGCCTTAATTTTTGGGTACATTCACTTTGGACACTCTGAATCACCACACAACAAGTAAATGTTGTTTTTTTTTTATGTGGCTGCAAAAGAATAAATAATAAGCAAGCAACACAAGAATATCTAATATGAAATCAGCAAAAGGCTAACAAAAAAGAAAAAAAACGTGTTTTTCTTTCTGTGCCGATTCCATATATTTTGTTCTTCGAGCTCAATCCGAGCCTCAGAACGTTGGTTCGCTTGGAACGTTCCCAGCGGAAAAGAGTGGGGAGGAGGGGGTGGGGCGAGAACGGGGGCCCAGACACGTTGTGCCGATCAGAGAGTGATGGCAAAGCGAATCGTGAAATCATTTCTATTTCTAAACAACAACAAGCGGAAGCAACAACAGCAACACATAATCCAAAAAGCTCTATATAAAACAAAAAGAAACATTTATAAAACACACACACATACAAAATATTATGTATATAATTGAATGTACATACGAATATTATTGTACAGTCAACCCTCGGCAATTAGCGCATTCTGAGCAGAAGAATTTTCCAGAAACTCAAATGCACTTCCATTTCACATCTCAAATTTTACTTCTATTTTAAATACAAAAAAAAAAAAAGTTAATTTTTCAAATTGGTGTATTTTTGGTTTTTGCATTAATTTAATAATTATAATTTTTATGATTAACAAATTAAATATAATCTAAGATTGGTGCTGCTGGTATTAGTTTGACCTCTGAAACTGAAGCGATCTAGTTTGCGAGCAAGCACTGTTTTATTATTATTTTTATTATTAGTATTATTATTAGTATTAGTATTATTATATACTTTGTTTTCTGGGCGTTCGTCTTTCGATTTGCTTAGCCTCGCTTCGCTTTGTTTTATCAGCGCAACAAATTTCATGCGAACTAAATCCATGTTGTTGTTGTTGCTCTTGTTCCGATAATGTTTCGACACGAATAATTCTAGCGTGCGGATTGTTTCAATATGGCGTATTAGCTTTTTTGGATCTGCTGCCACATTATGCTATTGTTTGATTTGCATTAACAGCTGTCTACTGCTCTGGCCAAGACCGTCGCAGCAATAACAATAATCAGAAACAATAACAACAACAAGAGCAACAATCACATGACGACAAGCAGCGTGTGAACATTTTGTGAGCTTAAAGCAGACAAACAAGAGCACCAAGTGCAAGCAACAAGAAAAGAATAACCCAGTCAAAACAGACAGACATATATATGTACACATATACATCTGTATATATATATACTTGTGTCTGTATCTGTATCTGTATCTGAATCTCAAGCTGAAGCTGAAGCTGAGGAGCCCACTGGAATCCAATCATAAAAGCCGAAACACATGCTGTGGCACTTCCAAGAAACACAACGACGAATGCTCTGAAAGAGAGACCTCGACTAGCAAATACCCTAGGCACAAATCTTATACATATGTATATTTTCTTGTATGTATGTATGCTTGTATGAGTGTAAATTTATTTAGCCACATCTATAATTGGGTAAATATTCAGATTAAGATTTTGTGCCGTATTTCTAAAACGATCTTCATCAAATTTTCACAGATGATCCATAATATAGCAAGGTATTTACACAAACATTTAAAGATGTTGGCTTAAATGTGCGATCGAAAATCGATTGGTATCGACATTCAGGGATATAAACATTAAATAAAAAAATATTCGCTTATGGCTTAGTTGAGTTCTGCGCGTCTTAAATTTTAGAAAATATATCTTTAAAATGTTGGCATTATTACTATTATTAATCGATATTGATAGATACTGCGGAGAGTAATTGATATTGATCGATACTAGAGAAACGGAGCAAGTTTCGATCAAATGAAATAAACTTTGTTTGCGTTCGATATAAGAGAGTTTATATTCCATTTTTTACCCAGTGAGATCGACGCATTCATACAGATGTTGATCATGAATATATACAAACTATGGGCTCGCAGTTGCTTCCGTCTGTCCGTTACATACTCTTGACCCATTTCATAATACCCTTCTTAGCCATCCGCAATGGGTTCACGGTATAAACACTGAAAACTGACAAGCCAAACGACGACAGCAACAAAGTTATGGACAAGGCAAAAAGTTGCCTTTCTTCAAAAAGACGGTCTAAAATACTGCAAGGCATACGTAGAAAAATACTTTGCAACAAATCGCCAAAATGCGGAAGCTATAACTACATACATATGTATGTATATATGTATTTAAAATGTTATTAATTATTTTGTATGTGTTTTCTCGGATTACTGTGGTTTATTGTGGCACAAACATATTAAAAATTTGCCAGATTCAAGAGCTATTAATTAGATTTCGGTCTTGGAGTTTTATATGCTTTGTTTACGGTTTTTGTTTGTTAATTTGTTAATTAAGGAATATTTACTTATGTATATATATTTATGTGTGTGTGTGAGTGTATGTGTGTGTATATCCCTTATGGACCGCACTAGAGCCTGTCTCAAGTAGCCAGTTTCCCGTTTGCCTGTTTTCATGCTTCAAGCAGCAACCTGTTCGAACCCTTGCTTTCCATTCTATTCCTCTCTCTCTCACTCTCTCTTTTCCTCTCTTGCGCCCCTACGATAAACTCATTACATTGAAATTTCCCACGAACCCTTATACAAACATAGACATAAAAATTCCCATATGCCTATGTGTAGATCTACATATTTACGGGACAGCCGCCCAAGATAATGTCCTTTCAGGCACTTTCTCGGTCAATATCCATTTACATATTAAGAGTAGAGCGTGAAATTTCGCATATACACATACGCACACTCACACACACACACGTACACAGAGCTATGCACACTTTTATGCGCTGGCGCCCTCTGTTGTTTCCCAAGGAATTGAAAACTGTAAAACTAACCCTTAGGAAACCACCCAAAACTTAATGACCTTTAATGATGATGTTTCTGATTGCTGCGCTTTGTTCGCGACTTAACGGAAATTACACGGCAAAAAAAAGAACAGAACACCAAAATGTTGATGGTTCTATGTTGTAGTTGTTAAATGCCATTCGCAGCTAAAACAAAACAGGAAATGTCCGTCAGTTGAACTCGTCTCTTACATTACAATATCTGGCCACGCACATGACGAGGCATTCTTAGCCAAGTAGCTATAAAACAGTTTTATATACATATATATAGATACATAACATATGTATTTATATATATACATATATATATTTGATGATGATGCAGCCGACGCAGACATAAAAAGCGGCACTAAAATTTTGTACCACAGTGCAATTAAAATCGTCTTGAGTTTATGACATCATAAAGGTGTAATCGAAGCTGTATGAATAGAATATTTATTATATTATTTATATATATGTATGTATATATATGGAAAATCATAAAAATTGGTATGGGAAATTCATAAGGCTTAGGCACAAGTGAATCCACCCCCATCACCTGCTTGACGACGACCCCCACACTCAGACATATGAAAATCAAATCAACAAGGGTTGGCAACTTCCTTCTACTTCTTCTTCTGCTCGGTGCGTGGGGTCAATGCACAAAAATGCGTAGAACGTGCAACATGCGAAACGACAGAACGACGACGAGGGTGAACTGGAGAGAAAAGGAAAAACCGGTCCCCGGGTTTGCCTTTTTTTTTAATGCTTCGCTTCGGGGTCTGGAAATGGTCCATTCGCTTTTCGCGCTCGCACAAGATGGTGGCGCAAAAGTTTATTGACCCCCACAGCATTTTGGGGGAGGCTGCTGCGATTGCTGCTGCTGCTGCTACTGCTGCAGTTGTTCCTCTCGTTGTTGTCGTTCAAACAGCGCCCCAGAGGGTTGATTAGCAAACTCAAACAACTCCCCCACCCTACCTAGCACGTAAACTTTTGTACCACCTTAGTGCCGGATTCGGGCATATTAATTTTATGGCTGACATGACTATTTATTTATTTGCAAGACACTTTCCGCCCGCCCGCCCGCCCCCTCCACTATGCAGACCACCGAGACAAAATGTTCAATTTTTGGGGGGTTGTGGACCAGACAGACGTCTGAGCCAAAAAAAAAAGTAATATAAAAGCAAAAACCCAAAAGGATCAAAGCCAGACATACGAATGTTATACATTTTTGTTTTGTGCGACGGCTGCCGACAACGAGGAAGCCAACGGACAGAGAATTTCCACCCCTTGCCAAAAACACAAAGCAATAAAAACAACAACAAAAGAGCACCAGGAAGAATAAACGAGAAGGGCAAAAATGCAAGTTGGAAAAGTGGCAGCTGTAAAAGTAAAACAATAAAAGTAGGAAGCAAAAGCAGAAACCGAATCCGGCAAAAAGTGAAACGAAAACGAAATGAAACTGCACGCATACACACTCACACACACACACACACACATGTAGGTAACTTGTGTATGTGTACAGGACATTGCCTACGTGTGTACATTATGTACAAGCAGCACAGACGGAATAGGCAGATAAATATAAAATACATACATACAAATTTGTGCAGGGCTGCATTCGATTGGGTAAAATCCTGCTTAATTTGATCGATAGCATGCGATCGCAATGCTGCTCACCTGATGCTCACGTTTACGATCTGGCCATATTGTTTGCATTTTGTGCAGCCCTTAAATATTTAATAGTAGCCGCTATAAATAAGCAAAAGGATGCAATATAAAACACGAATGCATGCCTGATGTGTGCATTTGTGTGTATGCAGATCTGATTTGGCCGTCTGTCGGCCCGATCAATCGCACAGCAAGAAAAAAAAAACTGTAAGTGTTGGTGTTGCCAGACCTTCCCTAGCTCACGGGCTCTGATTGGATTGTCATTGTTGTTGTTGTTCTTGTTATTTCTGTGTTGTCTGCCTCTCGTCATTTGCTTTTTGTATGTTGATTTTGGGAATTCTAAAAATGCTGCTGCCTCCTGTCTGCAGCAGCGCTTGCACCAACGATGGACACGACGCACGGCGTTCAATGTCCTCTTCATGTTTGCTTTTTGCCATTGGTACATAAATACATGCATATGTATATACATATATCTGTGTGTATGTGTTGCCATATCGGATGCAGGCGACTGCTGGGCAGTCTCGACAAATCCCAACTTGTGAGTGTGTGGGAAGAGGGGGCAAGGGAACATCAGCAGATGACAGGTTTTTTTTTTTGCTCTTTTCATTATTTTGCTTTATGTGTGTTTCATTCGTGGCTGCTGCTGCACAGGATGTTGTCGTGGTCTGTATGTGTGCCGATGTGCCCTTGTCTGTGTTGACGACGCCCGACAGGGTTTTTAGTTTTCATGGTCTGCCGCGCCATCGTCGTTGCTCCCTTGACAGATTCCGCTTACGCTGGCCAGACATAAACAAATGTACATAAATATGTGTATTTATGTATATGTATTCGTGACCAGCTCATCGATTCAGTGCGAAAATAAATACAAAATTCAGTTTCGATTATGTTTGATAAGAATAGTGGGAGGAAGAGGAAGAGCAGAGTTCAAACACCGTATTGAATTTTTATTTGATTATTGATAAATTATATATATATATATATATATATTTTAAAACTAACAAACAAGTAAAAATTATTGTTTTAACAACTAATAATATGATGAAACATAAAGCTAAGCATATACATACATGTGTTTTGTAAGTACATATGAACATACATAAATGTGGCAGCTGTCACGCTGCACACACATACACAAATATAAACGCATACAAACATTACATATACGCACATACATACATACAAACATACACACACATACATGCAAACATACACACAAACATATGCATGCAAATGCACTGACAAGCATGCAAAAGGGCGCACAACTTAATGGGGGAAACGAAATGAAAACGGAACGTAGGCTAGACCAAATTGCAAATATATACATTTGTAAGGGGAACGCATAACGCTGAGTGAAACACGAAACGGCGCCAAGCGTCATAAAAGCCAAGCCAATGACACATACATACACACACACAGAAACTCTCATTAAAAACTCCGCTATTACAACACAAGCTGAATGTTTATGTGTGTGTGGGTGTGGATCTGGATTGGACACCGGGACGTGAGAAACGCTTTGGGATAACGGAACACGGTTTTGCGTTAGTCACCACCACCACCAACGACGAAGACAGGCGCTGCTAAAACAAACAACAGATGTGAGCGACGCCGATGACGGCGACGACGACGCCGCCACCACTAAACACAAATGAGCCGCAGAACATGTAAAATATAAAATAAAATGGAAGTAGCAGCAGGGGTAGGTAAGGAAGAGCAAACGGCCTAGCAACTATTAAAGTAATAATGTACAAATGTATATATATATATATACATATATATATATATGTGTGTATCTGTAAAAACAAATAAAAAGAATAACAGAGTTGCGCGCTGCTGGCAGCGAACGAAGCGAACTGGTCTTCTAGCATACGCTTCCGCCTTTGCTTCGCACGCTTGGCGTCAGCATCGGCAGAGGCAGCAGCAGAGCGCAACTGCTGTCAGTGTGCATGAATTTGCATAATTTGATATTGTGTGCGTGTGTGTGTATGTATTAGCGCTGGGAGGCGTGGCGCACACAAGCAAAATATAAATGCAGAAAAAATGACACCTTTTTGGTTAATAAAGTGTCAATAAAATATATTTATATATGCTTGCAAATACATATGGACAATAAGCTGATTTGAAGATTATTTTTATGATTTTTTTTTTTGGTTTATTTTATTGCTGCTTTTGCACAAACCTGTATTTCATTTGCTGCCGCCGCCACCGATGTGCTTGTTTTTGTTGTTGGTTCGCTGCAGTTTTATTTTCGCCATTTCTTTCATTATTCCTGTCTGTATTGACGCACAAAAAAACGTTTGTTTTTGTTGTTGTTTTTGAAATGTTGGCTTTTTTAAATTTATTTTTTCTTTTTTTTAGAGCAATGTGCCGATGCCGACGTTCACGTTAAAATGCATTGCACAAATAATTATGTTTGCAGTTGCATTTTTTCAGCCGCCTTGCTTTGCATATTATGCGCTGCTATTTTTGTTGTCGTGTTTCTTTTGCCGCCTTTTCTGCTACATAAGACTTTTTGTTGGTTCCAAACACACGAACACACACACATACATATGCATATGCATTATGCATGCACACGCACACAAACATAAACACACTCGCGGCACTTTACTGTATGCAATATATGCTTATGCTGCTGCTGCTCCGTTTGAATTGGCAACTTTTTGTCACAAGCGTTGAATTACACTAGAAATTGATTGAAGTATAATGATTGTGGCCTAAATAATAATTGCACTTATTATTATTATAGATAAACAACAATGCGCTATGTTTATAAATTCAGTGATTCAGTTTCGAGCGTGTTCTCGCTGTGTCTGTGCAAGCAGAACACGAGTGTTGCAAGACATCGAAAATAAACGAATACACAACTACAATCGATAGTACAGGGCTGCCAACAAAACCGATAAAAGCTGTGCACGTTTGTTGATCGTGCACATCTCTAATTTAAAACCATTTCAATTTCTAGCAAAATGGGCGCATTGACAGAGGTAAATAATGCAAAAGTTTATGTATGAAAAGGACTAATAATTATAGTTTATTTATTAGCTGGCAGGTGATGAGAAAAACGGAGATGGCTCACGGACATTTGTGTTCAACAATGAGGGTCACACGCTGGGCAATGCACTGAAAACGATTATCGCACGCTATCCCGAAGTAGATTTCTGCGGTTATACGATACCGCATCCCACCGAGCAAAAGCTGCATTTTCGCATTCAGTCGCATCGGGAGCGAGCGATAGATTTGCTTAAGCGTGGATTGGAGGATTTGGAGGCGCTGTGCGATCACACAATGAACACGTTTGAGACAGAGATGAATAGCTTTAATGCCACCGCTGTGGGCAATAATTAATACCAGTTACAATATATATGTATATAAATATATAGACTTATACAATTCTAGACAACGCTCCGCGCCTTCTTGGGATCGTAGTTAGGTTTGCGCAGATGATGATAATTGGGCAGCACCTTGCGCAAAAAGTCAATTTGCAGCGTTTGAGAGCCCTGCTTCTCGATGGCCTCGCGTTGCAGTGCCTGCTGCCCATAAACAATCGTATTCTCGGGCAGCACTTGGACGGTGCGCATCTGTATGCCAGCTCCAATCACACAGCCACCGGACACCGTCACTCCCCTGCCAACAAAGCATTTGCTCTCGAACACATTTCGATCGCCTATCCGTGAAGCTTCCACATTACAGCCAACCTCGAAAACGTTGTGACTACCAATGCTGAGAATATTGCTTGCATCCCAACTGGCACCATCGGTCAGGCGATGCGCTATCGTTGCGTACTCCTCCACAATACAATTCTCGCCAATGATTATCGGACCAGCGTCGGCGATGATTGTTGCACTCGGATGGACGACGCAGCCAGCGGAGAAGGTGATGTCACCGCGCAGTGTGCTCTCCTCACATACCACCGATTTGGGCAGTATTTTTATGCTGAATTTATGCAAAACTTCATTACAATTGCACTGCTTACCTATCCATTTAAAATGAAAGTGGCTTACTTGTTTTCCATGGGCATTGCAGAAATTGCATTCACTTTTCCAATTTGTTTACGTGCCTTGGACGATAGGCGCTAGCGATTAATCGATATTTTTATTATTTACACAGGGCTGTTAATAGCAGCGGCCGTTAATGATATTAGTTGCAATTACTGCTCAGCTATCGCCTGGAATTTTTTTATATTTATTTATTTAGTTTTTATAAATTTAATTAAGTTTTATGTTTAGCATCAAATTTAATAAATATGTCTCATTCATATTTGGCTAATTAAGCGTGGTATTTTCTTAGACTTGATTGAAAAACGCTGTTAATAACAGTAACAGTTCATGTTGTGCCATGCTATTAAATAAAATTTCCCATTTTAACGGGGCTACAATACTTTTTTGGTTCTTTTGAGCTGATGCAATTTATTGTGCCTATTGCACACATATACCGAGTTGTAGTTATTAGTTACAACGAAAATTATTAGTCATTGAACAAACGAGATGGCTGAGAAGCAGTTTTCCGAATTAACTTTGTGTAAGTGCTGCTATAAGATTCATTATTATATATTGCATGTTAAAATTTCCAACAATGCGGCATATGCGGCTGTCCACGTTGTCAGACATCCACACTATGTCAAGAAAGTGTTTGGACATGCTAAAAAATGCACAAAATTCTCATTACTTTAAAAAAAAAACTGTACTTTATTATTGACTTTAATTTATTTCTATCCTTCTATTAAATGATGCTCCTACAACAGGGTAAAAAAAGCTATGATTCATCAACGAAAGCAGTTTTGATATTTTAAAAACCAAAATTATTCATTCTTTTGGACTGTGTGTTTATGTTTTACCATTTGTTGTCGTGCCTTTCGTCTCTGATATTGTTAAACATATTCTATTGATATATAACAACCAGATTGGGAAAAACGTTCGATTGTTAGTTGGATTAATGTGTGGACGCCTTGGTGGAGTGTCCAATGTTGAGAATAATAACTTCAATTTGAATCAGATCAATTGCAAGATAGCTCACGAAAGATATGATTTGTTGATTTTTCTAGTATTTTTTCTGTGTCAAAAGACATTCGTGTGTATATGCGCTATATGTGAAATATGAATATGTTTTTAATATCTCAAAATTGGTTCTCAGGTTCGATCTTCACCTCGGAGAAGCGTGGCAGCGATGAGTCCGGCGATGGCAGTGAGGCGAAGCCATTTAAAACCCTTTTGCAGGCGATGCGTCATGCCGACAAGGAGCCCCTCTTCACCTTCTATGTGGACAGCAAGGATCCCAAAGCGACCGAACTCTTTGAGCCGGCTGCCAAATCGCAGCTGAAGAAAATCCAAAAACTCTTCGCGCGCGAAGGCCACAAGAATGCGGGCAAGGAGCAACGCGAAGCGGAGGATGCCGTGAAGCGTCAACAGAATCTGGAGGAGGCACGCAAAATCAAGATCTGTGAGGATCCCAGCTGGCCGGTTGCCAAGCGCATTCGCATCGCCGATGGCGTCCAGGAGCGCGGCACTCGTGTCAAGATCTATGGCTGGGTACATCGTCTACGCCGTCAGGGTAAATCCCTGATGTTCATCACGTTACGTGACGGCACCGGCTTTGTCCAGTGTGTGCTCAACGATCTGCTCTGTCAGACGTACGAGGCCGTTGTGCTCAACACGGAGAGCTCGGTGCTGCTGTGCGGCACTTTGGGTCTGGTGCCCGAGGGCAAAACGGCGCCGGGTGGACACGAATTGAATGTGGATTATTGGGAATTAATTGGCTTGGCGCCGCCGGGCGGCGCTGATGCCATACTCAACGAGGAGGCTAATCCCGACGTTCAGCTGGACAACAGGCACATCATGATACGCGGCGAGAACACCTCCAAGGTGCTCAAGATGCGTTCCGTGGTGATGCAGGCGTTCCGTTCGCATTACTTTGAGCGCGGCTACACTGAGGTGACGCCACCAACGTTGGTCCAGACGCAGGTCGAGGGTGGCTCCACGCTCTTCAAGATGCAGTACTTCAACGAGGAGGCCTATCTCACGCAGAGTTCGCAGCTGTATCTGGAGACGTGTCTGCCGGCGCTGGGCGATGTCTTCACCATCGCGCAGAGCTATCGTGCCGAGCAGAGTCGGACGCGTCGCCATTTGGCCGAGTATACGCATATTGAGGGCGAGTGTCCGTTCATTACGTTTGAGGATCTGTTGAGTCGCCTGGAGGATCTGGTCTGCGATGTGGTTGATCGTGTGCTGAAGTCGCCATGGGGCTATCTCGTCAAGGAGCTCAATCCGGACTTTAAGCCACCAACGAAGCCGTTCAGGCGCATGGAATACGTCGATGCCATCAAATGGCTGAAGGAGCACAATGTGACCAAGGACGATGGCACCTTCTATGAGTTTGGCGAGGACATACCCGAGGCACCCGAACGCAAAATGACGGACACCATCAATGAGCCAATTCTATTGATCAAATTCCCAGCGGAGATCAAATCGTTTTACATGTCACGCTGCAAGGAGGATCAGCGTCTCACCGAGAGTGTCGACGTCCTGCTGCCCAATGTGGGCGAGATTATCGGCGGCTCGATGAGGATCTACGACAGCGATGAGCTAATGAAGGGCTACGAGCGCGAGGGCATCGATCCCACGCCATACTACTGGTACACCGACCAGCGTGTCTACGGCACAACGCCCCATGGAGGCTATGGTCTCGGCCTGGAACGATTCCTATGCTGGCTGCTCAACCGCTATCACATCCGCGAGGTGTGCCTCTACCCACGCTTCCTCGACAGATGCAAGCCCTAAGCAGGGGTCCTCTTTCCACAACGGCTGCATTTACGATGATATGTAATAAACCGTTCTTGCTTCAAGCTTCAGTCTTTGCAATTAAATTATATAAATATAAATATCAAATTATACGCAAATTGAAATCTCTGTAAGCTGGAGAATATTCAAGGAGATATTGTCAAAGGCAACTAACTCCAACTATGCAAGAGCTTTTCCAAAAACTATTAAAGAGCCAATAAACTGATTACACAACAATGCACTATCTTTATCAATATATATATATATATATATATATATATCAGATATGAAATAGAAGAGCAATCGGCTGGCAAATCTTAATGAATTTAGATTCAGATTCCAGCTAACTATAAAGTCCACATCAATTTTGTATACTGAAAATACATTTTATTTATTTAATGTCGACAGAGAAAAATATAAAAAGTAAATAATAAATTAAATTAAAAATGAAACTTAATATTCAAGTAAATTAAAATATTTAAAGGCAAACCGAGAAAAAACCGAATTAGACAAAAAATATAGTTTGAATTGTTAGCTGACCACAAATAGAATCATTTAAATCACGAGACAAGTCATTTATAATTTATTTCTTAATTATAGAAATAGATGATTCTGAATGGATTAAATGAAAAACTCAATTGTAATTTATTTGAGTATTTATCAATTACACAACGAATTTGGGTTCAACAACCGGATTATGAAATCATCAAATATTTTAATACAAATTTATTCGCACTTTTAATCCCAATTCATAACATTATTGTTAAAGATTTTGTTTCGGTGGCGTCGTTCAGCAGCTTGGACCCGGTATGCCTATAAAATGGAGAATTCTCATCTAAATAGAGAATATTTAAATGATATTCATTTAAATGTCAAGATTTACCTGGTTGCGATATCGTTCTTTCTCTTTGTCGCTCATGCAACGCCATTGTTTGGAAGCCAACTTGGACAGCTGCCCCACACTCAAGCCGCAATATTTTCGACGCACGTGTCTCAAATAGTTAAGGAACGAATTGTTTGTCATCGGTCCTGGACTGTGGGCATATTTTATTTTGGCAGAAGTGCGCTTTTTACACTTGCGCTTCGAGCAAGCGTTGGACTTCCTCTTCCGTGAGGCGCACTTTGATCGAACTGAACAGGAGGAGTCTTCGTGATTCTCAACTTCACCGACCATTTTATTTATTATTATTTGGCTTACCGTCGCAGGATGGTAAAAAAAAATTGAGGTTTAAGTTTCTGATTACATAGCCAAACATTTCTTTTTTATTAAAATATTATTACACTCACCGAAAATTTAAAAAGAAACAAATTCAAGTAAAATGCGTAGACTAAACTTCACATGACAGTGCAACAAATATTTTCATACTGAAGGATGTGGCAGATCCAAATTGAACAATGAAAACAGCAGCCTACTTGGCTTTTTAAATGTTATCCCTTATAAATATGAATAAATCTGCAATTTGATTTGGATATTTCTTATTAGTTTAAGCCCTGCATTTGCCTAAGTTATAAGCCATTAGAGACAAACTTTTTTATATAAATATTTATGTAGAAGAATTTATATATAATATTTGAAGAAATACAATAACTGCTTGCATATTAAAAAATTCATTAATCAGCTAAGCTAATAACTAATAATGCTGGGCCATTTTGCATTTAAATAACCTTGGAAATCTTATAAATATTTCTTTTTATTTAAATTTAATTTAATTTATATTTTACTTTTAATATTATTCCCTTTCGACTGATATTAGTAGACATTGAATAAATAAAAACTAAAAACTGAATTTTCTCTTTCAATATATATATATAAATCATATCAAATAAATATGTAAATAGCCCATTTTCAATCACTCTTAGCTTCATATCAGCTTGTGATATTGTTGAGCAACTGTTCAATATTCTTATCGACAAAGTTTTCGGTGACTGGTGTCTCGTCCAGTTCCATGTCCTCCTCATGCGTCTCCTCATCGTCGACGAAGTACTCCTCATCTTCGGGCTCCGGTTCGCCATCGGCTTGTGGCACCGCCTCCACCTCGGCGGTCAGATGCTCCTTGCGATAGTGATTGCGCAGCAGATCGCTGATTGTGGCGCACACAATTTGACGCACCTGCGCATCGAAGCTGGGTGGCAGCCAGCCAGTGCGTTCATTGCAAACGGCGCCCGTTAGTGGCGTGGGTATCTTTTCCAGCATTTCCTGTATCTTGGGCAAACGGACATCGCAATAGCGCAGCATACACTGCCTGGAACGCGGCAACTTGTGCTCATCGAAATACGGATAATCAATGTTCTGCACCAGATCACATTTTAGCTCCTCGGCAGCGACGGTGGAGGAGCGCTTCTGCTTGGCCGATTTGCGGGAGTAGACAAACTCCGAGACGCCCGAACCGAAGCGTAGACGAAAGTCAAATGTCTGATAGTGACGACTCTTGAAATCTTTGCGCGGATCGTAGCCATAGCGTACATAGAGCGTTCGCCAGGGTCCATTGCTGAAGTAGAACGCCAGCGAGGGTATTATGCATTTGAGTTTCTCATTGGTCACACCAGATTCGTAGAGCAGTGCTATACGCGTCCAGATGGGACTCTCATCGAACAGTTTTTTGACGCGTGCAAATTGCTCATCCGACACATATTTGACCTTGAGACGCTTGAGGATCTGTGCATCCGGCTGCGTGGGAAATACATCCTGCATGTTAAACGAAACGACATCGTGATTGTCATAGCTGGACTTGGCCAATACGCCCAGCACCTCCTGCTGTCCATCCTCACCGCCATCGATGCGATAGTGTCCACCATGGACAATGTCAACGCGCGCAAACAACTCCGGCAAACAGAGCAGCTGCGACTGTGCGCGTCTGTAATAGTAATATATTATATATTTATTATATTATTTTGTATATATATATATTATATTATTTTATATATATATATTATATTATTATATATATATATATTATATTATTTTATATATATATATTATATATATATATATCTGAAGGTATCACATGATTCCACTCACTTGAAATAGTCCAAATCGGTCACATCACGCGGCTGCAGTTGATCCAATGCATACCTTAGCTCTGAAGCGGCGCTGGCGTCTTCACTTTTGGGCGTACGCCACAGCGGCAGATACTGAAAGTCACAGAGTGCTAATACGACCATGTCATTCAGTGTTTCTTATTTATTATTATAGTTATCGCTTACATTCGAAGGAGAAGCTGCGACTGCAGTGGCCCAGCACACGCACAAAATGCTGGGGAGGACGCGATTTGTCGCGCTTGTGGCGGCGCACGGTTATCGAGAGCAGAACGCCCGATTTGTCGGTGCAGTCTCCAAAAGTGGGCTTATTGTACGGATTATCCGGATGAAAGCGCAGCTCCAAACGACGCTTCTCATCGCCCAGCACCTGCAAAGTGGTTATATTTTATATGCATGCAGCACTTCTTCTGTTTCGCTCGTTTTACTTTCGATATGTTGACTATGCCGCCCAGCGTGGACAGCATGCGATTTGTGTTTACTACACGGCCAGGATATTCAATTAACTCATATTCCTGCTGTGGACTGAAGCTTAATTGGCGCGACATTATCGCTGAAATTTGTTTGGTTTACAAAACCACAACGCATTTATTTATTGCGGCGCGCGTGTTGTAATCGACATCTAATACAATTATCGATATATTACGATAACATTTGTAATTGTTTGCAGCTGTGCAAAAAGGTAAATTAAGGAGCTCAAACCATATTAAAATTTACTTACACACATGAGACAGTTTTATTATAATAATAATTATAACAATTAATTATAAAAATAATAATGTGTATTAATATTAAAATAATAGTTAACAACTATTTAATTTTTCCCAGCTTTGAGCTGCTTACCTCTAAGCGAGTAATCTGTTCACATTCTGCATTGTAAACAGCATACGTGCCTTGAGCAACCGGCGAGCTCAATTGTTTATGGTGTGCTGTGATTAAATTTCGCTTATAAAGATGTCGAGCAAAAATCGAAAACGCACGGCCAGCAGCAGCAGTAGCAGCGCCGAAGAGCCGGACAGCGAGGAGGAGTCCCGTTTAAAAGATCTCCGTGAACGAGATGAGTTCTCCAAGCGACTCAAGGAGCGCGATGAGGAACGAACTCGCAAAGTGGTTGAGGCAACGGGCGGGCGCAAGGCGATTGAGGAAGCAACCAAACGGCTTAAGCTCGAGCATGAAGATCGTGATAAGATTGTGCCCCATCTGCGCGTCCAATCACGTCGCCAATATCTGGAGAAACGCAAGGACGACAAAGTGGCCGAACTGGAAGCGGATATCCTCGATGATGAGTATCTGTTTGAGGATAGCGTGTAAGTATTTAGTCCACTACTGTTGCCAGTTTTTGAGTCTTGACTTCTGTTGCTCCAGGTTGACCAAACGCGAGCGGGAGGAGCGTCAGTACAAGAAACAGCTGTTGAGCATTGCCCAGGAGCATGAGAAGGCGCGGGAACTGGAGCGCGTACAGCGCTATCATATGCCGCAGGATCTAAAGAAAGGCGAACGATGTAAGTGGATCACAGTTGATGTATTCCGTATTGACTAACCATTTGTATTGCAGCTGAGTATGTCGAGGTGGATGAGTTCGAGAAGCAGCCCAACTCGGAGCAAAAGAAATGGGAGGCTGAGCAGCTGGCCTCGGCACGTTTCCAGTTTGGCGCCAAGGATGCCAAGGCTGAGGAGGAGTATGAACTGTTGCTGGATGATCAAATTGACTTCATTCAGGCCCTAACGCTCGATGGGCATCGCGAGAAAGCCAGTAAGGAACCGGAACTAACAGAGAAGGAACGGAAACGTCTGACGCTGGACGAGACACGCAGATCATTGCCGGTGTTTCCCTTCAAGGAGGATCTCATAGCAGCCGTTAAGGCGCACCAGGTGCTAATCGTCGAAGGAGAGACCGGTTCAGGCAAGACAACACAGGTGCCGCAGTATCTGGTCGAGGCCGGCTTCACAGACGACAAAAAAATGATTGGATGCACGCAGCCGCGTCGCGTTGCCGCCATGTCTGTAGCGGCTCGAGTCGCCGAGGAGATGGGCGTGAAGCTGGGCAACGAGGTGGGCTACAGCATACGCTTCGAGGACTGCACCTCGGATCGCACCATATTGAAGTACATGACAGATGGTACGCTGCACCGTGAGTTCCTCTCCGAACCGGATCTGGGCTCCTACAGTGTCATGATCATCGATGAGGCACACGAGCGCACCCTGCACACGGATATTCTGTTTGGACTGGTCAAGGATATAGCACGCTTTCGGCCAGAGCTCAAACTGTTGATATCGAGTGCCACACTGGATGCCGAGAAGTTCTCTGCCTTCTTTGATGATGCGCCCATTTTTCGCATACCCGGGCGACGATATCCGGTGGATATATTCTATACGAAAGCGCCGGAGGCGGACTACATAGATGCGTGTTGTGTGTCGGTGCTGCAGATTCATGCCACACAGCCGCTTGGTGATATTTTGGTGTTTCTCACCGGCCAGGATGAGATCGAGACGTGCCAAGAGGTGCTGCAGGATCGCGTCAAACGCTTGGGCTCCAAAATACGCGAGCTCATTGTCATTCCGGTCTATGCCAATTTGCCCAGCGACATGCAGGCGAAAATCTTTGAGCCAACGCCGCCCAATGCACGTAAGGTGATCCTCGCCACGAATATCGCGGAAACATCGCTGACCATTGATAACATAATCTATGTCATCGATCCGGGCTTTGCCAAGCAGAATAACTTTAATTCGCGCACCGGCATGGAGTCGCTGATGGTGGTCCCCATCTCAAAGGCGTCCGCAAATCAGCGTGCCGGGCGTGCTGGGCGTACAGCGCCGGGTAAATGTTTCCGCTTGTATACCGCTTGGGCCTACAAACACGAGCTGGAGGAGAATACGGTGCCGGAAATCTGTCGCATCAATCTGGGCAATGCGGTGCTCATGCTCAAGGCGTTGGGCATCAACGATCTGATACACTTTGACTTCCTAGATCCGCCGCCACACGAGACGCTGGTGCTGGCACTGGAGCAGCTTTATGCTTTGGGTGCGCTCAATCATCATGGCGAATTGACAAAGTTGGGACGGCGCATGGCCGAGTTTCCCGTCGACCCCATGATGGGCAAGATGCTGCTAGCCAGCGAGAAGTGAGTGGAGTTTTTTTCGAATTGCATTTTTTTTTAGATTTTCTTTACATTTTCAATTCATTTGCAGATACAAGTGCTCGGAGGAGATGGTCACCATAGCGGCCATGTTATCAGTTAATAGCGCCATCTTCTATCGGCCCAAGGATAAGATTATACACGCGGATACGGCACGCAAGAATTTCAATCATCTGCACGGCGATCATTTGAGCCTGCTGCAGGTCTACAATCAGTGGGCGGACACGGATTACAGCACCCAGTGGTGCTACGAGAACTTCATACAGTATCGTTCCATGAAGCGGGCCCGTGACGTGCGGGAACAGCTTGTCGGTCTGATGCAGCGCGTCGAAATCGACATGGTTAGCTGCCTGCCAGAGACGATCAATGTACGCAAAGCCGCCACAGCCGGCTACTTCTATCATGTGGCGCGCCTTTCCAAAGGCGGCCACTACAAGACCATCAAACGCAATCAACCTGTCATGATACATCCCAACTCGTCGCTCTTTGAGGAGCTGCCCCGTTGGGTGCTCTACCATGAGCTGGTGTTCACCTCCAAGGAGTATATGCGTCAGGTGATTGAAATCGAGAGCAAGTGGCTCCTGGAAGTTGCACCCCATTACTACAAGTCCAAGGAACTGGAAGATTCAACTAACAAGAAGATGCCTAAGGGGGCAGGACGCGCAGAAATGACACAATAAATGTTTTTAATAACCTTATTTTGGATTTGTTTGTTTATTTTGAATAGTCATTTGGTGTTTAATGAATATGGGAGATGCCAACTAAAATTAAACATATGTAAATTGCTTGAAACGCCCGGGCGCTGATTGGAATATTTCGTAGACTATCGACTTATCGATATTTCTAAACAGCGTGGACCACTCAGAATCATAAGTGACATTGCCACTGACGCTGTTTTGCAACACTGTCAGCTGTCGTTTCGTTGCGTGCGGTTTCACAAAGCGAGAAATATTGTACAATTATAACATAATTTACATTATAAACGAGTACACAAGCAAATAAAAAGTTAGTAGAAATTGTTAATACAAACGTGTCCTTAAATACAATACCCAAATGTATATTAATAACAGCGCAGACTTTGAACTCGCGAAGTTTACATGACTTTCTAACCTACAAATCTGACGAAATACAAAAACCCAGTCGGCATTTCAGTTCATTTACATAAACATACAAAATACACCCATAAATTTACATCTAAAGCTGCATAGTTTTTCTTGTGTTTTTTTTTTCTTGTAGATAATGGCTGCGCAATTCTTTAATCGTATTGGCCAAATGGGTCTCGGCGTTGCACTGCTGGGCGGCGTTGTGAACTCCGCATTATATAACGTTGAGGGTGGCCATCGGGCGGTGATTTTCGATCGATTCACTGGCATCAAGGAGAACGTTGTCGGCGAGGGCACACATTTCTTTATTCCCTGGGTGCAGCGCCCCATTATCTTCGATATTCGTGCACAGCCTCGAAATGTGCCGGTGATAACCGGCAGCAAAGATTTGCAGAATGTCAACATTACACTGCGTATCTTGTATCGTCCCATACCCGAGCAACTGCCCAAGATCTATACAATTCTGGGTCAAGATTACGATGAGCGTGTGCTGCCATCCATTGCGCCCGAGGTGCTGAAGGCTGTTGTCGCCCAGTTCGATGCCGGCGAACTGATTACACAGCGTGAGGTGAGCAACAAAAGTTGCAATTAAAAGACAAATTTAAGATCCACTCCACGCATTATTCACAGATGGTATCGCAGCGCGTCTCTCAGGAGCTTACTGTGCGTGCCAAGCAATTCGGCTTCATTTTGGATGATATCTCGCTGACACATTTGACCTTTGGCCGTGAGTTTACACTGGCCGTCGAGATGAAACAGGTGGCCCAGCAGGAGGCCGAGAAGGCGCGCTTTGTGGTGGAGAAGGCTGAGCAACAGAAGCTGGCTTCCATTATTTCTGCCGAGGGTGATGCCGAGGCTGCCGGTTTGCTGGCCAAATCTTTCGGTGAGGCCGGCGATGGTCTTGTCGAGCTGCGTCGTATTGAGGCTGCCGAGGACATTGCCTACCAGCTATCGAGGTCACGTGGCGTCGCCTATTTGCCCAGTGGACAGAGCACGCTGCTCAATCTTCCCTCTACCCTTGCGCAGTAGTAGACTGATTGACTAATCGAATAAGTTGTAACTATCTGTAGCATTTATTAAGTACTTTCGATTTTGTTTATTTCTTTTTACCATTCTATGCACTTTGTAACGCATCGCCTTCTGCAATAGAAAATGGCCAATATTTGTATCACTTTGGACCCATCTTTTGTACGGGCTCTTGTCGTTCAACTTTGTTATTTCCGAACGGCCCTGTGCCTGCATCTGAGCTAATATTGCAAATCTTTGAGCTCGGACTGTAAGGCGTAAAATTACATCGTGCAGGATTATTACAAATTTGTTATGTGAACAAAAGAATTCAATACAATAAATACATATTAAATATGAAATTTACACGTAAATTATGTTTTCTATTGTTGAACAAATTAAATATTGTTACTTGCGGGGTTTAACGTAAGCTTGCATTTATTAAAAAGTCATTACTCGATTCGTAAATCGGTCGTGACTTTGGCATGATTAGGACTGTTCGGATGTTGTTTACACAGATAGAGCAAAGGTCCTTCAAACACAATAGTTAAAAAAGTTTTAATACCTCTTGCATATCCTAGCGAACTACTGAATAGGAACTTTTTATTTGTGACCCACTTCTATTCGACCTGACACTGTTTAAGTGTTTGGTCATTTTATGACTCTCAACTGTAACCTGGAATGCCAATCAATGGAATTGGTCCATTTTATCTCATTCTTGTCGTTGGTGTTTGATTCATCCTAAAAGAATACTTCTAACTACCTGAGACTTAGAACTTTATTTATCCCTACAAATAGGCATTAATATTTTAGATTTTTCTTAAAGACTGATTTCACGACTGATTTTATTATTCAACCTTAAACTATGACTTTAATTTCGTAAATTTTGTAGCATGCAGAAAACTGGATTCACCCTGAAAATATGCAATGTTTTATTGCCTTTAAGAAAAGGACTTTGCTTTGTTCTTATTAGTGATCCTATAAGTATGTTGCATGATTATTGTTCTGTGCTAAAAGCACATCTTATTAATAGGAAAAAAAGCATTATAATTTGGGCATAAGGTCCGAAGTGTGATATGGATAGCATAGTTCGAACTACAAGTTTGAAGAGAAAAAGGCAGGAAACGTTTGGGTTTCCGCTGAAACTGTATTCTATAACTTCTAAAGAAATCCGCATTACATTTGTTATTGAAGTCCGAGAAATTGGATCGGGCAACGCTGTAACGAGAGTAATCAAAGAAAAAGACAGTTTCCCTGAATTCTTGTCATTCTCGACTTTCGATTCTTTAAGTTCATTAATTCTCTTGTTAGCCACAGAGGTTTGTTAGACCTAAATGTCCCACAAATTAAATCAATTATCCAAATTCAGTCTATATCAGCCAAGAAGGAATGAAATAATTTCGCTTTGTTTCGTTAAGGTTTCGATTTTTTCATCTTCTTTGGATGCTGTAGCCCAAATAGGAATTGTCCAATTTATCGTCTCGCATGGACTTAATATGCTTTTTGTTCGCTCGATTATGCAATCCCCCACGTCTAGGTGCCATTTCACTCCATCTTTACCCCATGAATAGTCAGGCTTTCAACTCAAGTCAGCCATAAATCAAATTGAAGCACTTTAACATTAAGTAAGAAAGCAGAAAGCAGAAGTCACCCGCCCCGCCCATCATCATCTTCGCTCCAATCCACTCCACTCCACTCTGCTCTGTCCACTGAAACTGAGCGCAGGATACACAGAAGTATGTTGGGGTTGGTTGGTCGGAGTTGGGTTGAGGATTCTGGTGGTGGCATCACAATAAGGGCCAAGTTGCCGTTGGCATTGCAAAAATCTGTTGATTCAGTCAAGTGATTTGCCAAAGTGGCTTCGTTCCAAATGCCAGGCGCACGCAAACTCACACAAACACACCACACACACACACCACACACACACTCAGCAACAGTTGGGTGATTTCCCCTTTCCTTTCACTGACACATAATGGAGAGCAAAGCTTTTGACGTCATGAAACATTAATGCGAGTCTCGTGCTCGTGTCTGGCCGAAATATCTATTGGATACATTTAAATGTACAGGTCCAGCTGCCTTCTTTCAATTCTACCTAAAACCTGTCGCAAAATGTCGCATGCGCTTGACAAAATGTAAATTTTATAGTTTTCGAGTTGGTTGTCATTATGAAGTCAACTTTGTAACATCTTTTTTTGTTGTTATCTTTTTTAACTGGTTTCGTTTACACTTTCAGTTAGTTTTAGGAAACCCCATGCAACATGTGACTCATAAGCGCTGGGGAATTCTTTTTTAACGCTTCTCAAACGCAACCTAATTATTATGCATCGCTATATCTTTAAAGATTATTGTTTACGCTTCGTATTATTGCCGTGCTTCGTCTTAATGCACTCTCACACTGCGTTAAAATCGAATGACGTCGGCAAAATATCAAAAATCAATTGGTTTGTCAAGAAATGAAATAAACAAATTTAAATAAAAAATGCAGACACAAATACACACACGCACACACCTGTTATTAATTATTTATAACAAATTTAATGCTTCTACATTCTGTTCAGCTTCAGTTTAGCGTATGGGCATTGATTAGATTGCGAGTCGAGTGTAACAGGTGAACCGGTCCTGCGGCTACTCTCAGAGCTCGGAGCTCGGAGCTCGCACGACTCGCAACTCACTGCTCACAACTCGCAGCTCTCATCTGGTGCGATGCTTTAAAAGCTTTGGTCGAGCGACGAGCAGCACTCAGTTGGCTAACGGTTGCCAGAGCGGGCACAGCTTGATTAAATTTGCAAAGAACAAAAAAAATAGAAAAAGAAAAAGAAGAAACAAACGCAAACGAGAAACAAAAAAAAAAAACGACAACAACAGAAAAGTGCAAATAATTAAAAGCAATTCAACTTAAGTGCACAAACGGTGAGTGCGTGTGCCTCTTGGGCATATTTAAACAATTAATGTGCTTTACAAAATAGTACTACTTGAATGTCTACATGGGCGTATACGTAATCTGGTGCGAACTGACCTTTCAAGCGCTGCTTTAATTCAAATTTTAAGTCTACATCCAGCCTTGTCGATTGTTTTTTTTTTAAGCATTCCAACAATCGTATCAATTTTTGGCTTGTTCTGGTCTGGTTTTTTAACAACTTTGTAGTTGTAGTTGTTGCAGCCTCAATGCCAAACAGCTTTGTCGACTGGTATTTATGCAAAAGACGGTTTAAAACTGCCTTCAATAAAGGTTTTAAGCATTTTAACTATAAATGCAATCGAATTAACTTATACTTGTCCGTTTGGCACACAAAGTTTGTGCATAAAGCAAAGCAAACAAACTTGCTAAAGCAACTTTTTCCAATGGCTTCAACAAGTATTCTAAAACATACACTTGGGAAAAAAACTTGTACATTTATGTCTAAAATAGATTAATTGCATATGAATTATGCAAGAATTAAATAATGCAAATAAGACACGCATTGCTTTGCAAAATTAAAGCTTTTATAGATAGTAAATAATAAAATAAATAGATGTAAGCAGGGGCTGCGGTCAGCATGGATTCTTGCCATATCAAAAATTGTTATTAATTAGATTAGTTTGCACTGATAACTATTATCTGAATAGTAATCTCGCATATAAGATTCATACGCACTTAGCACTGTAAATAAAACTCTTTACTCACACTCATACTAACATTTACAAGCTTTTGCTATTCAAAATTTGATTCATAACAAGCACAGTATTCAATCTAAAACACTCACTATTCATTAAACATGAGCAAAACTCCTACTAATATTGCGATGCCCTTGAAAAGTGAGTGTAAATCGGCATCTAACACTGTGGTGGCAGATAAGCAGGATTCCAGGGTATCGGTGAGTGTTTGTCTCTAATTTTCGAATAATTTGTAAATTATATAAATTAACGATCGCTAATTAGTATTGAATTGTTTGAATTGCGCTTACAGATCGATATGGAGGCGCCCGAATTTAAAGATTTTGCCAAAACAATGGTGGATTATATAGCCAATTACTTGGAAAACATACGCGAAAGGTGAGTGCTTCAGTTAATTGACATTTAATTTAATTTAAGAACACTTTCTTATACATATTTATTATTTGTACATAAGTGTGCAAGTATGTGCGTAATTTATGTGCGACAGTTAAGGTATTGATTACAGTTATTCATTAACTTGATTTGATCTCACCATTCGAAAGTTCGTTCTGGTTGACCCAGGGTTAGACACATTTCCGTATCGATGTGAATGACTTTTTTATATTTCGTATTATTGTGAGTCATTGGAAAGTATCGGCCACATTTGTTCGCCCGTTTCGGCCTTCTGTTGTCTAACTGTTTAAGCCTTTCACAAAGTTCTTTTTTTTGCCAGTGTGTTTCGAAATTGCCAGCTTATTAATTACAACATTATAAGGCTTTTAACTGCTTTGATGGCGTGTCAAGGTCAACTTTGTTAGTTACCTTCGGCTACCTTGTTCATTGTTCTTGAACAAATTTGTTTACTGGTATTATTGCCGCGAAACTTTCAGATCTCATATTATTTTGCTAATAATTGTTTAGTATTTTGTGATTTCATTTTGATTATCACGGAATTTGCTAATCGTGTATATTAATATTAATAATTGGTCAAATATTAATTTGTATTCTGTAAATAATTAGAAAAGGAAACATTTCTTGTCACTAAAAAGATTTGAATGTAAAACAAGTATTAAAGTTATAAAAGTCATTTACTACAATGTATGGCTAGTAATAGCTACACATTATGGCAATCTGATTCCAAGTCAAATCGGTTAGGCTTTTTTATCTGATAGAGATAAAAGAGAGATACAAAAAGTTAAATACTTATTAGAACATAAAGATGGAAATGAACTGAATTAAGCCCAAACAAATACAGAGATAACAACATTACAAGCCATTCGAGATTCTTTAAGCTTCTATTGATTTTTAATAAACTGGCAACAAGTGGCAAGTTGTTGCCAAGTGGTGGGTTGTGTGTGTGGTTGGGTTTCTTGTTGCAATTCAATTTGCTGAAAACTTTGTTGGAGCTTTTCTGAATGGTTAATAATGAGGTTACTAATGAAATTGCTGTTGGCTGTCATTGTTCCTTGCAGGCGAGTGCTGCCCGAGGTGAAGCCTGGTTATTTGCAGCCACTGATACCAGAGACCGCACCGGAGAAGCCCGAGGATTGGCAGGATGTGATGAAGGACATTGAGAGAGTGATCATGCCCGGCGTGACCCACTGGCACAGTCCCAAATTCCATGCTTATTTCCCAACGGCCAACTCCTATCCGGCAATTGTGGCGGACATGCTGAGCGGTGCGATCGCCTGCATTGGATTCACCTGGATCGCGAGTCCTGCATGTACTGAGCTCGAAGTGGTCATGCTCGATTGGTTGGGCAAGATGCTGGACTTGCCGTCGGAGTTTCTGGCTTGTTCGGGTGGCAAAGGCGGCGGCGTTATTCAGGGCACAGCCAGCGAGTCCACTTTGGTGGCATTGCTGGGCGCCAAGGCGAAGAAGATGCAGGAGGTGAAGGCAGAGCATCCAGATTGGGATGAGCAGACGATCATTGGCAAACTGGTGGGCTATGCCTCCGCCCAGGCGCATTCCTCTGTGGAACGCGCTGGACTTTTGGGTGGCATCAAGCTGCGCTCGGTGCCGGCTGACGAGCACAATCGCCTACGTGGCGATGCCTTGGAGGCGGCAATCAAGCAAGATTTGGCTGATGGTCTGATACCCTTCTATGCCGTGGTCACCTTGGGCACCACAAACTCGTGCGCCTTCGATCGCCTGGATGAGTGCGGTCCGGTGGCCAACAAGCACAATGTGTGGGTGCATGTGGATGCTGCGTATGCCGGATCCGCTTTCATTTGCCCAGAGTATCGTCATTACATGAAGGGCATGGAGACCGCCGACTCGTTCAACTTCAATCCACACAAATGGATGCTAGTCAACTTCGATTGTTCGGCCATGTGGCTTAAGGATCCCAGCTGGGTGGTGAATGCATTCAATGTGGATCCACTGTACCTGAAGCATGACATGCAGGGCTCAGCACCCGACTATCGCCACTGGCAAATTCCACTGGGTCGCCGTTTCCGTGCCCTCAAGCTCTGGTTTGTGCTGCGTCTGTACGGTGTGGAGAATCTGCAGGCTCACATTCGACGCCATTGTGGCTTTGCCAAGCAGTTCGGTGATCTCTGTGTGAAGGATGAGCGCTTTGAGCTTGCTTCCGAGGTGAATATGGGTTTGGTCTGCTTCCGGCTGAAGGGCAGCAATGACCGCAACGAGGCGCTGCTCAAGCGCATCAATGGACGTGGCAATATACACATGGTGCCGGCCAAGATCCGTGATGTCTACTTCTTGCGCATGGCTGTTTGCTCCCGATTCACACAAAGCGAGGACATGGAGTACTCGTGGAAGGAAGTTAGCGCTGCCGCTGATGAAATGGAGCAAAGTGAGGCAGCTGACGAAAAGTGAGCGGCAAAATAACCGAAGTATTAAATGTGACATGTTTAGGGAATATATTAACATTGGTCGCTCATCCATCCTTGAAATCGCAAACATAGAGAACTGTTCCGACTTTTTACTTCATAAAATATTTAATTTTCATTTAGCTAGTTAAATATGTCTGGAATGCTTGACTCATATTATGGTATTCTCAACGTGAAACGCGAAACAGTTCGTATAATCAAAAAATAAATCATCGTTATTATTGTTGTTGATGTTTTTAAATGCTATCCTATTTAATAAATGTGCTTAAATAATATTCAACAAATTTATAACTATTAATTTGGACTACAGCCTCTGAATTTGTATCGAAATATGCCAGGTGTGAGATTAGACGAAATATTTCATGTTGTAAAAGTCAATGATGCGCTGCGCCTCGCGTATGCCGCTCGATCGTGCCCCATCTATTGTGCCAAAGCCATTAAGTGCCGTCGCATCGCCGGCAAAGAGCAGCGTCGGTGCTGCATCCCCGAGCGGCGCCGCTAAGCTCTGCACATCGCGGGCGCTGCTGTTGACGGAGAAATAGGGTCGGCCGCCTAGATAGCAGGCCGAGCTATTCCAGTTCGAGCGCAACATGGCCTGCGGATAGGGAATACGCGGATTGCAGAGGCACTGGCGCAACAGTTTCGTTATCTGCTCCAGCAGCGTTGCATCGGGCAGCTTCTCGATCTCATCATAGTAGCCGCCACCGACGCGTATTTCTAGAACGTGCCTGCTGCTCGGCTGCTGAGATATTTCCACAACCTGTTGTGTCCAGCAACGCAGCGGATTAGCGCTGCTGACATCAGCGGCTTGCGTTTGAATTGGCTTCAACAGTGTGCCCAGTGGACGAAAATTTGATTTTAGCCAGTGATTGATAGGCCGCTTGTACGAAAGATAGATCTTGACGGGATTACCAAAGCCCAGATTCTGTATAGCCTGTAATTTATTCAGTGGGAGCATGGGCTTAAACAGCGCTGCCGAAAAGTTCTTCAACACACCCAGTGGCAGCGTGCAGATGATGTGATCAGCATTGTACAAACTGCCATCCAAGCAGCCAACTAGCTGGCATTCTGTTTGCGTTTTCCATTGTATCTGGCCAACTGGTTTGCCCGTCTGCAGCTGCTGGCCGCCCAAGTTGTGTGTTAGATCATTCACTATATTGTCCAGGCCAGTGGGCACGTAAATGGGATTCGATTCTTGCTCGAGTGGACAGCTGGTCACGTACTGGATATTCATATACTCCAGACAGCAGCCCAATATACTGCTGAAATCCTTGAAAAGTGACTGAAAGATTTCACGGGCCATTGCCTGTTCGCCGGGCAGCTTAAACGATGCACTTATGAGCTTGTCACTCTCCGACTGAAAGTAGCTCATAACATTGTCCAGCGAGTGCAGATCACCTCCACTTTTCACCTTGTCACGTACTCTGTAGCCGCGACACAAGTCTCGAAACAGCGTGTCTATCAGCTCCACCATTCTGGGCGGAATGTTACTCTGCTGCCCCTCGCCCTCTGCGTGTATATATCTGACGCGCGTTGGCTGTTTGAGCTCTTTGGTCAATCCTTCGGCATTGCGTAACAGCTCGTACATGGAGTCGTGGGAGCCATCAATGTTAACCCACTTTGCACCCAGCTCGCAATATGTGTCGCCAAACCGTTTGGAGTTAATGCGACCCCCATAACGATCCGTTGCCTCCAGCACGAGTGTATTGTGAAACCCATTGGACAGGAGATGCTGCGCAGCTGACAAGCCTGCCAGCCCCCCACCAATGATAACAATTTGGGCATTCAGCTTCGTCGACTCCAAGTTGTAGTTGAAATCGTGACGGTTTCCATGCTGCTGCAGCCCGGTTACCTCCGCTTGAAGTGCCGCTGCATTGTATAAGCTGCGCCTGCTAGCTAGTCTATACATAACTAAGCGAATGCAGAAAGAATATCATTGTAAATACATTTCAACAGCAATACAGATTGCACTTACCATTGCAAATCAAAATCTCACCCGGCTTGGAAAAGTGTAGTTAATTTTGTAAAAACTGAATCGGTTGTGATTTATTTATATTTGACGTTTTCAATCCACTAAAAGTTTGTCGTAATCAGACATATTTTCAAATGCTCTCACAATGAATCAGATATTTTCCAACGTATTGTTTGTTAAGCAATGTTTTTTATTTCTATTAAATAGCTTAATATCTTCGTACTCGCAACATTGTTATGGTAAGCTCATGCAAGTGCAATGAATATCATTTATTAAATCAATTTATGGTCGCAAGCGTGTTTTGTGTTCGTCTTGCTACTTTTACTTTTGTTTATTAATATCGTATGCACATCCCGATATTGTATATCGATATTGTCTAGGTATGTATACACTGTTTTTAGGGCGGCAAGATTTCAAATGTACTCTGCTTAATTATTTAATGAGTTTTTACAATACCATAGTGTAGTCTTCCTTATGTATATATATATTTTTTTTATTAATTTATCGAACAGTTACATTTTTGTACATTGCCAACGACCAAATAATCTAAGATTGATATTAAATGTGCCTGTTAAAGTGTGAAATGCGGGCCTAAACTGTTGTCGATGGTTGTTAGGATGAAATGCTTTTTTTGAGTCTGGTATTGCCACTGTTTGTTGAGTAATTATTTTTCTGTTTGCTGTTTTACCGACGTGTGTTGATATGTGTAGTGTTATGTGATTGTGCGTTCCGCGGGCATGGGAACACCTCCAAAAAGAGTATTGGCTGGAGCCGCAGCCGGCCCTTTGAGAGAATCCGATGCGTAATACATCTACATTTTTCAATTACATCTTCGTATTCACAAGATTGCGTTGGCAAGCGCATCTGAACATCTGTTTGTAGCTGTTGCTGTCTGGCATCACTGTTTAATTTTACTTACTACTATCGTATGCACATGACGATATTTTATATCGGTATTAGATAGTTATGTAAGTTTTCGCACACTGTTTTAAAGGCGGTAAGCTTTTAAATTTATTCTGGTTCATATTTTAATATGCATTTCCAAAAACAGAGTATGCTCATTTATTTATAATTATATGTTTATCCATTTATTAAACCTTAACTTTTTGCTACATTGCCAACGATCAGACCAACTAAAATTAAATTAAGCATTAATATTGTCTACATAAGTAAGTTTGAATGTTGAAGTTGGAAAATTTTTGAACTAGCGGCGCAAAGTTTCATTCGTTAGCTGTAGTCCAGTTAGATGATGCGATAGCTCGGTTATATCTCCAGCCTTGCGAGCATTCACCTGATGCTCCGCACAGATTGCTGTCAGTTGTGTCTCAATCTCCGTCCAGGCAAACTCAATGTCTGATGGCTTGGGATCCATGCCGCATATGGCAAAACGCATAAACAGCCGACCACAATGCTCCGCCTTGACCATGTAAATCTTCTTGCGCTCCATCAGACGTTGCTGAAGCTGTGCCGTGATCTCATTGTCGCCCTTCGCACGAAAGCAAACCAATCCCAAGGCACGTGCTGCCACCAACTCGAAGCGCTTGTCTGCCTTAACCGCCCTCTCAAACTGGATAGCCAAATCGATGTGTTTGCGTATGTTGGCACGAAGACCCTCAGCGCCCAGCGTGCGGAATGTTATCCACACTTTGAGGGCGCGAAAGCGGCGACCGAGAGGGATCTGCCAGTGGCGGAAATCAGGGATCTTTGTCTGGCCCTCATGCTTGTGCTTTAGATAGATGCGATCCACATTGAAACTGTCCACCACTTTGTTGGCATCGCTCAACCACATCGCCGCACAGTCAAAGTTGACCTGCATAAACTTGTGCAAATTAAAGTTCAGTGAGTCCACACGATCCAAGCCTCGACGCAGTTCGGCGCACTCATCCAGAGCAAAGGCGCCGCCCGCGTAGGCTGCATCCACATGCAGCCAAATCTGGTACTGCTCACAGATGCTGGCCAGCGATTCGATGTCATCGTAGGCGCACGTACCCGTTGTTCCCAGCGTGGCTATGCATATGACTGGTATTAAACCGGCAGCCACATCCTTCTCAATTGCTTTCTGTAGCTTTGCGCCACGAAAGATGAGATCTTCATCGGCGGGCAGCAGTTTCATGCGTATGGCTGCCAACAGGCCTGCCTTCTCTATGCAACTGTTGCTCTGATCAGAGGAGTAGGCAATCAATTTGCCGCGTATATCGCTCTCACTCAGCTCCGGGTGGCTTTCGCGTTCCCTGCGCACGGCCTGCTCGCGGGCTGCCAGGACAGCCACAAGGACAGCCTCGCTGGCGGAGCCCTGAAGGACGCCACCGCCTGGACCATCGTCCTCGTGCAAAAAATATTTAGGTAAATGCAAGAATTTGGCCAGCCAGTCCATGACGACCATTTCGAGCTCAGTGCATGCAGGACTGCAGATCTGTGAGAAAGCAGAACGTTAAAGGGACACATTAATAATAATTTATGATTTAATTAAATGATAATTGCATTTTCTATAATACATAGATGTTTTACTTATTTTTTAAGTGGATAATAAGACAATAGAATTTGATTTAAGGTTTATCCACTTAAGTGATCGCATGTTTTAGTTGCAAGCATTTCAACAATCGAATCATTTCATGCTCTGTAAAATAAAATAAATGATAAATAAATAAAAAGTAAAAAAAGTCACCAATCAACGTTAAAAGTGAACTTGACCGAGTCCCCGGATTAAAACAATACTCTTTTTGATTTTCCTTTTCTTTTCTTTTCCGTTAGCTCTTTAGCAACCTGTTTGTCGAGTTCTTTGAGTGCCGCAGCTTTCACTGCCCACAGATTGAACAAAGGGCTTGTATTGAGCTTGATTGAACAATGAATCATGCGAAGATTTCACCTGCACGTACCCAACTGAAGCCAACGATGCCGTATCCGCTGGCTATGAGTTCGCCCACTAAAGATGGATAGGAAATACAGGTGGGAAAGTAGGCATGCATGTTGGGTGACTGCCAGTGGGTGATGCCTGGCTTTATCACGCGATTGATGTCCGTTAGAATCTCTGGCCAGGCTTCGGGTGTCTCGGGCATCTCCTTGGGCAGCAGTGGCAAAAGGTAGCCGGGCTCGACGGAGGGCAGTATATCATTTTCGCGAATATTCTCCAGATAGTCGGCGACGAAGTCAACGGCAGCTTTGCCAAACTCGCGAAACTCTTTGGCGTCCATTTTACAATGCTGTCACGTTGTCGATGTGGAATCAATTTAAGATGTTACTTTTGTTCCTATTGTTGTTAAGCGCGTTTCTATTTGCACTTTTTACGATTTGTTTGCCTTTAGTTTGTTTACAAAGTTCGAAACAGTCGCCCCACTACTGTGCACCAAAGTGTTGTCGATCTTCTTGATGTGTTGACTTGTTGCCACTGCGAAGTTAACGTTAACTCTGCTGTCCCGAGTAGAGAGCGCACCGCTTTTTATACCCACAGGGCCGGAGCCCACTCAGAGCCGAAAACTGAGCCACAGTCAGAAAACTGAAACAGAGCCCGATTTAGCGACTCTTAAATGCCGCTCTCTAAACACCACAAATGCAAATGTTAGCTCTAGGCTAGGTGTGTCTAATTACAATCAACAAAACGGACAATGGATATTATTTATCTGGCAAAGCAATTAAGGGGATAATCTCCTTTATATTTAATTATAATGCGTAGTTATTCCTGCCGTATGGAAATAGTAACAATATATTGTATTAATTATATTTTATGTGCTTGTTTTTTTTTTTGGAATAACGTAATAAAAGTGTTAAAGTCAAAATATATTACTATAATGATAAATTTCAAATTTATAGTACAGAGTTTTGGCTTTTGATTTATATTTTAATATAAAATGCATTTTATCTATTAAATGTGTCCAAATAAAGCACATTACTTCGATTTAAATCTTAAGGCTACTTAACACTACTGTTCATAAACCTAATTGATCAACATCTTTGTTAGAGGAGTATCTGCACCTATCATTAATCTTTTGATTCAGCATTTCGCGCTTAAGTACAAACTTTTGACTGTCTTCAACTGTTCCCAATTGTGCTAAACTGTTCTCGTTACCCAACTGGTTTCTCTTTTCGGGTGCCTTAAAGAATTGCTCTCATTACTTTCCTATCAGCGGAATGACTCTTTTATTTTTTGCTTTTTTGCAACTTTGCTGCCGGGATTTCAACTCGTACACAAAATAACACTATTATATTGCACATAAATCTAAAGTTTGTACATAAGCTCTTATTATGAGACTAATTGTTATCAGACAATCTGGCAAAGCAACTTTTGTTGGTTATGTATTGTTATGGCAAAATTTCGCATTGCTAGACTCTCTTTCCATAAAATATGGTAAAAGGGGTCATAAAAAGAGTGTGCAAAATATACAGATTCCGAATTATACCTTTTCAGAGAGTCAGCAATATCCTTCCTTTGTCACATATGTATTAAAAGTTTCAGTATTGCCTTTAATCCTGTATCTTTCATGAAACTATTCTTTATATGCAATATTACTTGACAAAGAATTAAATAAATTGTTGTGAAAGGGGATTAAAGTTCACGTTTGAATCTTACCCAACTGAATCCCAAAACTCCAATTCCAGCAATAAGCAGCTCTCCAATTATGGAGCCAGCCGATGTGGATGAAGGAAAGAAGGCGTTAAAGTACGGCGATTGCCAATGGGTCAATCCGGGCAGTATAATCCGCTCCAAATCATTAAGAATTTGGCGCCAATGCTCCGGCTGCTCGGGTATTTGCCTGGGAAGCTGGTTCATGACCTCGAAGGGTTGTACGCTAGATAGCACATTTCTGTGAAAGTAGCGATTACTTAAACATATAACAAACGCACACACACACACACACACAAACCTCTCACGTATGTTGCTCAAATAGTTGATAATGAACTCAATTGAGGCGTGACCAAATTCGCGAAATTCGTCAAAGTCCATTTTAAACGAAGAGAACACTTGTCGACGAGTAGTTGTAATATTGTAGATCCTCCTCTGTTTAAGATGCGCTATATTTGAATCTGTTTATATTTGCTGCGCTGTTTAACTTTTGCACTTGTTTACCGTTGACATTCGGATCTACTAATGAACTCGCTGCGACATGTCAAAGCCTCGATAAGCGATTTGAATCCAACGATTCAACGTAGGCCGTTTGTACACAATAAAAACTTTCAAACAATACTTGAAGAGCAGTCAACACACGCCGACATTACATACTTAAATATGTGTAAAAATGTGCACAGCCAGCAAGTTTTTGGTTACCATTGGCGAGATTTATGTAACTCTGATGATGTTCAGAAACGACATTAAGACCGTTTATAGCGTAAGCATGATTGCAATAAAAAAAAAAACGAGAAAGAACAGCTATATTAGCCATGTCGAACATTACATACGCTTGCAGATGTATCGAAATATCGTTATTAGTACAACGATATGATATTGTTGTACCACTCGAAAAAGAACTCCTCTTCTCTCTTGACCGATTGCTTTCATATGATATAGTTAGCCGATTCTAAGCCAAAGACAAGTTGGCTACATAGAAATATACGAATATATATCTATGTCTATATTCTGATTTTGTTACTATCCAAGAATATATATTTTATGCATTTGGAAATGTCTCTGTCAATGCGTTACAAAATGACTGACAAAACCATATTGCCGCATGCAAGGGCACACAAAAACAAAATAACATGAAAATCGTCAAAGATATTTTAATGGAAAGCGTTTAATCGTCTAATTAACTGAATACACCGCCCAAAACCTGTTGGTCTGTTAGAAAATAAAAGCACATTCAATTATTAATCCAGATCCTGAAATTAGTTCTAAACAATGGAAACATTTGCTAAGTTAGATGCATGAGACTTAAAACTAAAATATTAATTACGTGTATGCCAAATTGTGGTTTCAGATTTTGGGCATTCTTCTTAATTTGGTTTGAATTTCTTGATACCTCTGCGTAATTTATGTCGTTTACTATATTGTTTGCTCTACCATTTCTTTCACTGCAACTAATGGATAATTCATTGTGGTCACAATCCGGTTTATAATTACTATAATCTGTTGTCAACTGGCAAAAATCACACTATATGGCTGACATGCATAACATTTCCCAGCTCTATTAGATACCAACTGACCATTCCGCCCAGTCATGCGACCGTGCTCGAAATTTTGAAAGTCACAGTCACACTCTATTGATGATGGCTCGATTAGATTCATCTATTTTGAAAGCGCAGCTCGGACGGGTAGTGCATCGTCGTCGGAGTGGCCCCACCAAGGGGGCCACTGCATTTCACAAGACTGGGCCGCTTTTTTTGTTTGTATTTTCAATTTCAGGGTCATGCTCTAATTTAGTTCCGTTATTAACAAAGTAATGTATGAGGAAAGATTGTGGAGCAAAGTTCATTTAAAAACTGTCGAAAATGCAATGCAAAATTTGGTTTTCTCTTAAGTCTATTGTAATAGGTATTGGCACAACAAGATTTTACCAAGTCAAAATGTTTAGTAAATGAATAAAAGATAACTCCTTGAAAGTTGATATTTACTATGTTTTGTATTTTATACAAAAAGTAGACAGGAATAAATATGTGCAAGGAATAAATAAGATTAAGTTATTAATTATTGGTTTGTTTAATATATGAATTAAAGATTTTATATTTTACGAAATAAATGTATTGAGTGCCCCTTGTATTGATGGCTTAATAGGAGCCTTCATATTAAGAGCACTCTCGTGCTCTGAAACTCGGTCAGGGTATGACCACTAGCTGTTGTTCTCCACTAAAGTCCATCATTGTGGTTCGGGGTGTCAGTCTGTGGGGTCCAAAGTGTTTGGCGCTCTCTAAGCGGTTCATAAATAAATGTGAAAACAAAATGCCCTGCAGACGGATAGGCGGACGGGTAATGTACATGTATGCATGTAGCCGTAAACACCCTCCAAACGAAAGTCAGTAAGAGAGCTCAACTAGAAAATGCCCTGTAGAACATAAGGACAGTTAACTACTGAGAAAATAAAAAGTTGATATGTGTATAAAAGATATATATATATATATATATTTGTGCACTATTCGAAAATATCTACGATACGCTTAACATATTTACAGGGTATATAAATGGCAGTGACAGTGTGCTTTGGCGCACAGGGTGACTCTGCTAGCTAACAAAAATGATTGACTGTAACGGCGCTCTGCGTCTGCTGCATTGCGCAGCCGCTGGAACGAGTTAACCCTTGAACAAGCCACCCAACCCAATGCAGCCCAACCACCCACCCAACCAAGCGAATTCCAGTTTAATGGCGTCGGCAGCAGCGATAAGATAACGAACTCTCGCGCATGACCAAAAATTGCGGCGGGGCATTTATTGTTGCTGTTGCCTTCTATTTTTTTTTTTTTGTTGTTATCAACGATTTCCAATGTTTTCAATATAAAGGGGCGGTGCTTGCTTTCAGCCTGGAAGCCAGGCAAAACTTGTCATGTTGTTTGTGTTGCTTTTGTTGTTGCTTTTGTTGTTTTCGTGTGTTGACCGCGCGTATTGACTTGGACTTTTGAGTTAAGTTTCTCATATTTGTGCTATGCCACTGCCGCCGCTGACTTTTAAGTGCTGTTGACTGTTGTTTTGGGGCCACAGCGAAGGTGTCGCCAGGCGTTGGCTCATTTCTGTTCTTGTTCTTGTTGTTATTGCTGTTGTTGTTGTTGTTGTTGCTGCTGCCTTTGCTGCTGCCGCCAACGCCGCAGTGCTTTTTCCCAGTTATAACTCGAAATTCTTGAGAGGCAAACTTTTGCAAAAGTTTTAGGTTTCACAAAATATTGTAATGCTGCCTGCATAGCGG
Source organism: Drosophila macrothrix (assembly GCA_035042055.1). Classification (NCBI taxonomy): domain Eukaryota; kingdom Metazoa; phylum Arthropoda; class Insecta; order Diptera; family Drosophilidae; genus Drosophila; species Drosophila macrothrix. The sequence goes on from JAWNLX010000604.1 coordinate 629,255, forward strand.
ACAAGTACGAGAACGGAAACGGAACGGGAATAGGTATAGGATTTGGGGTACGGTCCTAGAAATGGTGACTGTTAAATGCCAACTGGTAACTGTGGTGGGCTGGGGCAGTGGCAGTGGTCGGGGCAAAGTGGCAGGCAAAGTTGAGCATAACATGGCGCATACTAAAAGCAGCATAAAAATGTCGACAACGTCGCCGTTGCCATTGTTGTGTTGCCTTGCTTGCTAGCTGCTGCTGGCTGCCAGCCTGCATTTTACCATATCATTTGTGTCACATTAAGATCAATTGGTAAACACACTCACACATACACACACACACACACACCACACACCACACACCACACACATACACAGACAGAGAGAAGCATACTCCTGCACACACAAAAAGGGAAACGACATAAAAAGTATCGTAAAAGTCAAATAAAAAAAGCTCAAACAACAACAACAATAACGAAAGTCACTAATGCAGGAGCAGCGACAGCAGCGACAACGGCAACAAAAGCGACAAAAAGTGCGCAAAAAATGCAGCCCGAGTGCCACAAATAGCAGGCAACAAAATACAAAAATACAGAAATACAAAAAAGAAAACGAAAAGGAAGAAAGAAAGAAAGAACTCCCAAACAACGCAGCAGGCGGCCGTCAGTTGCTTTCTGCCAGTGTTGCCATGCCCCGTCATGCCGTGTCGTGTCGTACCGTGCCATGCTCTCCGCTCTGCTCTGTGCGTTGCGTTGCGTTGCGTTGCGTTGCTATCCGTTAGCCGCCGCCATTTTGTCGCAGCTTGCCGTCGCCTTGCCAATTGCCGTCGCAAAATGGCGTTCGCGTAAATGTTTCGAATTCAAAATTTAAGTGCATCCGAAACGACAAAATTCTTTAAATTGAAATTGCCGGATGAAATCAAATAATTCGATAAATACGAGTAAATCAATTCATTTCGTTAAACGTAATAAAAATAAAACGTAATAAAAATAAACAAAAAATAAAAATAAAAAACACGTGACTTACAAATTTCAAAGTTCAATCAAAGTGCTTATTTTTTTGTGGCAACTTTGAAGTCTGTGGAATTGGCACTGGTAAAGTGACGCTGCTAACACAAAATATAAATAATGCAACATTTGCTATAAAATAGGTTATAAGTAGAATTGATATAACATTTAAAGTGAATCGTTTATCATTATTTCGAAATTACACGACAAGTTGACGGCAATGTTTAACATTTCGGTAGCTAGCTACTTGGAAATTGATGCATAATTATGTAATAAACAGATTGGCATCATTCGCATTTAGAACTCAACTCAAAACAATACTACACAGTACACTGTACACAAGCAATACACAGAGATACCACTTGCTATGTACTTCTGCATATTGAAATTGTTCTTGAGCAGACACTTGGAGCTGCTAGTCGTACTATAAGAGTCCACATTGATATAGAAAAGCAATGAGTATAGTCTAAAGCATAGCGTCGTGAAGAACACAACACACACTCGCACACACACACACACACACACTCGCACAATCGAGTCGATTTACCGAAACCAAAAAGAAAACGCCGCGCGTTTCACTCGCTCTTCTGATAAGAAAACATCGACGCATCGGGCAACGACGGCGGCGTTGCTTTACACTGTGCCAGTGCCACTGCCAGTGCCACTGCCAGTTCTCAAACAGTCAACTAACCTACCACCCAACCAACCAACCTGCCAACCAACCAACCAACCAGCCAACCAACCAAGCGATCCAATCTTGCTCTATCTATAGACAGTGCAGCCCGCCTGTAAACGTAGTAAAATAGAAAAAAAACCTGCGCAGCGTGACTAAACACTTCCGCTTCTTCCTCCGGGCAGGCAGCAAAGAAGTTTGGATCGCTAACGGTAATATCGGAAAACGTCGCGTGTGCAATTCAAGAAAAATCAAATAAATTTACACATATATACATATACATATATATATATAAATATACATATATATATATAGTTGTACGTATATTTTAAATGCAGGCAAGCTGATCGAATTGATCGGCGCTTTAGTAAATTAAATATAAGTGCGAAAAGTGCCTGCGAGCAAATAATACGCATACGACACGTGTGACGATCCGGCCATTACAAAAGAAAAACCCAAATTCCAAATCTACCAAATAATAACAAATTCGGGCAATTATTTGCTGGCGTTGTTTGTAAGCGTGCATGCAACTGGCCTTAGAGATGATGCAAACCCTGAAACCGCCACCGCCACTGCATCAACATCAACATCATCACCAGCATCAGCAGCAGGCACAGGCCCAGCAACTGCAACAGCATCTGTCAGTCATGGATAATCACCAGCATCAGCAGCAGCAGCAGCAGCATCAACAGCATCAACAACAACATATTCATCAACAGCAGCAACAATTGCCACAAACGCCGCAGGCCTCGCACCTGCTTGCTGGCCCACACAATCATCATCAGAATGTCGGAGTTGGAGTCGGAGTCGGAGTCGGCGTCGGAGTCGGAGTTGGCGTGTTGCCTGTCGACCATGATGACCCAAATCCTGAGTTGGTGCTCGCTTTAATTTCAAGGAATCGAGCGCTTGAGGGTGAGTACAAAGGTTTTATGTCTTAGGTCTCAGTTTCTAGGGCCAGTCAACCACCCAGGCTAACTCGTCATCCTGTGCTTTGCCTTTGGCTCTGCGCCTGTCCTAATGGATTTCTGTTATATGCGGCGCCTGTCCAATATTTTTTAGTTACACACTCTCTCTCTCTCTCTCTCTATTTCTATTTGTCTTTCTCTTACTACTCTCTATTTTTGCCTGCTGACAGTTATTTATTTATGCCTTTAATTATGCAAAGTTTTCCGCCGTTATTTTCTGATTTAACTCGTTGAGGGCGAAAGCAGGACGATTCGATTGAGCTGGGTGTGTGTGTGTGTGTGTAGGTGGGTGTGGTTAAGGTGTTTTATTTTGATTGAGCGCCGTTGAAAGCGGATCATGTGTGGCAGCAAGTTCTGAAGTTGAGGAGCAAAATGTGGTTGGCCTGACTTAAGGCGAACCAGTTCCATTTGCAGCTTAAGTGTTTTTCAATTAAGAACAACTGCTTCCTCTTACCGCAGTCTGTCGCTCGTTCAGCTTGCTTATTACGTATGCCCTTTTGCATTGCGGCATTACGTGAATAAATTTATTATATAATAAAGTGGGCATACGCTAAAAGGTAATTTTCATTTTCTTCAAGATTTTAAGCTATATGTTCATGTTATTTCAGTACAAAGAAGTTGTTGTGTTCTTCTTAGCATTCAAATAATATCAAAATTTAAGTTAAAGTCTTGAAAAAATTTAAAACCATATTTGGAACCGATCCACATTGAAATTTTTGTATGACGAGTTTTTTTAAATTTGGAAATATATGTTTGTGGACTCATGTTAAATTAGATTTATTAACTTTATTAAAGCTCCATGAAATATAATTTCTATATTAAAAAGTTTGGGTTGCTTCAAGGAAACGATATTTATATGTTGGCCCATCCCAAGGCTGCCCTTCACTTCAAACCAATCCTTGTCCGCCATTCAAGATCTTCCTTGGTGCCTTAGGAAATCCTGTCACAATTATGATTTCGATTCATGTTTCACATGTCTCGCGATCCCACGCAAATCTATTGACAAGCTAAGGCCGCAGCTAAAAGCCAGCACAAAATGTTGACAACTGACACGGAGGAGGACACGCGCCGCTCTCATCCTGACTGGGAACATGTGCAGCGAAGACAATGCCAAAGTCGAAGCCCAAAATTGTTGACAATGTCCAAATGGCTTAGATGTCAGCTCAACGCTATTGTCGTTAATGCGCAGGAATAACCAAAACTCGAAACGGGCCCCGCTGCCAACTACCAAATCCCAGACTTGGTGCCAATCCCAGCCCATTTGGAGAGCACGTGCACGAAACAGCATTGAAAAGAGCATGCCAGGCTTGAATGGCTGATGGCTGATGGAACTGGGCGCGTTACATTTTCAAGTACGCCGGGATTTTGTTTAGAACACGCGTAATTACAAACAAATAAATAACAGAGCAGCGCCAAAACCGCATATGCCCTCCACATACCCAGAGCGGCCACGTGTCGCTAATATGTAGCGGGAAAACTGTCTGACAAAACCCGACCCAAAACAGCAAGCAGCCAACCAACCAACCAACCAGACCAGGCTAGATGCGGACACCTCCCAGCGGAGTAGAGCGGCGTTCAACGAGCGTCGTGCAAAACGAGCAGAAAAATTGAATTATGCGCTTGCGGTGCTTCCCCGGGCCAAACCTTTCCTCCCCTCCGCCGCTCGTGCTCCCCTGCCATAACATAACCAGCGCCTGAGTAGTTCAAGAACCGGCAATCGACAAATATTTTGTTATTTGCACATAAACATATTTATCGAGTTTGGGTTGCTGTTTCTAGTGCGTGAGCCAGTTGGGTTGAGTGTGGGGGGAGGGAGGGGTATGAGTGAACAGGGGTAGCTCACTGCACCCACGGGTGTTCGGTTTCACCCGTTCGCATCTCCTTGGCCAAAGTAAAGTATATATCGCATTTGGTTTGGGCCTGTCAAAAATTGTGTAAATATGTTTGTCATTTCCACTTGCCTTTGGTCGTGCGCACTTAGCCACTGGACAAACAGACGACCCCTCCCCTCACCCCACCTCGACTCCGGTGAGACCAGAGCAACCCCTCAACTGTGCGCTCGCGCACTTGTCGCTCACTCAGTCAACCGACCGCCCGTCCACCCGTCTGTTCGCCGCCGCGTGCCGTTCGTTAGCCGTCCTTGTGTGGCTTTCCTATTAACATTGAGGGTCGGGGAAGGGGGAGGGCAGTCGGCACCCTACGTCGCTTAATGCTTAAGCGTATCGCTTTGGCTTGTTGTTTCCTTCCTCACATCCTGCCAGGGGGATGGGCTTTTTTTTTTTGTTGCCTTTTGCGCACGTAATTTGTCATAATGTCAACAAGCGAATGATGCGCAGCCCAGTTGCGATATGATCACAGCAAGTGGCTGCGCATGACTAGCAACTTGTGAATATATATTTTCGGGTGAGTATCGTCCTACATATATAGATAGGCAATTAGATATATGGCTTGTCTATTTCCATCGGATGCCTCTTGGATTAACGTCAGCTCGTTGGAGAGAAGGTTGCGTAGATCAGCGCTTATTTTCTGGATCTGAGCAACTGTTGCATTGAACGGCACTCGCACATGAATCTCTTCCAGATGACCATTCAGATTGGGTGGGCTATAGTAGCTGTTACCCAGAGTGAAGTCACTTACTGCCAGTGCTGTCTGGTAGCTGCTCTCTGTGGTGTAGCCAGAGGACTGCGACTCGGTAGTTGTTAGCCTGGCGCTTACCGAGCTGGTGGAACCAGCTGTGTCTGTTGCGGACAAGGATCTCGAACTAGTTGCAGCCAGTGACAGTTCGGACTTCATTGGAGCCTGCGAGAGGGACGTCTGACTGTCCGCAAAGGTCCTATCAGAGCTGGCTTCGGGTGAGAGACCGCGTTTCTCTCGTGTTTCTAGCAGAATCGTGATTGAGTCATTGCTTTGCTGGTGACTCAAACCAGAGCACTGTGGCAATTGATTCCGGTCTCCACTTCGAGCTTTTCTTTCATTATTTTCCATGGTTAGCCGGTGGTCTTGGCTGTCTCCTTCTGGTGATTGGTGGCGGAATCTTGGCCAGAAATTTACAATCCAGCGAACAATCGGTGAGGGTACCCACTTCTTCGGTGAACTGCGTTTGAGTCCAGGAACTGAACGTCTTATGCACCTTGGCCAAATCGCAGCGAAAAGCGTTGTAGGCAGCCCAATCGACATCGGTCATCTGTGTGATTGTTTTATGAATATAAAATATAGCTTATCTCTCTTATTGCATTTTACTGACACTACACAGTTGTGTCCTTCCTGTTTGTTGCTGCTGATTTGATGGCAAATTATGCTCCTTTTCCAAGCTCATCATAAATTATTTTTGTATTTGCACTCGCCACTTTAAAGATTTTGATATGCGGCCAAAAATGTTACTGTATCCGAGTACATTCATAACTAAAGTCTACTTTTAAAATGACAGCACAAGCTAAGCAATTGGATTTCTATTTGAATTATAAATATATTGTGGTGAAATAAATTTGTGTATTGATGGTCAAGCACTGGTTATTTAATTTAGTTTAATCGATACCACTGGACGAGTCATAAATTTATAAATGCTTCCGATGCGCTACGGAAAAATTAATCATCCTCTTTAGCGGGCAGTTGTGAAAGCTGAATGGTTCAAGTAGAAATAAAAATACCTTCGCAGAGAGATCCCCCATAATTGAGGGCCCTTCTTTCTGCAGATGCCTTCCTTTTAAAAACAATTCGCGCATTTTTCATTGCTAGGCCAAACAAACAAAAAATGAAAATTTGAAGGATGAAGGATGAACGCGGAGAGCGGAAAGGGAACTGCCGGGCTTAGAGCCAAGTTGAGAAATCAGTTGATTTTGTTATTGTTTTTGTTGCTGTTCGTTGTTTTTGATGGCGTCCACATAAATCATTTTTTGTTCGCCATTTCCCGGACTGCCTGCTGCATATTTCATGGCGGTTTTGTTTACTCTACTTGCCACACAGAGATGGGTCGGTGGAACGGGGGGAAACTTGCGCTTAGCATCGACGACAGCTCTTTGACTAGGCTGCCTTTGCTGGTCTGCAGCTAAGGTAAGCCAAGAGGCCGCCTCATCCACAACACCCACCCCTTCTACCACACGCCCCACTTTACGAGCATTTCTGTTTGTTTCTTGTTCGCTTTTTTCTCATTTTTTTTGGCAACGTGTACGCCGAGCAAACCCAACCCCAACCCCCGAAAACTCACAGCCCCAAAAGAAACAGCAATTCGTGCCGTGGTGGGGGAAGAGGCGAATGTTTAACTTACGTTAAGTAAATAATGGGGCGTTCATATGACATTGCGACTGGGGCGTGCGGGGAATGGGGGAAGGTAGGATTGGGGAGCTCACAACATAGCTATCCACCTACATAAATGCGAGTATATCTAGATATGTGTCTGCGTGTGTGTGTGTGTGTTTGCAGTCACTGTTTGCTTCCACATTTCCTTTTTGCTTAATAAAATAAAATATGAAAGTTGCTTGCTAAAATAAAAATAACACACAAATATTTCAGTGCTAGAAAGTCGAGAGTCGCTGAAGCCATTCTTTGAGCTGATGCAATTGTGCTTAAGCTACAATCTCTAATTGTGGCATAAGGCTTTAACTCGCTAAGAGAAAATGTGATCTAAGCACGTGCTAAAGTCGCTCTTCGTGGAAAAGGTGGAAAATCACCATAATTGGTGAAGCCATTTCTACATACCAAAGAATAAATTTCATTCGACTTTAATTCATCAAAGAAATATTACCTATCCTCTTATTATTATTATTATTGGGGGGAAGCTGCACAGCGACCTAATTGATCTATTGTGCCCCCTTCTGAGCCTATAGCTCTTCCATCAGCCCCAACTCCCGCACGAACGTGAGGATCTTTGTTGGGTCGAGGTCTTATTTGTCTTTGCAATTCAAAACATGCGCTCCTAGGATGATGCTTCTTCTAATTTTGTTAGGTGACTTCTTAGTCTAGCCTGTCAATAGACCGGTAAGTATCCTAAGGCTGTTCTTTCCCATGGTTATAATTTGTTTAAATCGTACAAGATTATAACCACCTAGGAGACATCTGGCTTGTCGGAGTCCTACTCTCTCCTCGTTGCCATTCTTGCTTGCTACTTATCCTCTTAGAATCAGATACAATAATTTTATGTAGAAAATAGCCAAATTATAAAATTATTTAAAATGGTGAAAATCAAACTTAGACATTTGTGAGAAATCGCAATCCGATTGCATAAGCACTGGAATACTCATACAGCTATTGTTTACATGCAGCTAGGAGTCTAAGGCTCATATCTGAATCTAGGAAAATATATCGCCTGACAACAAAGGGGCTAAGTTATTTGTATGTGTTTTGCCAAGAACTTTGCAAAAGCCAACAAGAAAATAGGCTGACTAAATACATTAGTGAATGTGCATTGAATATACATACTTATATATAAACACAATGTATTATGTACACGCATTTGGAAATACGTATATACATATGTATATGATGATATATGTACATATGTATATAGTCCTATAGTGGCGTAAGCTAGAAGCAGAAAAAACGCAGCACAGTGGTAAAAAAGCAATTCTAACTAATCAAAACAATTGAGAAGTCATTGCAAATAAAATAAGCATTTATAAATTTATAAATAAAATAAATTGAAGGCGCCCGCATTTTGCTGGTGAGGAAATGTTTGCTTTAGGAAATTTGATTGTGGGACTAACCATATTAAAACTTTGCATATAAATGAGCTATGTAAGAGATGTATAGAGAAGTTTGAATTTATTATATAGTTTATAACGATTTAAAATACAATATTGTTTTGTATACACTAAAATCTATGACCGCTAGCCATACTTTAAATAGTAAATTCTACGTGAGCTGTAGAATAATAAATATTAATTTATACATTATAAATATTTTGTGTAAACATGCATAAATTAGTATCAACAGGTCGGTAACAATTTCGATAAACTCGTAATTAAGACCAATGAATAATTATATAATATGATATATGAATTATGTAGCCCGTAAATACAAACATATACACTCCTTCAAGTAGAAACCAATAAGAAATCACTATTTGCAACATATATATGAGCATATTCTACTCCATCTATGCTCTAAATTAGTCCAACTCTAGTTGTTTTGCGACCACCGTGCGACAGTAGCCTGCAATGGCCATATAAATTAAAAATTTAAAACATCAAATACAAATACAAATACAAATACAAATGCAAACACAAACACAAATGCAAACACAAGAACACATTCAAATGCTATGCTACTCTGGTTGCCGATGCTCATGCAGCATGCTTTGAGGCGCCTCAGCGCCAACCCCAACCCATTGGCAAGAGGGTGAGGGGAACACACATAACAGCTGGCAAAGTAGCGCTGAAAAGTGCCAAAAGGAACACAAAAAAATGGGAAACGCGAAAAACTGGATACGAGCGAGTTCTGTGTACTGTAGGCAGTATGTAGATGCTGCTGTGCAAACAGTATCCCGCAGTGAACTTTATTAAATTACACGATTTTGTCAGTTAAGCAGCAGGCAACCCCACGCCTCTGTCCCCTGCCCCTGCCCCTGCCCCTGCTCCTTGCCCCTTGCACTGCCAGCGCCCCTGCCAGCGACCTTATACTCGTTGCCATCTTGTCGTTTTAGGACTGGTTTCTATTGTTGTTGTTGTTGTTGTTGTTGTTGCTCGTTCTGTGAGTGTTGTCAAGAGAAAATCATAATTTTTTCTTATACATATATTTTATGTAATACACTTGAAGCCGCCAGCTCAGCAAAGCCTCCCCCCAAAACGCCCACCCACCCGCACACGCATTTATGTTGTCTGGCAACGCTGAGCACTTTCTGAGTATTCCTTGGGGGCCGGTTTAGGCAAAATGGAAGCGGAACATTCGTTGGGGCTGGCAATAAGAATTGTGCGTTGTTTGGCAATGCCAAAGTCGAAATCTTTGGCAATTGCGCGTTTCAATTGTGGCCGGGAGCGGTTACCAACTTTTATCATTCCGCAATTAGCGTGGCCCATGTCTGCAGCGCTTATCGTTTGTAATAGTCGGTAGTCGGGTGCGGGTCAAAAACTTGCCAGATACTCCTCTAACAAGCCGCTGCCGCTGCAGCTGCCGCTGCCAAGTGTAAATATTTGTACACCATTTCAGTCGATACCTTGAAAAACGGCACAACAACAACCACGATAAGCACATACAGACTTCAGCGTACAATGTTTGTACACTCAGAGAAAATCGATGTGCGCTATTTAAAAAAGTGTTCGATGAGTTAAGAATGCAAATTGCTGATTCAAGCTGATTTGGTCACATTCTGAGATGATTTTAGCTACTCAAGTATTTAAAACAATCATAGTTAAAATTTAATTACTTAATTACAGCTCAAATTAGTTAAAAATCTATCTTTTAGCATTCAAATTCTTTATTGAATAAATATCTAAGCCTGTTTAAAGAATACATTCAAGAATTTCGAAACTATTAAAAACTCTCTTGCAATATTTTCAGCCTTAGAATACAAAACCATCTCATATGTTTTCTATGTGTATATATATATATATATCTGAATAGAAGTATATATGAATACTTTTGTCTACTTCTGTTCTACATTAAGAGAGCGAGAACTATGTTTAAAAGCCGAGTTCAGAGTCTCTGTAGGCAGTCTCGCCTCGGTCTGGGGGCATGTTCGCCGGTTATCTATGTGGGTACTTAAACGGCATGGTACAAGATTTGCCCATTGAGACGAGACATATATGTGTGTTTACATTTCCACCGTACATAAATGTTTTGATAAGAAAACATGCCTAGCTGCACGCCGAAATGCTGTACACCGATTCCTAACTATCGTCTTCCCAAAAATAAACTATAGATTCAATGGCTTCGACGGGTTTGATGCAACCAGCTTTGGTATTAATGGTAGAAATCAAGAAACTCCTACGACCCACGATTCATAGCCACTCGCATAGTGTTAAATGAGGCCTATTAACATGCACGTTGTTTGGTAATGCAAAAAAATCGTTTCATGTGCAACCCTCTGGCTTGTCTGGCTGGCGTCTCTGACTTTGTGCCAACCCTTTGGCGTGGAGAGAGAGTGCGCCTTTTATTCCTTTTATGCTATCTGTGATTATTTTCCACATCGCTATGCCCATTGTCTGTCAGCGGGCTTTTGTCTAACCGTATCTAAACAGGTGGTCCCAGCATGTGGCCGGGCTGGCTACTGAAGTCGCAGCAGTTCCCCCTCCTTTGGTCTGATCCTGGGCACACCCTCTTTCCTTTCATTTTATTTATTTATTATTTTTTTATTTTTTTTGCTGGTTTTCCTCATTTGTCGTGTTTACCTTTCAATCAACAATGATATTATATATTTAAATAAATCTGCAAACACAAAAGCGGCTGCGTTTTGATTTCTGGACATCAAGTCGACCGCAAATTATTACTCGGACTCTAGCAGGGAATATTATTTAAACAGGTGTGCTAATTGTGGGTTTGAGTCACTTAAAGTTTAGTCTTCGTTTCGGTTGAATGAAGAATTGCTGTGACAGCGCGTATATTTAGAGATTTGTCATTATAAAACAATCGAATATTCGTTATGTCAATAGTTAACCATAATCGTCGTGATTACTTAACTTATCTAGCACCCGAAGGTAACGTGAGAGGCCCATGAAGTGGACGTTTACGCAGCAAAATACTACAAAAGACTTATTTGTTACTTGGGTCTCACAATAGAAATCCAAATGATTACTCGAATAAACGTCGAAACCAGGCATATTTAAGTGGCACACCCAACTACACAATACCCGAACTTAGGACGATTTCTACATCTAAAGGTTTTAAGAAATAATTAATAATACTTCTTTATGATATATAAATTAACTGAAAATAATAGATTAATTTATGTGATTGGCACCGCTTAAAAGTCAGTAAAAATAGGTAATCGCTCGATAGTCCGTAAAGTTTTTCTTTGTGTGTATTGATATAATAATATGGATAGGTAGTGCTTAAAATTAACCGATATCGAATTATCTAATGGAATTTTTCCATTAACGCTTAGCTGTTATATATATATTTATGCGCCAAATTTGTATAAAGTATGATCTCAAGTGTGGTCCCAACTTGCAGATCCACTCATTCTATTTATTTGAAGCAGCTGGGCAGTTGGGTACTTCTGCTGGCTTATCAGGCTTATGGCCGATAAGTTAAGGTCTTTTCAGTCACACTCACCGTTAGCCAAATAGATAAGTGTCACTCTAGGCACACGAAATCAAAAACAACAATACCAAACTACGCACACATTAGATCGCGTGAGTCGAGAGATTCGTAACTCAAAACTAGACAGTTTCGATTGTTGTGCAAAGAAGAAGTCTGTCTAACTTCTAAGAAATGCCGCCCGAGGCTCTATTTGTCAAATGTGGTCTATGCTGGGGCTTATGTTGCGCTATTCTAGCACTATTTACACTAGTTGTTGAACTACATTTCAACGGCTTTTACTACCCTACCCGATCTTACCTAGCCCCGACCACTTGAAAATGTCAAACACAGTTGTATAACTGGGAGCCATATCTATCCGCCTCCAATGGAGTGGAGTGGGGCTTACCGTGCTACTTCAGGCGGCTTAGTCCACTGAAGTGGCCATAAATGTGGCAGTGATTGCGCCTAGAGTAGCTGATTATGGGGTGTTTGTAAGGCCTGCCACTTGGATTTAAGTCAAATATAATCGTTTATTAAATCTAAAGTAAAGTTATTTCAGCCCTTTGAAGTTCACCGCTCAAACGCTTTTCACTACAAACTCTCTGTTGACCTAGTAAGGCATCTAGGGGAAGGGCATGCCGTGTAGATAGATAAAAGCAACAGTAGCAGCAACATTATAAGGCTATACAAAGTGGAGCATTTAGATGACCCCAGAACACGAATCGCAATTTCGGATCTCCCTATCTATTTTTAAGAAGATTGCAAGAATATGTGGCTGCTATCGGGAAACTGAACACGTTCGTGACGTTATGGAAAAACACGGAAGACATTCTTGATACTTATCATATCGTACATAATATTGATGTGATGATACGTTTTAATCTCCGAAATACAATCAAACGAGTAAAAACTGGTTTCTTTGTGGGCTGCAGTTTATATAGCCTTCAATTGCTATCTGACTTTTCATTCAACAAATTTATTTGCATGCTACAATTTTTTGATCGGAATTTGAGGAGCAAAGTAAGACTTCTAACAACTCAGTTTTCAACCTATAACCTATAATAAATAGTGTTCAGATCAGACTCTGACAATATCAACTAAGATCCTCGATGCATTCAGGCCTGAGGCACTTTGATGCCACTTTGTATTTAAGCAACTGAAAATGCTTAGTCTTAAGGAATTCCGCTAATCAGTCGCTGCAGTTGGGTGTATTCAAGTAAACGTCCAAAGTTAAGTGCCCTTATAAAATTCCTGCATCTCCCAAGCGTATCTCAATGAAATCCTGTAAATCCTAGCCAAAATCCAGAGCTGTGAAACAGATAAATGGTTTTATATACAAAATGCACGACACCACGCCGAGGACGAATAACGACTCTGGATACCCAGTTCGAGTTCGAGCTCGAGTCCGAGTTCTGGTGCGGGTCCGGGTTCGGCTCCGGGTCTGAAGCTACGTAAGGAGTGAGTTGGCCAACGACTTAAGCGTATGTCGCAAATTATGCGATGCTCGCTGAAAGCGTTCAATGAACAAAATGATTTTATTGCATGCGGCCTTCTAAGTCCGAAAAACCACTCGAACCATTTGGCCATATGTTGCCATTTGTGACAAAACTGCACCAGGCACGATACACACACACAGACACGCTGAATGGGTTGGGTAGTTAGCAGACAGACAAAGAGACAGACGGACAGACGGACAGACAGACAGACAGACAGAAAGTGAGGCAGCAGAGGCAGGAAGATGCTGTTTGTCGTTTGTTGTCGTTAATGCCCAATGGGTGGCAAATTGTTTTTTATTATCGAAACGGGCAGAGAGCGACAGAGTGCGAGAGAGAAAGAAAGAGAGGCAAAGCCGAACCCTTGATGGTTCGGCTGGTTGGTTGGTTGGTTGACTGTTTGACTGGTAAGCTGTTCGCTTGTTGTTTAGTTGGTGTGACAACGGGCCAAAGGAGTTAAGGCCCATGCCACTTCCTCCTGTGGCGCCCGCAGGCAATTGTCGATTGCGTGAATAAAACTTTAATGGAACGACACAAATCCCATCGCTTGCTGTTTCTTTGTAGTCTGGCCTGGCATTCGGCGCTCCTAATGCCAACTAATTGAGTGCGAAAATGCCATCAGTTTTGCCCCCATTTTCTTCTGCTCAGCGTTTTATTTTTATTTTTTTTATATTTTATGTGGCCATATTTCAAGACACAAAAACAAATGACGCATAAAGTGCACTGAAAATGCAACCAACTGGGGGCAAAGTTGGGGGAGCCCAAACTGTGAATTGTGGAAGTGTTGCCAGCTGCCTGCGCACATTTGGGAATAGCGCTAAAAAAATGCCTGCAAATGGCTTTCAGCTGAACGTGGGGGAGACATCCACAAATACAGATGGATATATGTATTCAGATATGTATGGTCACGCTGAGGAGTCTGGTCTGTCACAGGACACTCACGTAACAGTTGATGGAGGCCATTGCACGTCTCACTTTGAAACGGAATCTCGACTGCAAACTTGCAGCTAAGTAAAATTTATAGCCTTCTTCCGGGCGCTGTGCACGTGACCATGCAGCTATGATTGTGCAACTCCGTAGTCCACAGAGCAGAGATTGAGGAGCATAAGCACAAGCACTGAACATATGAAAAAATCAGCACTATTTTTAATCCAAGTTTATCAGTTCAAAAAATGACATGGTCATGTTTAAAGAAAAATCTTTAAGACTCTCATGCATTTTTTTCGTTACTTAGACTTCCGAATTTAAAATTAAAATTCTAAAACAACTTGTTTCATGAACTTCGATCACAATAAATCGTTCCAATGACCTTTGCTTATATATCTGCCGACTATTTAGTATATTGTGTTAAGCAAGTCCAATCTGAATTCCAACAACATTTGAAATCAAATCGACGACAAATCAAGAAAATGGCTTTAAATTCTCTAGCTGAAATCTTAAAAACACACTCAGGTTTTTCACTAAAAATGTAAAAATATTGCAAATCTGACAAATATTAAATAAAATAACAGAAATGTTAATGTTTGTTTGTTTTTGCTCACATTGCAGATTTGCCTATAAATACCCACATTATGCTGTTTTTTCTTCTATTTTATTTTCCTGCCATTACGACAAATTTATCATTAAAAGTTGAATTCTCCATAATTTAGTGCAATTATTGCTTGGGGGTTTGGGTTGACAAAACGCATAAAGTATTCGCATAAATGCCGTCTAACCAAATTGCCAACTGCGAGCACTCTGTGGCAGTCTGTGGCAGCCTGTGGCAGCCTGTGGCAGCTTTTTGCTGCGCCCCCCTCAATCAAAGGCCAGCCAACCCCAACTGCAACCCTTAGGCAAATGTGTTTTGTCCCTTTCGCGCGCACAGTGCCAATCTTTCTCCCTCTATAAATATGGCGACGTCCATTTTTGTGGCTGATATTTCAACAACAGCAAAAGCAGCTCCCCATTTATCCAACCATTCGGCGCCATCTTGGCTTCATCAAACGCACACAAAAGCCCATAAGGGCAAAGCCAAGATAATGGTAGCCTGGCAGTTGAGAGCTGAGACCTGTGAAATGGGAAGCAGGGAGAAGAGAACAGGAAGCTGGGATGTAGGATGTGGGAGCTGGGAGCAGCAACTCAGCTTAGTTCATTCAGCGCATCAGGCAGGCAAATAAAATGGGCACCAAACGAAGTCGTTAGACCAACCGCCTATCCTTGTCCCCCACACACCCCCTCTCATCCCGTCCCGTCCCGTCCCTCCCACCACCTGCACCTAGAACATTTTGTGTGTGCGCTTCAAAAGGAAATCACCCCAAGTGTGTATTTTTATAGAGACCGCAATAAACCTTTTTTTTTTTTTTTTGTTTTTGCTTCTCTTCTGCGTCGTTGCCGCTTCATGAAGCGCTTCGATGAATGTAAAAAGGTTGCTGCTGAATCCGTATTCCGGACTCCAAGTCCGGATCCGGATCAGGGTCTGAGTCTCAGCCTTTTGCCTTCTGCTTCGACTTTGCTGTTGGCCTTGTTTGATGGAGTTGCAGTCCATACACAATACACAATCGGCAAACAAGAAAAAAAGCAACAAAAAAAAGAAGGAAAACATACTTGCCGAAGCTGTTGCCCATTTTTCTTGTTCTTGGCCAGGCATAATCATAAAGGCGGCCTCCTGCAAGCGATGTGGGACTTAGCCGATTGATGGCCGCAGCATTCAAAATTGAAAAGCAGTAACCATGTGCTGCTCTCCTCGTACATATGTATATTCCTTGGCCATTTATCCATTTTCTGTTCATAGAATGTTGGACGCTGCTTGTTGTTTCTCTTTTTTATAGCCCGGTCAAGGGTGCTGGTCAGCTTGTGCTGGTCGTCGGCTTGACGCTTGAATGGCTGCCAACGAGTGCGCGCCTTTTGTTTGGCCAACAGCGCAAAAAAATAAAGGCGGCAGTAAAAAAGCACAAAACACAACAACAACAAAAAAAAACTAATGCAAAGAATTACAAAAAAAAAAATGCGAACAAAATGCTTTTTGCAAAGTAACCAAAAGCGAGCGTAAAAATAGAAAATTGAAAATAGAGAATGTGTGTGGCGGTCCCATTGTTTAATGGACGTCAGCTGGAATGTGCGCCAGAAATTGAAAAGTTATTGTGCTAACCAGCCACAGCCACAGTCCCTGCCACAGCCACAGCCACAGCCGCGGGGAATGGCAATAGAAGATTGCTGCTAGATGGAACGAGAAGAGATCGGGGGGATTGCCGACTGGTAACTGTGATGTAAATGTGGGGCTAGAGCGCCGTTGTATTGTCGTGACAAGCTGCTACTTAGATGGCACTCGTACGCTTTTTGTGCCACTGCACAAATTGTTAAACTAAAATATTTGACAGTTCATTTTTGGTTGTGGCCGCGGCCTTTTTATTCATTTGCTCGCCCAGCAACTTTTTGGCACAATGGCTGAAATTTTGCATTTTATAATGCACGAAGCACACAAAAGCTGACAGCCACAACGAGCGGGATAACTTAGCATCTAGCTTATAGTCGCCCATCATTTAACACCAAACTAACGCCAAAAAATGGCTACTGCTGCACTCTTGCAAAAGCTGATCGACTTGGCGCACTCTTTGACTCTCTGCAAAGCATTTAGAATTGCTTCACAGCTCGTTCGACCGCAATTAAGAAATTACAATGACAAAAAGGCAAAAAGCGCAGTTAAGCATACCACAAAAGCTGAACACAGTGCGAGAGCAAGAAGCACATGCATAAAGTAAATTATAATAGGCATAATAAAAACGAGGCAAAAACCAAGCGACAAGTCACAAATGTTTTTGTTGCCATTTACTTTGCATGCTCTTGCCTGTGTGTGTGTGTCTATGTGTGTGTGTGTGTGTGTGAGTGCTTGTGGTTGGGCCTTAAGTGCTTGGAGCGGAATTAAAAGCAAACGCATTAAAAGGTGCCCAAAAAGAAATTCACCTTGGCAGCACAGCAAAAACACACACACAGCAACAAAATGGCGCAGCTGCAGATGGCGACAGATTCTCGTTGGTTTAATATTGCATGAGACAACACAGACGCACACACACACACACACACACACACACGCGCGCACACACACACACGCACACATACATCTAACGAACAACGGCAACGAGCAACATTTTTAATTATGAAACACTAAAAGTGGCAAAGCCAAAGTGCAACGAGCAAAAACCAGAGGGGAGCTTGGGTGCGGGTGTCGCTTTGGCCAAGCTATTAACTTAAACGCCTTTTGCCGGTTAATGGAAATGAACCTCGTCGTGGCAATGGGCAGTTATCTGGTTAAGACAACGATGGGTAACTGGTTGCTTGGAGCTGGTAGTTGAGAGCTGGGAGCTGCCGACACGCGCAGGTGTTTAGTTCGACCCTCTTAGCCGTTAACCGTTAACGGTTATGAGCAGCGTGGCGGGTTCGTGTTAACATGGCCTAATTGTGGCATGGCAAGGCCCACATGTACTCAACTTCTTCTTGTTCTTCTACTCCTTGTGTACTCCACACAAAATTCAAGGGAGGAGCTCGGTTAGTTAACCATGTTGGCTGATAGGGTGCACATCCCTGTGTACGTATGTATATTAAGTTACTGCAGTTGGCCTTAATTGCAGACACGTGTGCCGCACAAGTGAAACGCTTTAACCAACGACCCCAATCGACGGCCAAGAAGTCAAGTGCCGATGCTCGCGCCCTTTTGTAGGGCCTCCACGATGGAAGGGCTTGGAGCTCGAATCAGCTCGGCAATTGCATGGAAACTTAAGAAGCGTCTAAGCCGATCGTCGCCTTCAACTCTCCGCTCGCTTCTCCATCAAATTTCCACGCAGCTACAATTTCGCTGCTGTGTGAAACTTAAAACAATAATTGATATCCATCCATATACGCCAGACGTGTGCCTGCGTCCAGACGCGTGCTGCGTTGATGGCATGGCAGCTGAGAGACAGCGAAGGATGATACTCACTCAAATAAAGTCCCCACCCTCATGCCAACCCAAGTGCTTTTACTCGTCTCTAGTTTCATGGCGTTGAACGCGTTAGTTTTTATTGCAGTGTTTACTTTACTTGGGCCATAAGCCGCAGCAACAATTTCACAACCAATACGCGTCTATCGATAGTTATATGGATACAAACACACACATGCGCACACACACCCCAATCATCAATAGAAACAATGTTATATGCCGGGCCATGGATTGTGCAACAGTTTGGCTGAAAAGTGTTTTCAAAGTCAGCATAGTTTTGTGCTCGCCGGAATGGTGAAGGGGGAAAGGGGCTGCTTGCAGGGGTTGTTGCTTACTGCCCAAAATTGATTAAGGTCATTATGCAGCCGGGTAGAGTCGAGCTGCGAGCCCCGACAACTCACTGACACTTAATCCCAGCGGCATAATCAGCAACATATTGTAGCAAAACTTCTTCACGCTGCCATAAAAAAAAGAGAAGCAAGAAAAGTAGCAGTTTTGTATTTTCGAAATTTTACACCCTGCATGCGAGTGATATTTTTCGGGGTGTGGTGGGGGTCAGAAGGTTAAATGGCAGGGCTCGACTCTCGACGAGCCTCAGCCCAAGTTTTATGGCTTAGCCATTTTTGTTTAACAATAAACCTTGCCTGACTGTCTGCACTCGCATGTAGGAGTGCCAATCTCATCTCTCTCTCCATATACATATATATTCTATATATGCTTTGTATATGCTTTGGCTTGGCTTTCTGGGTGCGGCTCGCATTATTCATGAGGTCAGTGGTTGAGCCTTAAACCCTTTGCCTCAAAAGCAAATTTCGCACAGCTGCACCGACAGGCAATCCAGGCAATCAACGTAGGCTTCCAGGCCCAAGATCCCACTTCAAAAGGAATCAAGTACAACGACCAGCACTGGACAGACGGACAGGACAGCCAGCAACAAGTGAATTAAACTGAAACCTGTGCTGTCTAAAAAGCACCACTTAGCCAACCTCCCCTTCCATATCCATTTTCCCTTTGACTGGCTTTAATGAAGGTGTCTCATGCTTTGATAAACGCCCCCTAAACGCTGCAAATGTTTTTATTACATTAAAAGCATTAACGCTCCGCATTAACGGTATGTAGAGCAAAATACCAGCGAACAATACAATAAAAAATATATATTGAGTAGAGATCCCCCTTCAACCTCTGCAGGGATGCAGTCGGGCACAGTCACAGTCACAGTCACAGTCACCATCACAAGCCACAGGACAGCACACCAATATGTCATCATAGCCAGTGAGCAAACTCAATAGCTACACCCCCGTAACTCCCTCCTCTCCAATCTTTGTGCTTGTACTTGAGGGTTGTCCTCGGAAACCAGGAACGCAAAGGGGGTCTTTCAAAACAATCAGCGGGATTTCGTCATTCCTGGTACGCTTGGCCGCAGGATATGCTTACTTATTTCAATGTCCGGATCACATAATAGACTATATTCGGACTGTGGAAAATTTCGAAATAACCTTAACTATAATTAGCAAATGACTAACAATAAATTATGAAGCCTGAAACTAAATTACAAATTTGAGCAACATGCATTAATTGTGCTAAGAATCATAAAAATTTAAAAATCAAACTTCATAGCGGGAAGGACATTGTGAATTTCTCCCTGTAGACGAGTCCAGAGGGATTCAAAATTTATCGGAATATTTAAAAAAAATAAAACACTTAAATTGTTGGCGAAAAACATTTGTGAATTGTGAAAAAATACTCAACAGAGACAACAAATTATTTAGTAAAGTAATAAAGTAATAAAGTAACACCTCTTCATGTAAATATAAATATTTCTTAATTTTTTAAATTTAATTTTAAAAAATAAATTGCGTTTTTAATTTAATATTATTTATTTTTCTGCGTCCACCGATATTAGTTGACATTAAATATGAAAATAAATATATACAGCAAGCAACACAATTAGAAACCTTAATTTATTAAAATAACTTTGCAAATTTAGCAAAAATCCTCTGAAGTTTTTCATCTTTTGCGATAAAAGTAGAGAGATAAAAATGCGAGCAGTATTTGCACAACTTCCGATTTGTATGATTTTGTTCCACGGTGCGTACGCATTTGTACGGTGTAACCGGACTGAGACTTGACTTTATCAGAGCGTCGGATAATATTCTGCCCGAGTGTGGTGGCAGTGTTGCATGCCACCCCAGCGCCTTTTGTTTGACTTTGTTGAATTGATTTCGTTAGGGAAATAACAACAACGGCGACAGGATACATTCAGCAGCACCCTTGAACGCGCACTCTCCATTCAATTTGCCTTTGCTGCCATCCTTGGAGGAGGAAGCAACTGCTTTCGGCGAGGTTATCGCTGGCAGCGCTTTGCCTCTGATGTTTCCATTTGTACAAAATAGAGCACTTAACGTTGAAACTGCAAACAAATTATTGCACTTGCTGTCACCAAAGCGAGTCCTTTCCGAGCTCTCCCGCCCCCCTCTCTCTCTCTCTCTCTCTCTCACTCTCTCTCACTCTCTCTGTCTTTCTCTCTCTTTCGCTCGCTCTCTGCTTGTGCCACAGCCACTGCTGCCGCTGCATACACTTAAAGGATTACAAGCGGATCTGTCGCTTGTTTGCCGCTAAATGGACGCATTTACTCGCCGGTCGCGTAAATATACCCACACAGTAGAGGGATTGGACAAGGTTTGGGGTGGAGCTGGTCTGGTTGCTTGGGATGGAATGGGATGGGGTAGGGCGAGCTTACAATGGACGGGCGGATGCCTTGCGCGCTTTTTATGGCCAATGAATAGATGAATGAATGCATGACAAACTGACTAACTGAATGACTGACTGACTGCCTCACTGGGTGAGTGGGCGGTTGGGTGGTTAGGCGGTAGGTTGGTTGGTCTGTCTGTCAGTCTGTCTGTCTGTCTGTCTGCCGGTCTGTCGGTCGGTTGGATGAGTGCCCATGGAGTTACTTAATGGATTTGGTTAAGTGCTGCATTGACATTTTGATAAATGCTTTGGAACAGATGCGCTGACTGGCGCTGCGTTAAATGGGCGTTGCCGTTTGTTTAACTCTCCCTGCCCTACATATATATATATATACACATATATTTATATGAATAAATATATATTCATATGTGTACACATCTCGATGTCCTGGCCGCACTTCTTATGATAAATAGTTTATACTCTCTGTCCCAAAGCAAAAGAAAAGCAGTTAAACATTTGTCACAGGCCGCGAAAGTGTTTCCAAATTGATTACCCAGCAAATTGTCCGTTCCGTCCATGTAATCCGGTTGTCTTTTTTGGCTGTCAGCATGGGAACATGTTAACTTTATTGATGCATAGATTTTCGACTATTTGTAATAACTCGACACCACAAAACACAGACTGATTTTATGGTTGCTTTGCAGAGCAAATTAAAGGAAGAAAGTGCCTAAAATAATCGCTTTGCCAAGTTCGCAATGAGGCATGATCTTATTCCTAAAATATTGACACATTTTATTAAACTCTCATAGGGCTACTTGCGTCTAGTATCATTATTTTCATATTCAGCAATTGTTTGTTTCTTATAAGGCCGAAAACCGACCTTAAAAACTCGCTCATCTAAACGCATTGCTCAAAACTTTTACCATTTTTTCAACCGCCAATTGCTGGACGGGCAAACTCAACTGAAAGCGAAATAAAAACAAGAAACACATTAAGCTGAATCTCATCTCAGCCCACCCACCGGAAGGACAATGGACACAGACACGCGTCCCTGACCATAACCAAGTGTCAATTGTTGTTGCTGTTGCTGTTGTTGTTGCTGTTGTTGTTGCTGCTGTTGCGGACACTTATTTAGTTGGCCTCAAATGGCAAAACTTTTTGTAATGTTTTGAAGTGCCTCTAATTAGATAATATGCGGCCCGGGGTCGACAAACAGAGTCGAGTCGTGCAGATGACGCCGCGCTTTTCCTATGCAAAGTGACTACGCGTGCAATGGCCATAACCCACCCACCCAATCCAACCGCCACTCGATGGCCTGAAATAAAATAAAAGCCAAAGCCAAAGCCAAAAAGGCAAGCGCATAAAAAGGCAGCCGATGGCACCGCGTGCGCAATTTGAATCCTAATGGATGCGTGTGGCACAACCAAACGACTGGCGGACACGCGATGAGGCAACCAGCGAGGCAGTTCAGCTGGAGGTCGATGTGGAGGTGGAAGACAGCTGGCGAAGGTGTAAAGTTCACGTGTGTCCACTTACCAACCCTGCTAAACCCACCACACACCCACACTCAGAGTGCTCCTCTTGCTCCCGTTCCCGTTCCCGTTCCCGTTCCCGCTTCCGCTCCCGGTCCCGGTGACGTTTTATTAATGCGTTTGGAGTGCTTTCAATGTTTTATCGCGGACGAAGGACCGATGTCTATCGCCTGCTCTTTCATATTTACCCCTTTCCGCGTAGTGCATCGACAGTTGCGTAATAACTTTTAGTTGGTCACTTTGCCGAGGACATCCTACATATGTACGTACATATGTACCTGAAGTCTATATTGTCTATAAATAGTCGCCACTTTCCTATTATGATGATTATGAATTTGAGCTGTGACTTCGACTGCCTTTTAGCTAAATGGGTCTTTTGTTTGGTTTCCGACTAATGGAATAGGCGGAGCCACACTCTACTGGCTACTGTCGATTATACACATTTGTTGCGACAGACTCTATGGGAAAAGTATCGAGGACTCGAAAGGGTTGCTGGCTAATTAAGTTGTCAGGCTAATAACAACAAATGGCGAACATATGTCATTTATCAGCGTGGTAGAATACATCCTTACTCATCTTGAAATTCACCTTTTCTCAGTTTGGTCTTCAAAATAAGAATGAGTTTTTTGCACATTCATGTCAAGCCTATTTTAGTTGCACTATTGCATTATGTTTAATTTAATGTTTAGTTTTCCTACTACTTCGTTATATAACCAAAACCAGTACCACTTATATTTATATCTCAAAACAAATCAAATTTCTGTATTAATAAATATTAGCATCACTCTCAAGAAGGTGTATGTTTTTCAATTTGTAGGCTTAATTAACTTGTGAATACGTTTTTAGAATTGAAAAAAGACTCTGAAAATAAGTGAAAATACACTCATTTATTCACTGTTTTCAACTTATTTAAACTGAATTAAAATTAAATGATAAAATTTTATGAAAAAGAAGAAAAAGAAAATGTACGAAAAAATAGCACAATTTTTTTACAATTTATAATTACACTTCTGAAAATTAGAAATAAATAAACCATTTCTATTCGATTTGGTGCTATTATATTTTTCGCAACTTTTTGGCACTTTTCCCTTGAAATAAAAAGATATATTGAAAAGAACTCCAGGAGCAGTACTAACTTAAAACCCTAAGTTTTTTCTAATGGTTTATTTTTCTATACGAAAAAAAATTGTGGTAATGGTGCTATTATTTTTTCACTGTATATAACTGTATATCTTCGCAACGATGTTTAAAAGTAGTTTTCCACTTTGAAGTAGAACATTTTAAATAATCTTTAAAATATTCTACATTAAAAAGAGAATAAATGAATAGCAAAAGCTTGGCCATTTCATAGGTATCCATTAATTTATATTAATCTATTCATTTGAGGAATACGCACTGAAAGCATATGAAAATCTTTTAAGCTGCAAACACTGTTAATACTGTATATATGAAATAGCTGAAACTGCCTATATGTCTTTGTAAATTACCAACTATTTTTGTGTGTAAGAGTTTTAAAGCATTTGACCAGATGCTGGCGCCGGCAGCAGAGCAACGCCAAAGAGCCAAATAAGCGAAAGCTTAAAAGCAGCCAGCAACAACAACAACAACAAGAACAACAAGAGCAAACGAGACGCTTTCAAGTTTTAACGCCAGCTACAAGACAGGCTAAAGCCCAAGTGAATTTAGCACGACGATGAAGAAGCAGAACATGTGGCAAAGCCAGCAAACGGCTCCACAGCCAGCCATTTTGTTGGGTGTTCCCCGCAACGCTCCAGACCCAGTAATAACATTTGCTGTTGCCGCTGTTGTTGCTGCTGTTGCTGCCGTTGTTGTTGTTGTGGTTGTTGCTGCTGTTTGTGTTGTGTAAAGTATGTGGGCGAACCTTACCGCACCGCCCCCTCGTTCTTGTTGTTGTTGTTGCTGTTGCTGTTGTATTTGTCTTTGGTATGTTGCGATTATGCAACAAGCTAACAGCGTGTCCAGTTCTAAATGCTATTTTTTGGCAATATGAATTTTTGAACATTTCCTTAACACAGCATACAGCACAGATAAGCAAGAGAGAGAGAGAGAGAGAGACAGATTGAGAGAGAAAGAGAGAGAGAGAGAGAGAGCAATGCTAAGACACACACAGACAGACAGAGAGATACAAAAGCTGCAGCCGCAGCCTTTGGCCATTGGGCTCCTGAAAATGTAATCCCTGCTTTGGCGCACATTTCACGGCTGCCTTTCAGGTTTCTAACATATTTAAGCCCCCGCCCCACGCCCCCCGCCCTGCCTACTCCAAGCTCTGTCTCTAAAGCTGTCTCTAAGCTTAAATCTACGCACACACACACACTTACGTACTTATGCTTACACAAATGTGCGTGTTTCTCTTTGTGTGTGTGTGTGTGTGTGTGCTTAAGCATTCGCTGTCTACATTTCTACACAAATTTCAACGCCTTCGATTCGCAGCCATATGGGTCTTACCTGCCTGCCTGTCGGGATAACATTCGAATTAAATTCGTTTACGATTGTTTTTCTTTTGTCTGGCGCCCCAAAGTATACCACACACAAATTTCTAATATAAGCAAAAGCCAAAAGGATGGCGCTATATTTAAATCGATAAGTATGTGTTGCTGCAATTTCTGTAAAGCTGTAAATAACATTCATAAAGCCCAATTGTCACTCAGCGTGGTGTGAAAATGAGGTTAAGTCGCGCATATATTTTTATATATTTCTGTGGCATTGTAAGTGTCATATAAAAACACCTAAAATTGTCAGGCTAAAGCGTCGGCGATTGCCAGTTTGCCAGTTGCCAGTTGCCAGTATTTTATGGTATTTATACAACTACAACATCAGTCAGTCAGTTGATCAATTGGCGACCAGACGCAAAAATTTAACAGCTTTAAGGTCAGTTTACAGTTAAACAATGATACAACAACAGTACACATATCATAACAACAATAAGGCAATGGCAGCCAAGTGCTGTTTGACTGTGTGTATGTATATTTGTGTGTCTGTGTGTGTGTGTGTGCATTTATGTATATATGTATTTTTAGTACACGTACAAATTCGCAACACTGGATGCAGACATAGAAAAGGAGAAGAGAGTGAGCAGGAGAGAGAGAGAGAGACAGAGAGAGAGCGAGAGAGAGTGAGAGCGAGAACGATAGAGTCAATGTAAGATAGCAAGCAAGAGTAAGCGAAAAAAGCTGAAAAAGCTTTGAGACCACTCCCCGAAAAGTTCAGGCGACGGCGCAACGTCGACGAACACAAAACAACCAATCCCAGGCATAAATACACAAAAAAAACATACACACACATACAAGGCGAAAAACTGAAAAATACACGCATACAAACACAGAGACAGATAGAGGCAAAAGCAATGTGTTACAATGCAATTTCCCCGCCAGAGTTGTTGTTGTTGTTGTTGTTGTTGGTGGGCGACCAACCCAAACTCAATTGTTCTGGCGAAAAGACAAAAAGGCTAGCTTGGAAAACTGGC
The DNA here is from genome assembly GCA_035042055.1 of Drosophila macrothrix. Classification (NCBI taxonomy): domain Eukaryota; kingdom Metazoa; phylum Arthropoda; class Insecta; order Diptera; family Drosophilidae; genus Drosophila; species Drosophila macrothrix. The sequence continues at coordinate 655,195 of JAWNLX010000604.1, forward strand.
ACAGTCAAAAAATATGAGCAAGCAACAATAACGTAACTAACAGCACAGGGTGCAGCAACAGCAACAGCAGCAGCAGCAGCAACAGCAACAGCAGCAGTTTTCCAATTGGAAGTGCAGTCTGATTTCTAAGGGTTGGGCTGTGATTATGTCAGCAATACATGTGTGTGCGTGTGTGTGTGTTTGTTCCACCTTCACCCACCACTAGAAGCAGCAACATATGACTGCAAAGCAAAAGCAAAAGCAAAAGCAAGGCAGCGGTTCGTCAGTTGCTTTCCAAGCGCCGACGCCGCCGCACTTGCTACACGAGCGCTCGCTCGCTCGTCATTCGTGCGACGCATTTCAAACTAAGCTAAACTTTCCGGTAACGGTAAAAAGAGAAAAAACAAATATACAAAAAAAAAAGAAGAAGTTGTCGCCGTTGCCGTCGGCCAATGGCCATGCGCCATCCTCGCACGGAAAGTGTACAAATCGAAATCTCTAAAAGAATGTGACCAATGCAAGCAAATAATTGTGAAAGTGTGTGCAACATTTATTGAAGTAAAGCTAGAGTCCCCAATAGATTTATATATGTATATATGTATGCAAACGTGATCTTGGCCAGCATCTTTAGCCTACTCGCAGCGCGCGCTCAGGCATGGAACTCTTGAAGCTAATGATGTTCAAAAGTGACTTTCTGTCCAATGGCAAATGTGACGATCGCGTACCGCCCATTAATCTAAGTCAATTGCCAGAGTTTCTATTGTGTAAGTGGTCTTTAACTAAAAACAAACACACCCCAATCACAACAAAAAAAAAACTAAGAGCACAGACATACTTAAAAAGTCCACTTGAATCAAGAGATTGAAGCGCAAATATGGAATATTATCAACCCCTTATTTAAAAAGTTAAGATATCACTTTTAGCCAGAGAAACTTTATAAGCATTACTATAAATTATATAAATATCGGTAATATTCATACATAAAAATATTTTTTTATATAAATATAGAATTAGAAAAGATATTTTGGCACAAATATATAATATTATCAACTTCTTACTTAAAAAGTTAAGATATCACCTTTGGCTACCCAAGTCTTATAAGTCATAGTATAAATAATACAAATATCAGTAATATTCATATATATAAATATTTGTTAATTAACTATAGAATTGGAGAAGAGATTGAGGCACAAATGTAGAATATTATGAATTCCTTTAAGATATCTCCTTTGGCTACCAAAGCCTTATAAGCAATGCTATAAATAATATAAACATCTCATGCAAAGCTAAACTTTTCTTATAGAAATTCAGAATTGGAAAAGAACTGCTGCAACAATTAAACCATAAATAAGACAATATCCATAAACACAAGATATCAAATCTGCTTGAGATATCTTTCTATTGACAGTCAAACTATCCAACATAACTGTAAACTGTAGCAATAATTGTCTATATATCTATATATCTATCATTTGCATCTCAGAGCACACTTTTTGCCGTTTTTTCTATGCAAAAAGTATGCAATATTATTATGCGAAATGTGTTAATTTGTTGAACTTACTTTTGAAAAAAGTTAAGAATAACAAACTTAATTGTTAAACAATTCAAATTGGAAACCTAATACAAGTATTGAATTTCAGTTGAAATACACATTATTTTTCAACACTTTCACCAATAGATCAAAGTGCTTTTGAAAAATGTATTCATTGTAGAATTTTGGGAATTTAATGGGAATCTGCAGCTGCATTTCATATGCCTTTCAATAATGTTGATAACAACTATCTGCAAAATAAAAGTTGTATAATGCAGATGAAGTACGATTATTAATTTTCGACAATTCTGAACTGCAAATACAAGCAAAATTAAAGAAAGTTTTATATTTTTTCACAAATGAAAATGAATTGCTTACTTTGTCGAAAAATAATAAGGAAATTAACTGAGGAGTAGAAAATGTAGTTATTTCGTAGACTTTACTTTACAATTCTCATAATGACAGTTTTTAAGTAGACGACAGTTCGGATTTCGATTCAAATTACAAAGCAAGTAGCTCAATTAAAATTCCATTCATTTTAAATTGTTTTACGAGAATCGAGAAACGAACGAAAACCAAAAAACGAATTTGGCATAGAAAAAAGCCAAGAAACGAAAATGGGTAAATGAATTGATATTTTTGGATGGTAATTAATGATATCCACTTTGTGTTGTGCACTTGCAGCGACGATACCAAAGTGTGGCGGCTGCCACGAGCTGATCCTGGATCGGTTCATACTGAAGGTGCTGGAGCGGACCTGGCATGCCAAGTGTCTGCAGTGCAGCGAATGCCACTCGCAGCTGAATGACAAGTGTTTCGCCCGTAATGGTCAGCTCTTCTGCAAGGAGGACTTCTTCAAGTAAGTAAATTTCTTAAATGGGACCATCGGTCGCAAGGCGTGTTGCCAACACACTTTTTTTTTTGGTTATCGTTGGTTGGTTTAATGAAAATCTCCCGTTGCCCCGTTGCCAATGTTTGGGTCGAACAGACGTTATGGTACGAAATGTTCCGCTTGTGATATGGGCATACCACCCACTCAGGTGGTGCGTCGCGCCCAGGACAATGTCTATCATCTGCAGTGCTTCCTCTGCGCCATGTGTTCGCGTACACTCAACACCGGCGATGAGTTCTATCTGATGGAGGATCGCAAGCTCATCTGCAAGCGTGACTACGAGGAGGCCAAGGCGAAGGGTGAGCACCACAACATCTATTATCTATATAGGATTCCCAAATTAATGCCTCCCCCAATTGGGATTGCAGGTCTCTACTTGGATGGCTCGCTGGATGGGGATCAGCCGAATAAGCGACCTCGTACCACGATTACCGCCAAGCAGCTGGAGACACTGAAAACCGCATACAACAACAGTCCGAAACCCGCCCGACACGTACGCGAGCAACTGTCGCAGGACACGGGCCTGGATATGCGGGTGGTGCAGGTCTGGTTCCAGAACAGGTCAGCCAACAAGCCAACTGACCAATCTATACCCCTTACTAACTATTCGCTTCTTTGTTTTTTTTTTTTTTGGTTTGCCTTAGACGAGCCAAGGAGAAGCGACTGAAAAAGGATGCAGGACGGACGCGCTGGAGCCAATATTTCCGCTCCATGAAGGGCAACTGCTCGCCTCGCACTGACAAATTCCTCGACAAGGATGAGCTAAAGGTGGACTACGACAGCTTCAGTCATCACGGTATGTCCTGGCAATGTCTAAAAACAATATTCTAGCTACAAGTACAAGTGGCATAGATATCCCAGCTATATTGATAATCAATCTTGATTTTCAAATTGAATTTTAGTTCGATTTAAGTGCTTTAATCGAGTTTCAAAAAATCGCACTTTAATTCTTGATTAAATCGTATTAATATTATTATTTATCATCTATTAATTTAACAATTTGAGTAATTAAAATAAGTAAATATTATTATGTTATATTTTATTCAAAATTTCCGCTGCTTAACATAATCTTTTATATATATTGTTCGGCACACAGATCTGAGCAACGACAGCTACAGCACCGTCAATTTGGGATTGGACGAGGGGGCATCGCCGCACAGCATTCGAGGTTCCTACATGCATGGCAGCTCGAGTCCATCGCAGTATCCGCCGAGCAGTCGCTCGCCGCCAGCCGTGGGTCAAACGCATACGTTCGGCTCCTATCCCGACAATATTGTGTACACAAATATTGGTAAGCATATATTTCTGGCTGGCCTTGCGATACGATACGAGAATAGATTTTCAAGAGTTTTGGTTTCTTTCAGATCATGGTGTGGGTTCGAGTCTGCATCCAAGCAAATCACATCATCGCCTGCATAGTAGCAATAATGTATCGGATTTGAGCAACGATTCTAGTCCCGATCAGGGGTATCCTGACTTTCCGCCAAGTCCCGACTCCTGGCTCGGTGACTCCGGCAGCACCAATAATACCAGCACCAACAACAATGCGAATACCAACAATAATAACAATACTAACAGCAACAACAACAACAACAATAATAATAATAATAACAGCAGTGGCAGTGGCAGCGGTCCCTCGTCCAATACAAATGCCACACCGAATCCGAATCCGAATCCGAATCCTGCAACTCCTGGCGTACATTACTGATACTCAAAAATACTTTTGCGTTATTTTGAGATGCACTCGCGTAATTTGCTGCTCGCGGCTGCCCAACAACAGAAGCATACTTCGCCGCAGTAGCGACGCCATTTTGAAAGCTCTCAAGCACTTAACAGTGCTGCAAGCAACCATAGAAGCAAAAAGAAAACGAGAGACACAACAGAAAAGCTTAACAGTTAACAGCGCCGCTATTCGCAAGCTTTCATTTTTTGACTGCATTTCGGTAAATGCACTCATTTTCTTACTTTTAACTAATGTAACACAATTTGCTCAAGATTCTGTAATTGATTTTCATTTAGTTAACTCACATATTCGATATAATGATTAAAGTACGAGAGTAGCTTGAGTATATGGAGCACAATGTACATAGAAATGTGGTAATGTGCCCATGGCTTAAATGAATGATACTTAACGTTATGATTACGTCACTTCCTTAATCGCTTTTGTTTTGTATTATTATATTGTATGTATATTGTTTAGCTTTGATATTTTAGTGTATGTAAATATTGTATATTTGTGTATAGTAAACAACAAAATGAAGAACTACATTTTAAATTAAACTAAGTCTGTATAGGGTCATCGAAATGTGGGGTCAATGCACAAGATTAATTAAGCCAAGCCCCAAAAAAAAAACAAGTTATTTATTGCTTTATATAGGAATACAAGAATTGCATAGGAGAAATATCAATTACGAAAAAGTGATGTCGTATATACATACATATATCTAAAGTAATACCAAGGAAAAAAAAAAATGATTTCAAACCAATAGAAATTTCAGTAAAATGCAAAACTACGTAAAACAAATGATAACGAATTTTTAAATTTATTGTGTATTACAATAAGTTTAAATTAATTCAAATAAATGCGATACAATTAATTACTATTTGACATGTAAGAATAAATGATACAACAATTGTTAAAAAAAAAAATACGAGTTTTATATTATCTAAAAACAGCAATCAGGCGAGCTGCTGCTCCTAAAAAAAATAGAAAATGGAACAATAACATGCATGGTAAGGAAATTCGCAGAATATTATTCACCATATTATTTTGTCAAATTATTCGATATGTTTGAGTATTTGATAGAATTTAGATATTTCCAAACGCCGTTGAGAGTCAAAGCTCAGTGCTTTCTTTCAATTTCAATTGCAATTGCTCTCCCTCTCTCTCTCTCTCTCTCTCTCTCTCTCTCTCTCTCTCTCTCTCTCTCTCTCTCTCTCTCTCAGTCTCTCTATCGTACGCTCCTTCTACTATTTCATTCATAGCAGTGAGCGCAGTGAGTGTGTGGTGCGATGATGATCTGACATGTCGTCTTCTGTTTTTTGTCTCAGTCTCTTTTTCAACGTTCGCGCAACGACATCTCTCCTACCGAGGAAGCTTTGGATGCGCATAGGCGCCTAAACTTACCAATTAGTTGATTACAATTATATAAATAATAAAAAAAAACAAAACAAAATGAATCAATAATGTTTTATCAGCAATATTTTGCAGTAATTAAAAGCCACATCAAATCGACGGTGCGTTCGAGTTCGAGTTCGAAAATTCGATATCTATAAAAAGCGCTAAGCACTCTCAAAATCCAATTCAATTTTTTGTTTTTGTTATCTATGTGTGCATGTGCGAATATTATATATATATACATATGTACATATATATATATATATATATATATGTGTGTGTGTGTGTGTGTGTGTGTGACAGAAAATGTGCTGCCAAATATCGAAACACAAATGTCGTAAAATGTTCTATTTTTATTTTGCAGTAAACTACAGCAAGCGCAGCCACAGCAATTTCAATTGTTGCTGTTGTTGTTGTTGTCGTATGCCACCAGTCTGAGTGTGTGTGTGAGATGCAAATGTGTAATATGTTTTTGTTTTTGTTGCGACGCCAAATGACATTTGCGGCCGATACGCCGCTCGATCCTTAAGAAGAGCCTCCCTCCACACACACAACATCATCATCATCATCATCGGATATCCAGGAACAGCAGAACTTTTCAAATAGTGACCAATTCCAGAATTAACAAACAAAATAATAATAATAATAACGGACGTGTCCGCTCCGTGCATTTTCCAATAATGCAAATTCAATGTATGCCAATATTGAAAGTAATTTTCGTGCTCTCAACAATTGTCTCAGTCACAGGTAAAAAAAAAGAAGAGAAATGCGCTTAAATGAAAACACGGCAACACAGCGTTGCCATATCTTGCAACAAACTGCAGCTGTTCCACTCACCACTCTCTCGATCTCTCTCTCTCTCCCTCTCTCTATCTCTCTCCGTCTGTCTCTTTACGCTACTCTCTCGTCCTGATTGCAAAAAGATTGTTGTTCGAGCCGAATTTTACTGTTTCGCCAGCACACACTTCAAATTGAGGAGCATGTAGTCCAATTGGTTAATCCAATGGAACTGCAGCAGCAATTCAATGTCGACGGTTTGACCTCGGCGACGGACATGTTCAGCGATACGGCGCAAATGTTACAATTATCGCCGCATCTCAGTTTCGATGGCGAATTGGCAACACTTGCGACAACGGAGCGTGACATAGGCCCGGAGCTTTGGTCCACCAACGAAGAAGAGGAAATGACGACAACAACGAAAAGAGCAACTGCGCCAACACCAACAACAACAACGCTGATTACAACAAAAACAACACTAATTACAGCAACAAACACAATGGCAACAGGCGAACCACCGCCCGATGACAGTTCGACGCCGCGAATCTCTATTGACGCCGCCAGCTCAGAGCGGAATGAAGAATCTGTTTCGACAACAACACCTGCAAAATCAACAACAACAACGATGACATCGACAACGGGCAAAAACAGAAGTCCAAAGTTAACGGAAGACCTAAACTTTAAGCTTGCCTGCAGCGATGAATATATGAAGTACTTTTGCCTAAATGGCGGCAGTTGCTTTCGCTGGGCGAATGCAAACAGCTTTAGCTATTGCGTGTGCGCCGCTGGCTACGTGGGCGAACGCTGCGATTCAAAGACTGAAAATGGTAAGCACCTGCTCACACCATATATATATATATATATATATATATATATATATATATATATATACATATATAAATATAAAGCTTTTAAATGTCAATTACCTTTGCAGGCGTTTATGTACCGTTACGACCGGCGACGCCCGACCCGCAGCTAAAGACGGCTCACATTGTCTTCTCGTTTCCTATGCTTGTCCTGCTCTCAACAATCTATGTTGTGTTTGGCGCTATTTTTATGCTGCGCAACGTTTCAGCGCAGCGACGCAAACAACAACAGCTGCATTTGCACAAGCAGCGCTTTTTTGTCAGTTGTTGAAAAACTCACAATGGGGCTGCCAACTTGATTTTGTTTTGTTGCTTTCAATTTTGCTTAGGAGACGAACCTAATAACTAACGTTTTTTTTTGATTTGATTTGGAAACGCCATTTTGTTTCAACGCCAAATTTGTTATAAAATGCCAGCCAAGTTGGGCATTTGTCTATGATAATTTCTTTCTCTTTACGTTGCGCAACACTTTAATTTATTTAATTACATATAATTCTTTTTTTTCTGTAAATTCTTTGTATTTAGTTTTGCAAAATAAGAGCGCTCTTTGCTTTAGAAGCTTAGAATTTAAGCTTAGTAGATTTGTTTTGTAGTAACATTTTGTTACGCTATTTAGTATGTATTTAATATTTAAATTTAGCGTTTATCACTGTTATTATTAATATTTTTGTAACACTTTGTTACGCAACAAAAAAAAAATCGAACAAAGATTGTAATTTATAAACAAATTCTTTTTGTAATGCAATAATAAAAAAAAATACATATATGTACGGGACTCAAAAGTTTATAAAACTTGAAATGTTGCATGCGTTATTATTTTATTCATCTATTGTTTTTTTTTTTGTTTTTTTTGTGAGAGAAGGCAGTTTTGGGTTTTTGTTGCTCTTCGTACCATAATTTCCAATATCAAAGCTCAAGATCAGTTTTAGTGGAGCACACTTGCGTTTTATATTTTATAATATATATTTATCCAATATTTCGTCCAAAAATTCTTTACAAATTTCTTAGAACTTACAGTTAAATGTATAGTAGAAATTATTCAAAAAATTCTTACTTTCATCATTTCATCGATGATTTGTTTTTTTTTCCTGTGTTTTTCTTTTATCATGATCATCAATATGACAATGGTATGTATGCGTGTGTGTTTGTATGTTCGTTTGTGTGTGTGTGTGTACTTATAAATGCGTGTTGATGGATTATACGAATATACGTGTGAAAGAGAAAACGCCAGCATCAAAATTCAGTTGCAACCAAACACGTCGAAACAGTTTCCTCAACTTTTGGTGGGTGTCGGTTTGGAGGTGGTGTTGTTTGTTGTTGTTGTTCTTGGTGGTGGTAGTGGTGGTCAATGTATGTGTGTGTTGCTGTGTGTGTGTTGGTGTTTCCGTATATTCTGTCGATTTGTATGTATTTGTTTTGTTTTTTGTTTTTCTTGAATATATGCTCATGTAATCTTGGATTAGGGATATGAAATTCGTACAAAAATGATTAAAATATGTAAATGTTAAAAATGTATTTTGCTTTTTTTTGCTCTCGTGTTTATCATTTAATTGTTGGTTTTTTTACGTTGCGTTGTTTTCTTATTTGTTTTTATCGTTTTTTTCTTGTTTTTTTTTTTTGTTTTTTTGTTTTTAATAATATGTAATATATATAATAATTATTAGTATTATTCGCATGTCACGGGCAGGTCCTGTGTTGTAACATCTGCCGCGGCGTTCTTCTCCTTTAGATCCTTAGCGATATCCTAAAATAAATCATGCGAAAAACAAAAAAAACGTAAATTAATTTACATTTCAGACGACTTTCAAATTTAAATGAAGAAAAAAAAAATGATATTAAGCACGGAAAGAGAAGAGAACACAGAGCGATAGATAAGCAACTTAGAGCACAACAACAACAATTAAAGATAAAATGGCAATGACCTTTGCCAACGTTACAAATATAAAAAAAAAAAACAACAATGATACAAACAAAATAAAAAAATGAAGAATGCGAATTATGTAAATTTTAATTCAATGGAGTTTTTTTTTCTTTTTTTTTAACAGAGTACAGTTGTATAGTCAGCGGCCAAACAGAGTTGTTAGATCAGCTGAGCGTGTATATGTGTGTATGTATGTAAGTGTGTGTGTGTTTATGTTTGTATTTGTGTGACGGGTGCAAGAATTAGAATGGGTAAAAGTTAGGCGTCAGTTTGTTTTTGTTGTTAATATACAAATGCAGGCGACGAGCTCAAGTAGTAGCAGTACATTAGATGCTGGGACAGTTTCGCGTTGTTCTATTTTTAGTAGCATTCCATTTGACATTTGATTTACATTCACATAAGAGATAAGAGATCATGCAGTTAGTCAACAGTAAAACAAGGGAACCAGCCAATTAACATTACGATTAACGTTAACAGAATACTGAAGCCGAGCGAGACACACACAGACGGGACGATCAACCATTTACGTTTAACATTTACGGTAACATAACAGACTACCAACTGCTGCAACCCATAACATGACAGAGTTGCACTGCTTCGTTACTCCTTCGTTACGATACGATAAACAAATTAAAAATATAAAAAAAAACAATCAAACTGATGCACATACGAGAAAAGCACAGAAAGAGAGCGGAGAGGAGCACAAAAAGATTTGGAAAACAGCGATAGAGAGGTGGAGCCCAACGCAGGATTGTTTGATAAATGGAAGTTATATATTTTTTATGACGCATTATTTATTTATTTTTTTTTTGTGGTGGATTTTTGTTGAGTGAGGTGAGCAAGCGAGCGACGAGTGTTAAAAATTCTTTACGAATGTGTGTCTATGGGAAAGTGTGGTGAAGTAGAGTTGAGAGCGAATCGATTGGTATTCACCTCGTGATGAACAGCAGCTGCTTCTTCAATATCCGCAATTGCGCCCAGCTTTGTTATGCTGCTATCGCTGCTGCCGATAATGTTATCGTTATCGATATTGCTATCCATTTGCTGCACAACAGCTGGCGGATCATCAACAACTGTGGTGACTTTCTCATCGTTCCTTCTTGAGCTCTGCTCATCTTCAGCTTCGAGAATGATATCCGTGGTGAGTTCCTTCTTCTGGCTAATCATCTCGGGCTCGTCGATAATTTTCTCCACCATGCTGATCACCTCTGGTTCAATTTTGTTATCGTTGTTGGCTATATCATCATCGACATCGGTTATAATTCTATCGACTGCGCTTGAAACCTGCTGTTCCTCAACTAAATCATCTTCAATTGTGGGCAACACTTGCTTATCCTGCTCCGTTACAATATCTGCCGCCTGTTCGGTAATTTCCTCAACAATGGCCTGCGCCTGATGCTCAACATCGGTCAACAATAGATCTGTTAGTGGTGGTGTTGCTGTTTCTGCTTGAATCTCCTCCTGCTTTTGTTCATCCTGAACAAACTTAGCATCGTCGCTGTTGTCATCATCATCGTTGTCTGTAGTCAATGCAAATGCCGAAACACGCGAGGGTGGTGGGGACTTGGGTAATGGTGGCGGTTGACTGGACTCAACACAGGGCACAACCACATCAACATCATCAGCTGCTTCAACAACGGAAACTGGGTCGATTTGTGAGTGAGTAGTTTCGGATACGGTTTTAAGTTCTGATTCGATTTCTAGACGGGGCACAGGGGAGGAGGATACAGCCGGAATCAAACCCGTTTCCGGTTCGACTTCATCAACGGACTCAGTGGTTTCAGTCTGAGGTTCAATTACAACAAAACTTTCGGACTCAGAGCTCTCGCTAACTGCCGCAATAATGGCAGCAACCACTTGTTCTTCTTCTTCCTTGGCGGCATTGGCGTGGACGTGCACTTCTTCTTGCTGCGCTTGGACAGTGGTGTTGGGAAGTTGGACGGAATTGTCGGTGGTTGTGGTATTGGTTGTGGTATTGGCTGTGTTAGGTATTGTGTTATTTTGGATTGTGGTTGGGGTCTGAACTAACTCTGCGGCTGCAATTGTCTCGGTCTCAGTGGTTGTGGTTGTTGTTGTTTTTTCAGTTGTTGTGATTGTTGTGTTGTTGTTCTCTGTAGCTGTTGTTGTTGTGGTACTCGTATTTACAGTATTGTTGTTGTTGTTGTTTGTGGTGGTGGTGTCTATTTGTTTTACCTCGATTTGCGACTTGTTCTTAATTTGCTCGGCCTCGGACTCGACAGCGACGACAACAGGTGTGGTGGTGGCAGTAGTCTCCTCGTTCTTCTCACCAACTCCATTTGTGCCGTTCTGATGATGTGGCTCATCATCAACATTGTTGGTGGTTGTTGCTACTGGTGGTGCCGCCTCTGGCTCAGTTGGGGATTCGGCCAAACCATTCTTCTCGCCATTGGTCAACAACACGGGCTCAGCAGCAGCGCCATGACCATTGGTAACAACTTCAGTGGTGGTGTCGGGCTCCTGCACCACAGCAGCACTCAATGACTCAACGACAGCTGGTGGCTCAACATTTGTCTTCGATTCGTTGGTGGTGGTGGTGCTGCTGCTTGTGCTAGTCGCTGTGATTGTCTCCGGCTTGGTTGCCTCCTCCACAACGTTAACTGTTGGCGCCGCTGACTTCTGCTCATCACCATTCACTTGTTGTTGTTGCTCCTGTTGTTGTTGCTTTTCCTGTTCGCTGGCTGCTCCATTTTCGGTGGGTTTCGATTCAACATTGGCTGTCGCATCGGCAACTGCTTTATCCGCGCTTTGCTGCAAGGATTAAGTTGCACATTTAATTGGAGGCAGGTACAAATACAATATAAGATTGCCAGCTTTACCTCAGCTTTGTCCGCGTTAGATGCTGGTGCTGCAGTTGCTCCTCCTTCGGCTGCTGCTCCCTCTGCTGCTGGCTGCTCCGCTTCGCCATTCGTTGACGCCGCTGCTACTGCTGCTGCTGCTGTTGGGGAGGCTGGCTCCTCGGCCTTCGCTGGCTTCTGTTTGTCCTTTTTGCCAAACGAGATGCTGCGGAATGACCATTTCTTTTTCACTTTATCCTTCTTGGACTTGGATTTGATGCTCTCATCGGCCAACGGTGAGATCTCCTCGGCGCCACTGCCCTCCTTGGGCGAGCTAGTTGCTGTTGCTGCCTCATCCTTTGCAGCAGTCTCAACAACAGCAGCAGCTGCATCACCATCAGCACCTTTTGGTGACGACGACGCGGCTGCAGCCGCTTCGGCAGCACTCTTCTCGGTGGTTAGATCTTTGTCATTCTCCGAGTTCTCTTCGCCCTTCTGCAAAAGCAAAAACATAAATTGATGTCACATTGAATTTACGCCTCTTTGTTAAAATTTACCTCGCCGCCTGCAGCAGCTGCGGACGCTGCTGCATCCTCGCTCTTTTCCTTTGGCGTCGATGCATCGCCGTTTAATGCGGGCGGCGCCTGATCGACATCGACATCAATTTTCTCGACTTTGCCGGCGACTTCGTCGCCCTCGCCAACCTTCTTCGGATCGGTGGTGATATCAATTGAACGCTTGCTCTGTGCTTTACCCATTTTTGCTGGTCCTCCTCTTTTTTATTTGTATATATATATTTTTTTTTTGTTAATTGCTAATTGGTTCTGCTGTATCTGGTTCTGCAAAAGCAAATAAAATGCGGGTTTCGGGTGGTTTGTAAATAATTGCAAATTAATTGTTTCTCGTCTTACTCTTCTATATATTTACTTGATACTATATGTTATGCTCGGGTATATATTTAAACGATTGCCTGTGGTGTGTACATGTTTTATTGAGTATCGTGAAATGGCAGCAACGCACTTTTCTAAAGTGAACTTGCCATTTTATTTATACATTTGACATTTTACTGCACGCCAACTTCTTCTACTAAAACTACAATAAAAATGGCAACAACAAAAACAACAACACCACCAATATTTGCAATCTGTACAACATCGCAATAGAAATTTGTAGTCGGCTGTGTGTGTTCTGTGATAAGGCAAGCATTGCGTTTTAGAGATCAGCAGCATATAGCAAAAATATACATGTACTATATACGCATTACAGTGCTGATAGCATTCACATATATTTAGCGCCTAGTGTATTTGTATTTGTCGATCTGTCAATGTCAGGAATGTGGTAGGGAACACGAACAAAATTCATTTTTTCCATTTCTTTTATACTATTGAATGGAGTTTTTAAAACTAGTAACTAGTTAACTATTGCGCATATTTATGTTTTCATCATCTCAGTTCTTAATATGTTCTTTTTTACATTCCGATTAAGTTAATTTTTGCAAGAAAAAAATATTGTTTGGAAAGAAAACCAGTCGATGTCAGAGACTATCGCAGCTATATATTAAATACGGAATATAAATACTTGTATATCCCATACACATCATGTTTATTTAACTTTATCGATAACTGCCACCATTTCACGCATATCGACACAAATCGATTTCTAATAGCAATACAAACTACAATTTAAAAGATACATCATCTCTTTTTCGGTTATACATTAAATTGATCATCTATAAAAACCTTATCAACATTGAAATACAGAAGAACATTTTATATGCATATTTATCAAATTACACAGCAGAAAGAACAATAATTTTCTGCATACATAAAAATCGCATACACAAAAAAAAACACACACACACACAGTGAGTAAAAGAAGTAAACGACTTTTGATGGTTACAAGTCTTAGATTCAGGGCATCTTTAAATCGTGCTCTCTCTTTGTTTATTTGCATTTATTTAATTATTTTGTGTGATGTTGCCAGAACTCAATCAGTAATCAGAGTTAACTCGTCTGCGCCTAACAACCACATACACGTGTGTGTATGTGAATGTGAATGGATGAGCAGGCGGCAGCTCATTAAATTGCTCGTTAAGAAAGCAATTTATTTGGCTTTGAATGAAGAACGCCAAGTGTGACTGAATAAACATTTCAAATTGCAAAAATCAACTATGAAAGTGGGGAAAAAAATTCGAGTGGAAAGGCGAAAAGAATCAAACATCTTTTTCAGAATCAAGTTGACTGATTTAAAGTTGCCATATTTAAAGTAAAATTCAAATATTAATATATAATCATTTATTGCCAGAGTGTCCAGCAAATGCAGGCAACTCTATTTATTGCCGGGGTTCAGTAAAAAAAAGGCAGTGCAAACAGCAGCTTATCAGGCATAGCCATAACAAGACAAGAAATATATATTAAATAAATGAATAATGCTAAAGGTAGGCGGCAATTGTGAAATGGTTTTAGCTGCGTCAAGTGAATCATCAAATTTAGGAAATTTGTATGAAGCAACAAATGACACACACACTCATAGAGAGAGAGAGAGAGAGAGAGAGAGAGAGAGAGAGAGAGAGAGAGAGAGAGGGAGATGAAAGACGGGCGAGGCACTAAACCCCTCCCATCCCCTTCAGGCTGTTAGTCGTCTTCTTGTTGCTACTACTATGCGTCACTTTGAAAATCGAATTACTCGACGCGACTCGGTAAATGAAACAGAAACCGTACCAAATAAATTTAAATAACAGCAGGGAATAGGAAGGAGAGAGGGGGGAGGAGGTGAGAGTATCGGGCGCAGAAAATTAAAAAGCGAAAAGTTTCGTCTTATTTAGGGGTGGCTAAAAACAACAACACCGACAACAAACATCCCATTTACACACAGAGGAGCGGCCAAAGCGGACCTCATTTGAAAAAGCTGTTGCAAAGACAGCATTTGTGTGAATGTACATATATATACGTATACATATATATGTTTGTGTGTGTGCAATCTTTGCATGCATTTTTCGCGGTCTGAGAACAGCTGCGATATAACAGCTGTTTGCATTGTTTCCAAGCCAATGAGCGACTTTTTTCTTCCTTTTTTTAAACTGTGAACTTTCAAGCTTAACTACTCAAATTAAAAAAAAAAGGCCAATTTCATTTTATATAAATACACTATGCTAACACCAATATCAATATGAATAAATCAAAATCCAGCCAACAAATTTTGCATCATTTTGCATTTAAAAATATCCCTAGAATTTCACAAGTCATATAAATATTTCTTATTTTCTTAATTTTAAGTTGAACATTAAATCTAATTTTTAATTTAATCTAATTCTTACTTTATTTGATTTTTTTTTTTTTTTTTTCATTTCATATAAATATTGTAAATAGTTAATTCCAATATCAAGCCAATCAACAAATATTGCAGTTTTTCGCATTTAACTACTCCCAAAAATCGTATGAATAAATTATGAATGAATGATAAATATGTCTTAGTTTTTATTTTATAAGTAATATTCAAGTTTATTTTTAATTTAATCTAATTTGTAGTTTTTGTATTTTTAAAGTAAATAAATAAATAATCGAATGCTACGTTCGTCTTATAAAGTGTTCAAGTGTATTTACACGATACACGTGTATCCACAAAACAAATTGTGTTATTAAATACGAACGAACACGAAACGTGAAAACATCACGTTTCAACAAAGTTTCTCAACCGATTCAACCGTTCAATGAACCCCCCAAAAAAAAATCAAATTCACCAAACACCTCAAAAAGAAAAAATAAAATAAACCAACGATGGCAACAACAAAGCGAATGCCGCCCGCCTCTGCTTACATTTTGGATCAGCCAGCCACAAGATTAATCGAACTAAATCAAAAGCAAATTTGTCGACAACTGGCAAAAAAAATACAAAGAACAAAAAAAAAAACAATATACAAGAAATAAGAACAACAAATAGAAAGTGAGGTGTCCAGCAATTAATTTGATCTCGTCGAATTTCAAATGTGAAATATCCAGTGATTTTTTGTATGGACAAACTGAAATGTGGACTGACTGACTGTATGCAGAATGAATGTATGCTTGATGAGTAATCGCAAAAATATGCCGACACACACACACACACAAGTGAACACAGGTGTAGCCGACGTAATACAACCCTTACTATAATAGACAGCACAATAACCAACTGTGCGCGTACGAGAAAAAGAAAGAGAAGAGAACAACAATAAAAAGCGCAAGTAAAATTGCGGTATGACGCATCAGGCGAGGCAAAAAGGACAAGCAAACAAGGACAGTGTCAGCAGCAGAGGGTTGCCGCCGGCCGGCATTTAATTTCTAATACCACTACTATGACGTTTACTACTACCAAATACTACTACTACTACTACTACTACTACACTTACGCAACTCGCACGTACAGCAACAACAAAAATGACGACTACGACGACGGTCATTGCCCGTCGTTGCCATGGCAACGAGCAGTCGACGCTAACGCTAACGCTGACGTCGCTGCGTCACAGCAGCAATATTGGGGGGCGGCGTGTGAAAATATTTGAGCGCCACTGCGGCCCACATACATACATACAAACGACAACAGGCGATGCATTAAAATTGTGACAGCGTTGCCAGACCGACGACGGCAGAAAATGCACGTCAAAGCTTTTACAGGAGATGAGCATTAACAGGAGTTTTACAACATTCACACATAAGTAACATTTGCATCAGTCAGATTGACTGACGAAATTTATTGTTCCATTAAAATTTAATTTTTTGGGGGCTTTTATTAGTTAAATTTAATTTAAACTTGACCTTTGATACACACACATACACACATTGCATTTACAATAGAAATGCCGCTGGTCACTTCTCTCACGCCTCTTTGCTTTTAAGGCCGCGCCTTTGTGCCGCATTCAGTGAAAGAAAATTTATAAACGAAGGGAGGACAAAGGAACACAGCAATGAGGAGGGGGAGGGGAGAGTGGCAGTCTCTGTCGTCTATAAATAAAAGCGCATTTATCAACAATGGAAACATGTTCGAAATGCAACAACAGCTCCACACAAAGAGCGAGCAGCGTATGCATGTGTACATGTGTGCCTGCGCATGTGGGGTGTGTATGTGTGTGTTCAATTGTCTGCTCTCTATCAATTTTGACACTTTAAGCTGCTGTTGCTGCTGCGGCTGCGCTTTCAATTTGACGCCTGCTTCTATTACTCCACTCCTCTCACTCTCTTTCTCTCTGTCTATCTCTCTCTTTGTCTTCCTTTTTGCTTTTCCAATGGAAGATCCAAGCGCTATGAGAGTGCAGACGATACGTAAATTAAATTGATTGTGCTGGAATGCGTACAGCACAACAACACTGGAGCCGGGGGCCGGCCAGCCAACTGGACAAACATTAATTTCATGTCATGTTATACACATACATACATACATACATACATACATACATATATATATATATATATATATATATATATATATAGAGAGATTCCAGTTGGAAGTTGCATTGTTGTACAAATAAATTGTGTAGGGCCATTTATAATAGAGTAGCATTTATAGCACTGAGAAATTGCTAAGTGCACGCGCACTCAAAAGCCGCGCGAAGTAGACGTAATTGAACTTTTATAAACTAATCAAACGAACGCCCACAGACTCAAGTCTCCGTCGCCGTCTCAGACTCTCTTCTTTTTTTTCGAATTTTGTTCATTCCACTGCACACGCACTTGACAGCTGACAGACACACTCACACACACACACACACACAATGCATCTCAGCTCATTTCTTTCAATTTCTTCAATCAGCCGCCAGGCGGCGACAGTCGCAAAATGTGCAAATAAATGCCGAGTATAATAATAAGTAAAGCAGGGAGAGAGAGCGAGAGAGTGAACAATAAAATATGTTGATACACATGTTGACACACACACACAAATACACACAAACATACAAGTGCAAGCAATGCATATTTGCATATTTGTCACATTGTTTGCTATTTGAGACACACACGCACACACACATACACACATAAACTGCTGCTGCAGATAAGCCACGCCTAAATATAACACACAACAAAACCCAATCAGTAATCAATTTGACATGTAATAAATATGCACACACACAAGCACATATAAAGTGCACTTAAATGCATTACACACACATACACGCACACGCTCAAACAGCAATTGTCAAAAGGGAAATATATGGCAACATTTTTTTTGTGGCCCACGCATCCAAAGGAATTGAGGGAAGAGAGCACTTTTCAAAATTGTCTGTGCGAAAAGCAAACAGCAACAACGAGAAAGAGAAGAACAAGAAGAAGAGCAGTCAGTTTCAGGGAATGTCTCAAGTAACCGGATATAATTGGTTGGCGCTGTGTTGTTGTTGTTGCTGTTGTAGTCTTATGAGTTGAGCGACAATATGAAAAGGATACGTAAAATGAGTGCCATAATTAGTTACGAGCTTGAAATACAAATGTATTGAAGTATTTGAGTATGTAAAATGAAGAAAACTGTTTTCAATTATCATTTCCGGTCAGTAGTTGTAGTTGTTGTTTTCGACAAACGGATCTTTCTTTCTTTCTACGGCATTCTTTACAATTATTGTTATAGAGTACTCAACGAACATAGCCCAAAATATAAGCAGATATTCATATGTTCATTGACATAACGGTACGTTCGACGTCGTCATCGTCGATATCTGAATGAACCCCCGCAGCAGCAAATGATAAACCATTTATATTATATATGTATATATATATATATATATATATAAGTAATAGAGAGAGAGGAAGTGTCTTTAGTAGGCGACGCATTCACAATTGATAAATGCGAATGAGGCACAAAGCAACTTGGCTATCAATTGCATAGAATGGGGTAATTCTAAATTAATTTTTATGTGTATTTTTTTTTTAAAGAATTATGTCTGATTCACAGTTTTCCAACTTAACAATAGAAAAAAAGCTTTTTCCTTATATTTTTCTTTTGAATTAAATCTAGTATATATGATATACATAGTATATATAAGTTGGGCGCTACGTGATTTATACTTGGTGTATAAAAATATATGTATGATGTGTTTGTGTTCAAGTCGAGATATCTGTGTTACTGCAGAGTCAACAACATATCAAAATGATAAGCGCAAAAGAAAGCAGCGATCTGGGCAAACAATAAAAACACTTTTTTTACGGGCTTAACCAAGTAGATAAACACAACTAGCAGATTGTAGAGAATCTTAATTTTTTTTTAAAGAAATTAAAGTCATAATAATTTATATGCATAGTTTTGAGCACGTGAAAAGATTTTGCATTGTTTTTTTTTGTGTTAAAAGCGAAGCATATACATTTTTAATATACGTATTAATAAATGGGAGAATAGCCACTTAAAGCTAGCTTTTACTTTAATGGTCGGTTATTTTAGTTTAACAAGGTCTACAAAAATCAACTAATAGCAACAAAAAAAAGAAAATGCTATTTGCGATCCCCGATTTTAAGGCCAAAAAGAAAAGCAGTTATTAAATGGCGGCACTCGAACAACAATAAGAAACACTCGTAAAATAAAAAATCACAAAATCTGAGTCTGCGCAGCTGGAAGAGGAGACAGCTAGCTAGCTAGCTAGCTTTCCAACGCGAGCCAGATTAAACCAGCCCACTCATTCCACATACACACACACACAAACAAACACATTTACCACTATGTAAGTGTGGCCAGAAAACTTGAAAAAGCAGTCGCAAAATATTGTCGAAGGATGCGGATGCAAGTAGAAAGCGTAGCTGGCAAAAAAAAAATATATATATATATTTATATATATATACATATATATATATATATATATATATTAAAAAAAAAAAGTGGGCTGCAACCGTTGCGCTGGCTTAACCGGTTGGGCGCTTTGTCATTCTTGTTCTCTGCCTCCTCCTCCTCTACTATGTTGTGGTTGTTCTTTGGTTTTTGCGGCTAATTAAAACACAAGAGCTATGCATGCATTACTAGTAGTAATTTAATGAAAAGTAGTAGTAATAAAGGTATTGATAGTAGTAGTAGTAGCAGAAACAAAGACAAATGCCAATTAGTCAGCAATGAACCAAAGCGGGAATTGAAATTGAGTTGTGAGTTGTCATCATGTGGCAAGTGGCGCGCGCGCGCGAACACCTCGCTTATGCAGTCTGATTAGAAATTCAAAGCGTTACGTCCGGATTTATACGCCGGACAACTTTGGTATTGTTGTAAACGGCATTTTAATACAAGCCACATAAATAATTCATAAGACGACAATTGGCAAAGAAAACAAAAATTGACGCACGCTTTCTGTTCTGTTCTTGCTGCTGCTGCTAAGACACATTACAAATGTTTGCATTATTTCCGGTACTTACTTCACTCTTGTGTCTCCACTGCGCGGGTGGTCACACTGAACAATATTTTGTAGAAATGTCAAAAGCGTGCTAACGCTAATTTGTAGGTGACAAAGAAGAGGCACTTTCACTAATCACGACGCACAAAATGCACTGCAGGAGTAGTAGTAAGTATAACTAACTAGTTAGTTACTCGATTTGTAAAGTTTATAGTCGTCGCAAAAAAACAAACCGATCGCACACACAACAAAACCGTTCAAGTCAAACAACAAACGACGACTGCGACGATCACAGCGACGACGACAACTGAAGAAAAACAGAAGTAGAAGCAGAAGCAACAACAGAAAGAACGAACGCAAAAAGATACTTCTACTTCAGCGCTTGGCAGCACTGCAAGCAGAGCAGCGCAGCAAGCAGCGCAGTGCAGAGCTAGAAGCAGGCAGAAAAACAGACAAAGAGAGAAAGGCCGGAAGCGTCAGCAGCGGCGTCAACAGCTGAAATGCGGGCAGAGGCAACAACAATATTGCATTGCATTGCAGTAGCAGCAGCAGCTATCAATAAAAGCGATAGTGATATTATTATTGTTGTTGTTATAACTTCTTGTTGCTGCTGCATGCAATGCGTAAGGAGTCAATAACAAAACTAATGAGCCTTGACGGTGGCAACGATACATTTACATATACATACACACACATACACGTGCATACATATGCAGGGGCCTTCTTTATTGCTTCATTTTGCCATTCATGCTTCTTCACACAATGACCCCACATGGCAGCAAACGGGCGCTGCGTGTGCTGTGCAGCCAGCAGAGTAGCAGTAACAACTTTAAATAAACAATGACAAAGAGGAGTGAAAGCGATCGATAGCAAGAAGAAGAGAGCGAACTTCTTGATGACTTTTTTTTTTTTAGCTGCTATTGACTTGAGTTGAATTGTGTCTCGTTAATTGCACAAGCTTAAGCTGATTATTGTATTCTTGCGCTTATCATTTAATTAAAATTGAATTTTGTTGACGACAATTATCGATCAAAGCATCAAAAATGTTGTGTATGAAATAAATTTATCACAGCTTGCAAATGTCAGCCAAAGTGTTGACATGACTCGTCAGTGTCACCACTCTCTCCGGCTCCCCCTCACAAACGCACTGGCAACATGTGTATAAAAGATGTTCCTTGAGCAGAACAGCCGCCATTGCCATTTCTACGCTTGTGTGTTTGCGGTTTGTTGCTTTGAATATATATGTATGTATGTGTATACTCGTATTTTTTCTCCATGAAGGCAGCATTTTCTTGCCACTCCAACAAACCGGCAACCGCTAAAAAAAAATCAATCCTAACCACTTGAAATTCGACTAACAAGTACTTGCATACTTTACACACACACACACACACACACACACACACATATATACATGGGTATATTTGTTTATTTATAGCAATCGGTGGCGCGTATTTCATATTGTTATTAATGCTAATTCAACAAAAAACAGCAGCAACCTCTCATATAAAAAAAAATAATAAATATGCCACATTTAAAAATATTCGTAGGCCAAACAAGAAATCAATCCGCAACAATAACAAACAAAGCAGGCAGGCAGCAGCAGTTGAGAGAAGCAGATGAGATGAGCAAAAAGAAGAAGAAATTAAAGAGACATGGACGGACTTCTTCACAGGCCGGCCGGTCGGTGGCTGCTCGCTGCTCCGATAAGAACGAACGACGATGTTGCCTGATCGGCATAAAATGCGTTCTTTGAGAAAATCATTTTTGTTTTGTTATTGTTGTCGTCCGTCTCGCGATTGCAAGGGAAATAATGGCGATGTAACAAACTGATTGCTAACATATTTCCTTCTTTCCTACATTTTCTATTGATCACTAACAGTGGTTGAAATTGACATTATTTAAAATATAATTTATACTTCTAAAAAATAATTTATTTTTGTAAAATATTTTTATTATACAATTTTGTAATGTTTTTTTTTATTTTATAATAAATCAATGTTGAAATAGAATGCACAATTTTTAATTTGTATATTTTATATTGTAATTA
The DNA here is from genome assembly GCA_035042055.1 of Drosophila macrothrix. NCBI lineage: Eukaryota > Metazoa > Arthropoda > Insecta > Diptera > Drosophilidae > Drosophila > Drosophila macrothrix. Next base: position 677,447 of record JAWNLX010000604.1, read on the forward strand.
AACCGCAGCTGTAGCATATTCAACTTACAAATAAATAAATAAAATACACTTGAATGTGACAGCTGCAATTTTAAAAAATGAATACATTTTTTCTGGCAAAATATGCGAAAAAATTGTTTTATAATAGAAACTGTTTACAGTGATATTTTATATCTGTAGTTTAGGTTTTTCTAATGCAAACCGCAAATTGCACTTGGCGTAAAGCACGTAACGGTATTGCAAGCATTTTGCCACACACAAACTTGAAGCTGTAACCGCAGTCGCAACAATAACAAACGTTTGCCAAGACTGCCCCCCTTCCTCAAATGCATTCAATATGAAACTTGAAACGACTTCAAATGCAGCCCCGAAAAGCTGAGCTCTAAACTGTAATTCAGATTATGGCAAAAGCGAATAATAATTTATGGGAAAGGACAAAATAAGAAATATTCTATGAAAATCAGATACGAAAACATAAATTATGCATTTTTTATTTCAAATTTGAGTGTTTTAAATATTTAAATGCAGACTGCACACCATTCACCAGTGTTTCCGACGTACTTGCTGCATACATACATACATAAATATATATGCATGTATATACATACATACACAGGCACAGGCACGTAAGCGGCGACGACGCCAGTTAGGGCGGTGGCTGGTCTGGCAGCAGGCTGTGCTGTGCTGCGCCGGGCTGGCTAACTGCTCCCAACATATACTTTGTTGTTGTAGCCTTCACTTCCAACTAGCTATAAAAATTGCGACGCAATATTTTATTTTTTTTATAGCAAAAGTGGTTTTCTCTCTCTTCGCAACGATCCTCAGGCAGCTACCATCACTTGGCTTACGAGTAAAAGTAAAAGCCGCCCACAGCAAAGAGAGAGAGAGAGAGAGAGAGAGAGAGAGAGAGAGAGAGAGAGAGAGAGAAAAATAAATACGCACACATATTGTGTTGAGTATTAAAGAAGGATATTTTTAGCAAACAAGTTCAAACGTGCTGGCAAGTGTAATCAGGCGTAGAATGCTCAAACACAAAGACAAGACGACAACAACGACAGCGACAATGAAAAATAAGTCAAGTCAGGCATCTGAAACGACGACGAACAAGGCAACAGCAGCAACAGACAACAACGTACACTCACACACACACGCGCATATACACTTATTGTGTGTATGTGTGTGTGTGTACGCACTCACAAAAGAAGAGGCAAGGCAGGCAGGCAAGGAGCGTACGAGTGACAGCACAAAGCGTAAAAAAGGATAAATGAAGCACGCAAGGGAAGAATGTTGATAAGCAAGCGTAGAGCACAAGATAGAGAGTGAGAGAGAGCTAGCTAGATGGGCAGACAGCAGGAGAGATACATAGAGAGAGAGAGAGAGAGCGAGGGAAAGAGCCAAACGGATACAAAGCCAGCCACCGGCAGCGACGCCGGCAGCGGCGACATAGTGGCAACGCCAACGCAATTGCAGGCGGCACACCCAAAATTTGAGAAAAGGCTGCAAACTCAAAAAAAAAAAAAAGCTACGAACAGCAACAGCCCAAAAGCAGCACTAACGAAAAGCCGGCTATGCATTTTTTTTTTTCAAAATTCGTGTTAAAGCTGCTCAAATTCTTTGTCAACGCGCCCAGCCCACACACACACATACACATGGACACACGCACACATATAGACACGCATACATTAACAATAGTATGGCGTCCTTTTTGAATTTTGTATGCTTGAAACGCTGTCTGTCTGCGGCACTTGAAATACTTGATTATTATTATGATAATATGATATGATAATTATTTCAGCACTCGTTGTAATTATTATATTTTAAAGTCAAAATTCACAAAAGTCTCGTCCTACACTCGCATTCACACACTATTAAAACATGTACAAAGCGTTATACAGAATTTCAACAGCAACACTAACACACACACAAACAGACACGCACACAAAGGCACTCAGACAGCTTGGCTTGGTTTTTCAAATTTTGTGTTTGCCATTTTTTTTCCTGGTTTTCTTTTCTTTGGTTGCGTTTTGAATGAAATTATGAATATTGTAATTTGCATTTACCTGTCTCGTTACGTATATATTATTACGAACGCGCACTTTATACTTAGATTCTGTGGTTTTTTCGAATATAAACCGCAGTTCGAACTTCTTTCTTTAAACTACTTTCTGTCTCTCGTCGAGCTGTCAAACAAACCGAATGCGTTCAAGCACAGTGTATGTGTGTGAATAAATGGGCACATTTTTTTCTGCTTCATTTTCTTTCTTTGAACCCTAAGCGAATGCTGATAACTATCGATAATTTGGCAGGCTAGCTAGCGGATGGAGCGGAGCCAGTTGAACGATGTTCAATTCAAACTCAATTCACAATTTAAGCTATTTAACATAACTTAACTGACCCAAAGATCTGTTTGCTAAACATATTTAATTAAATGCAATAATATTAGCTAAGAAATTCTTCAGAGCTTTGTGGAACAAGTAATAAAATTGAAATTAATTTTCGAATGTGCGCCTAAGGATGGGGAGCAATATATCGATTGTCGAATATAGCCGATAGTATATGTAGATATCGATGGAGTTGACTATTGTGAATTGAGCTGATTTGTAGGTATTTTCGATTAATCGGCATGTGGTCGCACACACAACAAAAAATTGACGCAAAGTCGGCGGGAAAAACGAGGAATCAATGAAATATAGTTAACAATTTAAGTGTTAACAAAATAAGACTGACAAATACAGAATTGCGATGCCGCCAAAACCAAAGGGTACATCGCCCACCGCACGCAAACGCTACTGCGGCCTGGGCAATCATCATCTGCGTCCGCCTCATAAAACAATCAGCGACGAAAGAATACTCCGTTTTGCCAGACACATAAATAACGAAATACGGAGCGCAACACCGGTCTGCGGCAGCTGCTACGACACGTTGGTTAGCATCTACCACATCAAGGTGAGCCACGCCATCGATCTGCAAAAGGGCAAGAGGCGAACGGCGGCGGCCAATACTAATTCCATTTCGGATGTGAGCAATAGTCAACAGTTGGCAACCACATCGGCCCCGCTGCATTCGTCGTCGAGTTCTGTTTCCGCTTATTCGACTACAGCCACCACAGACAGCAGCAATCTGCCCTCCACTTCAACGGCGAAGCGTAAGCGACACGAGCCACAGCCAACAAATCCTGTCCAGCAATCCACCTCCTCTGACGATGATGAGCCACTTTTAAGTCTGAATGCTGTAAATGGAACCCGTTTGCCAAATGTTCAACCGATTCCCAAGCGACGACAATTTGTGAGTCTGAACAAGGATGTTATGGATATTTATTTAAACGGCACCACGGGCGGATAAATTTCGTATTTAGTTTGTAGTCAACATAGAAAAAGAAAAACATAAGTTGAACTTAATTGTTAAATTAAAGCATTTAGTGTTTAGTTTGTTTATCGCTCTCTTTACTCTATTTAGTTATTTAGTTAAAAGCATACTTAATTCAAGTCATTCCAATGACAATAAAACAAAGTTGAAGTCGCTTTTCACAAAATAATAACTGTTAAAACAAAATGTAATTTTAGCCATTTGCAAACAACAAGCTAACATTTATGTATGTATTACAATTAAAAAATTATGAAATAAGATTTAGCAAAGAATTTCATAAAATCACATAAAATGTTCTCAATTTTTAATGGTAATTCTTAAGTATGTATGTAAAACAGTAATCTTAATATTTTGTAATGACCGTCAATAATTTAAATTTACCTTTTTTAAAACTATAACGATTTATTTTGTTGAATAGAGTTCATGAATAAATTAATGTACTGCATCAAAATGTTAACTTATAATTTAAGCAGTTTCGATAAGTGTTGACAAACAGCTGTTGCTCCTAAAACGCATTTATCAACTTTTTGCATGGCCTTAGCAACTGTTAAATTTTAAAATATAACTAATTAGTGCTCTTATAGCACTTTGTTTAGTCACAATTCGACGGCGACAAAAAAATATTTACAAAATTACGTGTTTGATACCGGCTTAAAACTTAATAAAACAACGCCTTGAATTAAAAAAAAACTTGTCAAGTGTTTTTCAGTCTAAGATAACATAACATTGTTTCTCGCTGTTGTTAACAGTCTGCAAAATGTGAAGTTAACAGACAAACGCAAAAACAGCAATTTGGCATAAAACAAAACAACAAAAATATTGCAAATAAATACAAAATATTATTGTCAAAGAGTATTTTAGTGCTAAATAGACGAACAACCAGCCAACTGATATGGAAACAACAAAGGAGACGTGCTTGTAAGGGCCGAACGAGATTTATTTCACATACGCAGTTTCCATGATAGACACTAAAATTTGGCCAGGTAATGATTTGTTGGCAATAACTCTTTTTATGAATGTTGCTTAATATTGTTAATTGCAGAGCGTCATGGGCTGCATAACGAGCACCAATAAGCTGAACGAGCTGCGACAGGAGAATGTGTTTCGGGTGCGTGTCGCCCACTTGCAGCCCAGCGGACCCGAGGCGCCCATCATACGCAGCGGCTACTTGGAATTGACGCCACGCGAGCTAATCTTTCTGACGCCCGGCTGCGATCCGATTGTGTGGGCACTGCAGCATCTGCGACGCTATGGCTTGAACGGGGATCTGTTCTCGTTTGAGGCGGGGAGACGTTGCATGTCCGGTCCGGGCATCTACACCTTTCGCATCCACAATGCCGAGCAACTGTATCCGATGTTTCAGCGTTACATCAACGCTGTCAATACGGATGCCTTTGCCCAGGTCGAGAGGGAACGAGAACGTGTAAATTCCACGCATTCGGTATCGGTGCTGATGGGACGCAGTGATCTCCAGCCACACAGCAATAACTACTTGGAACCGGCACCGTTGTTGGCCCGGAATGCTCTGCAATCCTCCTCCCAGCAGTCGCAGCAGCTGTCACAGCACCAGCTGCTCCTGCAGCCAAATGATATGCTGGTGGCTGCCAGCGATTCACCTGACTCTTTGCCAAATCTGCAGCTGATGGGATCAGCGGATGCGGGCGTCGATGGCGATGTGGGCGCACTGCAATCGCCAATTACGCCAGGTGCCTACATCAGCACCAGCACAAATCTATACTTCGATCAGCCGCTGCAGCGATTGCTGCTCGAGCAACAGAGCAGCAGCAATTCGCCGACAGATGGCACGTCCACTGGAACCAATTTGGTGGATATGCCGCCACAGGAATCGGCACCGATGATACTCAATGATGCGTTGCGTCTGTATGCCAATGTGGATCGTTTGCTTTGCGATGAGCGTTGCTATGAGAATATCAATCGTTTGGATATGCCACTGTTGCCACGCGATAGCTCTCAACAATCGATGGCATCCACAGCACAACAGCAACAACAGCAGCAACAGCAACAAACACAACAGCAATCGCAACCACAACAACAGCAGCAGCAACAACAACAACAACCAGTGACGCCAACGAGCCTGACTGGTGTCAACTACATCGTGCTCGACTTGGATCAGCCACGCAGTCCCGCCCAGTGTTCGCCCAATGGCTTTGGCAGCGGTCAATCTCTGATTGCCGCCGCGCCCGTTACACCGGATGGGCTTAAGACGAGCACAGATGCTACAACGACAGCGACGACATCGACGCTGAAGCGTAGTCCCAAAGCGACAGTAACTGCCACAACGGGTGCAATAGCAACAACTGCGGCAGCGGATAAGGTCGCTGGCTACTCGACAATTGATTTTATACGCACGTACGCCTTGAACAAGTCATCGACGGCAACGGGACACGACGGCGAACTGGCGGCAGCGATGGGACAACACATGCAGGATCATCCGCACGAGGAGGGAGAGTTGCGGATAACGCGGCACAGCAAGTGTATGCGAAAGGCCTACTCAATCAGCGAGTAACGAGTAGCGACTAACTTGAGTTGAGTCAAGTAACGAGTAGCGCAACCAGAGGCGAGTAACGAGTGGCACAAGCAGAGGCTAGTAGCGAGTAGCAAGGGGAACATCTTTTACTCGCCAGCAAGCGTCTAAATATTGCGCAAATGAATTAAGAAACAAGTGGCATAAGCACAGGCGAGTAATGAATAGAAAATATAGCTTCTTCTAGTCGCCAGCAAGCGCCCAACGGGTGATTTAGATGAGTCAAATAACGAGTAGCATAAGCAGAGGCAAGTTACGAGGAGCAAAAGCATAGACAAGTAACGAATAAGAAAGAATAAGAAATTGAGTCTTCTACTCGCCAGCAAGCGCCTAGCAATTAAGTTGAGTAAGGAGTGGCATTAACTGACGCGAGAAACTAGTCTTTTACTCAAAAGCAAACGCATAGCGGTTGGTAAGATGGCTCAAAAACCGAATAGCATAAGCAGAGCCGAATAACGAGTAGAAAATAATGCGTCTTCTACTCGTCAACGAGCGCTTAAAGCCAAGTAATGAGTAGCACAAGCAGATGCGAGTAGCGAATACAAAATAAAGCGTCTTCTACTCGTCAGCAAGCGCATAGAGGCAAGTAACAAGTAGCACAAGCAGAGGCGAGTAACGAGTAACAAGTAGCAGATAGAGCGTCTTCTACTCGCCAGCAAGTTCCCAACTATTGGGCAGATAATCAAGTAACGAGTAGTTGAAGCAGCACAACGAATTTACCAAAAAAAAAAAAGAAGACGGGTTAAAGTTACGACCCGTTCTATATTTTACTATAAGATATATTATTGCTTGCTTGCGTCCTGGGTAACCAATTGAAGAATCAACCTCAAATTCTTTGCCCGGAACGCAATCAGGAGACCCAACAAAAAAACACAGTCACAAATTGCAATCAGGTTGTTTCAATGAATGTACTTACATATACATAAATACATACATTTAATTATGCAAATATATATATATATATATATATATATATATATATATACTTATTTGTATACTTAAGTATTTTTAGCGCTAGTCTCGTTTTGAAATGTTGTGCAAATCAATTTGTTGTTTCGTTTATTTATTAGTGAAAATGCAACATAAAAGGCTTTTGAATTGTACATTATGTAATTGATGTACATAATGTACTCGTTAGTAGTTAAGCACCCATATATATCTATATATATATAAATATAAGAAAATCTAGTTTGTTGTTGAAATTACCGAGCAAAATACCCTTTTGTGGAGCGATTGCTTTTGTATTTGATTTGTTGGCAGCTTTCAGTGAACCGCCCGGTGTAATTTTAAGTTTTATATTGCTTTATTGTTATCCACAAATTGTTAGGAATTTGAACAAACACACAAATATGCATAAATATGTACTTATTATTACTGTTAGTGTCTAAGGCAAAAAAGTGCAATAAAACTTGAAAGCAACTTTTATCAAGAGTCGTTTTTTCTGTACAAAATGTGTTTTAAAAAATACTGAATTATGTTGTGTTTTTTTTTTACTATAATGCACTTTATTCTAAATATACACCTAATTTAATACTGTAAAAATTAAATTGCAATTCAATTAAATTTATTAACTGTGTTAAATTTATCTTACTCCACAGGCTCAGAGATTTGCCCATCTTTTCTTTATTTTTTGTGTCTCAATCTTTAGCTATCTCTTTCCCATTGTTAATTGAATATAGCTCGTAATTGAAAATTTGTTGTTATTCAAATCTCTTTTACAAACGGTACTTTTTTATGCCACCTTAAATATACATACATTATTAGCACCTAATATGATTATCCGGAAATAAAAACAAATATTTTTTAACTGATAACCTAAAATGAGACCCAAGTCAACTTTAACCCATACAAACTAATTACAAACTGGAACTCTCATTATTCGGCGTGTGCTAAAGCTAAAATCAGTTTTAAAATATAAGAAGCAGACCCTATAAGGTAAATATATGATAAGGATCAATAGTCGAGTTGAACTAAAAGCGTATCCCAAACGAAATGTATTTACTAAGGCGTGCTCCGTATTAAAATCAATTAATAAAATTAAACCAATTATTAGCAGCCTTTGACCTTCTAAATCTATATCCAGTGCAGTTAGATGGGGTTCGCCTCTCAATCGTCGTATTATTCGAATAATAATATAATTTATATAATAATTTTTAGGAGAGACTTTCACACACATTCAAATAAATGCTACACCTTTTGATAACAATCGAGTTATCGACAATAAATCGACTTACGTCCGTCCAGTGTGTACACCAATTACGGAGTGATAATACCGGTGTGTTGTATTTACAGTTTGAAACTCAAATTGAACATAGCGACTTGAAGAACGAACAAGCAAAACGAGAGCAGGTAAAATGAAGATGCTGATAAGAAGATCAAGCAATAGTAAATCAAATTCAATTTACGCACAGTTGCAGTCTGCTCATTTCTCTACATACATATGTACATCTCCAGCAGCGGCTGAAGCGATCAAGTTCATTATCAACAAATAGAGAGAGAGAAAAAGAGAGCAAGTCGCAGAGGCATTGTCAGTGCTAGTTTTGCCGTTGACATTAATTGTCATGGCGGGCAATCTCAGTGTTTTCTACGTATTGTGGATCTTGGCCTTGGTTGGCTCTTCGGTTCATTGCCATTTTGGGCAGGAGCTGGTGGCGCGCGTGGCGCCACAAGCATCGCCAGATGTCCAGGAGGAAGCAGTTCGCCAGCTTATGCAACGTGTGCTGGGCGATCGGGCCTCAAATCTATTCGAGGTGGAGGTGAACAAGGCTCTCGAATTGCGCAGCTATCAAGTGAGAAAATATTCAATATAATTTGTTTAATGTGCTACAGTTGCAAATTAAAAATATATATATATATATATATTTAAGGAGTGAATCAAGCATCAAGATCCAATTATGCATAATGTTCATCTAATTGATGTAGTTGCTCTCATATCAGATTGTACAGTGGTTGTCACTTAACTAGGTACACTCAATATTATGGTATATGTTTTCTTTATTTATTATATTTTATGTATTTATTATTTCAATTTACAGCTATTTACTTAATTACAGTTAGATTTAGCTCTACACTTGGAACAATTGCCCTGAAAATTAGAAAATCGCCATTAAATTAGATAGATTAGAATTATATGCTATGTAAAATCTTAAAAAACTAATGTTTAATAATAATAAAGGTTCCAAAAGGCTAATATAAAAATTATTCTATCCGTTGTACACACATGTAATATATTTTTTTATAAATTTTAGAAAAATGAAACTCAATATTACAACCAAAAAAAAAGAAATATCTTTGTTTTTAGTAATTTATTTTCTGAATAATAATAATAATAAGATGAGTGATTCTTGGCGGCGAAAAAGTGACAAAGAATTAGTCAGCATTTAAGATTTGAACTTTAAATATATCGATTAACTACTATTTTCTATTGCTATACTTGATTGTGTGGACAGCACTGTATGTAAATGACCTTATATAGAAAGAGAAATGATGAGATTATGTTGTTATTAAATATATGTATATATTTGCAGATCCGTCAGCTGGATAATGGTAAAGTGCTGATAGTCGGCTGGGATGGGGTCTCCGTGTGCAAGGGTTTCCATTACTATCTGAAGTATGTGTTGAACAAGGATCTGGATTGGTTGAAGACGCACATCGAGCTGCCCGCGCAACTGCAGCCCAAGAATGTGACACACAGCTCAAAGTCGGCCAGTTGGTTTATTTATTATCAAAATGTTTGCACATGGAGCTACAGTTTTGTGTGGTGGAATTTTGGACAGTGGCGCCGACACATCGATTGGATGGCCATGATGGGCATTAATCTGTCGTTGGCGTCCAATCAGGAGGCCATCTGGCAGGAGGTGTACACAGAGATCGGCCTGAGTGCCGATGAAATAGATGCCCATTTCGCGGGGCCGGCATTCCAGGCGTGGCAACGCATGGGCAACATTCGTGGCTGGGGCGGACCATTGCCACCCGCACATCGGCGACTCCAGCAGCTGCTGCAGCAGCGCATTGTGCGCGCACAACGTGACCTGGGCATGAGTGTCGCCCTGCCGGCATTTGCTGGCCATGTGCCGACGGGGCTGCCCCGCATCTTTCCCACTGCGAATTTTACAAGTGCCGAGCGCTGGAATCAATTTCCCGATCCCTACTGCTGTGCTCTGTTCATTGAGCCGAGCGATCCACTCTTTCAACTGGTGGGCGCAAAGTTTCTGCGTCGTGTCATCCAAATCTATGGCAGCAATCACATCTACTTCAGCGATCCCTTCAACGAAATGCAGCCGCGCATCGCTGAGCCGGGATACATAAGTTCCACGGCCAGGGCCATCTATAACTCTATGCGAAAGGTGGACAGAGATGCGGTGTGGCTGCTACAGGGCTGGATGTTTCTGGACAATGCCTACTGGTCGGACGAACTCATCGAGGCTTTCCTCACGGCTGTGCCGCGTGGTCGAATGCTGGTCTTGGATCTGCAGAGTGAACAGTTTCCGCAATATCAGCGAACTTTTTCGTATTATGGCCAACCGTTTGTGTGGTGCATGTTGAACAATTTCGGGGGCACGCTCGGCATGTTTGGCTCGGCGCACCTGATTAATGCAGGCATTGTGGCGGCACGCTCCATGCCCAACAGCAGCATGGTGGGCGTGGGCATAACACCCGAGGGAATTGGCCAGAACTATGCACTCTTCGCACTCACATTGGAGCAGGGCTGGAGCGGATCGAAACTGGAGCTGAGCGATTGGTTCGATCAGTTCACTTTGACCCGCTATGGCGTCAATGATACGGATCTAATCCGCGCCTGGCAACTGCTGCGCGGCAGTGTTTATCATTTCCATGGCTTGCAACGTATGCGCGGCAAATATGCGCTAAACAAACGACCAAGTTTCAACTTGAAGCCATGGATCTGGTACAATGCGTCCAATGTCGTTGAGGCCTGGCAACTGTTACTGGCTGCCAATGCAACTATTCCTGTGGAGGACGACCGATATGCCCTCTATAAGCATGATCTTGTGGACATAACACGCCAATTCCTGCAGCAAAGCTTCGATCAGGTCTACGTGAATCTCAAGTCAGCTTATCGTAAATCGCAACTGGGTCGATTTGAATATTTGGCTACTAAGCTGCTGGAATTGTTGGCGGATATGGAGCGAATACTGGCGAGTGGTGAACACTACCTATTGGGCAACTGGTTGGAGGCGGCCAAAGAATTGGCGCCCAGCGCTGATCAGCGGCACATCTATGAGTTCAATGCACGCAATCAGCTGACTGCCTGGGGACCTAGCAATCAAATACTGGATTATGCAACGAAACAATGGTCTGGCATGATGCAGGATTATTATACGCCACGTTGGAGCATGTTCCTCGACGCCGTCACACTGGCCATGCACTCCAAGAGGCCATTCAATGCCACCGCCTTCAGGCAGCGTGTTGCCAACGAGATTGAGCTGCCCTTCAGCAACCTGACCAAGGTGTATCCCACAGAGCCCGTGGGCAGCACTTGGCTCATCTCACAGGAAATCCACGACAAGTGGCAATCGTATGCGAAAGACACACAATTTCTACACCATTGTCGAGTTGCGGTCAAGTTGCTCGAGGGCAACAGCTCAATTGCTTAACAATGCCACTCATCCAACGCAATAAATGAACACATATAAATAGATATTAATATAAATTTTACATTTGTCGAATAGGTTTTTCGTTTTTTTTGTGTAAATTTTTGGAATATTTATAATACAAAATAAATTAGAAACATTAGTTTAGCGTTTTATTAATTAAAAAATATTATAATTTTGCAATTAAAAGTATAAATACATGTGTAAAAAATAGTTTAAATAATAATAAAAAAATGAAACAAATTTTCAGTTTATTAAATCTTTTAGTTGGAAAAACCTTTATCAATAATAATCATTCATTTTGGGGTTCCCGCTAAAAAAAAAACACGCCTTTTACAAATGAACATAGAACTATTATGTTGTTGTGTTTTTAATTGATTTTTATTTAAATTAATGTACAAACTAATTTAAATGTACAAATTTAAACATCTTCTTCAATCAATCAATCATACGCATACGAATTTCTATGGTTATTTTTTTGTTTTTTTGTTGTTTTTTTGCAAGGTGTGTATATGTGTGTGTTTGTGTGTGTGAGTGTTGTGTGTATGTTTTCGTTTTGTGTTACAGTTTCTAAAACGCACATGACATCCATGTACTTATGTATTTATTTTATTGAGTTTATGCAAATGTATACATAGAATTAATTATTAATTTCTTTTTTTGTTTGTTTGTTTTGTTTTGCTTTTTGTATGTCTGGGCAAATTAAAATTAAATTCACTTTTAAAATAATTTGTTTCTGTTTCGTTTTGCTTGGTGTTGCATGTGAAAAGGAAAGTATGGAGAGAGGGCGGGGCTGTGAAGAGTTCGCTTGTTTTTCTCATTCATATACGATATTTCTACATTTATACTCATTTAAAAATTTCAAACAAACATTATTATTATCATTATTATTATATTATTATAAGTTTCTTTTCTTTTAGTATTTGCATGTATATGTATAAAGTTTGCATCTTTCGTTTGCTTTTTAATGTAGACGACGATGTTTTACAGCTAAATTTTGGGTGGAGGTATGGGGAAAGGTGGAGGGGTGTGGGGGGGGGGGGTTCGTGGTTCTGTTCTTGGTATGTTGGCAGGTGAGTGCGCAAAAATATGTTAATCATATTAATGTATGCAATTGCGCACATTAACACCGCTTGCTCTCACTTAACTCTCTTAAATAAATCCAACTGCCAGCATGTAGATGCGCTTGTGTGTATGTGTTGTGTATTGTGTGTGTGTGTGTGCGGGTGTGTGTGTGTTTTGTTTTTATATTTATAACGTTTATACTCATATTCACTCAATCAAACAATCATTTATACTCTTTCTCCAAACGAGAAAACACTCATCCATCATTCTCAATTATCAATCAATCATCAATCATCAATCGTTCATTATTATCAGCATTCTCAAGCTTCAATTAACATGCAAGCACAGCAAGGCGGCATATAAATTTTATTCATCCTGCATATCCTCTGGCAATTCGTGTGGATTCAACATGCCCGGAATATTACGTTGCATTTGACGTTTATTGGACTGCTCCTTGGCCAACGCTGCCTCACGCTCCTCCAGATACAGATCGGAGTCATCCTCACCGGTTGCCTCCTGTGTAACATCATATAGTAATAGAAAAATGTTTGCAAATCGCAAAAGCACAATTGCTTCAATTTACTCACGCGTATCTGTATGAGAAAATCTCTCAAATGATCCTTAAATGCTTGTATATTCTCATCCAAATTGAAAAGGCCCGTCACAAAGACTTTGATCTGATTATCTGATAAATGATTAAATGCTGACTTTAGCAATGAGGCCACGTATTCCTGTATGAATATCATATTGTCCGGTATGGGGCCCAAATCAACGGTGATCTTTCGATTCTCCACCAGCGAGAACATATAGGCCAATATGATAGCATGATTGGGCAGGCCAGCCGTATGCGAAGTGTCAGTGACAACTGAGAAGATTTGCATGAGAATATCCGTAAAATAGGTCTGATAGAAACTCTGCGCCGCATTCGGATGTTGTTCAAGATTCTGCAGCATCTGTAAACAGAACAAAATAAACAATTTTTTTGTCTATAAAAAACTGAAATGAATAAATGCAAATGTTACACTCACCTTGTAAAGTATATTCAAGCCCAGATCGGCCACGTTGCGCATGGTGTGCTTGAATGCCCATACAACAGAGTCGAAGACCAGTTTAAACTGTGCCGGCGGTATGGTGAGGAACGCCTTGAAGCAATGCGCATTCACTGCCTGCAGCAGATCATAAAAACTGAAGCGATGCTGCGGAAAATCTTCGAAATTCTTATTGATCATGTCCAGCGTGCATTCAAATACAGCATCGAATATTTTTGGTACTTCATCCGTGATATGCTGGCGCAGTTTGTTCACAATCATAGCCATTGCGCTCAGTACTTTTGGCTCACGCGCCGACGGAACTTTACACCGCTGCAAAAACAGATAAATAATTATGTAATATTATTTGTTGATTCTTATTTAATTAGGTAGTTGAAAACTCAAAGCCAAACTAAGTTCCTCATCATTTTTTGTTATGTAAGAAATCTATTCAATTAGTTTGGCCGCGACAATTTTGACGAGCCAAATGAAAAATGATAAGCACCTGGTAATCCAATAAGATGGCATCCAGTAAGGGCGGTATAAAGTTATCCATAACTAATTGATTGTCACTGGAGCGCGATATCCATTCGGCTATCAAGTTGAGCGTCTCCTTCTTCACAACATGCATTGATTTAATCAGCGGCTGATTGTTCACATTGACACCATTCACCTCAATGGCCTGAATGATGTTCTCCGAGGTGATCTTGTACACGTTAAGCATATCCAAATAGATGCGACCCAATTGAATGACATAGGCATGGCCCAGTGCCTTGCAGGCGGCCACATTTGTCTTCAGTATGCTGCCAAGTTGCCTAACCGCAGTCATGTTTTTCAGAAAGTCAACATTTTTCGATGCCCGCGATATAATATCGTCCCAGACCTGATTCGGCAGCAGCATATAACGTTCAATGAGCGCATTCTGCTGCACCTGATCCACCTGTGCCGAGATCATATAACCCACCGCCTCATAGAACGTATGAACCTTAAAACAGAAGCAGTAGCAAGAAAAACAGAGAATGTTTTCGTCTCAAAATAGGAAAAGGAATTTTGATTGATTTGCAGACTTACCTGTTGTGGCTGCAGATCACATATAATGCTGCTCATTGTGCTCAGGATCTCGTCAATGAAGGTGCACGCCTCGTTTGGCTGTATTGTGACAAAATAGCGACGACACTTTATGGCTATTTTGATGAACGTGTCACAGGCCATGTCCTGAACGCCGTCGTGCGTTTCATGCATAAATTCAAATAGTTTGTTCACCACCGTCTTTAGGAATTTCCAATGGGCGCGCAGAAAACGTGGATACTGTCCGACCACATACATAATATTCGATGCAATGATCGCCTTATTGTCCTTGCCCTTCTTCTGCTCGCACAGCCCAAGCAGATCCTTGATGACAGTGACCAGAAATCGTTTCTCATCTTCCTCACAAAAGGCACCTGCGGCATAAGTAAATAAATGGAAATATTTTTAATTGATTTCAATTGAAATTATAAAACAGATAACTTGAAAATATTCTCATTTATTCGCGATCGTTTTCATTTTCGATTGAGCATTTTTTACGCTAAAAAAAACTCACCCGATATCGAACCAATGGCCCAGCATAGAGTATTCAGATTTTTCCAGGAGAATTCACTGCCATTGACCTGATTCAGTAATTTAAGGGTCATAATGCGATCAGTGTCCGCACAATCCAAATGGGTGAGGAATACTAAAGTCTCTCTCATATTTTTGTACAAGTTTATCGAATTGGTATCCTTCATGAATTCGCGCACCACTTCACCATTCTCGTTCTCGACCACAAGTACCTCCTCGGGCTTGGCCATGCGTGATATCATGATAAAGCGAACCTTGGACAGAATGGCAGCGTAGAAACGGCGCCTGGGATAAACTTGTTGTCGCTTCGACGATTCCAGTGTGGTTTGAAAGAATTCGGTATTGTACAGATTCTCGACAAGGCTATTCCAGTATTCCAAACATATCTTAAATACTTCGACATCATCCACTTCACTGATCATCACCAGATACATGAGGGCCTGATTCAGATAATCAACATACTTGGCATCCTCAACGATTTTGCCATGTTCTTTGAGGAAGGTGCACAGGAACATGGCCAGATTGAGGACTAGCTCCTGTTCCGTATCATCGCCGCACTGGAACACATGATTCATATTCATATTCTGGCCAATTATCTGATCCAACTGCACCATTGTGTCCTTGAATAGCGTGGCAAAATTATCGTTGTAATTGGCCGCCGAGAGGCCGGCAATTTCTGACAGGCACTTTAGGGTCACATTGCGAAACACATGCACGCTGAGAAACTTAAAGATCAGCGTCTCAATGAGCGGCGTCTCGAATATGTAGCCCAATGGTATCCAGTTAAGGAAACGTAGCAGCG
The DNA here is from genome assembly GCA_035042055.1 of Drosophila macrothrix. NCBI lineage: Eukaryota > Metazoa > Arthropoda > Insecta > Diptera > Drosophilidae > Drosophila > Drosophila macrothrix. The sequence goes on from JAWNLX010000604.1 coordinate 693,443, forward strand.
TCTCCAGCGTCACCTGTATCAGGGCCGCATTCATCGAGTTCTCCAGCACAAACGAGCAGAGCGTGAATATTTGCGAAAATTCCGAGCACATCGTATCCTTCAAATGTTTGGCCTTCGTCTGCGTTATCTGGCCGAGCGAGAAATCGAAGACCTCTTCGCTTAGATTCTTCAGTATAACCATATTGTTCATGCACAGGCTCTCATTTGTTTTCGACGCACCGACAATATCGCTGATGAATGTCTCCCAGTTGCGGGGCCATTCACGCTTCAATATCTGCACCAGAATCATGTTCAGCTTATTCAAATAGACTTTGTTCTGCTCCATGATGGCCGGATCTGAGGATGTTTTGATGATCAGGCTGACGACATACTTTTTAATGCCCTCGCATTGATTGCGCGGCAGAACCTTCCAGCGTGTCTTGATCACCTCCTCGAGTATTTGGAGTGCATAGAATTTAGTTTGCTGATTCTGTGAATATTCGAGTATGCTGTCGACACGTGTCCATGCCTCCGGATGCTCCTTCAGTGTGGTGAGTATATCCTGCGCCAAACGCAGCTGCTCACCCTGCGTCGAGTACAGGGCCTCAACGATCTTATCGAGCAGATTAATGTCCAGCTTCTGATTGAAATCGAGCAGCTTGCTCGCATCATCGGAGCTCATCATCGCCATCGCTTTATAGTGAAAGCAGCGTTCGCGTCTCCGTCGCTCAGCAGCACCAGCACCACCAGCAGCAGCAACAGCAGCAGCAGCTGTGTCCGCGTTAATTTTGATTGATTTTAGCTTGCTCCTCCGGCTAAAACGTGGGGGCGGGGCGAAGGCGCGTCGTCGTCGTCGTCGTCAGTGGCGAAATATCTGTGACGGGATCTCTGATGGTTAGCTGGCAGAGGTCTTTACTCTATTTCCGGGAACGGGAATAAAAAACGAAAATATCGAAATTACATTTATCGGCAATAAGGGCAACCATATTTCTTTTTTATACATACATCATTTACGTATGTTTTCTTATTTTCTACGCACAACTACAAGAGCACGATTGCTTGTGGCGCGCGCTTACATTTATTCGCACATTCGCAAACAGACACACGCACACACAGCCTTAACACTGAGTAGAGATGTGCAATATTTGCGAGCCTGTAACGCATCCCTAGTTCTTTTTTTTCGAGAGTAGAAGTCAGTTGCATTTGTATTTTAAAAGACTAGCAGATAAAATGTTGTTTTTAATATTCTAAATATAGATACAGCTATGTTGTTAGCATCAAGTTCCAGATCTAATTTGTGCAAAGTTGCTTTTGTTAGACACAATTTTTAAAAATTTTCGCGAGTGCGCTGCGTGCGGGTCACCGTCAATCAAAAAGTGCTCATCTCTAACACACGCACACATATGCCGCTTACACATGCAAAATACAATCAAAGCAGCGCAACGCATCTCGAGACTGCGACGGCATTTCACAAATCTATAATGTGGGCACCGCTGGCGTTTGTTGTACAACACACATTATTTGTCTTGTTAAATTAAACAGACTCCTCTTCTGCAGAATTATGCACGTATTTTATGTTTCGCACGCACTTACCAAGTTTTAGAAAAGCGTTGCAACCATCGAATCCGAAGAAGCAGCGTGGAAAACGAAGAGCGCAAAACGAGTGAAAAAGACTACAACGTTTTTTGTCCAGACGGAAAAATTTTTTTGTTTCAATTTGCGTGGCGCACAAGATTTGCTTCTTGCTTCTGTACCAAAACACATGCACGCTTGGCAATTTTTTTTTAGCGATTTGGCTAACAACGGTTGACGTTGTGACCAATTTGTATGTTTTAAACAAACTTTTTCGCAGTACTTTTCTTCTCCTTCTGTGGTGAAAACCAGGGATGGATCACAAGCGCGTCATGCGCGGTGCCGGAGCCGTGTACAGTGTATATAAATGGTAGTAACTAAAAGTGAGTTGTAGGAAAATTAGCAAATCACATTTAATGACGTTTGCATCAATTTAAAGCACAAAAACTTTTTTTGCCTTTGACAACTTTCTACCGGCACAATTAACAAAACACAGTGTTCCCATATTACACGAACATTCGGCCCTGACAAAAAACCAGGCTTGCTTTGGCAATTATCGCTTAATGTGTATTTTTTCAATGTGTCTTTTTTGTTATCGAAGTTCGAGTGTAGCTCGTGTTGAGTTTTGTACAGAAAATCGATGTTTGCGTGCATTTGAAAAATATCAATCAAGGGCTAATACATAAATAAATATAAATTTGTTGCACATTTTTGTCCATGATGCTATTTATTCTTATAACTATTGTGTACGATCAAGTTGGAAAAACATTTGTTCGTGACCGCATTAAATGAATTCAGCACACGCTCATCTCTAATCGTACTCCGAATTAGGTATTGCGACCAGACACCATACAATAACAAACTCCGACAGACAAAACCCACTTTTATTTGAGATTCGATGTCAATATATTTGCATTGCTTGACAACAAATGGCGGTTTGCCCATATTCACCAGGAAAAAAGGCGAATGTGATAATGTAAGTTAATTTTGTTTTTATAATAATATAATATATGATGATTGTAATTGCCACTTGTTGCTGCTGCTGCTGCTTTTCTTTCAGCTGCCTTTCTCGACGGTGGCCTCGTTAAATGGTTTTCACATGTTCTTCAAATCGCTGGGAATTCAATTGAAAACGACACATACGGAAGAATGGACCTACATTTGGCGCGACTTTCACAATGCAATCACCTTCATTGTGTGTGGTCGTGGCATGGGTGAACTTCAGCTGCAAAATCTAGCGGAACTTGCCTTTGGGGGAATTGCACTCTTCATAAGTCGCGATGAGTTGGCACACCCCGCTCTCCTCGAGCGTCTGAAGAAGGATGCCAAGAAGTATGTACCAGTTGTGGATGCCGCCCTGGAAGCATCCAGTGCTGGCACAACACTTTTGGGCTACACCGACTGTCTGCTGGCAACAGAAAATGTGCATTTGTTGAATCGATTAAATGAGTTTAGTGCCAATTGCGGCTCACTGTTCTGTTGCCTCGTTGTGGGACAGCGTATTGCTGTCGCCACGGAGGGCTGGTGGGATTTGGATACGCTGGATAGAGAGCTTTTGCTGTTCCTGTTAAACTCGTCGAGTACACTACAGCTGGATGTGCCCGTTTACCTACCCGGCAAGAGTCCAAATATTGCATTTCGTTTCGTCACCGTTCCCGTAGCAGCCAACAGTGTGCTGTGCGTTCTGTGTGGCGCTGAGCCCGCCTTCCGGGAGCTGCACCTCAATGCTATGAATTCCTATCGCAACGAAGGCAATGTATTATCCAGCGTTGAACGCTGTGTTCCTCGAAGTCTGCCCGAGCAGCTGGAAATTGATGCGCATATATTGGCCATAATCTTGATCAATACGCAGACGCGCAAATCTGTTTTCACACGCAATCTCCAGCAATCGTCGAGTGCTAAGCGCATAGTCGTGGGTGATCTGCAACGTCTGGATATGCTCAAGAAATTCTTTGATCACACGCTGGAGACGATGCACGCGTTGAAAGTGGCTAACGGGGACAACAGCGAGTTGGACATTCCAACAAATTCATTAACAATGTTGGATCAGTACAGCTGCTCGGATTATCACAAATGTTATGCGCATGCGGATGATCAGAATAATGTTATCTTTCTGCTGTTTGTGGCCGCAGTGCCGACACATGCCATGAGGTGAGTAAAACATTCATTTAATTGTATAGAAAATTGCCTTAATTGTGGTCTTCTCATTTGACAGATTTCTTGCGAAACAAGTTCACGCTAGCCTCTTGCAAGAGAAGGCCGTCTGCTGGTAACCATCCATCTATCGATTCTATCGCCGATCCCTTAAGACTGAATTTTGCAATCCTTTGCAATGCACTTTATTAATTATTCGAATTTGAGTAGTTCTCGCATCTTATGTGTGGAAAAATATTAAACAAAAAAGTAGGAAAGCTCTAGTTGGAGTATATATCTTTTATACAATTTAAATTTATAAGTACAGATTACATTCCAGTTAAGAATTTCAACTAGGGCATACTTGATCTATTAGATTAAAGTGCAATTAAACAGGTGATGGTACTTAAATAAAAATAAGTTTACACGTTTCTATATTAATAATCTAAACGAATATTATTTTTTATAATTTTTATCTAAATAACCTTTTGTGACCTATTAAATATATGATTGTAACTGCTAAGTCAAAATCTCTGAAATCAGTTTCATTTACTGTTTGATACGATTTTCGACACACAAATTGAAAAATACATTTATGTTTTGTAAACAATTTAATGGTTGATATAAATAGCGTTCCGCCATTCCAAAGCTAATATTAATAATTGGAAATTACGTATTCAAGAGAAGTAACATTAATTTCAATGCTAATCCGAGCATTTCGAACATAGTCACGCCTCTGGGCAATGCTCTTACCTAACCGACAGGCATTGTTTGGCTCGTGTTTACAATTACTATGTACAGATATACATACTAGGCCGAAAAGATGATTAGCTGCTTAGCTGCTCAACTCATCGGAAGATGACAAGTCTGGGAGAATTCAATCTGATGAGCCATATATAACGTCAAGCACCCAGCTCTTAATTAATTACAGCACGTTTCATTTAAATGGAAGCCAAAAGGTATCGAAACACGAATAAACAAGTGCCATTAAAATTATGAACGCGTTCGAAACTAATAAATAATGCCAAATAAAATGTCAATACTATTTGTTAACAATCAGTGCGTATTCGGCGCGCTTCGAGTGCTGATCGCTGTCGGAAATTTAACTAAAAATTTAACAATAAAAAATTGAATGTAAATTTGTGAAGCGAACAATCCTTCCACAATGCTGTTTTTGCGCACTCAAGAGAAACACACTGATCAGGAGCTGTTTAAAATCAAACAATTGCGTCAGCTGGTGGAGAGTAAGAAATTAGATTTTTTCTTTTTGCAAATTCTTCATCCAAATTTGTCCAATTGTCCATTCTATTTCCAGAGTCCAATGAGTTGCAGGTCGGCACGGATGAGATATTTTTAACGAAATTTCTATGCTACACAAACTGGGATACATTTAAGGCCTTTCAGGCCGTACACGCCTACTACGATTTTAAGCTAAAACATCCCACCTGGGTGGCACTGCATCCCATTGAGTTTTATGCTCGGCTTTTCTATGCAACACAGTGTCGGTTCGTCATGCCGCATACGGATAAGAATGGACGTGTGCTGGTCATCTTTAAGACAGTAGATGCATTCCAACAGTTTCCCGATTATTTGCAGCATTTAATCGAAATGGATGATCTCATCTTTGAGTCGTTGTTGATGTTGCCGCGCGTGCAACAGAATGGCATAACGGTCATTTGTGATTTACAGGGGTGAGCGGAGTTTTTAAAAATGATTTATTTATTTACTTGTGATCAAAAATTTTTCTTGGCTGCAGCACCACACGCAACTTTCTGCGTCAGTTCTCGCCCACATTTATGAAGATCGTCAACGAGAAGAATTCGGTTCTGCCTTTTTCGCAGCGAATTGTTCACATCATTCAGCGTGGATTTCTCATGCATGTGACATCGTCACTCTTTCTGCCCTTTATGAATAAAGATTTTAAGGAGCGCGTAAGTACTAATAAAACTAATATCATATGTATATATAAACGTAAGATAATCGATTTCGATTTCCTTCTTAGATTTTCACTCACGATGGTCGGCATTTGAACAAGCTGCGCGATATGATTGGAATGGATTGTTTGCCAGCAGAATATGGCGGGCCAGCAGTTAATGTGCTCGATACGAATTTGATTGTCAATCATTTGAGCCAAAATTCGGATTACTTGGAGAATTTGCAGCACTATAAAAAGCTTAAAGATAATTAAACACAAACAATAATTAGATCTAAAAAATTATTTAAATTTGAGTAGAAGCAATAAATAGCATATATACATATATGTGCTATAAACTGAAATCCAAAAAATATTAATATTAATATATATACCTCACGTACTCAATTAAAATTATTATGCAAATTAAATTATTTCGGCTTGGGTCTATTTTCGATTTAATTTACGTTCATAAAAAACGTACAAATACGAAACAGAAACTGCAATATTTTAACTACACAGCATCAAAAAAACTGCTACTGTTGAACAGCGAAACTGTTAATAGATTTGTTAATAAAAATCGATTTGCTAAATCGATAGTGTGGTTTAGGTATGTATCGCAATGCTTCTTCTTTTACGTCCACACAAAAAAACGATAATTTAGCTATCTGCAAATTTCGATAGATTTTGTTGTGTTGTGAAATTGCGCCGTTTTCTTGAAGTAAACCTAAATACAATTTATACCAACTAAATGGCATCTAATAAGGTAAAAGTACAAAAGTAATTATCATTTTGACCAAGTAAAATCTGAAAAATAAGTGTGTGGTACTTGCAGGAGTGTCTTATTATTGTGTTGGACGTGCGAAGCTGCGCCGCAGAGGAATTCAAATTAAAGTCTGTGAAATGCGTTGCAGAAATACTTAAGGATAAGGTAGATGATTTATTGAATGTGTGAATTCGTATATTCTTTTAAAATTTCACAAATTTCATTAGATTGTTTGCGACAGGAAGGATTTTGTGTCATTTGTGCTAGTGGGGTGTGAAGAGAGCGAGAATGAAATACACAATAAAGACAAAGATGCATGCCAGAATGTGGTGCAATATTCGGCGACACAAGTTTGCAACTGGCAACTGTTGCTGAGTTTCTTCAAGTTTGTGAATAAGACGCCTTGCGATGAGGGCAACTGGTTGGATGGTCTCCAAGTGGCTGTGGCCCTGCAAGAAACGGCGGCAGGGCTGTAAGTCTGCAACTGCAACTGTTCCCATTACATATATATTTAATCCACTTGCTCATTAATTCCGTACAGATTTAGATTCACTCGGAAGCGTATTTTACTTTTGTATGATTTCAACTTTATGACACAGAAGTACGATGACTACAAGACAATCACTGACAGTATGCTTAAGGATGAAATTGAACTGATTGTGGGGTAAGCTATTTTTTTGGAGTTAGTTGAGCTAAGTACAATTGCATATTAATTTCGCATCCTCAGCACACACAACATCGCCTACATCGACAATGCGGCGACTAATCAACCCCAGGCCATTTTTCAGATGTCTCGCAAGGCGAACCTGTTTGAGCAGGAGAATCAGAAATATGCCCTGCAACTTGTCAGCAATTGCAATGCTACACTGTGCACCTTTAAGGAAGCACTGACCACGGTATTTAAGATAACAAATAAACGTCCCTGGGTATGGAATGCCAAGCTGCACATCGGCAAAGTGATTGCGATTCACTTGCAAGGCATCATTGCCATGAAGAACGAGCGTCACATCAAGCTCAAGAAGGTTTGGGGCGAAGCGGAGGAGTTAGTGGATCGCGAGGAGCGGTATTTTATAAAAGGCACCGAGGTGACGCCGCTACCCGAAGATCTCATCGATGGCTATATGCTGGGCGGCACTCCAGTTCCCTACGATGAAACGATTGTGGAGCGCCCGGCGGCGCATTCGCCGGGTCTGCATTTCGTAGGGTTTGTGAAGCGCAGCAGTATACCTGATGCCTACTTCTGCGGCGAATCTTTGTACATGCTGGTGCACCAGAAGGGAAACGAGACATCGGCACGCAAAATGGACGCATTGGTCCGGGCATTGTTGCAGCGCCAGTGCGTCATACTCTGCTGGAAGATATTCAGTGTGAAGTTCAATACGCCGCGCATTGTGGTGCTGATGCCGCAGGACTCAACGGAGCATCGACCAGCGACATTATATATGCTCGAGTTGTCCTATCATGCCCAGCATCAGTTCTGGGATTTTCCCGCTATACGCACCGCAAAGACCGAGTGCAGCGCGGATCAGTTGCAGGCAGTCGATAAGCTGATCGATAGCATGGATCTCGAGTGTCTGCTGAATGATACCCAGTTGCCCAGGCAGCAGCGACAGGCCGATCTGCTGCCTTTCGATGGGCTGCCCAGCATCTTTGAGCAGAACGTGATGGATGTGTTGGAGCGCAAGGTTGTCTGCCAGACATCGAACGATGGGCCTCTCCTGGAAATGATGCGCGAAAAAAAGTTTGTGGAGATGTATTGGCGTGTGCCCGAACCGATTGAGGAGAAGTCCAAACAGGCGGCGGCGGCACTAAAAAAACTATTCCCATTAGACCACAGTCACGCCTGGCTAGAGAAGCTCAAGGCCAAGGAGCAGGAGTCGAATGCCCCGCCTACGATAAAACAGGAACGCCCAGACTCGGAAAACACCGCACCCATTACCATAGAATGCGTGGGCTTGATGACTCCCGCCGAAGACTACAGGCAGCTGTTGGAGCAAGTGCGTTCCATGGCAAATACAACGCTACGCGACGTCCAATTCCAATCGCTGGCTGCTCAGATGCGAGTGGTTGTTATAACGCTTCTGGAACGCAACAAACTGAATCTGAATCAGTTGAGCGAAATGCTCGCAATGCATCGGGACAGTTGCCTGGAGTTCAATAGCTTTGGGGAATACAATCAATTTGCGGCACAGCTGAAAGCAAAGGCATCCGATAGAAATCTGCATGAGTTTTGGACGAACGTGATCGTGGAGAAACAGTTCGGCCCGCTGGTGCTGGGTGAGCCAACATTGGAAGATGAGCTGCGTCTGAAGGCGTACTATACGAATCCCGAGTTTCCAGCGGCAGCTGCTAGCGAAGATCAGGAAATGCAGCTGGATAAATAAAATATTGTTTCTAAATTGAATTGTTTACTTTAAGTATGCAATGCAAAAATTTTTTTCATTATTTAAGAAGAAATAGAAAACGAAATATACTAAAACAAATGAAAGATTTTGATTTTGTATTAAAAACGACGCTAAGAAATGTATTAAGACATTAATAATTTAATATTGTTGGTTTTTAATGATTTCAATGAATTTACAGCGCACACGAGAATTGTACAGGGAAAAGGAATGAACGAACAATCATTTAAAATATTTTGTTTGATTTTGTTTTTTTTTTGTCGTTGATACATTTAATATTATAATTACATATGTAAAATACTTGAAAACAAACAAATAAAAAAGAAATGAGTAGAAAAGCGAAAAGCGCAATAAGAATAAAGCTTTGGGACGAACAATTTCGAAATCTTGCCAATCATCTCAATTTAAGTGTACTTCAGAATTTACAACGGTGCGTTAAATAAGCAATGCCAATTATACAAATTGTGTGTGTGTGTTGGTGTGCTTGTGTGGGTGTGTGAGTGTGAATGACACATTAAATACGTTATAATTTGTTTTCTTAATTTTTTTGTTTTTAACACATGCGTAACGCTTGAAGCAAAATTTTGGCATGGCTTGCACTTTGGCCACCAGACAGCAGCAGCAATGATGCAAGGATGCAACAGATCAAGTTGATGGTCTTTAAACTGGACTTCCACTAGTCAATGTTCAGCGACGACATCAGATCCTCCACACTGTTGCGAATGAAGCGAGAGAAATTATTAATCGAAATATTTAAACTCATATTGTGCAGAAGAGTACGCACGTAATGTCTAGATCCTGAAAGGCCACGCCCAGCCAGGCAACAACGAGGCAATAGTGCTGGAATAACTGCAGCAACAGTTCGCCTTCGTCCAGCATCTCGATGCGCTCGATGCGTTGACGTTCAGCAGACGAAATACTTTCGTATACTTGAACCATGTCCCAGGCCCGTGCACCGCTCCAGCCGCAGTCCTTGAAGCGGTTCGTTTGTGTCTCCAGCGACTGACAGGACTCCACGCCGGCCAAACTGCAGCCTCGACTGCGCAGATTATTTAACATCACGTCCGCAAAGCGATCGTTCATGTTGACCTAAAAAAAAGAAGAGGATTAAGATTAATAATATATAATATATTTAAGCCTTACCTGTTCATAGTTGACGAAGACGGCAGCTTGAAACTTTTGTGCTATCCATTTGAGCAGATTTCGACAGTTTTGTACCTCAATATAGACGAGCACACATTCAGCGAGAAATATGGTGGGCAGCGTATAGTCGACTTCGGCTTGCTGCAGTTTATTGTCCACCTCGTCCAGATTACGCAAATCGACGCCCATCAGATGATAGTTGGGCCCATGCAAATCCGTTGGACTCAGACGCACCTCGCCATCCTCGTCATTAATCTTGGCCAGCAGCGCCTTATTTCGCTTAATTGTATAGCATTTGCGTGCCGTCACTGTCGGAAAGTCCAGCTCGATGAAATTCTTCACCTGGTGTGCGGTGTCCCGCAGCCGAAAGTAGAGCGTATCGAAGCCACAGCCCAGGTTGATAATCTGACAGTTGCCAGACGTTTTCTGCAATGGTCACGGTCAATTTGTTCATTTATAAGTTAAGTGCAAGGCCAAAGTTTGGGGCGTGACTCGCGCAAGTGCAACACATGCGCAGCAACAGCAACAGCTGCAGCAGCAGCCCATTGGTCCATTCAACAGGATTTCGATACAAATTCAATGCCACAATTCGGGGCATGCACTTGACCTTAACTTGCGTCTCGGCCATGCAGCAGATATGCAACTAAAGATGACATTTTAATTTTATAATTTTTTTATTTATTATTTATATTGATTTTAGTTGATTTGATTTAATACCATTGTAAATAGTTTTACTTTCATAGTTTTGAAATGTACCCGCCAAGCTAAAAACTATTATTTTCGACAAAAAAAAATAGGGGGAATATTTATCGATACTAGTTAACAAAAGATCATTAAAAATCTCGTAATTAAGTGATCGAGCTAAAGGACTTCTATTCAATCAAAATATATAAATTACTGAGTACCTTTATCGATATTTTAAGAGAATTATCGAGCTAAATGTCTGATTTCAAAACATAACTTTAGCTTTGTATTATATCATCACAAAAGAAAATTATTTGTGTAAACAAACTTAATATCAAATTAGCTCGTTTCTATAGGTAGATATTAAGAGAAGTGTTTTCACGTAGTAGATACGAGATAGATACCATGACGCGCATGTCCCATTATTTACGCTTACTGTTGCTGTTTGTAACCTTGTGTGGTAGATATATATGTTAAACTAACCTTCAGAAACTTCTCCACGCACATCTCAACGCCCTTGACTCGTGCAAAATAGCCACGATTTATCTCTGGAGCCTTTCGCTCCTGATTGCGCACAAAGTACCCAATATAATCGTCCTTCCAGTAGCCAAGACGCACAGCGCCCCGCTTGCAGTCACTGGCATCATCATTGGTGGCAATCACTGCCTCATCGCATGGATGAAACTTGTGTGTACTATTATTATGGGCAACTCCTCCGACCGTTGACGGCGGTTCCATGTCGAAGCTGATTTTGTTGTTTTTTGGCCACAACCGCTTGTTAAAAGTTTTGTTATATAGGGCCTGTCTTCGGTATTTCCAAGTCGGACTGTAACTAAGCACCTATTACTGGTTTATTGCGATTATTTACGTGCTTTTTTTGTACACTTTGTGTGTGTTTTCAAACAAGTTGTGTTAATGCAAATAAGTATTAATAAAAACAGCCTGCGAACAGCTGCAAGTATCGATAAAATTGGATAGTGTTGGTAAATGCTTAAAGAGTTGAGCTGACTATTTTTGACGTGTCGTATGTGTGATATCGAAATTGTGAAATACCGCCAAGCTCGAATGTGTAAACCGTTAGATTTAAGCGGATATTGTCAAGATTGCTAGTTGCTTACAAATTGAACTCTCGAAAGCTTTCAATTTAATTCATTTATGAACAAATGCATTTATTCATGTTCAAACGTATGTCTAGCTTAACTCTTTCATCCATCCAAGTGCTCTAATTGTTTCCCGCATCTTTGACATCGGAAGCGACGGCTGTTATAATTAAAATTGTCAGCTACGCCCAAGCCAGCGAAGAGTCTTCAACTCAATAAGACGGGGTCAAAATGTGAACTGGCTTTAATTGTTGGTTCGCCTCGCGCTTGCAGTTACGGTGAGTGAGTGAATCACAACCCGCCGCGAAAACAAATTACTTTCTTGATAATGATAGAATGGCAGAATTATGCAAAGCACGACTTTTTGTTATGCAAAAATATCACAGTGTGCCGACAATTGCATTTATGCATGTAACTGAATCATCTACCATGGCGCTTTCTACATCTTCAAGCTAGAGACTGGTGGCCCTTAATTAGGCAGCCGCTATTAATTGAAGACTTTTTGAACTCAGCGATAAGTGGGGTTTGCTACTCTTCTGCCTGAAGTCAAGGGCGTGAACTCTTGTTTTTGTTATCGAAAATTGTAAATACATCACCTAAACTTTGCACTCGACAAATGAGAATGAAATTAAGTAGAACTATCATAAATTCAGTTAATACAAAAATAATAATTATTAATAAATCGATAATACACGCACATAATGAAGTTACAACTGTTACTTATTCCAATCTCTTTAATGAATTGAAATAATAATAATAAGACTGTCATATTTTGCATTTAAATACCTCCAAAAATCGTTTTACAAACTCTTTTAAAGTCTAATATTAAATTGGATTGGACACGGCTAAATATATTAAATTAATATATAATATTATTGAGCAAGTGCATTTCGCTAAATATTTGATTTTACAATCAATGCAATGCATTTGGTTGGAGCATTATATTGATTCAAATATTTATTTGCACTCGGGAAACAATATTACTCTGAGCCACTCTTTGCTCTCTGACACTCTCCGACGATCTCATTCTCCTTTCTCGCTCTCTCTCTCTCTCTCGCACTCTCTCACGCTGCGTGCTGCGTGTCTGTCACCCGCACTCGCTCGCTCATTCGCTCGTTAGCTCGCCGAGTGGCAGGCAGGTTAGCATTGTTAGCTGGCGTTGAAGTCACTTGCCGCTTCAGTTTGGTTGTAACGTTCGTGAGCGTCGGTTGGGCGAGAATAAAAGCTGCGCGCGTCTTCTACAAAATTCACTCAGGTGTGTGAGTCAATGCAACTACAACTGTTGGTAACAAAAGCGTCGCTGCTCACGTAAGCCAGTATGTGTGTGTGTTAACTGTATGTGTTAGTGTAACCATAGTTGCGTTTTGACGTTGTTTACTTGACTTTGTCTCTCTTTCTCTCTCGCTACCTGTGCCGTTGGCTAACAAAAACTCAACTCGGTCATTTCGTTTTACGTTTACGTTTTTCTTGCTTTTTTCGTAAACTGGGCTCGTTGCTTTTCGGGGCGTTGGCGCGCATACCCAAAGAAAGTTAATAATTTTATTAAATCAATCATTTTATAAAATAAAATGAATAAGCCAAATTGAGTGCAAATGTGGTTTTTATAGATACAGGTGGTAAAAGAAGGGCTGAGATTAGATAGTGAACAAAGGCCAAGCGCAAAAAAAACCACAAAAAAACGCAACAAGCTACGACGTTGGCGTTGGCGCAGGCAGCGACGTCATCATTTGGAGCATAACTGTAAAACAAGTGAGATTAAAGAAGCAGCCACTACAACAACAAGAACAACAATACAACTGCCGCGCAGTGGGCCACACACACCCATATATAAATATACATATATATATGTATATGTATAGAGGCACTCACACATACACGCACGCCTGCGACCGCTTCACTTTCAAAATTATCGCTGCGTTTTATTGTTTCTATTTGTTTTGTGATTGCGAAAAACAAAAAAAAATCATTGTGATTCACCAGCTAACACTTATAACAACAAACACAACAACAAACGAGAAAAAAAACGTGTAATTTGATATGAAAATTCCCGCAAGTATTTGATTATATTCTGTTTTTTTTTTACCGTTGGTAAACATTTTGAGAGAGGGCGACAGCCCTCAATTTATTTTGTGCAGGTCTTTGCATTTCCGCACTTTTAGCAAGAATAAGCAGAAGCAGCAACAGCAACAGCAGCGGCAGCGGCAATTGCTCAAGTTGCAATAGTAGAAGAGGAGCAAACGAGCCAGCACACATCGAGGTTAACAGCGTAACCTGAGAGGTGGTAGTTGTGGTGCCGGTGGTGGTGGTGCTGTTGTTGGTGGTGTCGGCAGGTTAATGCACTTTTTATTTTGCATGTCGGAACAGCAACTGCAACTTGTGTGTGTCTGAGTGCTTGTGAGTCCTTGTGCCAGTTAAAATGACGTTGACGTTAACTTTGTCGTTGCAGCGCTCTTTGTAATCAAATGCCAAACGTGCTGCACACAATTTGTTTATATTATTCAAAGTTTTTGTTGTTGTTGTTGCTGTGGCAATTATGAAGCCAATTGCTGAAATGCACCACTTTTAGCTATACTTATTTCGGCCCTAGAGTTTGGGTCGACAGGAAGGATAATCTTTACACAGTATTATTTTTATAACCATTAAGAATAAGAATTTTAAGAATAAACTAACCAAATCCTTATGCAACTTGTGGGCATTCAGCTTTCTTTTTTTTACCAGTTTCATCCATCCTTGTTAGTTCAATTTAATTTATTTATTTAAAATACTATTATTCAATTGGAAAATAAAGGTACTAATTGTAATAGGCTGGCGAAACATTTCTTTATTTGTTTTTTAATTTATTTCTGTTTGGTTTTACATTTTATTTTTTGTTTATTTTGTTTTTTATCATTTACTTTCCGCCTACAGCAAACAATAAAAGTATTTGGTTGCCCAAAAATAAAAGTCAGAACCCATGCCAATTATTTCTTAACGCCTCCAACTCCAGTTTCGAAATTCTGCAAAAGTGTACAAGTTTTATTAATTGATTATTGTGTTTAAATTGTCTATAATTGAAATACAAAACTTACTTAAAATCAACATTTTAGAAATTAAGGAAAGAAAATAAAATGATTAAATCTTTTTTTGCATTAGTGAATTCCATAGATTTTAACACTTATTAATTTCTCCTAAAAAAAAAGTTTACCAACAATTTGTACATTTTTCGAGTAACATTTTCTAATAATGCTAATGGTGAAGCGTATAATTCTTAGACTATCTCCAGTTCAAGTTTAACTCATTTACTGCAATGACTTGACTTAAGCTAACAATTAAAGCATTAGCGCCTGCAAACAAACAATGGAAATAATCGCAATTGTAATGACTACATTGCAACAACAACTCCCAGATGGCTCCAATTTGAAAAATAACACACAAAGTTGCATTTTATGCTGTAACGTATTTTTAGCTCATTACTATCTTATGTGGAAACGGGTTTCTCGGTCTCTCGACTTTTCTTGCTTCTAACGCAGGCTTCAAACTTGGCCATAAGACATACACACATACATATAACAGATGTACACACCTATACCTTCAAATACATTTGTGTGTGTGTTACGCAGCTAACGTATTATGGAAACCAGTTTGGTCACTCTTACTCAGCACCCAGATTTGTTTATTATTGTGTGTATAAACAAAAGAATAAAAAAAACACCTACAAAAAGTGTTAATCAAATTATTGTTATGAACGAATTTTCTTTGAAGTCTTAGCTTTAAAAAAAAGACCATCTATGTTCTTGATATTGGTATTTAAATGTGTATTCAAAAAAATAACTTTTATGAGCATGTCTTGAATAGTTCGAGTTTTCCTTTTAAGAAATCTGCGAAAAATCTCTCAGCGTGCTTAGCTTATGTTACATCTATTTTACTTTATTTTATATCTCACTCCATTTCTCTTTCTCTCTTCTCAACGTTTCTTACTTTCCTTAACCTTAACCTTTACCTTTTGGTCTGCTTGTGTTTTTTATGGGTTTCCCCAATCTTTGTAATAAATAATGGACCATTTTACATTTTAATGCCCATAGATTTATTTATTTATTATATCTTTAATTCAAATACATAATTTAATTTCTCTCTTTTAATTGTATATAATTTAATTCGTAACTAGAGTTTTAAATGTAGTTTTAAATCTTAATTTTTTAAAACCTGGACTGTTTTTAGATCACATTAAATAATTTTTAACTAAATAATGAAATGCACCCTAAATATAAATAATATTCATTAAATTTATTTATTCTAAGATGTATATAAAAATATATATTATTTGTTTATTTCCCCTGCAGGCTACAATGTCACAGAAATTTAAATATCGTGACAAATTCGAATGTCTATCGGGCATTTTAATGGTTCTTTTGGTGCTCCAACCGCTGCTGCCTCACATTGATGCACAAACGCGGGATCCGCGATTCTATTCGCGTGTCGGTGTCGACTATCAATGGCCCAATCCCGGCGATCCCGAATATAGGTGAGTATTGCTTTGAAATAAATATTATTTGATATCTATTATAAACTTTGATTCACAGGACGTACACGTTCAATGATCGTCGTTATGGCCATTATCAGCCGAATGGCTATGGCGCCAATTATCCTGGTCGGAATCCACCTGGACAATATCCGCAGGGCATGCCCAATGAGGATCGCTTTCGCTTCGATCCGGTATGTGATGTTTCATGGCTGTCATTAGTTGTTTGGTTCACCTACAGAAAGCTTAAACAATTAACTGAGTGACACACAAGTTGACCCCAACAGATGATGAAAACATTTAGAACGCACCATAAATGAACAATGCGCAAGCATTGAGAGCTAAACATCTCCGATGAGCTGCTCTGTAATATCAAAGCAATAATCTTAATTAAGTTTTCATGCGACTTGATCAATGACATATGTTTCCCCATCCGCCTACAACAACAGCAACAACAACAATTATAATCTCTATTAAAATTGAATTCACAGAATGATCCAAATGCACGCACCCAATTTCCGGGCGTCTTGGCGGGCTGGCGAGAGGATTTGCAGGGCAAACAGAGACGCGATTCGCTGACATTGGAACGCGATGTATTCGTCACAACGAACTATGGCCAGGTGCAGGGCTTTAAGGTCTATATGTATGATAATCCTGATCCAAAATCATTCTATCGACCCTATCACTCCACGGTGGATCGCGTAATGGGCGAATGCTCAACATTCTTGGGCATACCCTATGCCCTGCCGCCCACATTCGAGGGACGCTTTAAGCCGCCCCGGCTCCATCGGGGCTGGCAGCTGCTCCAGGCGGTGGATTTTGGACCAGCATGTCCGCAGCCAGTGCGTTATACAGGTGCCACCAAAGGTGTGATGGACATGGACGAGGATTGCCTCTATCTGAATGTATATTCACCCAAGGTGAGTTCACTTATCATTTAAATATATTTACAAAATACTCACATTTATCAATTGCAGACTGGCGCTGGCGTTGCCCAAAAGTATCCGGTTATGGTTTATCTGCATGGCGGCGAATTTGTGCGTGGCGCCTCCAATTTGTTCCAGGGCCATATCCTGGCCTCATTCTATGATGTGGTCGTGGTTACGCTTAACTATCGACTGGGTGCCTTGGGTTTCCTTTCCACAGCGGATGAGAATTCGCCAGGCAACTATGGCATCTTGGATCAGGCAATGGCACTCAAATGGGTCTACGATAACATTGAGTTCTTCAATGGGGATCGTGAATCCATAACGTTGTTTGGTCCAGGTGCTGGAGCCGCCTCCGCTGGTCTCCTGATGGTCGCGCCACAGACCCGGAACATTGTGAAGCGGGTGATAGCGCAGTCGGGATCGGCTTTGGCCGATTGGGCGTTCATCCAGGACAAGTATAGGGCGCAGAATACGAGCCGTGTGCTGGGGCAAGTGTTGGGCTGCTCCATGGATTCGTCGTGGAAGCTGGTCAACTGTCTGCGCACCGGACGCAGCTTCTATGAGCTGGGCAATGCAGAGTTCTCACCTCAGGTCGGCAGCTTCCCTTGGGGTCCGGTGCTGGATCACAATTTCACGCTGCCCGGCGACGACTGGTACGAGGGCTGGCGGGAGAAGGATTGGCGCTTCCTTACCCAAACACCCGCGACTCTGATACGTGCCGGCCGATTTAATCGGAATATTCAGTATATGACGGGCGTCACCACACAGGAAGCCGCCTTCTTTGTCGCCCAGAACGAATCGCTGGCTCCGTATTATGAGCTGGATGGTCGCTTCTTTGAGCAGAAGGTGCGTGAGCATGTCTTCCGCTACAACTACACCCTGAATCCCAATGGCGTCTACGAGGCCATTAAGTACATGTACACCTTTTGGCCAGATCCCAATAACAATACCATCATACGCGATCAGTACATCAACATGTTGAGCGATCTCTACTATCGGGCGCCAGTTGATCAAATGGTCAAGCTGCTGCTCGAGCAAAAGGTGCCCGTCTTTATGTATGTGCTCAACACAACGGTGGAGGCACTAAATCTGCCCCAGTGGCGCAAATATCCACACGATACGGAGCACTATTTCTTAACGGGTGCCCCCTTTATGGATACGGAATTCTTTCCCAAGAAGGAGCATCTGCAGCGCAACATGTGGACGGACAACGATCGCAATATGAGTCACTTCTTTATGCAGACCTATTCAAACTTTGCCAGATACGGGTAAGCGAATAAATAAAGCAAACGAACTTTCGATAATTCGACTAGATTGAGAATCAAGTGTGGCTCTATGTCTTAATGCGTAAAGATACATGATATTTTTATTTTGATATCAAATTAATATTATAGTGTGAGAAGTATTCGAGCTCCAAGCTAACAGGACCTTACCACCTATAATGCCTCAGTTATGATCTGGCAATGCCGGTCGGAAAAACCCTAAGAACAACTATATAAGTTCAGTAGCTATCAGTGGACACTGCTTGATTAGTATTCATTCAAATAGATTATCAGTTCATAAATTTTATAAACGCTGTCGTGATGAAGAAGAAAAGGAATCGATTCATCACTTGCGACAAAAAATTCTGGAGTTTCCATTCTTTTCGATAGCCAATTGAGGCAACTGGAGAAGTTCATTAGCTCTCCTCAGTTAATTATTACCCAAGTGGTTTGGGATACGGATGTGTTTCGCCTCCTGGCGACAACCGACCCAACATAACCTAATATCACAGCAGATTGAACTTTGTAAAAGCGTAAAGATCTCAAGTTGTTAGCTGATATTTTATTTAGTTTTTATTATATTATATTCATATTTAAGCTACCTTCGTCTTTAGCAGGTTTCCATCAACTGCGTCTTAACTAAAAACTCTCTCATTCCTTCCTGCAGCAATCCGACGCCACAGCAAGTGCTGGGAATGCATTTTCAGCGTGCCTATCAGGGAGAGATTCGTTACCTGAACATCAATACTACATACAACTCCTCCATATTGCTGAACTATCGGCAAACGGAGAGCGCCTTCTGGACACAATACTTGCCAACAGTTATTGGTGTTCTAGTGCCGACATATCCGCCGACCACAGAGTACTGGTGGGAGCCCAAGGAGCCATTGCAGATTGCCTTCTGGAGCATGTCGGTAGCGTGCTTCTTTCTCATCGTGCTCGTCGTCATCTGTTGCATTATGTGGCGCAATGCGAAGCGGTAACTGAAATAATCTAATGAGAACACTCTATCAGAAATTACACTCACAATTGTCGCATTAATCACAGGCAATCGGATCGATTCTATGACGAGGATGTTTTCATCAATGGCGAGGGCATGGAACCCGAACCAGATCCACGTGGAGTGGACAATGCCCACATGGTGACCAATCATCATGCGATGCGCTCGCGGGACAACATCTACGAATACAGGGACTCGCCATCGACTAAAACGCTGGCCAGTAAAGTGCACACGGATACCACATCGCTGCGCTCGCCGAGCTCGCTGGCCATGACCCAAAAGTCGAGCAGTCAGGCCTCCATTAAGTCGGGCATCTCGCTCAAGGAGACCAACGGCAGTCTGGTCAAATCGGAACGTGCCGCAACGCCGCGCTCCCAGGCGAATGGAACGGTGTCGAGCAAAGCGCCGCCCGTCGAAGAGAAGCGCCTGCTGCAGCCCATCTCGAGTACACCGGTGGCACAGCTGCAGGCAGAGCCAACGAAGCGAACGCCAACCGCCAGCAGTGTGGCGAGCAGCAGTCGGAGCACCACACCGGTGCCGTCGGCACGCACCACAACGACAACGGCGACGCTGACAACGCAGCCGGCTGCCCAGCCACGACGTACGCAGCTGGTGGAGGGGGTGCCACAGACGTCTGTCTAAGTAACCGCTCTCTAAGCGCGCGATGCGCTTAGGGAGTGATCCGCATAGGCCTCGGAAATGAACAACAATCATTTAGCCAAGCATATAAATTGAGGTAAGTTGAACATCCAAATTGATAACGAATGCCGCCGCATAATGTTTTCTGGCCAACAGCTCCGTTATGCTGGAGGACACCTGCCTTAGTTGTTGACATGCCAGGAGCGCCCGCAACGTTCGGTTCTTTTTAAGATGTTTAATTTCCCTAGTTTTACATTTAGTATTTATAATTTGTGTCTACACAGATCTAAGAGATCTCTGGAGTCCCTAAGTGTAACTAACTTTATTTGTAAAAAAAAAAAAAAGCATTTTTTTTCCAATTTTATTTTGTAAGTTTGAAAGCCCAACGAATACGAATCCATATCAATGACATTCCATAGAATAGTTTGCGCCTTTTTGGCATTGACACGCCTCTTTTTGAGGCGAGGCCCTTGCGTGTATATATACATATATTAAAATATCTACGTTAAGTTATTAATTTTAAAATCCAAACTAATTTTTGTATTCTGTAAAAAACGATTTTTAACCCGCTGACTTTCGATCAGCTGATTAGAAACAGTAATAAAATATTTTTTTTATAAATATGCAAAATAAAAATAATAAAGATAAATTACCAGCATGGAAAATTCATATATTTCGTGAATTCCAATGAGTTCCGATATCATAACTTTTTCAATAGATACTTTTCCCAATCCTCATACTAAATATGCACAAGTGCCTATCATTATATTGATCTAGCCTAGTGATAAGAGTGTGTTTGTACTCATTTATGTATAATATCTAAGTGCCTTCCATACATATAGGTATAAAGCTATAATTTATATATTATATATATATATATATATATATATATATATATATCTGTGTGTGTGTATGTATGTTTTATGTGTCACATATATTGAAATTAACGACCATACAAATCAGTGTAAACCGTCCAATCAATTTTTATGTTTTCATTCATATGTATTTTGTATAGTTATTGTTTACATGTGCGAAAACATAGGAAATATATTAACAATTACATTTCATAAGTGTGTAGTTTATGTTTAATTGCGTGTAGTTATATATATATATAGGTATACATATATATTTATCAATTCATTTCAATAAAAACCAATTTCGCTTTTGTGAAGTGTCCTCGTTTGTCTTACATTTGTCAACATTTGAACTTGTTTATATGTTTAAAATATATATATTTTTTAATAAACATTTCAAATATATATTAGGGAATAATTAGGACGCACTATACATATAGATATAGATATATATATATATACTACAGATACAGCGAGGCGGCAAACACAATATCGCGCTTGATCAGTCGGATGCCCTCGGAGAACTTGTTCTCCAGATCCGTATTGCCAATCGTCTTGGATGCCTGACACAGTTGACGCAGCAGCTCTTCGAGACGACGCATGCAACGAATGATGGAGCCCTCAAAGATGTCGGTCATTTTGCAGACGCTCAGGAAAGTTGAGCCCTTGCACCAGGCGAGCACCACGTCCATGAGAAATGGCTTAAATTTCTCCACATAATTGTCCTCATCCAGATTCAATTTGCACTCGGTGGACACTTTTGCGATGCGCCGCGCCAGATTCTGCAGGGCGCGAAGTGGTCCCGACAACTCCGTCGCACTCTTTGGCGCCTCGCTGGACTTCTCGTCGCAGACGAAGCAGGAGAGGAGTGCCACAGCCTGTGGTGCTGAGAGCTCATTGAAGACACCATTGAAGATCATTTCGGTGATGAGCAATTCATCCGCTGAGCTAAGCTCGCAGGCGACGCGACCCTTGAACTCAATGACATCGCCGGGCTTGCAGTAGCCCATGCGCCGTAGCACACGCTTCCGATACTTCAACTCGTCCATTTGAAGCAGGCTGCGTGCCGCCTTCAGTTCGGTTTTCAGCGCACTCAGCTCCGATTGTAGCTTCAGCTTGTCTAGGTAGCGTTTGTGTATGCGCTCCAACTCGGGTGATTTGTGCAGTGGATGCTCCTCGAGCAGTCTCTCGAACTGGGCAATGGTATCCACGATCTTACGGAACTCGGCATCCTTGATGTTCATATCGTCGACGGGATGCAGGACGGGTGGACCGAGTGGAAAGCGTTTCTTTGCCTCCTGAATGGTCTTGAGTACGGCACGACGATTGTCAGCTGTGCGCAGATCACTGGGAAAATAGACGCGTATCGAGCTAATCTGGGTGAGCAGTGTATTGGCGACGGGCACAACCTCCATGCAGCCGCGCTCGTTTGGCGGACAGGGTTCGGTGTCGCCAGTTTTGGCCGCCTCCTCGCTAACGTGTAGCAGCACATCGATGACAACGTTCGGATCACTCTTCAGCGGATTCTTGCGACTCTGATCCTGTTTCTTGAAATTCAAGACAATGCCCCAGTCGTATTCCTGCTTACCAGCCGAGACCTTGACGAGGCGACCCGGCTGCAAGAAGGGCACCAGATATTGTGGCTTCGTCAGCCACTCACGGAACTTGGTGCCGTTGATCTCGAGCTGATCCCGGATGTGGTGATACGAGGCAATGTTGTGCTCATCCTTGATGCTCAGCTTCTCCAGCTGTTGCTGCTTCTGCTGCACCTGATCGTGCAGTCCAGGCAATGCAGCCTGATTCTGGAACTGATAGAAACTGCGCTCCAGCATATATTCCGGATTGATTTCCTCCACACGCAGCAGATTCAACACCATGTTGTACGTTAAATGGAACGCCGAATTTAAAGTGTCCGCCTTGCCCTGCACGATCTCACGTCCCACGACGGGCGACACCTTCTCATCGATCATCAGTATGACAATTCCCTTGTCATCAAGACCACGACGTCCAGCACGTCCAGCCATTTGAATATACTCCCCGGAGCTGATCCAGCGAAAGTCTTTGCCATCAAATTTACGTGGTGCCGTAAAGAGCACAGTGCGCGCCGGCATGTTCAGGCCCATGGCGAAGGTTTCCGTGGCGAACAGAGCCTTAATCAATCCCTCTCCGAACAGTATCTCAATGGTCTCCTTGAGGATGGGCAACAGACCGCCATGATGTATGCCAATGCCACGTCGCAGCAGTGGCAACACATTCTCCACCTGCGGCAACCGACGATCCTCCTCGGAGAGTACATCCATCGCATTGTGAAAGACCTCATCGACCAGTTTCTTCTCATCCACTGTATTAAAATCCAGTTTGGCCATTTGCATGGCATACACCTCGCAATCCTTCTTACTGAACGAGAAGATGATGACTGGTGCAAAGTTACGCTCCATGATCATCTTGACAATCTTAAAGATGTTAGTCTGACCAGAATTATGACCCTTGACGCCGCCCTTGCGTCCCTTCTGATCACCTTTGGCCGCCTCGCCTGCAACAAAGAAGAAGAGTTGAAAACAAGATCCACAAAAGTAACGATTAATAACGCACCCGCATTGGCCAGCACCGCCATGGCAGTGGTGAAATTGTCCTCCTTGAACTGACCCTTCTCGTCGACAATCAAATGGATGCCATCGCCTCCAGCTGGAAAGATGTAATGCTGCAACGGTGTGGGCCGATAATCCGTATAGACAACGTGACACGGCTGCTTGTGCAGATGACAGACCCATTCGGCAAACTGGCGAGCATTGGGTATCGTTGCCGAGAGGAAAACATAGCGCACATTGTCCGGCAGCAAGATCAGTGTCTCCTCCCAGACAACGCCACGTTCCTTGTCGCGCATATAATGAATCTCATCGAAGACGACCCAACCCACCTCACGCATCACCTCGCTGCCACGATACAGCATATTACGCAGAATCTCTGTGGTCATGATCAGGCAGGAGGCCGATGGATTAATGGTCACATCTCCAGTAACTAAACCAACGTCCTGAAATTCATCTGTGAATTCGCGAAACTTTTGATTGGACAACGCCTTAATGGGAGTCGTATAAATCACTCGTTGCTTTGCCGCCAGCGACTTGGCGATGGCATATTCGGCAACCACCGTTTTACCGGCGGATGTGTGCGCCGACACGAGAACACTTTGGGAGTTGTCTATGCAGAGAATTGCCTGCTTCTGGAATGGATCCAATACAAATGGATACTCTTTGGCGGGCACTCCCACAATTGGCTGCAATGGGATGTACTCCTGATCGGGATGGGCAGCCACCTCGTGTGTACATGACTCCGGCGACACCAATTGGTGGGTCACAATCCGCACACGCAGCGCCTCCATCGCAAAATCATCTGGCTGCTGAACGTTCTCCTCCTCCTCCTCCTTCTCGTTGCCCATTTCCTTGTCATTGTCATCCGATTCATCGCCAACGTCATCGGCACGCGGGCGCTTTGCGGGCTCCTTCTCCTCTTTGTCCTCTTTCACAGCTGCTTCGTCTGCTTCTGTCTGCTGATCAGCAACACTGGCGTCTGCCTGACGCTTGTTAGCTTTTTTGGCACTTTTGTTGTCATTGTCCAGAGCTTCAACTACTGTTGCCTTCTTTGTGTACATAGGTAGCGGCGGCACCTGTAGACTTTCGGGCGGTACCTCATTGAAACAATCAAATAGCTCGTCAATGTCCATTTTGTCTAGTTTTTCGCAAGCAACGCGCTTTTGTTTTTCTTCTTTCGGCTTTGATGCACACCGCGTTGAAGCTAAACATGTGTTTCTCCCTATGTTAACTTAACACTTTGCATCAATGTTATTAACAGCAAGCTGTAATTGAAATGCGCTTTTTAAAGATTTAAAAAAAATTCGATCCAACAACTTTTAGTTAGTTATTAAAAAATAAGTTTTGTAAGCCATTGTATGGTTTGAGTAAAAATGTGAACACATTTTATAAATAAATGATTGAACTGCTGCTTCATATCTGTTAATATTTAACAGCCCTAACAGTTAACGTGAATTTGCGAGCGCGCCACATACAACATGTTGTATAGAGTGTAAACTAAACAATAAAATTTTAGCAAACAATATTTTTCCAATGTTAATTAATTCTCAAGAGTTAAGCGTACAATAAGTCAAAGTAATTTTACATGAAAATAAACACAGCCTATGAATATATGCTGCTACAAAGTTTTATTTTTGTAGTTTAAATTTAAAACAAAAAGGAAAACTTAAAATAAGCTTAATTTACAAAATGTGAATTTTGACATCAATACATTTATGAATTAACAAATAACATATTTTTATTATTACTTAATTTAATCTTTGCGCCATTTGCAATGATGTAGACAACTGTGAACAGCTGAATGCTTTTCGATAACATTTGCGCAATGATATTTAAAATAGCGGAATAGCCATAACATCTTTCGCCTTCCTATCGATTGGACAATAATAATTAATCGAAAAATCAGCAACAACTGCAGCGACACAGCGAAAGAAAACGAACAAAGAAACAAAAATATATTTACCAATAAAATTGCATTTCTTAAAACAAAATGGACAATGATGAAGTGAAGCGAGGTCGTGGACGTGGTCGCGGCTCTCGGGCACGTGGCCGCGGACGTGGACGTGGCCGAGGACGCGGTAAAAAAATTGATGACACTGGCATTGCCCTGGAAACATATGAAAATAGTGTTGGCAGTGTTTTAGCCGCCGCCGTCACCGGCACCGCCTCAAACAATGTCAGCGGATTGGAGGACAGTCCAAGCAGCCTAGAGCACACAGAGGATGTGGCAATGCAAGACCTGGACAAGGAGAACGAAATGGATGTGGCGGCCACAGCGAACGATGAGCAACTGACACCCATTCAGGATATGACGCCGCCACAAACATTGCCGCCGCCGCCACCACTTCAGCAGCAACAGCAGCAGGTAGTGCTGCCAGTGTTACCAAAGCCAAGTAAGAACTTTATAAGCTACAGTGAACGCTCGTTAAATAATACTAATTAAAATATTAATGGTTACAACCGAAATAAATTAATTTCTTGCACGTCCAATTGTGAAATATGGATCTAGTATGTGGTCTTCTCAATATCTGATTTCAAAGCTGTGATATATCTCTATACACCGATAGACTCCTCTTCCCTTCTCTATCCAACTAATCGTCTTGTTCTGTTTATAGTTAAATAACGAAATGGTTAAGTCGATTCCGTTGCATTACAAAAAATTCTGTTTCATGTTCTTCCTACTTTCTCTTAATCACTGTGCTAAAAAATATTCCTTGCATGAGCCGTTCCGCATCATCAATTCAGAGTCCTCTATTTCTATCATTAAGAACTCAGTTTTAACGGTTTTGTCTCGTGAATAACATTTTCACATGCATAATATTAAGTATTTTTTAAAATAAATTTTGGACTGATTGAATTTGTTCCAAAAATTCCATTTAACTAGAAATCTTATAAATATTTCTTATTTTTTAAATTAAATTTCATATTACATTTGAATTTAAATTCATTTATTTTTGATATTCATATTTTCTTGTGCATTTTCCATTTAAATACCTCCAGAATTCGAATAAATATTTATTATATTTTTAATTTAAATTTCATATTTCATTTTAAATTAATTTAATTTATTTTTACTTTTTATATAATTTATGACGACTAATAATAATAAATAATATAGTATTTTTAACAAACGTACGAAAAGAAAGATTATTTAATGGAAATCTCTGATTATTGTAGTTGATATGGAGGCGGATATCTCACAGCTGGAGGCGCCCACGTTTACAACGTTGTCCCGCGGGCCACCGGAGCCAATGCTGCGCCTCAAGTGGAACCACAAGGTGAGCCTGATTGGCGAAAAGGTTCTCAATCCGATGATCCACTGCTGTGACCGGTGCGACAAACCGATTCTCGTCTACGGCCGCATGATACCCTGCAAGCATGTGTTCTGCTTGAAATGCGCCCGCGCCGAGCCCATCAAGTGTTGTCCCCGTTGCAACGACAAGGTGCTGCGCGTGGAGCAATCCGGTTTGGGCACCGTCTTCATGTGCACACATGGAGGGAGTCGCTACGGCAGCACTGGGTGTCGTCGCACCTATTTGTCGCAGCGTGATCTGCAGGCGCACATCAATCATCGGCATGTGGCGATGTTGGCACCGCCCCTGACAACAGCCACCGGGTCGAGCGTCGTCGTTGAGCCCAAGCTGATGACGGAATTGAGCGGCCTGGAGTTGCATAAGCAGCGCAAGGCGAGTAGTTGCTATGGATCCTAACAATGCTCTCTCCCTGTCTAATGCTTGCTCTTGCAGCTTTCCGAATCCTCTGTTGCCTCATCCGCTGCTGCTGCTGCTGCAGCTGTTGCTCATCTGCAGCAACGGTCATCGGTGCGTGGTCCAGTCGGTGGCATTGGATCGATACCACCACCGGGTTCATCCGATCGCATTGCCGTCCACTCGCACTCAACGCTCACGCTGGCCAATTTGGCGCGCATCAACAATGCTAATGCCCAGGATTGTCATCAAGGCAAGGCGTCACTGCATCAGACCCTTAAGAAGGGCGTCGGAGGCACCCATCAGTCCGAATCGGTAGCCGATGCCTCCTACTACAGCAGTGTGTTGGCCTCCTTTGGCAGTGCTGGCGGCGGCACGGGTCCAGGTGCATCCAGCAGCAGCCAGGTGACTGGCTCAAGTGGTGCGGTGGGCGGAGTTGGAGTCGGTGTCGGTGTAGCTGCGGCAGCCGGTGGCAATGTAATCGGGGATCGAAATCCCGCCCAGCTGGCAAACGGTTACGAGTCGGGCAATGTGGCAGGCAGCTCTACTGGCAGCAACTGGCAGCAAGCGCAATATTACAGATGAAAGAAACCATTCGACAGATGAGCTGCACTCATTTTATGCATGAAATCAAACACTTAATTATTGTACAAATAAAATGTTGTATATGGAGAAAAAACTATCGTCTAGATAATAAGTCAAAATTGTTTGCAGACATTTTTACTCAGTTTACGTTGTAGTAATAAACTTAACTATTTTTATTGAGCATTTACATCTTGTTAAGTGTTTAATTCAAATAATTGTTTCCAAACTAGCCCGCTGCCAAGTTATCGATAACAATCACTTGTAGTCAGCTGCAGCAGCAGCTCACATTGGCTAAATTATAAACAATTTAAAAAAAAACCATAAATAATAAACTTAAGCAATTGTAAACAGCATTTTTATTCCGTGTTTAAATCAAATAATTGTTTTAAACTAGTCTGCTGCTTAGTTATCGTTAGCGATAACGACATTCTTATCGTCGGCTGAAGTAGCAGCAACAGCAGCTCAAAAAGGCCGAATTGTAAACTACTATAAGTAATAAACTTAGCTATTTGTAATTTTTGGTATGTTTAATTAAACTAAATGTTTTACAGCGTACTGGACTTAGGCGCTGCTTTCAAACTAGCCCGTTGCCAAGTTATCGTTATCGATAATGATATTTTTATTATCGTCAGCTGCAGCAGCAGTCGTAGCTCAAAAGGCCAAATTGTAAACAATTTCAAATAAACGAAAAGCTCTGAATAAAATGACCATAAGTACAATGGAATAATTTGACTAAAAATGACTTTGACCCCGAGTCACAAATAAATCAACGTTCCACAATTAACGACGACAGCGCAACAGCATTGCGGGCGCAGTTAAAAGAGAAAGTTTTTAGCTAGAAATATGAAAATAATATTACTGATTAGTGGTAAGCGTAAATGCGGCAAGGATTTCATATCAGAAAGATTGCAAAGAAGGTGAGAATTAGACTGAGACTAATTTGCGATAAACAATTGACTATTAATTATGTAGATTGTCAGATCGGTCGCTAATCGTTCGAATCTCGGAGCCCATCAAGCAGGAATGGGCGCGCAAGCTGCAACTGGATATGGGAGCAATGCTCAGCGATGGTCCCTACAAGGAGCAATATCGTCGCGACATGATCATCTGGAGTGATGAGGTGCGTCAACGTGATTATGGCTTCTTTTGTCGTGCGGCAATGGAGGCATCCGCCGTGCAGCAAGTGGACTTTGTCATCGTTAGCGATATTCGACGCAAGAATGACATCAAATGGTTTCGGGAGAATTATGGTCAAGACATGGTCAAAACACTACGCCTCACATCGACGGAGCAGCGACGCAAGGCGAGGGGCTGGCAATTTACGGCTGGCGTGGATGATGTGCCCTCCGAATGTGATTTGGATGACAGCAGATTTGACTACGTTTTTGCCAATGATGAGGATGGGGATGGGAATGCGCAGGATGAGAAGCAGCTAATTGATAGATTGCTCGCCTTGCTGCAGCTTAGCTAATGTGGCCTTAACTCGAATGATGAATCTATTTTTGATAGAACAAATCTTATTTTTGCAAATATACAAATATATTTTTATGGATCAGATGATAAATGATTAATTGATGTGATGATTTTTAAGGCAATTAATTTACTAAGCAAAAAAGAGGGAGGCACGCTTAGGGCTCCAAGCGATTCTCGCTGGCCAACAGCCGACGCAGGCTGGGCACATTCAGGCGCTCGCCGGGATTGAGCTGATCGTCCAAGCTTTGCAGCGGCGACTGCAACGATGGCTTCACCAAATCCTTCTCCACGGAACGCGAACGCAAATGGACGCGATTCCTGTTCACGCTGCTGAGCGGAGTGCGCTGCGAGGAGCGCTGTCCCGTATTTGGAGTGCTGCTCTTGGGTGTACTGCTCTTGGGTGTGCTGCTCGCGTGCGAGTCCATGGCGTCCACATAGATGCGGGTTTTGTTGGCACGCGCTGGTTTCCGAGGCGCCACGCGACGCTTGTTGCCCAAGCGGACGCGTTCCAAGTGCTTGTTGGCTGGACGAGATTGTGACAGTGACTGAGCAGGCTGCAACTGCAGCTCATCCTGTGTCAGCTCTGCGGAGGCACTGACAAAGGAGGCCATGCTGCTCTCCGCGCTGAGATTGAGCGTCAGCGTCTCCAGTATCTCCTCGAGCATTTGGGTATCGCGCTCCTCAGCCTCGTCGGCATCATCACAGAAAATGATCGGCGTCCGCTCAACACCAACGCTGGGCGAACGTGGATCATAGCATGGGACTGGGACGGGTGCTGGCTCTGGCGTCTGCTGCACTAGCATGTCGCAGCAGGGCATCGTCTCATCCTCCTCGTAAGTTAGGGAAACAATCTCCACAGACTCATTTGCGGGCTGCTGCTCAACGGCAGCTGGGATCGCTGGTTGTGGTGCACGCGTCTCCACAAACAGGTCGGCAAAGGTGTCGTCCATGTTTAGTGTACGATCGATAGCCGCATCCAGCACCAAAGGTGTGCGATTCAATTGCGGTGAACGTGGATCCTGCAGCGAGAATCCCCGCAAGAGCCGCTTGCGCAGTTGCGCAAAGGTGTTTTCCGTCGGAGCAGCAACTGCAACAGTTGCAAGTGGCATCAAGGGTGGCAACTGTGGCATCATCATATTTTAATCCTACACATATATAAAATAAAATTAATTTAAATACTCACATTTAATGGCGTTCGGCAGCCATTTGGTGAGCGTGGATCGAGTAAAATTTCATTATTCTCCCGACAAGGACTCAAAGAGAGCTCAATTGGTGCTGCTGCTCTGTTTAGTTTTGGTGTATTCGGCATATAGTTTGCATCCATTTTTGTTGCTTTTGCGCCCATTGCAATTGTTTAGTTTACAATTCAACTACAATTTTTACAATCTGCGTTGTTGTTTTTGAACTGAAAAATGCGGGAGACGTTGCTAGCGTCGATATACAAATCTATCGATTACACTAACAATGTGACCATATTATTTTTGTGATATCTGGCAGTGCCTTTGTCGTTCCGTCTGTTATCGACATTAACATTGGTGATGCGCACAACTCAAAACGATATCTCATACATTTTTCGATTGAACAAAACTACACGGATGGATTAAAAAAAGAAAAAAAAAACAATAAACGCATAGAGTGCCTTTTATAAATTATATATCAAACTGTTGGAGAAATTCAATTCGAAATATCATAAAACAGTATTCGTAAAAAGAAATGTGCGCGTGTGTGCAGAGTATGTGAAAAGTATTCTGATGAAAGCGGCGAAAGCTTGAATGGCGATTGCAAAACACCGAATGTAAGTTGAATGGAATAGCATAGAAAAAAATGTAAATGTTTTTGAAATGAAAAGAAAAAATGCTTGGATTGTGTCAATTAGGCTTCAAGGAAAATTATTTCGGCCATTTTTACGCAGTAAGCAAAAAATACGTTTTTGTATCAATGTGTGCGTGCGTGTAAGTGTGCGTGTGTGCATGTGTCAGTGTGTGTCTATGTAGCCCCTGCAAAAGGCGCACCGCAAGCAGCAGTAAATTTCGTTTCGTGTGTACACACTACATACATACATATGTATGCGTCGGTTTTTTTTCCTTTACACACACACACACCATTGCATTTCACATGCGTCGTTCGACGCGGAGACTTTTGCTGTGTGAAGCAGCGTGTAAAAGAAAACTAGTTTGTGGCGTTGCCAACTACTTGGCCTATGCAGCCACATTTTGTCTTACATTAATGTAGGTTAGTGCGCGGCAGAGGGGTGTCCCTGCATTTATTGTTGTTGCAATTCAATTTTTTTTTGCTTGGAAATGTTTTATTTTTTTTTCATTTCGCTTTTTTTTAAAGCATAGCACTGTATGCTTAATGCCGGCGAGCGAAAAGTAAACAATTTGTATACGCAGTTGGCAACGCGTACGCTGACCGCAGTATGTAGACTTTCTCTCTCTCTGTCTTGCTTCAAGTGTAGACATGTGTGTGTGTGTGACTGTATTATCTGAAAACAACGAAATTTCATTCATTGCTCTTTTCGAGTAAAAAATACACGATGTGTGTAAAACGGCCGCCATCTGCAATTACAAAAAACAGACATGCATATATCTGTGTATATGTGTGTGTGTGTGTATGCATGCAAAATATCTAATTGTGCAACATGTTATAATTAATGTAATAATGTGCGTTTAATAAACGTTAACAGAGGAAACAGTCAAGCCCCAAGTAACAGACGAAGAGGAAGACAGAGCTGGCATTGGCAGGGTGTGACTCCGCTTGCGCGTGTCAGGTGCAAAGACGACGACAACGTTGTCGTAAAAGTCTCCACGCGAGACGAGAAGATACTTGGACATTCCAGAATTTAACATAGCATAGACGACGAAGGCAGCGAGCGTCGTTTGATTGCCGTTGCCGTTGCCGTCATTGGCCGCGTTTTTTCACACATTCCACGCGCTGCCGTCAGACATACATACAGACACTTGTACGGCGACTATTGATTTCAATCAACTTTGTCCGCTCTCTCACTTCACTCTCTTTTTTTTTGCTCTCGCTCTCTTGTGCCCATTTGTCAATTAAGCAGCACGTCCGCTTGTCGGCTCATCAACAACATTTGCGGCCGTATGTGTGTGTGAGTAAATTCCATTTCCTGTTTATAGTAGGTATGCTGCACACATACAAACACACACACATGCATACACAAAGCCCTCCCTCCTGTCTGTTCCCCATGCTCTTAGGTCTTCTTCTTGGCTTGCCACCACCACCACCAACCACAGCGTCGGTCGTTGCCGTCTGTTTTTTTTTCTCACTCCCTAGTCTGAATCCCTCGGTAGCAGCAGGCAGCAGCAGCAGCAGCGGAGCGCTGTGTACAGTACGTGCCACTTCCTTTACATTCAGAAAAATAAAAACTGTTCACACAAACATACAGACATACATATATGTAGGCATACATACATTCAAACGTACATACATACATACGGGCGGACCAAAACGACACACAAACAGTTGGACAGACAGACGGACAGCAAGCGGGGAGCGTTCGTTTGGCGTCTGCGCCGTGTGTTTTTAAAATATTTTTTTTGTGTTCTTGTACAGTTGCAAAGACACAAACATCATATATACAAGAAGAAGAAGGCGTACGGACGAAAACGAGTTTTCTGTCTCGGCCGATGTGGCAACGCTGTCGATCCATTCGCCGCGCTCTCTCCCCCTACTCGTTTGCTTATTAGAAAGAAGAAAAATGCCGCTGCTGATGTTGTTGTTGGTGGTCTTTACGTAAGAAGGCCGTCGAACTCTACACTGCGAGTAGAAGCATGCAAATAATGCGAAATGCGAGAGAGCATCAACTATGTGTCTGTGTGTGTGTGTGTGTGTGTGTGTGTACGCTCGTCTAATGATTACCGTTACAATTTGCATTGGCTGGCCGTCTAGTCAGACAGACAGCCGTCTCGCGACCCAGACTAGACGACCCAGCCCCAATCTCAAATTGGCAACATTTCTTTTTTTTCACATGACCTTTTATCGTGCTTGATTGCTTGACTGTATGTGTGTGTGTATATGGCGCTTAATAAGCTTCCAGCATTGTTTTTATTGATTTTTTGTAGTTAGTGTAAATTGTTGTTTCAACTGAGCTGCGTTGTGATGCGCAGCGTGCTGCATTCGTTTGTTGTTTTGTCTGTCTCAGGTTCAATGTCCTAACTGCACACAACAAGTGCAACAACAATAACAACAACTAGCAATGCAGTTCTTAAGCGAGAAGCAACTCTGGCAATGGAAATAAGACCGGAGAAATCAGAGAAATATTTTCAGATATTTATGTAAATTAAATTAGTAGACAGGATTTGTATTATTTTATTTGGTATAATTAATAAATGTAATTATCATAATTTGTATATATTTTGATTTTGGAAAACTTTAAAATTTGAAATAATTATTTTATATTTCAAATTAGTTTCTTATTTTATATACCACAATATTAATAATAATAATCATAATTTTTTACTCTGAATTTTAAAAATTTTAATATTAAAAATATATATGATAAATTTCAATTCGAATTTGAATCACCTTTTTTCACGTTCTATGCTTAACTCATAAAACTTTGCGCCAGTTGCGTTTCGTGCCGTAAAATGCAGATTTGCATTTTTTTGTTTTAGTTGATTTAGTATTCTTGATGACCCACTTCTAACCGCATTTCTATCGAGTTTGAAGCTAGAGGGCGTTATTTGCGTTTTGCGAAATAATTGTGCCTATCTGGCAACGCAATCATCCTTGGCGCGCGCGTAAATGCCTCGTTTTATTTTTTGGCGCGCACAAAATACAAAAAAAAAAAATATATCTATGTAAAAAATGAGACCAAGACCAGACTCAGACCCATTGCAATGCCTCGAGGAATGTTGTTTACGTGCGCGCCTGCGCTTCGAGAAGATTTCCACGAATTCACCAAAACAAGATTGTCGCTCCCCAAGCAGAAAATGTCGTCGTCCGAGTTCGAGTCTGGGTCTTCAGACTCAGTCTCCGTCCCAGCCTCTCATCCGCTCATCCTGTTCGTCCCGTTTGTTGTCTACCTGCTTTTTTTTACCGCCTCGCTGCGTCACTTCTTGTTTGTGTGCTTTTTGCTCCTACGAACTTAATGCATGCTGGCAGCGACGGTGGCGGCGTAGGCTGCTTGTCAACATGTTGATCCTACTATATAGCGTGCGAAACATTCTGGCAACACCAAACAACAACAAGCCGCCGCAAGCCCCTTATTGTTGTTGTTATTTATGTTATTTTTGCCGCATTTTTGCCTTGTGCGCAACATACATATATAACATTCATACACACACACACATGTATGTGTACGGAGAGGAAAAGAAAACGGCGTTGGCGTCTATACATTGTCAGCAGTCTGGCCACGCTCTGCTCTTGCTCTTTGCTTTCGTTTGCTACGTTTTTGTGTGCAGTTGTCTTTCATAGTGTTTGCGGTGCGGTCGTGTTTTCTGGATGGCTGCTGCTGCTGCGGCTGCTATTGCTGTTGGCGGCGGCGTCGGCGTCATGCCAAGTGATTTTGTCTTTTATAATTCTCTCGTAAAATTATTTGTTGGTCATCAATGGGAACTACTAAAAAAAAAAAAAAAAAAAAGAATTTGTGTGAATTAAAGTGATGCTCTATTTTTTCGTAAGATTTTTTGAAACGAACGGTTAACGCCTACACGCGTCTCTCTCTTTCGTTGGTTTTTCGTCTGAGTGCATCATTGATGGAAAATTTTAATTTTTTTAATCAAACTTTTGGTTTTTAATCATGGATAATAATGTGTTTGACATGATCTACTCGTTTTGATATTCCCCGTGTGCCCCGCTCGCTTGGGTAAAATTCTTAGAATTCCTGCCAACATTCCCGCGCACACGCACACATACATACACACACGCACACAGACAGAACGAGAAGCTAAAAAAAATGTATATATATATATATATATACTCCCTGCGCGACGAAGTGTAGACATAAACACACACACAAGCACATGCACTTGAACTCTCACGCATGTACACCGATACCGATACCACCGATACTTACACGAATCTACACCCTATCCAACACACCTCGAAATTTGGTTCTGGTCTCCACTAAGTCGAGTGGAGACACTTGCTGTCTCTTTTGTGCGCATGCAGCAACAGCAACAAAACTAGTAGGACTTGTTTTTTGCGCGATGTTTTTACGCAAAAAAAAAACCGGTAAAATGTGATTGTGTATGTGTGTGTGTGCTTGGATGCGGTGTGTTGGTGTATTGGTGTCGTCGCGTTGTGGTAGAATTATGTCTTAACCCATAGTTTTCACACAGTCCGCTTTTCTTACAGTTTTCTAAACACACACCAACAACACACACACACATGCACGCACACAAATACTAGTGCACAACGAGCAACGAACTCCTCGTGCAGCGACGCCCAAGAATGAAACAGCATAAGGCAACATAAAACTTCAGCAACAACAATTAACAGCACCAGCAGCAGCAGCATAAAAACAGAGAGGCGCATACCGAAAGCAAAAGAGGGCGAGAGAGAGTAAGAGAGAGCGCAGCAGTTAAACGGCAACGACCCAAGCAGCAGTATTAGCGCGTGTTATTGTTGTTGGTGATGTGTTTTCTCTGCCAATTGTCATGTATGTATGCACACTTTTCTTGTTGTTGTAGCCGTTGCTGTTGTTGTTGCTGTTAAGGTAATGTTGATGATTTTTTATGTTATGCACGACGTATATAGAGTGATTTATGCTCTCTTTGCCTTTTTACTACCCATGCATACCCGCCCTAACAGTTGGCCTAGCGTTGCCACCTGGCACTGATGCCGATCATCGAACTTGTTTTGCTGTAGATTGACGCCGCTGTTGCTGTTATTAGTGATAGCAGAAAAACAGAATAAATACATAAATGAAAAAAAATACTGTGCTGCTGATCTTGACCTACGCGGCGCGCAAGATCAATCGCAATTCGGATGGTTATTCAACTTTGTGCGGCTTCCTTCTACTTCCTCTCGCACACACGTACACATATGCATGCGCGCTTGGGTCTGTTTCATTTTGCATAACGGACACTTTAATAACTGCGATTGTCAATCAAGCGCATCAGACAGACACAGACAACAAACAGTTCGCATTTTTTTTTGTGCTCTCATGTTGATGTATTAATTTTATTTTGTTATCACAAAATTGGCGACAAATTGACGGCGTTTTGTGTCGGCGCCACAATTAATGTTTATATAAACATATATATATATATATGTATATATAAATATATATAAACACCATATACACATACACATTTTGCTGATGTGCGCGCCAAGTACCATTTTTTTTTGTTGATATATATGTTTGATTATGTGCATTGATTATTTATTGTTAATGTTAATGTCGGTATGCCAGTAAATGCTCATCATATTTAATATTCATTCGAGTGTGTGTGTAAATAATTGCCCTAAATGTGTACGCTAAATTTGCTTTCATTCATTTGGAATAATTCATAAAAGCGTAAAGAAAAATTCATTCACTGTACTGCGTCTTCTTCATCCTTGATTGTCATCATAGTTCGTACTTGTTATCGTCATCGTCATCGACCTTAATGTTAGCAATTAACATAATTATAATAGATGTGTGTGACTTTTATTTATGCTGTTATTTCCTTTTATTTTATTATTTATATAAAAATAAATAGAACAAAATTAGAGCTGTGTTGTGAGAGGAGAGAAGTGGGGCTAGGAGACAAGAGAGAGAGAGAGCGAGCGAGAGAGAGAAAGAGTGAGTGAGTGAGAGGGAGAATTGTGTCCTTCTTCAAAGTGGTTGTGAAATGTTTGCCTTTTTATGCCTACTCATATCACAGCCAGCTTTGAGGAGCGACACGATGCTCAACACAAAAAAGAAAGATTGAAAACATCACAAAAAACAACAACTTTAAATTGAAATCAATACATATTTTTGCACCACAACGCACGTGTTTGTTCATTTAAGTGTTTCCTCATACCATTAATCATTGAACAAAATTGATATACCACCCACCCAGCCAACCATCCCTCCTATATATCTATATCTATCTGTACATTTATCGTTATTTTTCAAGCATATCTAAGATTGGCACATTCATGCTGCGCTCTCAAAGTGGTTGTGAAATGCATTTTTGAAAGCTTTGCGCGCATATCACAGCCAGCTTTGATGAGCTTAGCGTAATGTAAACTACATCAAATAATCGAATCGAATCAATCATAATGTAATTTCTTCTTGCACCCACATTTCCCGCAGTTTACACAGCGACGCCAGGAATTGAAATTGGAAACACAAATCATAATCAAAAAAAAAAACTATATATTTATATATATATATATAAGTATGACAAACAACTGATTGACATCAAATATATACTTTTGATGTTGCTTATCTAAGCCTCATCAAGTGGTTGTGATATGGATACCCGACGCATATCACAGCCAGCTTTGATGAGCTAGGATAATCAACGGAGAACAACTTGAAAAACCCAAAAATTAATTTGACTACAAAATAATAAAAAAAAATATATATATATATATATACGAGGTGTGTTCAAAAAGTATCGCGAAGTTTGTGTTTTTTCACATATTATTTATTTATTCATGAATATCTATTTTGTCCCCTTCAAAGTAATCCCCATGAGATATTATACACTTGTGCCAACGGTTTTTCCAATCTTCGAAGCACTTCAAAAAATAATTTTTTTTTATCTTGTTCAGCTCCTCCTTCGATCCCGTCTTTATCTCGTCAAGCGTAGCGTAACGTCGTCCTTTCATGGGCCTCTTCAGTTTAGCGAACAAGAAAAAGTCACAGGGGGCCAGATCTGGGGAATACGGTGGCTGCGGCATCATTAGTGTGTTGTTTTTGCCCAAAAAGTCGCGCACAAGCAACGATGTGTGAGCAGGGGCGTTATCGTGGTGCAAAAGCCAATTTTTGTTCTTCCACAAATCCGGGCGTTTCTGGCGGATTGCTTCGCGCAAATTGCGCATAACTTGCAGGTAATATTCCTTATTGACCGTTCTACCCTGTGGCAAGAACTCATGATGCACCACGGCCCTGCAATCGAAGAAAACTGTCAGCAAAACTTTCACATTCGACCGAACTTGGCGCGCTTTTTTCGGTCTTGGTTCGTGCGGCAGCTTCCATTGAGATGATTGAGCTTTGGTTTCCACGTCGTAACCATAAACCCACGATTCGTCACCAGTTATGACCCTCTGGAGCAAATTTGGGTCGTCGCGGACAGAGTCCAACATCTCATTCGCAATGTTCATGCGATGCTGTTTTTGGTCGCAATTGAGCAATTTTGGTACGAATTTCGCGGCGACCCGTCTCATGCCCAAATCATTGATAAAAATCGAATGGCATGAGCCAATCGATATGTCTAGCTCCTCAGCAACTTCTCTAACGGTGATTCGACGATTGGCCAATACCATTTTCTCCACTCCATTAATTTTTTCGTCTGTTGTTGAAGTGCTCGTGCGTCCGGCACGCTCTTCGTCGTTCACATCTTCTCGGCCTTCTGAGAACATTTTGTACCACCGATAAACGTTGCTTCGGTCCAAGGTAGCTTCTCCGTATGCCACAATCAACATTCGGAATGCATCCGCGCACTTAATTTCGTTTTTCACACAAAATTTGATACAGGTTCTTTGATCCATTTTTTTGAATAGGTAAAAATCGAAGACGATCCAAAACACGTGCAAGCAAAGCAGCTGTCAACAATTAAGTGAACATTCAAAATGGCCGAGCTTGTCGGCATAAGTGAGAGACATGAGTA
Source organism: Drosophila macrothrix (assembly GCA_035042055.1). Classification (NCBI taxonomy): domain Eukaryota; kingdom Metazoa; phylum Arthropoda; class Insecta; order Diptera; family Drosophilidae; genus Drosophila; species Drosophila macrothrix. Next base: position 732,439 of record JAWNLX010000604.1, read on the forward strand.
CCAACATAATGCTACAAAAAATAAAATGCGTAACCCGCGAAAATTCAAAATTCGCGATACTTTTTGAACACACCTCGTATATCAAAATCAACGGTTCAGTGAATTGGTGTCATCTAAAATGTGCATTTAATTGTATCCTAATTTAGTGTAATATCATTTAGGTTATATATCGAACTAGTTTAATAATATTGAACCTATTTTGATTTATATGCTTTTTTTGAAATCATTTATTTTTGATGACAGTTTACTAATGTGTGCTTGTGTCTTTTTCACAGATACGCCGTCGTTCCACACACATACACACACATACAACACACATACAACTCACATACAACACACATACAACACACACACTCCTCAGATATACTTGCTGATATATAAATGTAAAACAATCTCAGACCACAATAATCCAAAGAGCCTTTGACGACGCCTCGCTGTGTGCAGAGCCGAACTTCTTGTTATACTAACTTTGTGATAGTTTTACTTTTTTATGTTTAATATAGTTGATTTAAGATTTTTAAGAAAACGAACGAAACAAAGAGTCGCAAGCAAACCAAATAACAACAGCAACAACAAAATGCATTCCACAAGCGCAACATCATCATCGGCCACAGCGTCGGCGTGCAACAGGTGCAAAATGGGCGTTATGCTGCTCCTGTTGATGGTCAGCTTTCTCGGCTGTCCGGCTCTAATTGAGGCCTGCTCCAGTCGCAATGTACCCAAGCCACGTCCATCGATCTCATCATCCTCATCGTCCATGTCGGGCATGGCACTGCCACCCACCCAGTCACCCCTAAGCCCAACAACAACAATGCGAACAACGACAACGACGACAACAACAACGCCCCGGCCAAATATAACATTCCCCACATACAAATGCCCCGATAACTTTGATGCCTGGTATTGCCTGAATGATGCCCATTGCTTTGCTGTGAAGATTGCGGAGCTGCCTGTCTACAGCTGTGAGTGCGCCATCGGATTTATGGGTCAGCGGTGTGAGTACAAGGAAATCGATGGCTCCTATCTGCCCAAACGACCGCGACCCATGCTGGAGAAGGCGAGCATCGCCAGCGGTGCCATGTGTGCCTTGGTCTTCATGCTCTTCGTCTGTCTCGCCTTCTATTTGCGTTTCGAGCAGCGGGCGGCCAAAAAGGCATACGAACTGGAGCGTGAACTGCACCATCAGGACGAGGATGCTGATGAGGATTATGATGGGGCCAGCAGTGATCGGGAGCAGTGTGAATGCTGTCGTGCCCAGTGCTGTGCCGGCGGCGATGAGCCACTGGTTATGCTGCTCGAGCGCAAAATGGTGCCCTATCATATGCGGCTGGAGCACGCCTTGATGTCCTTTGCCATCAGGCGCAGCACAAAGCTATAAATTATATATAACTATATTTATACATATATGCTGACAGATATCTGAACAATTTGCCTTGCCCCGATGCATGTTATTATTATGTATCGAAAGTCTTAAAATGCGATCACGAATTTCTATGTGCTTTAGTCGTAGTTTTTAAATGTTTTCAATTATGTATTTGTCCCAACTACTCCTACTACTACTACTATTTATACATGTTAATTGTAACGTTTGTATTCCAAAAACAAAAATAATGCTATAGTATTTTTTGATTTGAGATTGAGATAAATACTCCATATATGTATTACTAGACTCCAAATCCACATTCAATTTTTTAGCGCTCGTGCGTGCTCGAATATGTATTTTTATACCTTATGCTAGAGCCTATATATATATATTTATTTTACTCTTAAGAGTCTTAAAACCATCCACAACAATTATCGAATGAAAAACACGCAAAGTATTATTTATCGCACCTAGATATTACATACGAGAAAATTTTTTAAAATAAAGATTCAACTGCACTTGCATACTATTTATGTCAAAAGAGCATATCCCAAAATGTAATGTCTTCTATTTTTGATATTAAAAGTGGGACGATCTATTTTGGGGGTCACAAGGTTTAGCGGAAGAATGGGGAAAGTCAAATGATTCAATTTTAATACGATCGTTTTGTAAATTGAGATTTTCTGGTTGGTTCTCAAGCCCGTTATTGGTATGGTCAGCAAAAACTGTTGCATACTTTCTGAAGAGTGACGAGTTTCATTTGGCCAAAACATTCAAATTTTCAAGTTTTGTGTAAAATCAGGTTTGTATTGGATTTGTAGTGGAGGGAATAGGTGTCAGTCATTCAGGAAACATTTATTAATTTGTCATTCGATAAAGCTTTTCCATCTGCTATTTAAGTTTAATCCCATCCCTGCTCTTTCAAAATCGTTTTAATAAAGCATAACAAAGTCTATTCTCAAAATAAAATGCTTATTAGAGTCATATTTCAATAACGAATTAAACGCTAGTGGTAATGCATATAAAAGGTATGTAAGAAAAATATTCACGAGTTAAACTTATATTTATTTGTAGTACATAGTACCGGACAGTGATTATGAAGATCATAGCACAGGCTTTATATTTGTTTTTGGATTAGTTTAGTGATTACAACATCTTTAAGGCGAAAAAAATATATATATTATGTACAGATGTCGAAATGTATTGCGGTCTAATTTAAAAACAATAAAACTAAACGCTCATACTTGACTTGGATAGAAGCTCGCTTATCGAAATTGAGTCTTATTTTCAATGGAATCTAAAAATTTAGGTTGTCCAGCATAGTGTTTCTTAAAGATAGATGTGTTCCACAGTCATCAGAGGACCACAGTGGAAAGCCCTATGGATTCCGACAGAACTTCCATGTCATTCATAATGACTTGTTCATGAGTACCGTAAACACTTCATTTATGGATCAAACATACAGTCATACTTAAAGCTAAGGCGAAAGCATCTTATTTATAGCGGCTTTGAAATAGTTTTCACTCGAATATAGAGTGATTTCAGTGGGCCAAGGCTGGAAAGGAGCAGTGAGATGAGTGTTAAACACTTCATCAAGATTTGGAGATCCGCTTCGGCACGTTTCGTAAAATAACCCGTCTGGTATCCGTAATACTGGGTGACCAATGCAACAACAAAGCAGGCGACTCCCAGGAAATTGTGGAATGCTTTGCTTAGCAGGGGCGTGATCAGTTTTTTAACCCGCATCGAACAGAGAGCAGCCAAACCGGAACTCATGGCCAAGAGGCAGAGTATGAAGGCAGTCAAGCCTGCAGCGGGAGTGAATAACAAATTAATTTGATTATTTACAAAAGTACACTCAGAAAAAAAGCAATATACATTATAAAAAGCCTACCTTAAGCGGCAAGAGTAAGTCATTCTTATGATGCAGAAAGTAAATTTGTAAAATTGAATTTTGTTGTTTTCCAAAAAAGAGTATTTGCATTTCTTAATTTCATGGTGGATTTTTCTAAAATTGAAAAGAAAATGTGTATAATTTCTAGGGGGTTGATTTCTGTGTGCGTACATTGAAGATTTTCTTACGTTATGTCATTATTATTAATGATAGCCATTAGACATTAGTATTTATATAACTTAATGTGAAAAAGAGAGCATTATTTTCTGAGTGTATTACTACCCTTGCTTCTCTAACTCACCCAATATGCCATGCGTTGATTTGAGCAGGAACCCATTTTGAATCATTTTGATTAGAGCCCCGGCGGCGCCACAGCCACCGCCCAGGATCATGAGTATCCAATGGATTGTTGTTTTTGTGGAACGCTTGTAACTGTTGGTTAGCACATTGCCGCTATAGTGGACCATAACACCCTCGGCCATGAAGAAGGAGAACTGCCACAGACACATCCTTAATATTAATAGAATTAATCAACTCCTGCTAGAGGATTCAACCTACTCCAATGGTGACCAGCCAGACATGCAATCCGGTGCCCTCGAGGCCCGTGCGCAGTGTCAGATACGATATATAGATGGTTATGAATCCGATGCACATCTGATTCAACACATTCAAAACGTATTCCAATTGCTGCAACGGCTCCAACTGGGATTCCTCATTCACTGAACTCTGCGACATTCTCGCACAAGCGAAGCTTGATCTAAAATGTGCATAAATTGTACTCTAATTTAGCGAAATATATTTTTGGTTGTATATCGAACTAGTTGAGTAATATTTAACTCATTTTGATTTATATACCGAAGGTAGTCAGAGTATATTGGTTTTGTGCAATGTCCGTCAATGTCCTTAAAGCTTGAGCCTTGAAAATTGGAACATAAACTGTTCTGTGCACGCGTCAGAAAAAGTGTCAAAATTAGGATGCTACGTCCACTAGGAAGGTAGGAAATCGAAATGGAAAAGTTTAGCGATTTAATTTCGATACATCGTTCTATAAATATGCGATTTCCTGTTTGGTTTTGAGACTTGAGGTCCACGGTTCGTGTAAATATCAAAAATCATTGCATACTTTTACGCTGACAGCTAAAATGAAATAACTTTGATTCCTATCAATGCTTAAGAGTGCCAAGTATCAAAACTAGGGTGCTACGTCCACTAAGAAGGTAGGAAATCGAAATGGGAAAGTTGAGCGATTTAATTTCGATAGATCGTTCAATAAATATGACATTTTCTGTTTGGTTGTGGGACTTGAGGTTCACGGTTGGTGCACATAGTGAAAAACATTGCATACTTTTAGGCTGCAAGCTAAAATGAAATAATTTTAATTCCTGTCAATGCTGAAGAGTGCCAATTTTCACGCGTATCATTTGGCTAAAATATACAAATAATCCGGGGATGGAGGAGGTAGGGTTTGGTGTGAGTCATACAGTAAACATTTATTCATCTTTTCATTTATTAAATAAAATTATTCCAGCTGCTATATAACTTTAATCGCATCCTTTCTTGCTGTATAGAGAACATCTTTCAAAATCGTTTTAATATAACATTAAACAAAGTATTTTCAAATAAAAACACTTATTTATTCCATATTTAGTTCAAGAATTAAATGTTCATATAAGTATTTCATATAAAACATTTTTAAATGCATTGAGGTCTAATCTAAAAACACTAAAACTAAACACTCATGTTTGACTTTAATAGAAGCTCGCTTATCGAAAATGACTTGTTATTTTTAATTAACTCGACAAATTTAGATTGTCGAGAACTGTTTTTCTTAAAGACAAAGGCGTGTTCTACATTCATCAGTGGAGCTATATGGATTTCATCAGAAGCCCCAAGTCATCCATAATTACAGCAGAAAGATCACCAAATCGAGTAATACTCTTCAACATATTGAAGCCGCTTTAAATAAGCTGTGCTTTGCTTAGAATATAGTTTTATATGATATAGTTACCTAATGCTGATCATTATCAATCTTAAATGTAGTCAAATAATGAAGTTAGTAAGTTAGTTTGCATTGAAACAAACAGACAAAATTAAAGTTACTTCCATAAATCAAAATTCATTACATTTTTATTATTATGTTAAGTTAAAAACTTCATTTATAAATCAAAATTTAGATGTTACAATTATCTGTTGACCTAACTGATAGTGTCAAATGCGAATACGCATTATAATTCATATAAGATGTACGTGACGAATTCTTATCTAATTTTGCTCTGACTATGCGAAACCGATGTGAAAAATTCAAAGGCATTTTTATGTGGGGGATTCCGAAATGAGGTTTTGTTTTATTGGGGTTTTCACAACATTAAAAATTATATGGGATCGTATTAAATATAACACTCGAGTACAGCGATAAGGCGAGCTCAGCAGACAATCACTTAATACCTTATAGATTTGTATTATTTATACATATTTAAAGCTAAAGCGAAAGCATCTTATTTATAGCTGCTTTGAAATAGTTTTCACTCGAATATAGAGTGATTTCAGTGGGCCAAAGCTGGAAAGGAGCAGTGAGATGAGTGTTAAACACTTCATCAAGATTTGGAGATCCGCTTCGGCACGTTTCGTAAAATAACCCGTCTGGTATCCGTAATACTGGGTGACCAATGCAACAACAAAGCAGGCGACTCCCAGGAAATTGTGGAATGCTTTGTTTAGCAGGGGCGTGATCAGTTTTTTAACCCGCATCGAACAGAGAGCAGCCAAACCGGAACTCATGGCCAAGAGGCAGAGTATGAAGGCAGTCAAGCCTGCAGCGGGAGGGAATAACAAATTAATTTGATTATTTACATATGTAGCATGTGAAGTACACTCAGAAAAAATTTAACACTGAATTTCATTATTTGTTTCTAAATTCTAAAACATCTTGAAAGTAGAAAATATTTAGAAAAAAATTAAAATAAAGCACTTTATTTTTGGAATTGTCAATTTAGGGCAGATATTTCTTATTCTTAAAAATGTTTATAGATTTTTCCATTTTCTAAATTTGTGGGTGATTTTATTTTTTGAGTGTACTACTACTACTGCTTCTACAACTCACCTAATTTGCCATGCGTGGACTTGAGTAGAAATCCCTTTTGAATCATTTTTATGAGAGCCCCGGCGGCGCCACAGCCACCGCCCAAGATCATGAGCATCCAATGGATTGTTGTTTTTGTGGACCGCTTGTAACTGTTGGTTAGCACATTGCCGCTATAGTGGACCATAACACCCTCGGCCATGAAGAAGGAAAACTGCAAAGACACAAATCGATTACATCAAATGCAAATGGTAATACATTTCTAGAGGAGATTGAACCTACTCCAACTGTAGCCAGCCAGGCGTGCAGTCCGGTGCCCGCGAGGCCCGTGCGCAGTGTCAGATACGATATATAGATGGTTATGAATCCGATGCACATCTGGTTTAACACATTCAAAAAGTATTCCAATCGCTGCAACGGCTCCGACTGGGAATCCCCATGCACTGAATTGTGCGACATTCTCGCATAAAATGGAGACTCGTTGACGAATACAAACGAGGCTGTACGCTGTGCGGGATCCGGAGAGGGGTATGCTCTTGTAACCGCTCTCGTCGTCGTGCTGCCGTAGTCGACGACTCTCTGCTGGCTACTGCTGACCGACGGCAGATGCTCTGTCATCGTACCAAGTGTCAGTTACACGTTTCGCGGCGTTTATCAGCGCACTTTGTGTGTGTGTGTGTGTGTGTGTGTGTGGCAGTAATGTTCTTTTCGTGTTTAATTTATAACAATACGTTTTCTTGGCCGACCTATAATTGCGCTTATTAGCTGTTAACTATTGTCTGGTAGTTTTTACTATCAATTTATTGGCATACTATTAGTAACTACACCGTATTCACTGTAGTGTGAATTCCAATATATATATGTATATATATATATATATATATGCATTAATAAGTGTGATTTGTTGAAACGCCCATTGACTGTTTGGGATGCCGACAATAATTAAACTAATCTCAATAAACAACACTTACGAGGAACAAAGCGTTAAATGTGCATTTGGAAGTGTACACTGAGCAAAAGGGTGTACTAAAATTGATGTATTTATTAATTTAATATGAACTAAGAGTGAGACATTAACAGTGAGTAAATGAAGGAAACATGCTTAAAACATGCTCAATAAATTAAAAACCAAAACTATTTCATATGAAAACAAGTACATCCAACAAATATAAATTTATAGTTTTATAGTATTCATTTGCAATTTCTACATTGCTATAAGTACCAAACATTATTATTCTTATTAACGATTAATAAAGTAGGCCTTGGACTCCAAAACCAGTTTAATAGGCTCAATTTGATAAACAAAAAATTGTTTTGCGCGCCATTTGATGATCGGTTTTAAATGTTTGCTTATATATCTTAATATTTAAATATTTGTAAATAATTGAGTACTTTAATTTTCTGAGATGCTTGAAATTTCAGAGTACGTACTTGAAATAATATACTCCAGAATGGGTACCCACCGCCTCCTCACACTTACAACCCCATCGATATGTAGATTAGATTTTATACTCGAATCTTAGAAGAATAACGTGTGGTATACTTGGTTATTTCTTTCAGTGTACGCTTACAAGTATGTGTATTGCATGCATCTGGCATTGCCAACCACAAGCCGCAAAATAAAAACTAATATTTCTGTACATATCTACAGCTATATGCATAAGGTTATAACTTTATTGCTTGGCATATTATATTCCTCAGGGGAAGCTGCGTAAATACAGAGTCAGCATTATAGAGCAATAGCTGACAAATACTGGTGCTCTTTCGATTTGCATTGGAAACCTCGAGTCGAATATAAATATTAACGTTATTATTTGGGCCTTTATATCAAGGTCGCAGAAGGGCCACAAAAAAAAAGTATATATTTGTTTGTCCCTAAATCAAAAGTAAACTTTTTATGGTGTGAAAAATTAAATACACCAGCCCACATATTGCCTAAAATAAATTATATAAAAAGCTTATGGAACTTTATTGGGAATTGAGAAGATAATAGGGAATTTGTACACACTGAAATGTTTGTGCATTTTTTCTTCCTGGAAAAACTGGCATTACTCGATTTCCAGCTTGGCTAATTATTTGCAGCATATTAGCGAAAACAAGTTAAGAGAGTATCCAGTTTTGGTCGAAAGCAGCAAATGAGAACCAAGTAAAGTTATAAGCAAATTTTAAATGGAGTTGTTAGCGCTCTTTTCTTAATTCTCTGGCGAGAATCCGGTCTGGAATCTCAGGACAGAAATGGACGCAGGGGAAAGCAGATGGAGGCAGGGGTGGAGGCTGCCGCTGCCACCCAGTACATCGCAGTTTTAAATTGTTGAGAAAATTAATAAATAATTTAAGATCTTTTTGGTAATAATTTTATGTCAATAATTTCGATTTTATTTTATTTAATTAACTAGCTTAAATGTATCTTAAATATAAATAGGAACTGAACGATTTTTGTGCACAGCTTTAACCGCTGAAACTAATACATTTTTGATATAGCGACTTGATCGGTGCGATGCAGGTTAAGACCATGGCCAGCAGGGTGGCAACTTGCATGAGTATAACAAAATCCGCTCCTTGACCGCGGAAGATTTTGGTCTGTGTGTAACCGTAATATTGTGCCAGCGAGGCAATCACATACGTGGCCAGGCTGAGTAGGACGTGGAACGTCTTGTTGGCCAGCGGGGAGAACAGCTTCGATAGACTCCCCGCCAGCACAGCGACAATGCCACTCAGCAGTGAGATGAGGCACAGAACAAACGCCGCGAATCCCAAACGTGAATGGATCGTCACGCCAATTGACCAGTCATCCCGTATTAGCTGGACAAGGCACCCGGCCACACCCATGCCGCCCCCGATGATCTGGAGCACCACATGGATGGCCGTCTTCTGCTTGCGAGTGTAGCGCAGCGTTAGCCAGTTGCCATCGTAGAAGCACATCGAAGCCTCGGCCATGACGAATATGAATCCAAAGGAGGCCAACCAGACGTGCAGACTAATCCCACTCAGACCCGTCCTCAGACAGCTCCAGCTGATCCAAAACGTGACGAAACCGATGCACAGCTGATTCAGTACATTCAAACCGGCCTCAATATGCTGGAGAGGACTCGTCGTCTGGGGTTTCTTTGATGTCATTGTGATTTTATTTTATATTTATATTTTATATGTTTGTATAATATTTATTTATTCGAGCACTTCTTTTTATGCATTTGTGTACTGAATTATTGAATTATTTTAATATGTTTAATGTTGAACTGATCCTTGTTCAGTTATTAAAGTTTTTCGTTAATTTATTAAGTGAGGTTCGCATGGACTCTTGGTTGCTTTTCACAGGATGTTATTTTAGAGGTCCTTTAACTTTATATTCAATTAATCCTTGTTATTAAACTTTTTATTATATATTCGTGCAATTTAGGAGGTCCTTTTAACTTTGTTAACTGCTTTTACTATCTGATTGAGCACAGCTACTACGTCCAAGAAACAGACAACTAATTTGATGACACTTTATGGACTGCCAAACGTATTTATAGCGTGTACCCAGTAAAAATTATTAGCACAGGGTTATTGCAATTTGAGGTTGCATATATAAAAGAGTACAATTTTTACCTTTCTGCATTTTTATAAAGTGTGTAAATTTGTAAAATAAGATTTTCCTATAATGTAGTAAGTCCTTATCTGCAGTTAAGACAAGTGAACTATTTTTGTTGTTCCTATTTTCAATATATTTTATATTAATATACTATTTTAAATTATTTTCAACTTATAAGAAATTTATTGCAATAAATTGTTTCCTAAAGAGTAAAAAATATTTACGATGTACATCTTAGGAACATTTTCTGCTCTTGAGGAATGTGTTGAAATAAATTATTGACAGAAAAAAAAATTATTTGTGATGTTAATTTAAACTCTTTAGTTGCTTTTAATACGTTTTTTAAAATAAATTTTATAGCAATAAATTAAAATTATTTCTGTTGTCAATTTTTGGATGGTTTTCTCCTTTTAAGAAATTTATTAAATTAAAATAGGTTAAACAATTCAAATGAATTCTGTTTTTAATTCATGGATTATTTTTTACCTCAAATAAATTAATTGAAAGATTATATAAAAAAAATATAAAAATTATTTCTAGTGTTGATTTAAGGATTGTTTTCTTATCCACAATGAATAGTTTTTCTCTTATTGAGGCTGTGTAGAGGGTAGTACCTAGTCAAGCACTCATATCTATGGGTACGCCTATCAGTAAAAATGGTGCTTACAAGTCGATTGCATGGGTCTTAGAGGATTACAATTTGTATAATTATATTATCGCGAACGTATACAATACGTTTGGAATGTTTACAGTGAAGCATCATTAATCAGCAGCGGTCAATATAAATGTATTCGCTGAAATCTTTAATTGCATCACTTGAGGAAACCTATCCATTTTGTGCCCGTTAGCACGTTGGCTCTTCTGGGGCTAAGTGCATTGAGTTTTTGTTCCGGTTGTTGTTTCGATGGGAAAGCCACAGCGTGATCGACAGCCATCAGGGACTTATTCAACTGCGAGCACTTACTTTTTATTAATTACTATTAATGCTATTTTTGGTCAAACAGTTCAGAGTGTTAAAACCTTATCAATTTGCAAAACTGCACGTACTATGATAATGAACGTGTTGGCCAAGACATCGGATACTCATTGTGTATTAGACCCAAATACACAACTGTGTTCAATTTTACTACTGCAAAATGATATGAATGAATACGCTGAAGGAAACCAATGGCATCCACTTACTTCTCACCATTTTCAATTCTCAGAAATACATAGAGCATAAGACGTGTTTCTGATAATGCTAAATGTGATATTTTTTTTGACAAGAAAATACAACTATTTTTTACGGACCTTTCTAAATGATATATAAATCCGATTTGGATTTTTTAGACAAATTGTAAAGACCAAAAGACTCTTTTGGAGTTCTTAATGATCTCATTCAAATTGTCTTGGTAAACAAAGATAAACTTTCTCAATTTCCGACAAATATTTCGATGTTTTGATCGGGCTGTTGTTTAAAACATACAAAAATAGTTTTTCTAATTTAAATGTTTATTCGTATTTCTGTGAATATGAATCTCTTATATATTTTCCCAATTACAAGGTTCAGCAGAATATAATATAATCTCCACAAAAACAATTTTTGTTAATTGCTCTGCGGGTTCTTAACTGGATTAATAATATTAGCTTACCCACTTACCGTAGAAGACTTTTACTAATTATTCTTTTTTCTCGTTCCGATCTTAGAACCATACTGTGTTTAATCTTTTAACACAAATAAATAGGTGGGCAAATTAAATATTTTAATTGTAATTTAATCTGTCAATTTAGTTTTGCAGTTCCGACCAGGAGTGCCAGGAATTTTCTACCTTATTCCCTTCAACACTTGTATTACAAAACTATGCTGTCCATAATCAATTTAAAATCGTAAATAGGGCGATTATTTATATTTTTTAGAAATATTTTCAATGATAATGAAAGGCATATTTTTTTATAAAAATTTAGAAAAATTAAACAATGCAAAAGACACACAAAAACAGTCAAAGTGTGAAACTGGGAGTGCTCCGTCCACTAGGAGGGTAACAAATCGATAAAAATCGATAGTCGCAAATCGATAAAGCCACATGTCTTCCACAATTGAAGACTGCAGTTATCAAATTCGGTTGGTCGGTTGTTGGCGACAGGCGAAGAGAGCAGCTTTTAGGGATAGAACAATTTTACATTAAATAATCACAAAAGTTAATTTTTTTTATTTTGTTTGCATATATAAGCATATAGAACTATTTAAGATTGGATCCTGCTCTCAGCACTTTGGACAATCGGAGCCTTCACAAATGTCGCACAGCTTGGACTCGATTTGGTAATATTCGGTGGCCTTCTTGTTCGTATCGTAGTAATCGTAAAGGACAATCGGGGCAGGCTTCTGATTGGCAACGGCATGGGTCCTCAAGGCCTCGATTGGCAGACAGTTGACTTCGCCCTTGGCCAGGCTCTCAAAGTAGATGACCACCATAGAGTCATCATTTTTGGTCTCAACCAGCTGAAAGCAATCATGAAAGAGGGAGCCGGATTAGCTGAGCTCGAAGAGAAGTAACTGTAGTTGTGGACCTACCCGGACGCCCTTAACTGCTTGAATTTCCTTGAAGCTGTCCTCGTCGACCGTGAAACCGGATGGCAAGGACACCTCCAATATGGCCATATTGGATGCCTTGGCCTTGCCCTCCTCCACATACTCAACGCACACGCTCAACTCCAGTTTGGATGGCGGCGATTCTGGCTTGATGATCGTTTCAATCCTGAAGCTCGGCTTTGGATCCTTCTCAATTATATTGTACTGGTAGGCGATCTGCAGCAGAGCGGCACCAGTACCCTTGGCCTCATACGACAGTGACTTGGTGCCCTGCGGGAATTCGACGGTTTGCAGCAGCAAATCATTGTCAGCGTTCAGTTGAAGTTTTTCCGTTTTCTCGCGCAGACCCTGATTAGAGATGGCCACTTCCCATCTGGCCGGCTCATAGCCGGACTTTTTAGCGAACTTAATGAGTGCTTGGAGGCCAGCAATGGTGTCCTGTGTGGAGGAGAAGCCACCATAACTATTCCGTTGCGCCACCAGCCAGCGTATCGAATTCAGCACCGAGGCTGGCGTCTCTTGCTCCGTTTCGAGCAGTGCGAGCAGGGCATATGAAGTGATCTCGATGTCGCGACTGAAAATCCAGTAACACCAGCGTTCGCATTTGCCGAAACGCACCTTTTGCTCATCCTCGGCCCACCAGGTGCGATCCTCCTCGGTCTTGGCTAGTGCCTTGAGTGCGGCCACATGTTTGCCAGCATCGGCAGCCTTCACCTTCTGCAGGACATACGTGGCAATTGCCCGGGGCAATAGTCCCTCCTCCGTATTCACCGCATTTGTCTCGGCACTCAGATAGGCTACAGCCTTATCGATGGCTGTCTGATTGGGTTTCGGTTGCTCCATCAAAGCCAATAGCACATTGGCCGTCATGGACAACGCGGAACGCTGCGAGCTATAGAAATATTCGCCATTCTCAAAGAAGCTGCCATTCTCCGCCTGATGATTGATGAGGAATTTATAGCTGCTGTCCAGCTGGTTTTCGTCCACCTTGATGACATTCTTGATCTGGGCAAAGGAGCTCAGCACATACGCTGTCAGCCAGGTGGAGCCATTGCGCTCCGGATCCTCCTCGCGCCACTTGCCAGGACCAAAGGAACTGTAGCTGCCATCGTCATGACGATAGTGGAACATACGCTGATAGCCCTGCTCCAAATTGCGCTTGATGCGTTTCTCCAGTTCGGGCGTTAGCTTGTTCAGGCTCTTCAGATAGTCATGGACCAGATAGTTGGGCACCATCGCGGACATTGTCTGTTCACCGCAGCCGCTGGGCAAACGGAGCAAATGTTCCATATTCTTGACGACCGGACCGAGCAGATCGCCAACGAAACCGAATTCAACATGCTGCGAATCGGGCACAATATCATCGGGCAAGTCCAGCTCGAAGGTGTCCTTATGCTCGTGCACATCCTTCAGATTGACGAAGAAGGCACGATTCCGATACTCGGTGATCCCCTCGGGCACCACCTTGAGCGTCTTGTGGATAGCATCGCCGGCCAGCGGTGAAATTGCCGTAAACTTCAACAGTATGCTGCCAATGATCTTTGGACGCAGCAGGAAATTTACACCGGCTGCCGAATTGGCTTCCACACGCACCGTTTGGGAGCGCTTCTGTTCGCCAATCACCTCGTTTGAGATATCCACAAAATCGTATTCGTTGTCCTCGTTGTCCAGCGAGACCTCCACATCAAGGTTCTTGGGCAAATAGTTGAAGACGAGAGCGGGCACATTGATTACTTCGCCACGTTTCACAGAATACGGCAGACGGACGGACACAAAGAACGGCTGGAACGTTTTGATTTTTAGCTGATCATCGGTGACGGCCAAACCCTTCTCCGGATGCACGGCAAATGCTGTCACCACCCAGCTTGTAATCGTATCCGGTATTTTCTTCACCCACTTGAAGATTTCCGTCGTGGTATTCTCGATATCGTCGAATATCCAGGTCTCCACAAAGTTCTTGCGCACGACAGGAGCATTAGCAGCAGTACCAGCACTACCACCCACCTCAGCGTTACCAATGAAATGAGCTGCAGGTGCAGCACCAAAAGCCGCCGCGGTTGTTTGCAGACCATCACTCGCTACCACTGCTGTCTTGCGATGGGCGATTGACTGAAAGTCTGTAAATTTAATAGAAATAACATTAATTAATCAAAATGGCTAACAGTAAATCAATGAGGGAGTTGTTGGCATATTTCAGTATATGTTGTAGGCCATTAGGACAGAGGAGTTCTAAGGATATTGCGACGCATCTGATTCTTTTTAAGCCGACAAGTCTAATCTAAGAAGTTCTCTATCCAAGTCTAAGGAGATCTCTGATCATTTTAAAGCCGACAGGTCTGAATACTGTAAGTGGTCTGCTCACTATATGTAAGGAATTCTCTGATCTTATTACAAATTTGTAACTTTATGTATTCCACGTCAAATCTATTTTAAAAAATAAATACTTATGTGATCTCCTCAGTATGACTGAGGAATTCTATGATCCTTTTTAACACGACAGATCCACTCTATAATACGAATACAGTAGGTATCACTACATCTAAGGAATTCTCTGATCCTAATAACACTTAACGTTTTCGCCGGCAAATCTATTTAAGATCTACATAGTTTTTAATCTTAGGCTTCTTATGAACATCATCGGAACCCCTTAAATCATTATCTTCCTTTCTAAAAACATACTTCCCTCCTTCTGTGTCGGATTAGTTTCGATCTTCTATTTCTATTGAAAAATCCAGTACTTTGGGTAGGCCTATGAATATCCATTCATATTCCGTCCAACTAGACATTTCCAACTACATCTTCTACCCCAGAATCTTTTTATGGGATTTTTTGCTGTAGATCATCGTATTGATTCTCTCTCGCTCTCTTAACTGTCTTTTACTTACGTATACCATATTTGGGTGGAGTGCGATCATAGAAGAAGTTGGCGTTGGTCATGGTGACAACGCCGCTGCGTTCGCCCGGATAATAGGAATAGCCACCCTGCCAGGCTGTATAGGTACTGTAGCGACTGAGGCGCCACGAAAATGCATTTTTGCTGATATCGTTGTTGCTGCCCAGGAGCAGAACACTCTGATCGACGGCCATTAGGCCAACGAACGACATCGGTGCTGTCCTAATCTCCAGCTCAACCTCGGCGCCGGGCTTAACCTCGGCGGGTGCGGTGATATTAATTTGATTCTGCAACTTGACAATCACATGGAATGTTGTCTCGGCATAACGAAATTCGCCAGTATCATCCACATAGTAGACATACATCTTGCCATAGGGTGTCGTATAGAATGACGGCGTCATACTGATATTATACACGGTTTTTGGTTCACTGAGCACAACGCGTTCTGTGTGCAGAACATTGCCACGTCCGATGATGTTGTACACAAAGTATTTGAGCGGACGACTCGAATTGAGGGTCACCTGATATTCCTGGCCGATTGTGAGACTGCAAATGTGTGGTTAATTGAGATAGAAATCATTTTGTATTGGGAAAAACACAAGCACAGCTACAAACCCCCAAATGTCCTTGTTGGGACGTTGCACGTTGAGGTCGAACCATTCGTTTTCCTTCTGGGCTTCGTCGGGAGTTTTCTCAACATTCTTGGGCTCCCTATACGGATAGGTTGTGTACAATTGACGCTGCTCGTCCTCAAACTCTAGCTGGATGGTGTAGTAACGGGTGTAGTTCTCCATGTCCGGCAGATCGGGCAGCACCAAATTAAAGACAGCCAGACTGGACTCATTTAGATGGCTCTCGAATTCCAGGGTTTTATTCTCAATTTTTGGCAATTCCGATTCGTCACCGTATTGGCTGCGACGAATGCCCTCTGTGAACTTGACCTATGCAATTGGATTAAATGATTAGCTGGTTATACGTGAATTGAATGTCTGCCTAATGTCTGCCTCACCTTCACTGGGGTCTTAGTGTCCTTGAGCAGTGTGCCATCCACTAGGCTTATCTTAAAGATCATCTGGTGCTCCTGGTCCGGCTTAAAAGAGTAGCAGCTCTGATAGTCCGTACAGTACATTTCATAGCGATAGGGGAATATTTGCGTGCCAGACGTTTCATTGAGCTGAACACCCGTAAATTCCTCCTCAACGGTGGCCAGGATCTGGGCATATGTCGATGATGTCTTGTGCGGCAAATAGCTGGCAAATTCCTTAACATTAATATCAAACTTGGCCTTGCCATTGACCATGTCAGCGGAACGAATAATTGCATGTCCCGGTGTGTCTGTGCGCACAGATTTGCCATCCAAATTGCTCCATGTGCTCGACTCATCCGTGTGCAGATTGAGCACAACTTTCCCATTAACCGGTTTGCCGTATGTGTAACTGTGACCAGACAGACCAGACAGATAAAGATACAATTTCTATTTGGGCGGAGGAGAAAGTCAGTGTCCTACTTACTTGGCCTTGATCACCACCTGCATGTCGCCATCCCGTACAGACACCTGCTGTATGGCATCCATTTTCACGATGTACTTAGGCAGCACATATTTCTCCACACTGAAGTAGGCACGCTCGGTCTCAAAGGGATTCCCGTTCTGGGAGGTCAGTGTCCACGAGCCCAATGTGGCGAAATCGGACAATTCAAATTTGCCCGTATAGACACCGGTGCGGGTCTTGATGTGCTTCAGTTCCTTAATGCGATTTTTTTTTGAATCCTCGAACCACACAACAACTTCATCATCAGCATCTGTCGGCTTCAGATTCTCGTCCAGGAAGATGACGCGGTAATTGATTATATCGCCAGGTTTATATTTGCCCTTGTCCGTTTGCAGTGTCACATACGGCCGGAATTTTTCCCAGTTGAGTTTCGTGGCGTTTTTAAAATCCAGCCCGGACACACCCTCGGCGGTTAGCTTATAGTCACCCGACTCCAACGGGGGCAGCTTAAAGGTGATCTGCTTGGGCTCATCAGCGTTGGCCAACTCAATCGTTTGGGTGTCATTGTACGACGGACCCGTAATCCCAACCTTCAACGTAACCGGCTCCTTGGTATGGTGCACAGCCACAGCAACATTGTAGTCTCGATTTGAGTGTATGGTTCCCGGGCCAACTATGGTGTATTGACTGCACCAAAAAACAAAACACAAAAAAAATAGTTTGTTACTTAATTAAAAATAATCAGCATAGGTCGACATTGATTTCATTATCTATATAGACATATATATTTAAATACTGGGTCATCAAAATCATTAGCATTTGTTTTTCTATTTGTTTAAAATTTGACTTTTAATTAAACAGAGGTGGGCTCTGTTTAATCTACATACCTCATTATTTATTAAAAATATATATTTTTGTTGCTGGCTGCTTTATCAGTTCGTCTTAATTTTAGATTTGGGTGTTGTCCAAGGCTCAATAGCTAATTAAACTTAGTTATTTTATTATTTTTTTCTTGTTGTTCAATTTGCTAAGGTAAATATTCCCAGAACCTGATTCTGTCGAAACCGGCTCAGAGTTGCGAGAGAGTTATGTAAAAAGGCAACAAAAATGCAAACCGATGAAGACATTTTTTTTTTTATTTTGGCTCATTCGAAGCGAAGTTCAAAGCACTTTGCCTGGCTTCTATTTGACCAAGAGAAATAAACTACAAAGGCTTATTCAATATACAAAAATAGTATGCATATATAGAATACCTGATCTTGCTGGAAAAGGTTGGATTAGGTTTAAAAATTCAAAAACTCTCACAGCCTTAAAAAGTAACTAATTGCTATTGGCAATGAACAATAATTTAACAACTCAAAATTACCTAGAAATTGTATAAGCAAATAATAATAATAAACGGGTTTGTTCAGGGTAGAAACACTTTAAAAAAAATTCATAAACATGCAAAAGTACTTAAAAAGCGATAAATGTGAATTTTTTATTAAAAATAACACTCGAAAAAATAATGTGAACTACACGAAAATATATGTATAAAAACGAGACATTTAAAAAGTAAAAAAAGGTGCTAATGAGATAAGCAAATATGCATAGCAAATAAGCATTAAGTAAACTCAAAATCAAAGCTATATTATATAGAAATACGCTTTAACAAAGGTGACTTTTATATGAGATCTCATTTCTATTTGCTTTCCTTGACAACGAACCGAATAATGCAGTTATCTTATACATTAAATGGAATATAACGGAGATATAAGTAATTAACTTTGTATCGATTATTTGAGAACTAAAATTAATGAATTTAATTGATTTTAATAAAATTAATAATTATTTTTGACAATAGCCCCGACATATTTATGAGCTTAAATTAAAGGTCACTAGCCGAGGCAGTTAAATGTAAATATATTTATATATATATATAACTATATGTATATTTAAAATTGTAGTGAATTTGTGTACTTACCCTTCGCATTTGACTGGTTCGGCCATTTGTAATAGGAGCACCAGAACCGCACTAGCGATGACACCAAAAGCGTCTAAGCGTCGCATTATTTTTTTTTTGGGTTTTGGTTAACGGGGAGTAAACGAGAAAATAGCAACAACTTGTAATTGAATAGCGACTTGTGAACAAATACAAAAGGCGGTTGGGAGAAAAGCTCAAGCAAGCGATGCCACACAACCTACCGGGCTCAGAGCTGAGCTGCGACTGGTTGAGGCGGTGACACACGGGATTTGTTTATAAGTATCGATGTGCGTATGTGTGCGTCGGCTAGACCAGTCTAAACGTTCGCTTCGACGCCGACTGCGACGCTGGCAATATGTATATGTGTATTTGTGCATGTACAATAAGAATAATAAAAAAAAAATACTCGATGATAATTAAATTGAACAAGAAATTGAAGAAGACTACTTGGATGACCAGATTTATGGATTTCATGAATGTGAGTGTGTATGTTACGGAAAAAACACACTATTAAAAACACACTATTAAAAAAAAAACTATAGTTGCCGGAAATCTTATCGCCAAATTAATGTATTTACTATGAAATGACAACTTACTAGGAGGTACGATTTATATAAGCTCTGTTAAAAAATAATATGCTGCTCTAGAGCAAATAATCTTTTAATTAATTAGACTTGTAAATTTCACAACTTTTTAATAAAGTAAATAAAAATATTAAAATATATTGATTAAGTTTGCTACAAAACATCATCAAATTAATAATAAAAAAACTTTATTAAATAAATAATAATCGTAAATTAATATGTGAATATCATTGTATGAATATTTTTTAAAAATTCACAGAATATTACATTTTCTTGACTTATATAGTCAGCTTTCAATTAGTTTCATCACATTTTCACAAAAAACATGATAAATGATTTCGCTTGACATATCTGATGTTTTTTTACACTTGTATTTTTAGATCAAGATAAGTATGGCTACATTATGTAATAATGTGAGTCAAAACAAATTAATTCACTGCATGTCATAAACTAAAATCGCAATGAACATATTGTTCCAAACGGCTAATTATATTTTTAAATTCGACGCCGAATAATCATATTGTACCAAATGGCTAATTATATTTTTTAATTCAAATCGGGTTTTTTTGCTGCTTTTGTGTTTTTACTCTGATACCGAATGTATCCAGAGCATATTGGTTTTGTCATGCTGTCTGTCGGTCCGTGCGACAGTATGAAAGATAGGGACTTCTCTTAAAGATAGAGACTTCTAACTGTGAACAGATACTAGTCTGTGCCCGCGTCAGACAAACTGGCGTGCTACGTCCACTAGGTGGCTAGGAAATCGATCAAAATAATAATCGAAAATCGATAATGCCACATATCTTCCACTATTTGAAGACTACACTCCCCAAATTTAGTATGTTGCTTGTGATATCGTTAAAAGATCGGCATATGACACGCCCCGGCTCTACAAGTCGGAAACGAATATATTTTTCCCTCGGTTTTTAAGTTAGAGCCATCAAATTTGCTAAGTATATTACTGGAAACCATCTTAAGGAACCGACAAGATATATGGCCACGCCCACGATATTTCTGAAAGTGTAAATCGATAAAACAGCATATCTCCCGCAATTTTAAAGATAGAGTCGCCAAAATAAGAAAGTAGCTTGATGGTAGCATTCTTCAAATATCGACATATACATTTTTAGACCCAGCCCACACTCGCCGCACCCAGGAACTTTGGCATTACATATCTGAAATGCGCATATCTTTACAATTTGTAAGATGAAGTCACCAAAAGGCAAACTTGGAGAATACATTACTAGGAACCTCCCTTAAGTATTTGCACCTGTTATCAGATAACATATTGTGACCAGAGTATTTCGCAGTCGGTTAAGCCCAACTGCAACGTTCTCGCGCTATTTTTTGTTTGTTTTTGTTGCTGCTGATAAGTTGAATCAGTGCTTAGCACTTTAATTGTGAAATGTTTAGTGTTCATTAAAGATTTTGTTTTTATCACATGCGAATAAAATTAAATATGGTACATTGATTTATCAAGTTTTTCCTGTTTTCCAATTGGCCATGACGTATTCTATTCACGTACACACACACACTCACACACATGCATACACATATATATATATATGTATATATATATATGTATATAGATTTTCCTAGATAATAATTGGCGAAGTATTGGTGACTGGGGAATTCCGAAAATGATTTTCTTGGAACCGCGAAATCTGTGTCGCTTTATGCTATTTGTTCGTGCAATGTTTACAAATTTATTTGCTTATTTTTATTTTTTTCATACTTGCAGCTCTTTGTTGTGGAGTTGAAAATGCTTTTTGTTTTATTTATGAGACACTCAAGTAAAGTCAGCGCTTTGATCGGGAGTGCCAGTTGAACAAAGCCGGCGAACGATATGAATGACAGCTGTTAACTGAACGGTGAACGCTGTTCTCTCCGTCACTCTTTGCTTACTACCACCTACTCTCTTTCGCGTGTGTATGTGCGTGGTTTACGTCCGTTTGCCTTAGTGTTGTTTTTGTCTTGCTATTTTTATGCACAAGGGAATTTTTCACTCAAATGACGTCATCTGTTGAACAGTTTCTGTGTTTTGTATTTCACATTGTCATGCAAGAAACGATATTGCGTCTTTTTGCCTTTGCTAGAAATGTAAATCCCCTTTTTGATTTTGGATTTTCCAGTGAGAGTATATGCGCTAAAAATGTCAATTGGATTGCGCGGGTCAGTTATCGAATAATAATGGTATTATTCTTAATGTAATAAGAATTAGTAATTAATAAAATTCAAAAAATTATTATATAAAGTAAAAAAAATAGTTTTACTTAAAAAGTGAAAAATTGTATAGAAAATGTATTTTTGTGTTTCTATAAATTTACAACAAAACAAACTGATAACCAAAATTCACACCTATTAAACACTTAACTACCCCAAAAGAGATCAGCATCTGCCGTAACTTTTAGCTTTTTTACGTTCGTTTTCGGCTGTGCCTTTATCGACCAGTTGCTTTTCGCTGTTATTTCATAACATTTAATGATATGACTCATGGCGCAAAGCGCTCTTGTTCTTAACCAGCTGACTGCTGCCAGTCAGAATGCACGACTAATTAAAGAGAACCGGTTTCGAATGCGCCGAAAATAACATGAAGAATGCATATGTATATGTTTATGAGTGTTGTGAGCAAGTGAAAGATTACCAATGCCGCGATTGGCGATCAGCTGCCGCCTTTTACGCCCCAAGGTGAAGCACGTGTAAAACCGCTGAGTCATGCTCCATTTGTTTTGAAAGTTTTTTTGTTTTTGCACACACACACAAACATAACATGAAGTTCTCACTTCTGAACAGCTTCAAATGCTCTCTGGCATTCAAAGCGCGCAGTTGCCTGTAGAATTAACGGCTCCTGAAACTTATCTGTCTGCTGAATGTGCACGCTTTTCGTAGATTAAAAAAAACTCAATAACTGTAATAAAGTAGAACAAAAAGATGGCGACGAGTGTGCTACAGGGTTGCAGTTCTTCGGCTATGCGCGATGTTTGCGAGAGCACAAATCTGCTGGACTATGTGGAATCCGTTGTGGATCGCATCGAAAGCACTAATTCATCCATTGGCACAAAAACTCGTATATTTGTGGATCCCTCCGCGGCAATGATTTATTTTGGATTTTGCGCGGTAATTTCGCACATTTTGCTCGCTGGCATCACTTTGATCATTGTGCGCAAATGTTTAGCCCTGAAAATGGAGCATACAGCGGGACATGCCTTCTACTGCACAGTGGCTGTAAGTTGTGTGCAAACAGCCTAAACTATATTTATTATTTTGTCAATTTTTAATTTTGCAGTTTGTCTTCTGCCTGGGCGAGGCGCTTTTGGTGCGTCACAGTCGATTCCTGGAATTGTGGCTGGGCATTTTTAATTTGAATTTGCTTCACAGTGCTTTTGGCCTGCTCGCATTTGGCATTGGTGTTGGCGGTGTAACCATTAAAACGTTACAAAAGCTAGAACGCAAGCGCGAAGAGCCAATGGCAACTGTAAAACACTTTCGCAGTAATCATGGATTCTTTGGTGAGAGAGTGAGAAGTGAACTCGACACATACAGTTTATTTACATATCTTCTCTCTTACATAGGCATTGTTGGTTGTGTGCTGCTGCTGGTCAGTGTTCTTAGCGGTTTGCCGCTCTATTTCTACACATTCAAATGGCTGCAGCTCGTGCATCGCTTCTGCTCTCTCGGCAGTTTTGCAACACTGATGGCATCGCAGATGTTTAGCTATAATACGGGTTTCGCACGACGTCAGTGGAAAGCCCGCCACGTTCGGCTGTTCAAGCTGTTTACATTTATCGTTACCATTACGACAATTAATTACGAATTTAGGAGATTCACTCGTGAAATTGTCACGTTAATTGCCAGACAATTCGGCAATTGATATAAACAGTTTTATTTTTAGTTTTTTTTGTTGTCTAATTGGGCTGTTGTCGATATTTCAATTTTCATTTTCGTTTTAACATATTGATTTTTACTGTTTTCTGTTTAATGCACGATATACCATTGAATAATATAGTTTTGAATATTTAGGGCTTTTACATTCTTTAGATTATATATAGATAATTATTCATGTATCTTTCGCTCGGTAAAATAAATGGAAGCAATTCACCAAGAATAAAAAACGATTTAATTTTGATTATATTTTTTTTTTTGGTTTAATACACCAGTGGATAATATAGTTTTGAATAATTACGGCTTATACATACATAGATACATATATTTTAGATTAAACATAGATATATATTCACGTATCTTTCGTTCGGTAAAATAATTGGAAACAATTCACCAAGAGTAAAACAAACATATAAGAAACAATTTAGCATAATTATGCCTGAGGCTGCTAATATAGAACATTGTGAATATTAAAGTTAACCAAATGATAGATATACGACAACAAGGATCAATTGCGACCACTTTGCGATGTGTGCATTATGTCCAATGCAGCTGGTATGTTGCCCTCCACAGACTCCAACAGCTGCGTCAGCCAAGCGCCTTCATTGCTGAAACCCATCGCCATCATTGCGTGTACGGCGGCATTAATGCGTTCATCTACGGAAAAAATGGGAATGTTAAAAAAAAAAATGTTACAAGCGATTTTAGACAATTAATGGAAGAGGCTAATAGTGACGTAATGCGTCTCCTTTTAACAGATGCCTGTTAAGCAGTCGCTGTGCAGTTTGGTTTCTTCTCTTTATATATATATTTGCATTGAAGTAACTAAATATTGTAGAAATTAAATTAATGTGACTGGTACTAGAGGTACCATCCATAATACTAACTAAAACAAAAACCTAATAAGGATACGGTTCATTGAAACTATGATTTCAACTGACGCTAAGAGCTATGAGACCTGTAAAACTTAACAGCTGTTAAATGTGGTATCTCAACATAACTTATATCGCCACCTACAGCGAACCATGAACAGGCCACTAGTAATGTAACAGGTTAACATCTGTCAAATAGCATTGCAACGTAACATACGATATCGATATCGTTATCGATCGCTATCGATGCTATTAGCAGCTTGAACAAGATAAATTTGAATTTTCAAGAACTATTTTAATTTAGCTTTGTATGCTATTTGATGTTGCTCAGTGCTACTAACCATGATGGTAGACGAGCACTGGACGCCACTCCTCGGCAACAGTTGTGGGGGCAGGATTAGCTGCTGTTGTGGCTACCCCATCCGTTGTTGAAGTCGAGGTGCTCACCGTATTCACCTGCGATGTTTGAGTGTGAGCCGTGCTCTGCTCGCGCTGCTGTTGTTGTTGCTGTTGATGTAGCAGCTGCTGCTCTTCCTCGTTGACATGCTGGCGCAGCATCTCACCCAACTGGACATAGTCGTGAGTTGGTGAAACAATATCCGTAGCAACTGCTGCCGGTGCTGTTGCTGTAATTGTGCTGTTGTCGTTATTGTTCAAATTGATCAACGCATCCGAGCTGGAAACGTTGACAGTTGGCGTTGCCGTGTTGTCAATCATTTGCCAATCCTGATCCAAGCTCTCTGATCGGCTGCGCTGCTTCTCGGCATCGGCATTTGAAGTTGGAGTCGGCATAGCTGGAGTTGGATCTGTAACTGCAACTGGAGTCGGTACTGCAACTAGAGTTGGAATTGCAACTGGAACAGGAACAGGAGCTGGAGCTGCAACCGACACTGGAGCTGAAGAAGTTTCAGCTGCTGCTGTTGTGGTCTCTGCGCCAGCTTCCGTCTTTTGCGAAGCTGTTGAGCCACTGGATGTGGAGGATGCCATCGATGTTTCTGCACAACCAAAGGCAGCTGCCTCGCTGGGATCAATCATTTTTGCAAACATTTCGCTAAAGTTGTTCAAGATCTCGATGCCGGCCCGCACATACTCGGGATTGACCATCTGGGCCAAGTTCTCCAGGCTAATAACGGGTGTGGAAGGTGTGCTACCAGCAGCTTGAGTAGGAGCAGCAGCGGCGGGAGCTGGAGCAGATGTTGCCTGCTGTTTGGGTTCCTCCTTGGGGCTGCGTGGAGCAGCGACGGGTTCCTCGGTAACGGTTTCATCCTGAACAACAAATGCCTCCCCTTTTGAATTTTGTGATTTAGCCTCAGCAGTTGCCTGCTCAGCTGGCTGCTCCTTCGGAGGAGCTGTAGCTGTGGCTGGTGCAGCCTCCGACGTCGTTGGAGTTGTGTTGCTCTCCGGCAAATTCATCATCATTTCCATAAATTGGGAGAAGACGCCGCCACTGCCACTGCCAGCGCCATGACGACGTGCATGTCTGCGATCGCGACGACTCTCCTTGGGCCCATCAGCAGCTGGAGCAGCATCTGGAGGTGAGCCAGTTGGCGTCTCAGCGTCAGCACCCACAGTCAAATCCGAGAAGGGGCATTGACCCCGGAAGCGACGATGCGAGCGACGATGATGCGAACCTGGGCCACTTATCCAGGCATCGATGACACTGGGTCCTTTGTTTTTGGGCATGCGGAGCATCAGATGATTGGGATGCTTGTGTGCTCGCTCGCAGCTCTGGCACAGATCAAAATTCGGACACTGCACGCACTTGTAGCGGAAACCAATGATTGGCGCCAAATGGCACGAATCGCACTCGACCCCGTCGTGTATGATGAAATTGGTGGGATCATCAACATTTTCGGGTGTAGCTTCAGCTATCTTCGGCTCGGCGGAATCCGACGAGGAGCATATCTCGGGCCCCACTTGAATACGCATATTGTCCCCACATTTCTCCTTGAAAATAATATAGTCCGACATGTTGGCGATCTCGATTTCATCACCATCGTTATCTAAATTGCGAAATGGAAAATAATAATATATTATTCATATATACATAAATATATAATGAATGTTGTAGGTCTTCTTTCTTTCTTTGTCGAGCAAAAAGACTACAAATAGAACCAGTTTCTATCTAGTATACAGTTGCGTAAGAAATAATAGGACCACTACGAATATTTTTCTGTTATTAATGAAAAAACAAATTTGCAATATTTTCAAGTGCTGATTTTCTATATATATATTGATTTTTGGTATTCCACCTAAAAAAATTTAGTGGAATTCCTCCTGCCATTCTTTTCTTTTCTCATTTGAAAAAGTAGCAAAAAAATAATAGCACCTTTTATGGAATTTTATAGAACTCGTTTATTTATAATTTGCACATATCAAAAGTGGTGATATTATTCTTCATTTATTTTCTTGCTTTTTCTTTCTCCTTTTTTTTTATTTTAAAAGAATTTGAGTTTGGTTCCCAAAACGTTTTTATAAGTTCCTTAAATTTATAAATGTAAAAGGGACACTTGAAAGTGTTAATATTATTATTTTCGCAACTGTGTAAATTAGACAAATGAGTTTTTCTATATGTGGTAAAGCTTGTAACGCATTGATAAAGAGACTTGACAGAGACCCCATAAAGTATATATATATATATGTCTGATCAGTAAATATAGAGGCATATATATATATACATATATATATATATATATATATATATATATATATATATAGTCTGTTTACTTATATGAGAACTTGTCGCTTGATTTTAAAGGTATCTTCATGAATATTATATATATATTTTAATTTCATCATATTATATATAGTTTTTATAAGTCGAAAGTTGAGTTCTTTTGTTAAGTTATATATAAATATAAAACTGGTTGATTTACGTTATCAGAAAAATATACAAACATAATTAAATATGTGTGTGGTATATCGAGTGAATCATGCATTTGATGGATTTTCTTTTTGCCATTTAGTTTCTGTTATCGATTCTGATTCTATTCAAACTGATACGCATAAATATTGTGAATCACAATGGCCAAATGGAGGAGCCCATTGTACATATGTACATACATACATATGTATATATGAGTGTATGCATTCAAAATAGTTAACAGATTTGCAACTTACTTCGCAAACACAGACACATTTGTAGATAGACGCCTTTGTCTATGCCAATTGATGCACACATAAACAACAAACAGACACACACATATATACATACATATATATATATTTATATTTGCACACTTGCACCTGCATTGATTTCACGTTTTGATTTGCCCATTATATCATCGACCACTATAAATTGATGTATATTTTACTTACCTATCCAATATGTCCTGAATTTAAACACAGGCAGTTTGCTATCCTGGAACAGGAAATGTTTAATTGCCTCTTGGACATCTGCATGATGCGTCGGCAATAGAATATATGTATTCAGCTTCCGCGTTGCACGCGCTGCTCCAGCATCCTCAATGTTATAGGTGATTTTCAGGAATTTCTCCGCCATAATGCAAATTTTCAGCTCTTTACACTTTGTAGAAATTATTTACTTTTTGTGAAATTTTGTTTCAATTGAAAATATTATTTTTTTATTTCGCAATTTGTGTGTTGCGTTCGTCTACTGCGTCGTATTCGTTCGCAGTACGTGTACAAGCGCAATATGGCCGCAGGTTCGGCTTTTATATAGATAGTGCCTGGCACACGAAGGTTCTTGAATATTCTCCGAAAATATTGTCAAATCACTGTCGGTCGCTCTAGTGGATTGTTTCTGAATGATAAGTAAAAAAAAAAAGACTTGAAAAGTAATGCCAAGCTGGTCTTCACCATTAACCGATTAATCGAAATCGGTAGTTTTGGAGCTGCCCCGACAGTGTTGGTTAATGGTCGTCTGCTTGGCAATTATCGTGTGTCAGCCCTGGTAGCCACAAGAATTAAATTATGTTGGCGCTATTTTTCAAAAATTTATTTGCCATGAAAAATTACAAGTTAAATGTATGCGTGAAATGAATTATATCTCAAATTAAATATGCAGTCAGTTGTGCGTGCGTCGCAACTTTTGCAGCAGCTGGAACATATGCAATTTATTGCTGCAAAAATAAAAGTAATTATATATTTGACTGATGCTTTAGCTATAATTTATATAGATATATATATACCTAGGCGAGTTGAGCAGTTCATCATTGGCCTGTTGTCGGCTCTCGATATCCTTTTTGGGTGCTGGTATACTTATAACGTGTGCCGTTGCCGCATTCGTTGCATTATTTTCCGTTACATTATTTTCCGTTACATTATTTTCCGATGCATTATTTTCAGCCAATATTTGAAAACTTCTGGCAGGTTTTCGAGTCGTTGACTTAACTGCCAGTGCGTAATCTAAAAGGTTATAGTCGTATTTATATATTGTAATTGTTTTAAATGTGGATTTTGCGTGCTTACCCAAATATTCCGCGCCAAGTATTTCCATCCAGGACGAACCCTCACTGTTTGGCAAACTGATGACGAAGTCGTCGAGTGACACCTTCCAATTCTGGTTACCCTTCTGCCGCTGATCGTAGTACCGCTCATCCACCTGATAGCCATCATCGTCATAGTCGTCATCGTAGAGCTTCCCAACTAAATCGGTGGCAAGGCTGCGCGTCTTCAACGGCTTCGGCACTGCATGGCCAACAACATGCAACAGTAGCAAGACGAACAAATGATTCGTAAATTTGCACATTCTTCGTTTCGTGTTCTACCAGTTTTTTCTATTTTTGTTTTTTCGCTTCTTATTCGCGTTCAACAGGACCCGACCGTTGCCGTCGGACAGCGGGCAACGAATGAACCCGCTGCCATTCTGGGCAACAGAACACCTCCAGATGAGCCTTTCCACTTCAGCCAAGATGAAACAAAAAACAAAACCCGATTTATGTGAATAGAATGGAATAGATATAGATACAGCAGAGTGCAGTTCAATGGCCGAAAGACTTCCGCATTGTGATGCGCATCAAGATTCATCTGAGAGCTGTCATTGGCCACAACCTGTAATGAAGCAATGCAAATCAACTGTGCAGCCTGAAACTGAGCTCATCTTGAGTTCGTTCATGATACCAAAATATCTATACAAAATATATATATATATATTCATTTTAACCCGATTTATGTGAATAGAATGGAATAGATATAGGTATAGCAGAGTGCAGTTCAATGGCCAAAATACTTCCGCATTGTGATGCGCATCAAGAGTCATCTGAGAGCAACCTGTAATGACGCAATGCACATCAACTATTCTCATCTTGAGTTCGTCCATGATACCATTATATATTACAAAAAAAAATATATATATATATATATAAAGTAACGATAATTTTGATACAACTGTTGAAATTTTTATTAATATTTAAGATATTGATTGATAAGAGTTAGACAAAGATTTATATTTTACATGTAACACAAAAAAATACATTTTTCAATTAGAAAAAGGTTTTTTTTTATATTTAAAATATAGTTAAGAGTAATGAAAAGTTAAAAAAAGTAACCTAAATATAAGATAAGCGATAGATAAAAAATTTAGCCTGATACTATTGTCTTAGGATTCTAATATATGTATAATCACTAACACATTTTAAAGGCTTTTAAGGCCAAATTAAAAGCGTAAATTATTTAGGTCCACAGAACTATGGTAATTATGCAAGCGTGTTCGCTAGAAATATATCGAATGAAATATTTTAAAGATTTACTATAAAGATAAGCGATATATAAACATCAAAATGTTATATGAACCTTCAAAATTGAATCTCATTATTATATTCGAATTATAATATATCATCACCAAAAGCAATAATTTCTTAGGTCCACCCTAAAGAGCAGCTCCAATGCTTCCCTGTCAGAATTATGAAAACTATTCGAGAAATGTGTCGAGTAAGTCGCACTTGAATTGATGCTTAATTATATGTGCAAACTTGCTTAGCCCATTAACCCAAAATTTAGTTGGAGAAAAAAACTGAGAAAAAACACGTAAGTCATTGTTGGAGACGTTCTAATTACTGGGCTCGTAATACGCTCCGAACTTGGCTTGTTGTTGTTGTTGTTGATGTTACTGCTGCTGTTATTATTGTTATTGTTTATTGTAAGTATTAACGGCGTCTCGCCGTTTGTTTTGTGTGTTGAGTTTCTCAGTTGTTCAGCAATTTGTGGCCAGGGTCAATGACCAAGGCCAGCGATCAGCTAAGAGGAATGCGCCTATTCCCACAGGAAGATGCTGCTGCTACTATCAGAAACTTGAAATTCCATTTCCAAACCACAATATTTTTTTCCCTCTATCTTTTATCGTGTAGTGATTAAAAAAACTGGTTTGCAATTGAAAATTGCAACGTAGCATATTTAATGGTGACTGGCCTTAGTCAAAGCAATTGTAAATGTTATTTTCTTCCCCCATTCTCCCCCCCATTAATTTAGACTTGATTTATCCTTCAGCGCATCAACACAGATTTAGCGGCCTCTCTCTCCCCCTATTTCCCCCTATACTTGACCTGTCCTTCAGCGCATCAAATCCATTGTACAAAAACATACACATTTAGCTCTCTCTCTCTCTCTTGCTCCAACCTTAGTCAAAGCATTTGCAAATGTTTTCTTTCCTCTATTTTTCGCCCACTTGATTTCGGCTGTGCTTATCCTTCAAATGTAATTCATCTCTCTCTCTCTCTCTTTCGCTCTGGCTTCCGCTTGCCCATCAATAAATTCCCCTCCGATTGGTCTGTTAAATTACCCATTAATATGCAAATGCTTTGTCGGCCCAATTTGAATTAATCAAAAGTTATATGTAGATTTTTATTGTGTAAATCTTAAATCGAAATGCATTGCGATTAAAAAGAGTAGCATTTGTTATGATGAAGTAGCCTAAAATCGAATGGATTCAAAAATGATGCTCAGTCTCAGTAGCCCGCGATCTGGCGACAGGCGCCATAGCTATCCCGTCGCTGCCCCGGCGCACAACGGGCCAATCCATCCCGGAGCAGAGTCTTCGATTCGGCCAAAGCATCGCCGAGCAGCTCAAAGCTGAGCACGTCCGCTTCCAGCTGATCGGCTCGGGGCATTAGGATCGGTGTCGGCTCCTCATCCAGATGCCAGTTGCGCGACTCTGCCTCCTTTACAATATAGCCGGGCACATCGATCGGCGGATAGAGAATATTGCTGTGCTGCACTGCATCACTCCGATACAGAGGCACACTGATCGATCGAGCATTGGAAGTGGATGTGGAACCCAAGGAATCGCTGCCAGCTAGTTGATTATTATCCACGAAACTGTTGCCCAGCAGCGAACGTGAATTGCGATAATATTGCGAGGCAGCAGCCGGATTGGAGGAGGCGGAGGAGGAGCTGCTTCCGCTATTGCTCACTCCGCCGGATGCTGGTGGCAGTGCCTGTATTAGTTCCGGTTCCGCTTCCAAATGATACGGTCTGATCAACTGCGGCATGGGAACCAGTTGTGGCGGCAACACATCCACCTGCTGCCGCTGCAAACGTGGCTGCAACTGCAACTCCTCGTTGGCCGACGAGATGTCCACATGGTAGGGGGTGCGTCCCTCAATGAAATCCGGCAGAGCCGATGGAGAGATTGGCTGATGCTGTTGGATCTGCTGGAGTTGTTGTTGCTGTTGCAGTTTCTGGTGCTCATAGAAGGTTTTTAGTGCCGCGGCCTGGGTATTTTGACGCTTGTTGCTGGTCCTGCTGCGGCTGCTGCTGCCGCCGCGACCGCTGCTAGTTTTGTCAGCGCCATGCAACGTGGATGCGGCCAGCATTTCGAGTAGACTGTAGCCCTCCTTCACACCAGATGGTATTAGCACAATCATAAAGTTATCGAGATCGGCGCGAATATTGTATTGTCCCTCCTGCCGTTGATCGTAGGTAATCACACGGCGACGCACTGCATCCTGCATTTCTGGCTTCACTGTAGCCACTGTAACAGCTTCTGTTGCCTCATTATTTGCAATCGAATTCGAATTCCCATTCGCAATCGAATTTGAATTCTCATTCGCAATCGTATTCAAATTCGCATTTGCAATCGAATTCGAATTCGAATTCGAAATCGAACTCGAACTTTGACTGAAGCGGAGCACCGCTTCCGTTTGTGGCGCTGGCTTTGACGCTGACGCCAACTGCAGCAGCAGCAGCAGCAGCAATAGCGTCGGCAGCGTGAAAGTCTGCGTAAGCATTTTCCAAAAAAAAAGTACCAACAATAGCCGCTCGATTTAGTTCTATGTTCTTAACGCACGCGCTTCTCGCTTGCAACTGATTTGAGGTGAGCAACGCCAGCTTTAAAATTGACGTCGACGCCAGCGCATGCGCAACTTTCATATTCTGCTACGTCTCTGCTTTGTTGCTTTCTTTTGATTCTCATTCTGGTTTTTGGTCGTTGTTGTTATTGTTATTATTGTTGCTGTCCTTTGTGTTGCTTTTATTTATTCGTTTGCTGTGCCCATTTCGGTTGCGTGGCTTGCGTACGTCGACGTCGCTGCCACCCGCGCTACTGCTTAACTGTTATTATAGAAAAAAAATTATATTGCTGCGCAACTTTTGGATTCTCGCTGCGCACAGTGGAACGTGAATTAGATTTTCACACCAATTAGGCAATGAGGAAGCATTTTATTGCGTAGACACAAGCTAATCGATGGAGCACGTATTCAGATTGATTGATGATTGCATTTGTTGACAGCTGTGCAAACCCTGATGACTGTCGTGTGATCCCTATTAGATATCCGGTGTCATTTATATGTGCATTCTTAATCCAACCTTACTCCAAATATATAATCTAATCGAATTGGGCTCCGCAAGCAAACGGGTATTATCAATAAGATCGGCTGATAATCATTTTGGGAAGGCTTTCAATCTAGTTGCTAATTAATGAATTTATGGCGTATTTTTTATTTTGAAAATAAAATGTAGAAAACGAGTTCGAAAAGTCAAAATTTAAGTTACAAACTTACAGACTGAAAGTTAAAATAAAAAAAGAAATAATCAATCAATTACAAACTTAAATATTTAACATTAAAAAAAGGAATTAATAAATGTTAATAAATATAATTTTGTATTCAAAAATCTTTGAATTCTAGCAGCAAATTAATGAATTTATGGAGTATTTTTTTATTTATTAAATTAAAATTTAGTTAACGAGCTTATAAAATAAAAAAACCAAATTTAAGTAACAAACATTAAAAACGATTTAATAAATTTTAATTCGAAAAACTACAAATTTCAATTTAAATTACAAAATTTAAAATTAAGAAAGGGAATTAATAAATTTCAACTTCATTAAAATGTTTCGGTCCGAATCCGTAATTGTGATAAGAAACTCGTTTTGGGCAGGGGACTCAGTAAAAAGTTATTTAAAAAACGGTTTGCTCCGATTGTAATTTGCATTTCTGAAAATATAATTTATTATTCAAAATTGTTGTCTTTTGCTGTTGCTGTTGTTGTCTTTTTTTGCACAACTTGAGGGATGGAGGGGGAAGCGACATTCACGTAAGTAGTAAAGTAAACATTTATGTGTTGCATTAAGTTGTTTTGTAAATAATAATTACACAGTATGCGTTTAAATGATAAGAGGTCTTGGCGGTTATCTTAGTTAAACACGTGTCACCATTGAAGTTCCTTTTCATTTTGAGTTTTTTTTCTTCTTTTTCTAAAATAGAACATTTTTAAAATAATACAAATAAATTAAGCACATCTAGAGTATGCTATTACCATACATACATATATATATATACATAAATATACATATATATATACATAAATATATATATATATATCTAGCATCATTGAAGAGTTACGACACATGAACACTAAAAACACTGGCATTGAATACGGACTATAACTAAATTGATTATATAATAGAGTAGAGGAAGCGAGCGTTTTTTTTGGGCTAAATCAAGTCTTTAAAAAATGTGTGTATGATCTAAAATGGAAGGAAAGATTTTAAAGTGAAATGAAGTCAATGATTTATATATTTCACTGGATGATATATATATAAATATATATATATATAGAGAGAGGTCCAAACTTGTCATGGAAACAGACATTCGAATAATTCAGATTAAATACCCAAACAATTTGCAAAGTTTTGTTTTCAAAAATTATGGCTACAACTAATTTAAATATGTAAAAATACTCTTCGGATAGTTTGCTTGTATGTGTGTGTGTGTGTTGCCTTAAGGATGATGATCCTTGCTACCTGAGCGATTTGCTTGAAATGAAGCGCTAGCCTTTAAGCAAACTAATATCTGACAAATGACAAACCCAAAAGATGAACGAATCAAATTAAGAAAAACAAAAATTGCTAATTTGCTTTGTTGTGGTTGTTGTTGTTTGCCTAATCCAGTTTGCGTGATGTTTGCGGCTCCTCCTTGCGCTCCTGCTGGTTCGTCTGGCTTTTAATGTCCAGTGTCGGCATCCGCTTGTGGACGGTGAAGCAGACACGATTGAAGTGTTCACACATCTGATTCACCACGCTGGCGCCATAATGCCAGTGCGTCAGCGTCGTCACAATCAGCAGCATGTAGAGCATTGGACGCTCCAGCACCGGCAGCCAGAAGCTGGCCAGGATCGACAACGCAAACATGAGCGTCTGCCAGTGCCAGGCCTCGCAACGTGTCACCGACATTTGGGAGACGATCAATCGGCACTGCAAGTAATGGAAACGTAATTAAATTAGTTCCAAATGCTGGCTGTATTAAGTATATAGTTGTATATAAATAAATGATTCCCACACCACTTAAGATTCATATATAATATATAAATTAAATTTATATATTCTCAGAAATCGTGTAATTTAATTTTATTATAATTTGTTTTGTACTTTGTGTATTTTTTGCCTTGGCTGATATTGGTCGACATTAAATAAACGAATATATAAAAACAGCCATCTATATTTAATTCATTTTTAACTAACTAATAAGCATAAGCAAAATTTTTTTGGTTTCGAATTATTCAAAAACTATTCTAAAAGAAAATTTAAGCCAAAAACTTACTGTCAGTTTTCGTTAAGCCTAAAACTATTTTCCATCGCTTAATATGATCTTTATTCTTAAATTGCTTCTTTTATTGTGTAATATTTTCTAGACAATGATTTCGATTAAATTTTTTGAAACGAACTCAGAAAATTGTTGTTAGTTTTTCTAGGAATTTGAGTTGAGTTCAAAAATCCAGTAATTTAAATCAGAGCAATTGTTGCATGTTCAGATAACTTGCCACAACTGCTCCTAGTCATTTAACGACCTATCCACTTGGAGGCTTGAATTACTTTAATCAGTGGATCACCTTCACGTGGAAAGACGAAGATGCCGCGATCCTTTTTCAAATAGCGATAGGCGCGATGCTGATACCAGCCATAGATTTGATTCTCAGTCATTGGCTGCGCTGTGGCATGCTTGGGCACATAGCTCTTGGGCGCATCCCCTTCTGTGGTGGCATCCTCAGCTGCTCCCTTCTTATCGAGCACTTCACGCATACGCCGTACATCCTCATCCGTGCAATTGAAATACGGCCAATCGTGTCGGGCATAGAACTTGAGCGTCAGCGGATACTCGGCACTCGACACCGTTATTGGTGAGGATGTAGTTCCCCTTTGCTCATCTTCCAATCCACCATCGACTTCCTGTCTGCGGCGTATGTCGGCGGCACAGCGTCTTCCGCCACAACAAAATGGTGGCATTATTGAAGAATCTCTTTGGTTTTTGCACTTCTGGAAATGTGTTTTCTACTTTTGAAGTGTCAGTCGAAACGAATAAATACTTTCATAATTTTCTCGTCTGTCGATTGCCATGAAATCCATAGCCTTTGTCGAGTTTATTTGAATTTTGTTTGAAATTTGCAGAAGTAATTTCTTAAATAGTATAAATCAGTGTGTCATGCCGGAATTGGAATCGAAAATGCACGTTAACCGATTGAAAGTCAGAATCGGAATCAGAAACCGAATTCAACATTTATGAAAAACCTAAATAAACGAATTGATATTTCGAGTAGAAGGACTAGTTTCATACTCGTTAATATCATGCATCTGCTTAGCACTTATTACTAGGTCATAAATTTATAAAATAAAATCAAATATTAATCGAACAGATCGTATCGGAACTTAAATATTATAGCGAAATATATTAAGTCAAAGTGTTAAAGCATAGAGAACTTCTATTCCAAATTTGAGGTGTCTTCGTTTAGTCTCTGAGATTTGCTTATAGAGGCGAAGAGGCAGATTGATATGGCCAGATCAATCTCTATATATAACTTATGGAATGGAAAGAGGATTGCTATAGCCTGTTACTGAGCTTAGCTATTTTCAAAGTATACCTTTGCAGACCTCACTCCCCTGCAGATAACTCAATTTCATTAATTTACTTATTCTTTTAGCGTACCGTGAATAAATAACCAGGTACTAATAAATAACCGAACACCGTAAAAAAAAGATTGGAAAAATGCCAAATTCTTTATAGCATTTTGTATACTGTTCGCACCATAATCAGAATCGGAACCTAAATTCGTTTTGGTCTAAATTGTTTAGCTGGCCAAATGAAATATAATTATAACAAAAGAATATTGCGTTGAAAAGCTTTCCGTCTTCCAATTTAGTTTATAACACAGACCAATGTGTGATTATATATTATCGGCATCGACCTTGCCCCAAGCAAAGGGGATTTCTGAGAACGCTATCTATTTTTTTGGCACAGTTTTAATATTAGTATACGACACTTTTTGTACACGCGTTATCTGTTAGGCCTGCCGCTATGAAATATGTTGTTTATTAGCCAAACAATACGCATACATATAATTGCTCTCTTAAGTGACTAATAAAACTTGACACTTCATATCTAGAGTGAGTCATGGGCCGATAGCAGATTGAATTGTACTACAGAAAGGTGGGTAAGGTAAAGTGAGATTGTAATGATAATAATGATAATGATGAATTTAAATAGAAAAGTTTCCCTGATTGTTTGGCGTTGAGAAACTTAAACTTACGCTGACGTTGGAGAAGATGGTGCCGCTTAGCATGAACATGGCGCGCGGATCCCTTTCCATGATGTCATTGGGCGAGAGCAGGGGCCAGGTGAGCAGCAGCACGAAGTATGCCACAAAGGGCCACATCGGACGTATCGCCTCCGTAAATGATAACAAACGCCCCGTGCGCTGAGCATACGAACTGTAATCATCAAAATAAGTATAATTAGTATGTTGAGTGTGGAGAATATTTTGGAGCGACTCACTTGTAGACATTGATAACAACCAGGGGCAGATTGGCCATGGCACTGATATGCAGCACCGCCTCCATCACATTGCCCAGGGGCAGCGAACCCCAGCTGCCCAGCGGCAATTCAAATTTCCAACTTTCGAAGCCCATCCACCAGGTGACCAAGTACATGGCAGTGCTGCCCCACATGCTGAGATCATAGCCCCAGGGTAAATACAATACGCCCGTATTGTATTTCTCCCAGTGCGATACGAAGAAATTGAAATAGACCGTCATGCAGACATAATACATGCGCATCGGACGCACCGAATACACATTGCTCCGCCCGAAGATGCTGTACAGACACGTGGGTATCAGCATTGCCGTGTACGAGTCCAAACCATGATCGAACAGTTCGCCCAATGGCCCCGACAGCCCAATACGACGCGCTTGCTTCCCATCGATCCCATCCAGCGTATACGCAATGAATATATTAAATGCACAGCTGAGCCAAACCCATTTGGGTATAGGTGTTGTGCCCACCTCACCCGAACTGGCCTTGAAATTCCAATCGTAATAGGAGAGAAACACCAGATTCATCACACTAAACAGGAAGCCAAGGAAGGTCATCAGATTGGGCGCAAACCAGCGCGGGAAGAACTAAAGTGCATTTATCAATTTCAAATTATTTTTTATTATTTAATATTATTGATTTTCGAACAACAACAACAATAAAACACTCACCTTAACCAGCCAATTCCAAAATGGATGCATTACATATTGGCTCAGAGGCGAGGTGTCTATCGCACTATACTGCTTGTGTTTAAGAGAGAGAGAGAGAGAGACACAGAGTAAAAGAGAGAGGAAGATTGTTTTGTGTTTTATTTATGAACGCTTTTTAATATGCACAACAAACATTTCGCTTACCTTGTAATTGTCAAAGCCATTGATTTGCTCCCTTCTCAGGTATTTATAGTCCAGCAATTCTCGTACACGTTGCATTTTCCTCTTTTAGTTTCTTCTTTGATGTGGCGTGTTTAACGCACGTGCTTCCTTTATTCTTAGTTTATAAAATATAATTTATTACAAGTGTGGAGTGAGGGGGAAAATAACAGTCGACTTCTTGTTGCTCAATTGACAATTGATAGCGGCCTTTACGTTAATTGCCAGTGCTAGTTCACTACTTTTATGTTGTTGTGAGTTGGCCAGTTTTGCGAACAACACGTATTAATTGACAACAACTTTGAAGCGTGCACAGTTCGCTGTTATTTTCCAATGCAAAACTAACTTTGCCGGCTGTTTTTTTCTCGTTTCAGCCAAACACACACACACACACACACACACACCCAAACACACGCACACTTACACATGGACACACTCAGCTGGGCTGCATTTGGGGGTTGTTTTGCAACACACATTCACCTTTCTTTGTGTTTTGCTTTAACGATGGTATCCTAGGGTTGGTTTTTTTTAATACACTAATTTAATTTTAGCTGCAAAAATTCATGAGTTAATTAATAGCTTTTGCGTGTTAAAGCACAATTAAGTGTCTCGACCAATGTTAACACTTATTTGCAACAGGGCTGCCATCTCGACTTAAATGCGCCACAGCTAACAGTGCTGAAAAACACGAAGGAATCATGTATTGTATCGAATAGTTTTGCGGTTTAATTGAAATTCTTGATGGGCTTTATTATTATTATTGTAGGACGTTTGGAAATTCGTGTTGTGTATAGTTAACAAATCACATTGCGTACAAAAAAACTTATATACTCGTATAAAGTGTAACAAAATAGAATTCGTAAATAATGCTGGCATTAACCAAGTCGCGTAACAAAGGAGGAATATAACAAAAATTCATTTAAATTATGCTAGCAAATAGCATATATAGTTGATGATTATTTGATGACTCTAGGCAGCTTTCAACTACGTATTTTGTATTGTATTCGTTTTATTATTTCTTCAAGTTGCGTTTACGTATATTTCCTGGACAGCCGCCAGCGGACAACAGATGGATTTTCCAGCCACCATCCAAGGGCAGATGCACATCATCATGGCACAGCGGACAACGAGCGGCGCCTGTTTTGAGTTCTAAGAGAATTGAATAAATAAATTGTGCTTTATTATAGGAGAGAGTTATTGGGCATACCACGACAAAAGTCTTCCATTTGATGGAGTTCGTAGAGCTGCTTGTGCACTGACTCCGTGCAGCGGGCGCACATCACATAGCTATCCTTTGCCTCGCATTCCGCTAGAGAAATCAACGCAAATTATAATAATTCACATGTATATGAATATAAATGAAAGTCTTACTCGTTAAATGATAGTTGAGGGCGGCTACTTCGAGCACCTGGCTGCATTGTGGGCACTTGGTGAGAAACGGGCACGTTTTCCAATAATGCCGATCCAATTGGCTGGCATCTCCGCCAGCACAACACCAGCCACAAAACGGACAATTGCTATCGGAATAAATGGAATTAGGAATGGGCAAATGACTGAGTTAAGCGTCTGACATACATTTTGGGCGTTGTCTCCTCCGTTGACTCCGAGTTGGAGGCGGATCCTTTGCGCGAATTTGAGGTGGAGAGCATGGAACGCTTGAGTTGCTCATTGTACTGCTGTTTGCCATTGCAGCTGACGAATCCATTGTCGCCGGCAGTGCCACTTTTGCTGCTGCTGCTGCTCGTTGTGGGCTGTAGAAAATCGGTGCCATTGCTGCAGGAACTGTGTGCGTTGCCATCCGTATATTTGTTGACCTCCAGCAGTTCCTGTTTGCGCTCCAAATCGAGCTTATCGAACTCCGTGAACAACTGGCGATAGAGCAGATTGCGGCGCGTAATATCATCATCCGGTGGCAACTGTTTGCGCACCAGACGCGGATTCACCTTGTAGACCAGCACCAAAATGCGTTCGGCCACCTTGCGCACCGGTTCCGCCGGATGATGGATGCCCGAGCAGCCGCAATCGGACAGCGCCCGACACGTCAGCCCACTATGCTTATCGGTGCTAATGCCCTGCGTGTGCACCAGCTGCTCCAGCATCTGCAGCCGACTCATCGCCAGCCGCTGATGGGTGCCGGAGCCGACGCTGCGCGAGAGTGCCGGCGCGACGAGATGCTGTTCTGCGACCTGCGGACAGGCGGCAATGCTGAGTATGGTGTGCTGGGCGAGCGTATGCAGCCGGGCCGATGGATCACCCGATTTGGCCAACAGTTCGGGCAACAGACGATCCACACAACGGGCCACCTCGCTGGGCGACACACGGCCCGGCACATATTCAAGGAACAGGACACGCACCGCCTCCGTCGCCTGGCTAAACACCGAGTAGACGGCATCGCGTACAGCACGGTGCAGCAGCAAGGCGGCGCTGCGTGCCACCTTATTGGGACTGGCCGCATGCTCATTGCTGGGCAGCTCCGCAAGGCCGTCCTGCTCCTTGAGAAAGTTGCGCAGACGCATGAGGCCATCCTCGCGATCCTGAAATTGACGCGAGTAGAATTGCTCAACCTGAACAGGGAGAGGGAGCGTAAAATAATTAATTTAGATTTCAAGGAGTGAAAGTGGGAGTTGGAGTGCATCTTACCATCTCACTGCCAAAGACCAGGATGGGCAGCGCTGCCTGGCGACGCTCGCGATCATTGAGACGCGAGCGGCTGCGATTTGGGTCCGCTTCGAGAAGCGCATTGCCCTGGCACTCCCTTAAAAATTCATTAGTATTTGAGCTAATACAGTTTTTGTTTTTGAACGGAACAACGGACAACGTTTACACACGCCGTATATAGAGAGAAATGAAATGAAATATAAAATGTATGCATCAAAAATACAACGACGACGACAAATTAACGGTTAGTGTTTTGGGTTTTTAGAAAAAACAATCGATTATATTTTATGTTGTTTATCGTGTCATTTATCGCTGTCATACCTCATCATGCGGTATCATGCTATATTTATGTTAGTACTATTCGACGACAACATCAACAGTAGCTACACATTTGCTTGCACTTAGAGATGGGCGCTTGTCGTGACACGAATTCAAAAGGCATAATGAAATACATAAATGAAAATAAAAAACCAAAATCATTTAAACGACTAATTAAATTAAAAACTATTATAAACAAAAAAATTAATTAACTATAATGAACACATCATAAAAAATACCATAGATCTAGTCGCGAAATTTGTCTTACTTTTTTTTAGCTTTAAGTCCAATTTACGAATCAAAAACCCCTCTCGATAATGAAAAACTCTATATCAAAATAACTGTCAAACAGGTTGCGAAATATTTCGCTGCGGAATTCTGACTACCGCAAAACTAAAATCCACAAGTTTAACTCACTATTGACCTGTGTGGATTCTGTGAACAGCTGTTCGAGACGCTGTCAGGATTATGAAATTTGATATATTTTAAACGGCGATTATCAGCGTGATAATAGCGGGAAGTGAATCGAAATGAAAGTAGTAAATTATCAGAGAAAAAATTATTTTTTAACGATTAAATTATTCAAAAAAAATTATTTAATGAAAAAGTCTAATTGCTGGATAAAAAAAATCAATTAATCTGTTGTCTCTTAGCAGACATTTATATTTGTAGGTTCCACAAACAAAATATATTCCAATTCCGTCACCGACATTTTGCTTATCTCTAAACAGGCCCTAAATTAGAATACAACAAAATTTATTGAAAAAGAAAAAACTATTAAACGACTAATAAATATAAATATAGAATATAGTAAAGAAAATAATGTTTTGTGAGTCGACTTTTTCGTGTTTCAATCAGACACGAGCCCATCTCTATTCCACTATGCATATTGACAAAACTTACTGCCTTAGCGTGGGAATCGCTCGCTCCTCGTAATCCTCGTAGGAGTTGCGTGGCGCGCTCTTGTTGCGTCGCCTCAGCGATCCCTGGCGACTGGACATGGGCGAGCTGTGACGCGATGCCATCGGCAGACGCGGAGATTGTGGCAACTCATCGTGCGACTTGGCATGCAAATGCAGTGCAGAAGTTGAGGCGACAACGCCAGCGACCGCGTCATTGCCAACTGTCTCCATGGGTAACTTGTCCACCGGAGTACGCTTTGGACTGTTGTCGACCGCCTCGGCGAGAGCATGCGCCACATCCTGTAGACTGGGTGCGAGGGGCAGATTGGGTTTGCCACCGGCATAGATCTCACAGCTCTGATCGTTCTGGCTGACCGGACCCTCCGCCTCGAGCAGCTGCTGCACCTGTAGCTGCTTCAGCACACATGTGCGATACATTTCGATCTGCTCCTTGCGCAAGCGGGCCGCACTGAAATCCTCCTGTTGGACAGCCTGTCGCTTGGCCAGCGCATATCGACCCAGACGCTCGCCCGCCGTTCGCAGCGCCGTCATGCAAAGCTTCAGCTTGCGGGCATACTCAAAGCGTTCCGAGCTCACAGCCAGCAGCTTGCGCTGCTCCAGCTCACGAATGTGCTGCACAATCGACTCCTCGACATACATGGAGAAGAGGAGATCATCACATATGGAGGCGAGTGCCAGTTCACCAGTCGCCGTATCTATTGGCGGTGTAATCTCGCTG
Organism: Drosophila macrothrix; assembly: GCA_035042055.1. Lineage (NCBI taxonomy): Eukaryota > Metazoa > Arthropoda > Insecta > Diptera > Drosophilidae > Drosophila > Drosophila macrothrix. Next base: position 775,344 of record JAWNLX010000604.1, read on the forward strand.
CCCGCTGCCAGTTGCTCCTCGCCATTGTTGAGGGCCGCCGGTTCCAGTTCCTCCCCGAGCACATTCACGGCCATCAGTGCAATCTGTTCGCTGCCCTTGCTGTATTCATTGCAATGGGCGCCAATCAGACGCAGCTTAAGATGTGTGCCACGCCGGGGATTCACCGTAACGCTCTGCAGTTCACGGGATTTGTGATTGGTGTTTGCATTATCGGCGAGCGCGACAAAGCCAAGAAAATCAAAGTACTGCGAGGACGGTGTGCTTGGCATGGACTTGGGCGAATAGTGCAGCCAGAGCTCCACTTTTTCGGCTGCAAACGAATGATGAATGAATTGACATTCATTGGAATACAGCGAAACTTACGTATCAGATACTGGTGGGCCAGGAGTTGGATGCGATAGATACGAGCCGGTTGTTGGAAACGCAAGATTATGTCATGCGTGCCCAATCCGCTATCCACAGCACTGCGCCAGCCATGCACCGTTGGTCCATGTGTATTTAGCTCGCTGGCCGGGAAGCTGGCGTCTTCATCTGCAAAATTACAAAATAACAAAAATTAACCAGTTGCCGGCTGATTGCAAACAGTGTTGGTAAGCGGTGTGCTCAACACATAAACAAAAGTGCGGCATCAGATGTTCAATGAAGCAGTAACAAAAACAAAACAGAGACGAATTAGAATTAGAGAAATAACGATTACGTGGCCGCTCTCTCTCTCTCTCTTTGTATTTTAAGTAGGCTGCCGACGCAAAACAAGTTTAGTCGAAATTTGTAACTGTAGCGCAACAAAGCACAGTTAAATTCTAATTGAGTTTCTAATTATTTCTTGAATTAGTCACATAGCACATAGGTTGCCAAAGATGTCCCAAGATAAGAGCTCAACAGCTTCACCGCCATCGGCTTGGCTGCAAATCCAGAGCATATTGAACAGCATAAATCATATACTGATCTTTCTGGTAGCCGCATTCTTCTTTGTGCTCGCTCGCAGCTTGGACTTTCAGGATACGGCAATGCATATGTTTATGACGGGCATTGGTGTAAGTAACGATTAACTCAATTCATATCTGTGTGTTTGTGTGTGTACGTAATTGTATGCATGTTGTGTATAGGTACAAATGTACCAATTGGTACACTTTGCAAATAACTCTCATTGATATATGTACACAAAATTATTCGAATAGTAATGAATAAGCAAACAATTCACGTAAATAATGAAGTATGTCATTCATTAAATTTTCTAACTATAATTATAATTATTGTTGCTAGTTCAAATTTGAAGTTTAACAAAGTTAAAATCCAGTTAAAAAATAATAACCACATCATCGTTATCATATTGCATTGTGAAATAACGAATAAACTGTGATAATTAAATATGTCACCATTTAAAACCAATATATAAATATTCATTCAAATTAAACTTCCCATTTTTGCTAGCTGAAATTTTAAGTTCCCAGACTTTCATTTAAGTACTCGTTAACGCTGATTAAAAAAGACCACATCATCGTTATCATATCGCAATGTTAAATGACGAATTTGTTGTTATCTTTGATGTGAAAATTATAATGCAACAATGTACCTAAATACACAAATTATTAATTCAAATTACACCTCTCATTTGTGCTCCAATTTCAAGTTTCCCAGAGTTCCATTTAAGCACTCTTTAAAACTATTTAAAAAACAAATTAAAGAAAACCACATCATCGCACTGTTAAATAACGAACTTGTTGTTATCGTTGCTGTGCTGACCTTAATCAATTAAAAAAAAACCTTTAAAAACTGCTAACACAAATTACTAGTAGAGTTCAAATAAAGACCGTTGTCATCGTTATCATATCACGCTGTTAAATATGGAATTTGTTGTTATCATTGCTGACCTTTACACCTACTATATTCTATTTTATTTTTTTTGGTTTACAGTTTCATGTGCTAATTGCCCAGGCATTGATGTCGCACTACAAACTGAATCCGTTGACACGTTGGATATCGCATAAGAACAAATCCCGTTACCATGGCGTGCTGCAGTTGGTCGGCGGCTCGATGGTATTGCTGGGTGCCTTGGGCAAGTTCTCGCAGAAGGACGTACACCTGGACACCTGGCATGGGAGATTTGGTGCGTGTGCGCATAAATTGTACGCTTCACTGTGCAATGTCATAATAATAATAATTTGTTTTGACTTGCAGGTGTGGCTGCTGCTTTTGGCTGTGCTGCCAGCGTTGTTGGTGGCTTGGTGAACTTTTTCCAACCCAACTTGGTGGTGAAGGTGATGCCGCCCTCGGAGCTGCGCTACCGTCACAATCTCTTTGGGATCCTCACCTTTACGCTGGGCATGAGCGCCATTTTTCTAGGCTACAGTTCGAGATTTTTTACCCGCTTTGTGGATAATGAATTCATTCCGGCCATGATGTTGACCACCGTATTGGTCTACTTGCTGACCATTATTGGACCCGTCACTTCGCTGCTAACAAAACTCAAATACAGACAACAAAAACGGAATTCCACGTAAAAAAAGTAGGGTATCGTTTCAAAAATGGTGAAGGTTTAGAGGCTACAATATTCTGTCTCCGAGTAGGGGAACAATAAAAAAAAAATGCAGAAGAAACTTTGTAAAGCGGAACGAAAAAGTAATTTAAACCGTAAATTTTGCTGCGCTTGGCTGGATGCCAAAATAAAAACTCGTTGTCTGAATATTTAATTGGATATTTGTGCAGACGCCAGAGTTATAAAAAGCATCAATCTGTCCTTATAATAATGATGAATGCTGCAGAGATTTTGAGGTAATGATAAACATTCAGGTAGAAAGACAATTTTTATGCTTATCTTCTTAAGGTACATATAATGCATGAAAACCATTGAATAAATTTATGTAATATTAATGTATATAGTGAAGTGATTAAATTAATTGCCATGCATTTACAGTCGGTCGCAACTCAAGTTTACTTTGTGTGTACAATGTTGTTTAATTTAGCGTCGCACTGGGCGTATGCGTATTTTTATCGATTTCTCAAGTGCACCTCAAATAGCGCGCGTTGCTCTGCGCTCAACTAAACACCAGCGATAACGGTCACTAAAAACAAAATTAAGATAAAAGAAAAGTTCAAATAAATATCGTTAAACAAAAACGAAAGCAGTAAAGTAATAAATTGTCGTCTGTCTGCGTCTGGTTTGGCTGCGTTTGTTTACCTGATGCAAACACCACATTAAATGGTATTTTCTTGGCCATTGCGAGGAGGCACACTACCACACAACTTAACGAGTACACAACAATTATATTTCTTGTTGCCGTTGTCAGCCTCAAATGCTTGATGCACAAACTAAAGAACTAACGCGATTTAATAAGCGGCCCATGCCGTAAACGCGTTTGCACAGTTGCAGCGATTGCATTCTATTGATATCGATATCGAGTAACAGCTGCTTGATAAACGGTGTTGGGCAACATCCCCACAAGCGATTACCGAGCGAACTGAATGAACTGGACTACTGGTTCACTGTTCAATCGAACAGTTCGACGATATCAAGTAACAGCTGTTTTTAAATTGGTGTTGGGCAACACCCCACAAACGATTATTGAGCGAACTGAATGAACTGGTCTGCCGGTTCGCTGTTCGATCCAACAGTTCGATGCAACTCTCCGTGGAATAAGCAAAACAAAATGCCAGCAAATAGCCATAAATACAGCATTTTGCTGCCCACATACAATGAAAAGGACAATTTGCCAATTATCATCTGGCTAATTGTGAAATACATGAAAGCCAGGTGAGTTTTGTCACTAGTCACGCTGTGTGAGCAATTGATAATTGAAGCTTGCTCTTTTTTTAGTGGCTACAATTACGAGGTGATTGTCATCGATGACGGCAGTCCGGATGGCACATTGGACGTGGCCAAGGATCTGCAGCGGATATATGGCGAGGAGCGAATCGTTTTGCGGCCACGCGCTGCAAAACTGGGCCTGGGCACCGCCTATGTGCATGGCATTAAGCATGCCACCGGTGACTTTATCATTATCATCGATGCCGACTTGAGTCATCATGTGAGCATTGATTTCTGACGTGCCCAGTGATTGAATGATTGATATACATGATTGATATATTTTTGTACAGCCCAAGTTCATACCCGAGTTCATTGAGCTGCAGCAGAAGGGTGATTATGATATAGTTTCGGGCACACGATACGCCGGCAATGGTGGCGTTTATGGTTGGGATTTCAAGCGCAAGCTCATCTCACGCGGTGCCAACTATCTGACCCAGGTGCTGTTGCGACCCAATGCCAGTGATTTGACTGGGTCATTTCGGCTGTACAAGAAACAGGTGCTGGAGCAGTGCATCGCAAGCTGTGTGTCCAAGGGCTATGTCTTCCAAATGGAGATGCTTATCCGTGCTCGCCAGCACAATTTCAGTATTGCCGAGGTGCCCATAACGTTTGTGGATCGCATTTATGGCACCTCCAAGCTGGGCGGCACCGAAATCGTTCAGTTTGCCAAGAATCTACTATATCTATTTGCCACCACCTAAACGATTATAGACAACATCCAGATTATAGGCAACAAACAGACAGCAATAAATTTAAATGACTTAATGAATTTTTAATTTGTAAAGATTGTTTTTTTGTTTTGTTTTGTTTTGTTTTGTTTTGCTTTGGTTTTGTGTGTTTGTTTAGCATTTTGTACATCTGGTAAGTGTTTTAAAGAATAATACGTCTAATGAATTTATGCATGAGAAGTTCTTGCTTTAGTTCTTGTGATATTTTTAGTATACTATAATTCAGAATTATAATTGGGGTTTTTTTGGTATTTTGGTTTTTTGTTTTGTCATTTATCATAAGTGTATGTTTTAATTTGAATAATGATATCTAAAGTTAATTGATTCATTCCATTTAATTACTCAAGTTGAAGACTTTGTGCTGGTTGTCGGGATTGCCGTACAAGGTGCCGCAGTCATCCTCCAAGGCGTTGGCACTGTTGCCGGCATAGTTCTTCAGCGCCAGCGTCAACAGATCATTGCGATCCTTGAGAGCGAGCACGGCAAATGCACCACTTGGCAATATCTCGCAGGTGCTGATCTGTGCCGGTGGCTTGAAAACGGCCAGCGATTTGGCTGATTTGGCAAAAACAAACGGAATTGAGTGAAAATGCCACTTGGATTTCTTGTAGGTTTCTGCTTACCTGTGCTCAACTCCCACATGCGTATGGCTGTGTCGCGACCCTCCTTGTCATACGACATCAGCACCTTGCCCAACGGATCCAACTTCAAGAAGGTGACTGGTGCATTGTGGCCAATGAGTGTGCATTTGCAATTGCCGGTGACTAGGTCCCATATCATAATCTTGGCATCCTCCAGACCGGCAATGACGCACGCATTCAATTGGGATATGGCCAGGGCAACCGTGTTGCAGGTGGGCTTCCATTTCTTGAAGAGAGTGCCGCTCTGCAGATCGTAGACAACAATGAAATTTGGCGTACTCGGCTCGTTCAGCTCCTTGGCCACCACGCACACGTAGGAGCCCTCGTGTGTGATCGCCGATAGCGATGTGACGAAATCATGATGCGGAATCCGCAGATCGTAGAGTAGCTTCCGTTGCGATAAATGCCAGACGAGCAACGGGAACGGCTTCTGTGTCTCATCGCCGCAAACGAGAATGCTGTAAAATTGATGACCAATAATTAGAAATACGAAATCGACCTTCTTCACAGATGTCTCAAAGCTAAACAACTCAATAGGCGCAGGTCTTTTCCCTGGCCAATTAAATATATATATCTTTTAGTCTTCCGAAGCAACGACGTATATATCAATCGGAAGTAATATTAAGCTATTATTTCTGATTGAAATCGAGGGATTGACTTGCCTAAAGAGCTCCAAAGTCAACGATGCCACACAATGTGAACATATGTATGTATATACATACATATATAGCCAAGCTGCTACCAATTCGATTAGCGATTAGATATGACAAACTCGATATCAGCAACAAGCTTTTGCAAATCTCTGCACGAGCTGGCAAAGCAGCTTTTATTAGCCTGATGTGGGTGCCTTATCAGCTGCAGGATATAGACTACTCTACCCCTCCTCCCAGATAAGGTAGGTCTCTGTATACCCCTGGCTACCTGTAATCTACTTATTAAAGAGCAGCAAATTTAACGCCAAGCCTGGTCCAAGATAAATACGAAACACGGTAGATGAGAGAACTGTAATCTCAGTTGCACAAACTGCGCAAAGAAGGAGAATCTCCTGAACACTGACACTTCTTGTGCTCCCCTGCGGCTCTTGCCAGGAAGAGATTGTGCAATGTTTCTAACAGATCAACATATGTTCTATCTATATATATATATATATATATATATATAAATATTTATTTATTCTGATCAATCTTTCGCAGTTAGCAGAATTATCGCTTTTGTTTCAGTCTCCCAATCGTCAACAAAACGAACGTGGGGAAACCCCTAAGATATATGCCACTTTAATCTGTAATACTCCAATGTACACCCATATAAATTCAGTATACTCACCGTCCATCGCCCGAGGCGAGCAGCGAGTTGAGGAAGCGATCCTCGCCCGCCTTGAAGGTGGTCACACAATCGCCCGACTCCAGATTCATGAGATTGACATACATGCGATTGCGCGACAGACAAACCAAGTGATTCTGATCGTGCAGACCAAAGTAGGGCATCTTCTGGTTCATTACGCCCTTCAGTGTGACCTGTGCCATAAATCGATAGGTAATAATGATATGTCCTTTAGTAGTCTAGTTGAGAGCCTCACCTTGAACTTGCCCTCGTCCAGATTAATGACACGTATTTCGCGACGACAGAGCACAGCTGCCTCATAGTTACCCACTGGACACATGGCCGTCGGCTGCTGGATGCCCTGGAGTTCACGGATGCGACAACAGTTCTTCACATCCCAGATGCAAATCTCCGCACGTTCCGTGCACAATGATGCCACATAGCAGCCCGGCTGCGGCAGATTCATCAGCACATCATAGCCTCGGACCAATGGTTTGCCATTGTCGTCATTAGCATTAGTAGCAGTGTCAGCGTCGGTGGCATCCAGATCGGCGTTGAGTATCTCGAGGAAGGCGAATTCCAGTTCATTGGTGTGCTCCCACCACGATCGTATCTTCTCATCATCCTTGAGCGTTGAGGCGTCCTTGAAGCGCGACTTCAGATAGTACTTCATAAGCGTATAGAATTGCTGGCCATCGTAGCTCAGCTCGTGCAGATAACGCACAAGGAAGTGCTTTAGAAAATTGATATGCACATAGCCATTGGATCCATTGAGGCCCGCCAACCATTCGGCATGGAGGATGTCGTGCATTAGATGCTCCGGTCCCGTTGCATGCACCTTGTTCGCAATCCACTGCAGATCCGTAAAATAGAAGCAATTGAAGAGTATGTCGATTTTGTGCGGCGCCGGCTTATCCTCGATAACAGCACAGAAATGATGATAAGGCAGTTTTAAGTACTTCTGGTAGTTGTAGCTAAAAAATGAGGCAAGGATTAGGATGGAAGCTGGAATGATAGGCTTGGACTTACGTTTTGGCCGTCGCGCTACCCTTGAACTCGCTGTCCTGCCGGTCGAAGTAGTCGCGCAGCGCTTCATGTACCAGCCACTGCTTCTGCGCATACCTCGCCAGGACGGCGCGTCCGAAGCTTCTGTCCGCTATCCTAATATTCTTAAGACCTAAAAGCATTGGTCCCATCAGCCAGCAGAACTTGGACCAGATCTTGAAGACGACCTGCGCCTCCAGTTGTGTGATCTTTTGAAATACGCCTAGGCAATCGCTCTCACGGATGCCCCACGGCGACAACCGCACGATGAGTAGCAACAGTTCCACTTGATCCGCCGCAAATTTACTCTCCAGCACCTGCAGTATCTTGCTGGAGATGTCACCAATCTCGCTTATCGGCTGTGCCACATGCCCCAACCAGGCCAGCCACCACAGCGACTTGGCATGATAGGGTGTCTTGCCATGCAGCGATTTCCAATCGTCGGGCAGCTTGAGGGCACCATTGGCCGCATAGAAATCACCGCCACCGGAGCTGAGTATATCGTGCCATTGGCGTTCGGTGAATTGGCGCAGCCGCAGGAAGCAGCGTGGTGGAATGCCCAGCTGCGCCAGCGCGGCTAGCATATCAAAGGATTCGTCACCGTCAGCGCCGGCGTTGGCGGCATCCTCATCCTCCATCTCGCTGACTGTCAAAATCAGCTTGCCGCAGCTGCCCAGCTGCAGTGGCAGCCAATCCAGTGCTGCATCCCGCTGCAGCTCATCCAATCCGTCAATGATCAGCACAAAGAAGCGCTGCTGCCTGCCCAAGATCTCCCGTATTACGCCAGCATAAGCTTCCAGTGTCTATACGAGATTTAAGTTAGGCTTGTAGTACATCAATCCATATATTCAGGCTACTTACGTGGAGCACGTGGCACTGTTGGCCTGTTTCCAGCACCGACATCTGATTGGCAATGGAACCCAGCAGCGAGGTCAAGTCCGAGGAGCGTGCGCTCAAATTGGCATATCTATAAAAATAAAAACAAAAAAATGGGGATAATGAATTATAATTTTAAAACTTATTTTTACTAGTAATTTTCTATTTATAATTTAGCAGTAGTTTAAACTGGTTAACTTTCTCTTTAATCAAATAAATTGGATTAAAATTTTCTGTTCTTGAATTTTTCTTAAAGGATTACTACAAAGAAGTTTATATCTCTTCCGTTATGGATTAGTACTGATCCTTTGAAAGGCTAACATTTTTTGTGACTATAGATTATAAAAAGCAATATCATATTTTATGATTTTCATTGGGATATTAATATATTTAATTGGAAGTTCCTTTCATAATTATAAATTTCTAATTTCCCAAAGTTATCAAAAATATATTTCACTCTTTAAAAATTTCTTAGACTATATATTTAAGCATTACGAGTAAGACTTCATTTATTTATATTTTTATATTTACTTATTTATTTAATTAAATGTCCAAATACAGTTTAGAAACCTTAAAAGATTAAAATTTCAAATAAATTAAATATAATTGGCTTAAAATGAAAATAAATAGCTAAGTTAAAATTGAAAGTGTAGCAAATAGTATAAAATAATAAATCAATTAATTGGATCAATTATAATTTAAAATGCATGCTTATTAAAGTTTGGCGAAAATCAGAAAAAACCAATTAGACCAAAACCATTTTTATAACAATAGAAATAGTATATCCAAAGGATATAATTTAAATAGAAGTGTAGAATATTGAAAAATTAAATAAATTATAAATAATTGATTTATTGGTTTAAAGTGATCTAAACCCAGAATAATTTCACTCAGGACCTAGAAAATATTTAAGATATCTGCATCAAGCATAACAATTCCAAATATTTAATTAAAATCCCACAGCTCAAAATATTAATTATTATTAATCACTTTAAAATATTTCTGCTATTATATTTAAATTAAAATAATTACAGAATATTTAAATATATTTTAGTGGAATTAATGGGAATAATAATGATTATTAATAATGATGATAATTATAATGAAAATCTCGAATTTCTGATTTCATTTGTTATATTTAAATTAAAATAATAATTTTATGATATTTAAATATATTTCATTGGAATTATTGGAAACTATGATAATGATAATGGAAATGTTGAATTGATCATTTCGTTTCAGCTCTAAAAGTCTGAGTAATCGCTACTCACCTGAGTACCAATTGAGCCTCTGGCTTCCATCGATGCACGTTCTCCATGATCTTGGAGACGAGCACACTCTTGCCACACCCCCTTGCACCAGAGACAATCAGTGGCTGAGTGGTGGCATCGCGAATATAGCGCTTCACATCGTTCATGATGTCGAAATTGGCCGAGTTTTGGGCGAGCAGCTTGGAATAGTGTCCAATCAGTTGGAGCTCCTCGAGCAGCACACGGTCCACGCCTAGCGTGTTGTTGGGTATGCTCTTCTGCTGATGCTCCTCAAAGATGCCCGCCAGCGATTTGTCCAGCAGACTCTCAATCACCGCGGACAGTTCATCGTCCAGGATGTTCATGGTGGGCAACATGCGAATCAGATTCTTCTCGCACAGCTGACTCTTGAGCTCGGCATAGATGCGTGTGATGCGACGCAACACCTCCAGCTCTAGCTGGCTGGCATTGTCCGGTGCCCGGGAGTAATGCGCACCGGTCTGTATCCAAATGCAACGCTTGGCCAGCTCCTGACTCATCAGGACCGTATTGTTGATCTCCTGCTCGACAACAGTGGTCAGATACGAGTCCTTCACATCATCCGAGAATAAACGCAACAGCACGGCAAGCAGTTCATTTAACTCCCCATTGACCTGGGTGGAATACGGATCGATCTGCTGGGTGTAGAGACGATGGCACATCGGCTGATACGAATTATCGATTGTATACCATTTCTCCAGCAACAGTTTCTCGGCATCACTGGCCGCACTCAGCACCGAGGTAAAGTCCTGACTCTCGATCGTCAGCGGCAACATGGGTGTGCCCAGTGTGGAGCCAAGGAAGAGCACCGGTATGATATAGGCGGAGGCAACGTGGCGCGTTATCTCGCACAGACAATTGGCTGCCTCCTCGTGGCCACCCTGTGCCTCGAGCGGTGTTTGCGTCCAGCGCTTAACCTCCTGCAGCCGAGAGAAATCCTTCTTGGCATTGCCATTCGTTTGCTCCAGCAACGCCGATGCCGCTGATGTTGCATCCTTTGCCAACGTATCGCTGTCATGCACATCGGCAATGATGAAATCGAATCCCTTGCTTTGGCACTTGCTCTTGAAATGTTTGTACAGACTGTAGATAACACGCTTGTGCTTCTTGTACTCGGTGCTGTTGTCCGCCAGTATATAGATGACAATCTTCTTGTCCCGTTCAATCTTACGGCCGGGCGGCGGTTTGCCCTGCAGCATGCACAGGTTACCCAGTGCCGGACTAGAAGTTGACACATCGCTAGGCGCCTGCGCCCCCTGCGGTGTGGTGCTATTGGAGTCTGCAATATGGTTACGGAACATGGATTAATCCCAGTTCAAGAACTCTCGCTCTCTTTAAATGCTCACCCTTCTCCAGTGCATTGGACTTGGACTGTGTTGTCTGATTTAGTTGTGACTGCTGCTGCTGCTGCTGTTGCTGCTGTTGGCCATTTGTGTCACTCAGCTGGGTTGTGTCCGGCAGCGCCTCCACATCGGCCAGCGGTGCTCGCTTCTCATTGATGTCATTTGCCTTGGTGCTGCTGGGAAGCAGTGTGTCCTTCTTATCGCCACTGGCCTCCTCATAAGGTGGGGAACTATGCATTGAGTTTTAAATATAGTTTTTGTTTTTATGCGAGATTTGGGGGTTTTCCGACTTACTCATCAGATTTCTCGGAACCGCTGTCCTTGTCCTTTTTCTTCTTTTGCCCGGAGCTGCACACGTTGCCCATGTTTAACTTTATTTAATTTTTTTTAAATTAAAGTTTAGTGGTTTTGAATCAAGTTTTGTTAACTTCAAATTGACGTCTAGTGTCCTGAAATGGAGATAATTAATAAACTGAATAAGTTTTGCGCATGAATTATTAAAATTTCCGTTTTAGTTAATGTTTTTAGTTTATTTTAATTGATTTTTGCTTTTAGTATTTTTGATATTAGCTAACATTAACAATGAAAGTCTTTAGAGTTATTAAGAATATTTTTCCCTTAATACCAATGCTGATTTTATCTAACATTTTCCAGTTTACATAATTAAAAGCTGATGCAAACTAGAAAATGATAGATAAAATCGCAATATAAGCAAATAAACTACTAACTTGGAAATTGTTTAGACAATAAGAGACGTTTTTTGTATAGTTAAAGAAGCAACAAAGTTGTAATTGCATTTGAAATTCTCATTTTCTTAAAGGCAAACATTTATCAGTTAAGCACGTTGGCTCGACTAGTAGATACCCTGCACACAGCTGTAAAATACACATTAGACTTGTTCATAGCAGTTTCTTCAATATGAAAATAAGTTTCTGTTAACAAAATCTGTGTTTCTTACGCGACTTTTAATGAAATATTCACAATTGAACTATAATAAGTCGAAGTTTATATATATTATTATTATATATATTATTGTTGGTATATTGCAAATCAATTAGAAGGCTAAACTGGAGCATCGCATGATGTATGAGTTCTTTTATGCCAAATTTAATGACACTGGCTCTTATAGTCTCCGAGATCGACTTGATCTTGACTGAATATATATACTTTTTGGATTCCTTAACTCTTACCGCTGCCTGTTATACAGTGTTTTACCCAAATATATTTTAGCCAGGCAGAGGAGATGCTTAAGAGATTTTACCAAGTAGTTGGAGAGAAAACACGTCGAGTGGCACTTTAAGTGAATGCTCAGCTTGCCGAGGCAAGCAAGTAAAGTCTGCCGCAGTAGATGATGTTCAAGGAAATGCCAAATGTAGGCTGTGCTGTGGAACAACCTTGGTGTTAAGCGTCTGCTTCATATGCAGAGTGTATCTCTCTTGTATATTATGTTTGCTTGGGGCACTTGGAGTGCCCCATATCGATTAACTGCTGGCTGTGCACGGAAATTGCCTAGGCCTGAATTTTACGCCAGGTACACATAAAAAACACACACACACCGACACACACTCGAAAGTGGAGGTGGCTCTCAATTCCAGTAGTTAATTCGTTAATATTAAAAACAACAACAACAACAACAAACACTTACAAATTTAACAAGCAGAAACATGTCTATTTAAATATTAAACATGTACTTGGAATATTTGTGTCACATTTGCTTCGAAATACATTTGAATCCACAACAGGTCAATGACAAAAACAAAATGAGAAAATGCTTGTCCTGTTTGAAAAGTGAGGGAGAGTGAGGGAGAGAGAGGGAGAGAGACAGAGAGAGAGATAGAGTGTAGAGAGAGAGAGAGAGAGAGAGCGAGTAAAAGCTCGCTGAACGCATGCTCTCTGGTGAACTTTTATAGAGATTTTCCTGCGTTTGAATTGGCATTGGCGTTAATCAAGTGGCCGCCTCGGTGGGTGGTTGGTTTGTTGGTCTGTTCTGGTCTTGGCTTTCTGGATTTTTGTGTACACGCTTGAAAATTGTTGACGCGCAAACGGCTGCTGTCCTCCCCCATCCTCCCCTCCAATCCCATCACAATCTCTCTGTACAGCCCAGTCCAATGTAAAGGTCTCAAACATCTTATTCCATTTTGTTATTTTTTTTATATTTTTTTTGTTAAATATTTATTGGATATCAAAATATTTTCAATCGCGCTACGCTTTTTTTTTTGGTTTTGGTTTTGTTGTTGCCTTTTTTCGTTTTGCTCTATAAATAAACTCAATTATACATACATATGTATCTACATCATGTACATACATATACATACATACAGCTGCATATATAATATAATATATGTATGTATTTTGAATTTATTTATTTCTTTTTTTTGATTTCATTTGGTTCGACATATTGTCGCGCATTTGTCGCACATTTTTTCGCTGCTTTCGAAATTTCTCAATAGCAATTAATGTGTCAAAGCATTCCTTTAATAATAATGTTTCTATTTTTTTTCTTCTTTTTTTTGCGCATATGCCACTTACACTGCTCGCATTTGTGTGTGTGTGTGTGCTCGATTATGTGTGTGTGTGTGTGTGGGGGGGGGGGTGTACTTGTGTGTGTGTGTGTGTGTGCATCGCTTAGTTGGTTATTTGATTTATTTTAATACACAAATTCTGGCACTTACTTTTCTTTACGCGCTTTTCGCACGCGTGCCCCGCACACACCCTTTGCACCGCTCGCTGCCCGCTAACCACTAACCGCTAACCGCTGCCCCCCGAACCGAACCCAAAGCGACGAACGAATTTAAAACATATTCACCCACTGCACTTGCACTTGCCGTTATTTGTTGTTGTTTTGTCTTTTCTTTTATTTTCTTGGCTTTTTTTTATGCACAGCCAACAGCAGCAGCCGTAGCACACTCAATTAATTGCTTAATCAAAACGTTTTACTTTAACACATTTGCACCAAGACATTTTCGTCTACAATAAAAAACAAAAAAATATTGTGTACGTTATTTTTTTATTTTTTGCTGCCTTTTTTTAATGTGTGTGTCTGTCTATTTTTTTCTTTTCGTTTTGGCTTGTGCGCGTTTTTCGGATAGTTTTTCCCGTATTATGTGTTGGGCTCCGTGCCGTGCGTCGTTCTGCCTGCGAGAGTTGGAAAATTTCACGACAACAACGCAGCGTTTGGCGAAAGCTTCACGCGGAAGCTTTCATGCTCTCCCAAGTTCTTGGCGAGGGCTGCATTTCGCTGAGGAAAACTGTAGTAGAAAGTAAAAGAAAAAACCAACAACACTTTCGAATGCGACCGTTAAAAATGGCGGAAATTACAATTTTCTTTTTATTAAGGAGCTGCCAGAACACATAGAAAACTCACTTAGCTAAATAAAATCAATTAAAATTGTTGCTATATTTTTGTATTACCATAAAAAAAAACCTTTTGGGATATTTGTACGCATTTAGCGTGGACACTAACCAATTGAGAAGCGTCCAATCGCATCCTGTGCCCGTCAAAATGCGTGATGCTGTGCTCTCGCTCTCTCACTCTCTCTCTGTCTGTATCTCTGCAATGATAACTGTCACAAGCAAGAGCAAGAGCAAGTTGAGCAAAAGGACCACAAATTCCAGCAGCTGGATTGCATTTCGTGTTGTTTCGCCAAAGCGTGCAGTTTGCAAATACCAAACTCCGTCTCAAAAAATTCGCAAAAGCAGAAGGAAAAAAAAAAATATATATACAAAAAAGAATTAGAAAATATACAAAATACAAAATGCTACAGATGTAAAGCTAATACAAATAATAAAACAAACCCAACTGGACAAACAACAATTTTGAAATACACTGCACTCAAAATGAATCGACTGCTGCTGCAGTTGCTGGTGACGACAATACTCGTCTTCAAAGGTGATTGAGTGCACGCAAAGCATTTTAATAATTGCATGCATAGTAGTTACTTAATTTAGTTTAAGTCAGTTGTGGCTAAAAAAAATCGAACAATGAAAATCTTGTTTGCAAAACTGAAAAATGTATATATGCTGACTGGTGTTATATAAGCAACTGATCAACTGCGCAGGCTCCAAATGCTGCATGGACAGCAAACGACTAACTGACTGACTGACTAACTGACTGACTCTGAGTGGATTGGCTGGCTGGCATGTGGAGCAGACGTCAACACAAATGGGTCAATGTTTTTGTGTGTGAGTCGAGCAGCCCCCACCCAACCCCCCACCAACAACTGTTTGAGTGTGCGAAGCGAGAATCAAAACAAATGTGCAAATAATGGCAAATGAAGTTGGGTGTGGGAGGAGGGAGTCTGGCTGGCTTTGGGATGACAGCTGATTACACTTAGAAAAAAATTTCCTTTAGAATTTAGAGAGAAAAAAGCTTAGTTTAGTTATCAAGGACAGCTCAGCATCGTGTTCAGTTAATGCATTTCTAAAAAACAAATTTTTCTATTTCTCTATTTTCCAAAATTTTAGAAAACTTATATAAAAAAATATAAAATGTAAAATATTTGCTGCATTACAGTCATTTCCGTGCCCACGGTCACCACCGTGTCCAGTGCGTCATCGAGCACCACAGAGATACCGCAACAGGATGATGATGATGATGATTGGGATGAGGGCGATGAATCACTAGAGTCCGATGATGATGGGCGTGTCTATAAGAATCCACGCAATTCACCCTCAACGGAGTGTCCACGTGATGAGGAGCAGGCTACGTTGCTGGGCCAGAAATGTTTGCGCAAATGCTCCTCCGATGAGGATTGCAAGAGCAAGAAGAAGAAATGTCTATGCGATGGCGTCTGTGGCAATTCCTGCATCAAGCCGGGTAAGCAATCAAATAACCCCTCTCCATTTAGCTATTTGAAAACTCCATTGTCCTCGGGCATAGATCGCGAATGCCCGGAGCTTGCGCAGCCCAGTCTGGGTCAGGTGACTGTGGCCGGACGGCACTTTGGCGCTCGGGCTTCGTACGCCTGTCCGCACGGCTATCATGTGGTTGGACTCCAGAGTCGACTCTGCCAGGCCGATGGCAACTGGGCCGGCGCCGAGCCCGCCTGCAAGCAGAACAGTAAGTTTGCATCTATCTCTGGCCAATATGTATAGTTATCCAATGGATATTGTTCCATTGCAGTCTACTGCCTGAAGCCGCCGCAGATTGAGCATGCCCGCAATTCGGCTTTGCCGGAGCAGGAAACCTTCGATTTGGACTCCACGGTGCAGTATCATTGCCACACAGGTTATGTGACCAATGGGTTTCCGCGTGCCAAGTGCCTGGCCATCGATAACCAGGCCAGCTGGTACGGACCGGACATACAATGTGAACGTAAGTGTAATGGAAACCGTAATGGGAACTCCACTCACGATCACTGTTAGCCCCGGAAATTTAACAAAAAATTAATACAAATGTTTTGAACTTGTTTATTTTTTAATTTCAATTCCATAAGCATAAATATAATTATCAATTAATTTAAATGATTTAAAATTGTTTTTTAAATGTGCATTGCATAAATATTCGATTTTATTTAAATTTTTTTGCAATTTAAATTCAATAGACATCAATATTAAATTAAATTAAATTTAGTATTTAAAAGTATTTATAGAAGACGACAATAAATAAAGACCTAAATCTCGAATCTTTCTATTTATTATTTAATGTGTTTTTGCCATTCTTTTAATTATAATTCATATCAATTATAAATATGATTTATAATTAAATAACTGCTAAGTAATTATTTAAACAGGTAATTGTATTAAAAACAAAATGTTGCTAACACTTTATTTAAATTGTTGCACAATTCATTTAATTTTTTATTTATATATATATGTTATATGTATCTATTTTTTTTAATTCTAAACAAGTCAATAGCTTAATTTTATGGTCGGTCTCCCTTTGATTGAAGTACAAAATAGTCTTACTAAGTTTAAAGAATGCTCTCAAAATGAGTTAGATTTATATTAACTAAAATATAAAATATTTACGTATTATTTAGAAATATTCATAATTTATTATATATTTGGTCCAGATAGAAGTCTAGTGAAGATTACATATTTGCTATGTAATCTTGACTAAAAACAGTGCGCAAATTTAAGAAAAATATAAATTATAAAGACAACTTTAATTAAAATCAAAATTGCAAATTAAATTTGATCTCGAATTTGATTTATTTAATATTACTTAATTAATTTATATCAACGTTTTGAAATACAAACATCAAATGACAATTAAGAGAATGACTCATGTATTGATTAATTACCTCTTTTTATAATTTAATTCAATAATTTTATATTATTTAATTCGTATCTTTCATATCATTTATATTGACTCAAGCATTGAAATAGTTTGTTTTTGTTTGTTTTTAAAACATCCTTTGATTATTAAAAGAGATTATAAAACATTAAATTATTTATTGATTTATTCACTTACAAGGTTAGTTGCAAGTGAGTTAAATAAAATTAAGATGCAAATAGAAGGGAAAGTTTAAATGCAAAACTTAAATTTTCACAATATTAGGTATTTAATTTAATATACATTTTGTGAAATTAGTTTTTAGATAAATATTTATAGCCAATATTTTGTAAACTTTTCGCAGCTCGCTCCTGCGGTCAGCCTCCCGATCCGGCATATGGCTGGCATGCCGGAGAATGCTACACCTATGGTTGCAAGATCACCTACAATTGTGGCACTGGTTACGAGCTGGTTGGCAAACATGAGCGCTACTGTCAATCGGATGGCTCCTGGACGCCCAAGGAGCTGCCCACTTGTGTTTGTGAGTATAATTGCAATCGATTGTAGAGCTTAGTATTTATGTGCTTATTATGTGTCTTTATAATTTATCCAATCCCAAAGCGGATAGCGCAAATGTAACCACCACCCAAGCATCGTTGTCTTAAAGCGAGCCAAATTTTGAATTTCCGTTGCAACAAAAACCAAACCAACCCAAACTAATCTAAACTAAACTTAACTAACCGTTCCGAGCTCAAGTTTGCTCAATGATCCTAACTCCACAATTGTTAATATTGTTCTGCATTCCAAAACAAAATAAAACCAATTGTTCAAATTTTATGCAAAAGTTGTTGTTGGCCATATTACCACTAAATGTTTATTGAATAAATAAAAGTTACCACAAATCTTAAGAAAAAAAAACAAAAAAAAAACCAAAACTAAAAGTTGTTTTATTTGTTTGGCGGTGCTCCTCCTGAATGAAAGTGGTTTTCTTAAAGATTTGTGGTAGCTTTCCAACTACCCCCCACACCACCCCTAATCACCTCACCTCCCCTTAACGTATCTCTTCTTTAGTGGTCACCTCCGTGGTGTGTCCCACACCCGAGAATCCCAAGAATGGCAAAGCCACCTACACCACTCTGGCCTACAACTCGGTGGTCAGCTACGAGTGCCGCTACGGCTACACCCTGGTCGGCGAGAGCTCCAGCCGCTGTGGTGCGAGCGCCAAGTGGAGCGGCACTGTGCCCAGCTGCAAGGGTAAGTCACTTGCAACGATTGCTACACTCAGCGAAAAAATATGTGCATAAATATGCTCTGGTATTTAGAAAATTGCCAGCAGCAGGTGATTCACTAAAATTCGAAAAAAAATATATATGTATATATATTCCCGATCAGCATCACCAGCCGAGTCGATATAGCTTTGTCCGACTTTCTGTCAGCGAATTAGTGACTCAGTTTTAAGATACTTTGATAACAGTTTACATATTGTTCTGCTGCAGAGCAGATGTCGAACTCTGCCAGATTGGATGATTATGGCATATAGATACCATAGAAACGATCGGTCGAGGAAGAGTTATTGTGTGAACAACCTTTTTTTTAGAGATATACGAACCAGACTTATAATTGCGGATTATAATGTTGCTCACATTTTGATTAAATCATTCAATCATTAAAACCAGTCTACTATATCCTATAGCTGTCATAGGAACAATCGAGGGAAAGACGACTAAATTTGCATTTATTAAAACAAAACTCTGAAATCGCATCACTTAAAATCCCTTGTTGTTTACCAAGATATCACAAGCAAAATAAGGGTTGGGTTAGGGTTGCCTCTTATATGCTCCTTACATTGGATCAAAAACTAATTAGCATCAAACTACTATATCATATAGGTTTCATAGGGAAAATCGTTCAATTTACGTTGAAAGTTAGATGACTCCAACTTAATTTCAGTCTGTAATCTTCTAGCTATTCTTTCTTGATATTTTACGTACTTTAAAAATTACCAGTTTGATTTTTAACATAATTTGAATTGTAAAAACAATTTTGGAAATTAAATTGATTACTTGGCTAGTTTGAAAAGGTTTTCGAAATGCAATTAACTAAAATTCTGTGGTAACTTGAAATATTTTATGAAAATTGTAGAAAATCGCTATTAACAAATTTTTTACTAGAACCAACGATAATTTTGTTTATTCTAAAAAATAGCAGTTAAATTTGTATTGCAATCAGAAATTAAATTATTATTGGTTAGTTCAATAGATTTGTGAACAGATTCTGAAAATCGGTTTGGAAATCAGGCTACTTTGTACTTTGTAATATTTAAAACAATACTGGGAATTAACATAAGATTTAATTTGTAGAAATCAACTGTGGACATCCCGGAGTGCTTTATAATGGCTGGATTGAGAATATCGAGGCGGGCACTGGTCTGGGTGCCAGCATCATCTTCCGCTGTCAGCCGGAAATGTTGATCAACGGGCTGGGCTCGAGTGTCTGCCAGATAGATGGCAGGTGGCGCAATGCGCTGCCGGAGTGTTTGGCACCATGTGTGGTGCCCACCATATCGCAGGGCTTTGTCATACCCATTGAGATTAGTGTTGATGAGAATGGCACCACAATTGTCACGGCGACAAGCACAACCACTACGCAATCGCCCACCCAAATCCTGGGCGGAGTGGAGAAGGTTAAGCACGGCACAGCTCTGGAGGTGAAGTGCGATGAGAACTATGAGTTCCCAGTGTCGCTACTGAGTCCGCCGACCTGCAACAATGGCACCTGGAGCATCATACCCCGCTGTGTGCCCGCCCGTTGCAAGAGTATGCCGCGGCCACCGAAGCATGGCATGGTGATGGCACCGAAGACCGAGCACGGCATGAAGGCGAGATTCAAGTGCAAGGATGGCTTCAAGCTGGTCAGTCCCGAGGGCAAGGATGTCACAGATCCACATGATTATGTGCTCACCTGCTCGTTTGGCAATTGGACGGGGGAGACACCCAAATGTGATGAGGTCTTCTGCTCCTTCCCCGGCTACATACCCAACGGCAAGGTACTCCTCGTGGGCAACATGGGACTCTACGACTACAGGCCGTATGTGAAGAAGATTGTCAACAACAAGCAGATCATGTACGACTGCGACAAGGGCTACGTCCTGGAGGTAATCGACTCATGCCACTCTTTGTCGCTGTCTCAAATTATCAAGAATTACTTTATTTTTCAGAAAGTATTTATAAAAACCAATCTTTTTCCTTTTCAAAATTTCAATTTAAAATTTTCTAAAATATTTAGTGTTTTTTTTCATAAGTTTTACATAAGTAACTTTAACATTGGCTTTTTTGTTACTTATATTATTATTATTACAAGCATTGGTTCTTCAATATTTCATAATAACATTTGAGATAGTTTATAACATTCACACAATTTGATGTGAAAAAACTTACTTAAAGTCTAATATAAAAACGGAGAAAGTAAATTTCATTACTTGTTTCAGAAATTTATAAAGTTTTTTTTTATGTCTTTTAAGAATTATGATTTGCATTTACCAAAAAGAAGAACAACTTTCCAGTTTTTTAGGATAATTTTCAAGAGTTCAGTTCGATTTTTTTTCCGAGTGTGGTTATCAGTTTTGGTTGTTTCGTAGGTGGGTCCGCCAGGAGCCACCTGTGTGGGTGGCAAGTGGCGTCCATTGGATCTGCCACAATGCCTCCTCGGTCAACATCCACGTCTGCGCTGGAATCGTCGGCGACGTCGCTCCTTGCAACTGCGGCAACTGCGCTCCATTTATCTGCTGCGACGGCAACGGGAACTTCAACGACAGTTGTCGGAGCACAAGGAATTCGCACAAGCGGGTGAGTTGCCAGCGAGAGTACAGTTCTGATTGCCTATGTGAAACTACCCGTAATTTCAAAGGCTTCAGAGTAAAATTCTATTAAATTCAATTATTTATTTATAGCTCAAATTCAATTTTGGCATAGCTGAAAACAGATTGAAATTCTAAGCTTTTCTTTTATTAACCTGCTTAAAATAACAATTTAATTCTTTAAGATAATATCAGGCTGGATTCAAAAATGAGAACTTAAAATAAAAACGGATTATATTTTATAAATATGCTGATTCATTCATCTAAGGCATTTAAAGATCAATAGAAATTGACAAAATTTGTAATTGATTTAAGAAAAGAATTCTTTATATTTTTATGCTGAGTTTGTATTTTTTAACAGCTGGAAAATTGGATCATGAGCGTGTCAAGCGCAGTGCCAATCTCAATCTGAGTCAGTCCGATCTGGACTTGGCCTACTCGAAGTACTATCAGAATATCAAGGAGCGCTATCAGCGCTATGTGCGCAAGATGCTGGGTCAAAATCGACGCTACAAGCAGATCAATGTGCCGGATGGAAGCAGGTATAATCAGCCCAACAATCCGGAGCCGATGAGACGGCACTTAGCTGACTTGGATGATGAGCAACGTGGTAATGCTGTGGTCCTGCCCCATCTGAAGCAGAAGTCACATGCGCATAGTCGTGGCCAGTTGGAGCAGAGATTCGGTGGGTCACCAGCGTCACGTGATCTCATCGAGCAGCTGCAATCGCAGATTATGCGACGTCGTCGCAAACGCAGTTCCAGCATCGTTTCCGGCGGAGATGCGGACGTGGACAGCAGCGATGGCGGCGATGCTGGCAAGGCAGCAGCAGGTAACGGCAAACGATTGCGCGGACCCTGTGAAGATCTCGACTGGGATTCATTTGCCAACATAACCACAATACGGCCGGGCAAGGCACCAGGCCGCAACTCTGTGGGCATTATGCTCCAACTGGAATGCAATGCGGGCTTCAAGCTCAACATCAAGGGCGAGAATGCGACGGCTCGTTGCATCCGTGGCATCTGGAAGCCGGATGTGCCCAAGTGCATGTCGGCACCGTGTCTGGTGCCAGCCGTCGAGCACGGCCAGTATTACAAGGTGGAGCCGCATACCAAGCAGCTGAGCGACAAACCCTCCTTGACGCCACTCTCCACCTACGAGGAGGTCCAATCCAATGAGTTTATCACACTGGAGTGCGAAGATGGCTTCAACGCCCAGGTGAGTTTGCTGAGTTGGCTCTAAACTGCTGCGCCTAATCAGCTGTTTGCTGTCATCCAATCCAGGGATCTGCTCAGTTGCGTTGCGCACATGGCTCCTGGTCGGTTAACGCCTTCTCGGAATGCACCTCGGTACCATGCACCCTGCCAAACATTCCGGGCATCATCTACGATGTAAGTCGATGATTTCAATTTCCTTTAATATTTATTTATAGCAGTTATTTTCAAGTTCTGTTTTGATGAAGCTTACACAATTAAAAGTTTTTATACATTATTATTAAACTTAAGCAAATTAAGGGAAAAAAGTAAAAAACCTGGAAATGAAGTTGGATACTTAAGCTAGGATCTAAATCTAAATGTGATTAATATGGCATAGGAAGTATAGTCATGCAAATATATTAATCTGAATTCTAAAATATTTGAAAATATTTAATGCGTCGATCTTGGGAGTCAATTTTTTTTAAAATTATTGAACGCAATCCTTAGAAATTTTTAAATTCAAAAATACAATTTTTCAGATATATTTTTCTGTAAAGCTAAAATCTTTGAGGCAATCATTATTTCTTTAGGGAAAATATGTAATAAATCAAAATAAGGAATGATTTTATTCATGCTTTTGAAAAATGTATTGTGGAAAAACAGGAGTTCCAAATATTTTAAATTTGCGATTTTATTCCCCTTTGAGGTTTATTTAAGTTTATTTTTTTAATTCTATATACTAGATTTGAATAAATGTATATAATTTGTAAAAGGTTTTCTTAAAGTCCCAATATGATTTCTAGTTATTGTAATACTTAATCTCATCTAATTCTAATACTTCTCGAACACCTTAGAGAATTAGAGATTTTCAATTTGTTGACCCCTAAATTGTACACTTTGAATCACTCCATTCGCAGGGCGGTTATCGAGCTGGTCTGACCATTGGACATGGAAGCACGGTGAACGTGCGCTGTGAGCTCTCCACGAATGCGAATCCCATTGAGATGTCCTGCCACAAAGGCAACCTGACGCCACCCACCATACCCTGCGAGTCGGGTTTGCGCAAGTCGCGTCAGGAGCTGGAGCATGCCACACCAACACCCACGCCCACAACCAGCGTGCGGAGCAGGGTCGAACACAATGAGCTGGACGAGCATCATCAGCATCATGACAACGGCACCGATGAGCATGGCGACGATCTGAAGATGTGCGGTCATCCCAGCCTGACAGACGGTGCCTTGGTTTACAAGTGAGTGTCTCATCTGAGAGATTAGCAAGTCATCTCTTAAGCGGAACGTTACTCTCCAGGAATCCCGATCATGCGGAAATTGATGGCGCCTACGACAGTGGCACAGAGATCTTCTTCAATTGCATTCCCAATGCGGCCGGCGATCGCCAAACCTGGCGCATCATCTGCGACAATGGACAGTGGATTGGACGCTCCTACAACTGCGGTAGGATAGGTTTACCCAATATAATGCTAGATATCAGATCTTGATAAAAAAAATTTAACTGATTTTAGTGAAAAATTTAATTTAATTTGAATTCTATTATTATTTACCAATAGTCGCCTAAAAAAATAATCGGTGTTTTATGAAGTATGGAAAGTATTTGAAAAACTATTATATTATTGGCTTAATCAATTAGTGAAATAATACGCTTCTAGAATAGTGGTAGAATGGGTTTATCTATATTAATATTATTATATTATATATAACTTAACCAATATCAGTTATATTTCTGATAATTACACACAAAACTAGGGAAAATGTTTGGAAAACTTCATCTCTAAGTTGCACTTTAGATTTTGGTCCAATTGAGTTTAAAGTAATTCATTAATGCAATAAGAGGCAGTGCTTATCCAGTATGTTAAGAGAGATCAGATGATTATCATGATTTTAGCAGTGATAAATGTTGTGAGATTTTAATCGTTTGAATTTTATTATAATATTTTATTATTTTGGAAAATTGCACACGTAATAAGGTAAATATTTGGAAAACTATTCTATGCAATCTTTTTTAATCGAAACAAATCTATTTAGGTGGTTTTTTATTTTTCCCAGTTAGATTTTATCTGGTTAGGTTTCAAATAACTTTCTCATATTTCACCTAGATAATGTCAAACCTAAGCTGTAAATCAGAGAAGCAAAATGCAAAAAAAAAAACTATTACCCGGGCATAGCCGTTTAATATTTATTAGTCCCATATAAGTCTTGTTAAAATTAATTTTCCAAAATATTACACAGAAAACGGCACCTGTTTATTCAAGAACAACGAACCGAATGTGGTCAGCTTTTACAATGATCTGGAAATACGAGAGGATATTGTGGAATTTCCGCCCGGCGCAACAATCATATCCAGGTGAATGAGAATCATATATATGGGCGTTCTCTCCAATCCCACCCCCCAAAAACCCTAAACTCTTCCAGATGCGTCGACATTGGCAAGTTCTCGATGACTGGCAGTCATGATCGGACCTGCATCCACTCGGAGTGGACGAACACGAAGCCCGTGTGCTCGGGACTCAATCAGGAGAATGACTATGCGAGTAGGTACAATGTGATGTACCCGTTCCAATCCTAATGTCTTTTCTCGAACTTCATCCAACCCATCATCGCAGTGGAGAAGGCGCCCACAATTCTGTTTCGACACCAGAACGGACCCATTGCCCAAAGCAATAATGGCAAACTGATTGTCTATCCGGGCACCACGGTGCACATGGAATGCCTGTGGATGCGACGCTTCGGCAATCCCAAGTGGAATGTTACCCATTCCTACAAGTGGGTAACACCAACACAAACACAGTCCAAATGTGCTATAGTGAACAACGGAATTACACACAGAAAAAAACTCAACCTGAATTTGAGAATTTGGCCAAGTGTTAATTACATTTCGATTCAGAAAGTATATTAACAAAAATTTCGGGAAATTTAAAATTGTGGCTAAAAACAAGGTTTGCTGTTTCGAGAGCAAATTTCATTATTATTTTCTGATTTTTTCGAATAATCAGGGTTTGCAATTCTAATGTTTAGAAATGCATTTCTTAATAATTAAAAAGTTCTATGCGATTAGGGTTCGTCGATTTAGAGCAAACCTTATTTATTATAAGAACAATTTTGTTTGTTGTATTTAAAAATTATCTCAAACAAGCAAAAAAAACCTTACTAATATTCGGGGCGATTTTCTAAATTGAAGTTGATTTTTCTCCAAGTGTAGAAAGCCTTATTTAAACGTAAAAGTTCACTATAGCAAAGTACGACTGTACCCAAAACTAATGCCAATTTCTAATACATATTTGCATGAATCGCCAATGGAACCACAGGAACTATACGGAGGGCTGGGTAACCGAGGCGGATGAGGGACGCGATTCAACATTGGAATACCGCCTGAGTGTATTCGATGCTGTTGCCGAGGATTCCGGCTCGTATTCGTGCATGACACCGGCTCGGCACGAGCATGCCGTTGAGGTAGTGGTGAAGGCAATCAACTGTCCCGAAATACCGATAAGACGGGGCCTGATTGTCAACACTAACGATACGAAGCTGAGCACACGCGTGCTGTTGTCCTGTTCGAATGGCAACTCGTTGATTGGCGCATCGGAGCTGTTTTGCTTGCCCAGTGGCAATTGGAGCGCACTGTTGCCGGTTTGCGAGAGCGTGGAGTGCGGCGATATACCGCTGATGGCGAACAATGTGAGCTCGCCGCGCGTCTCGGTGCTGTCGCGTGAGGTGGGCGGACGAGCGGCATTCTCCTGCTCCACGGGTTACGGATTGCGCGGACCAACGGAGGCGATCTGTTTGCCTACGGGCGAATGGGCGACACCGTTTCCCACCTGTGTCGAAGTGCAATGCGATAATCCGGGCGCACCGCAAAACGGTTACGCCCAGGGCTCGGCACCGTATCGTGCCGGCGATGTGGTCCAATTCAATTGCAACCCGGAATACATGATGCAAGGTCAGCCAATAATTGCCTGTCAGGATAACGGACGCTGGTCGGGCGGTTTGCCCAAATGTGTGCAGGCCTGCTCGTATCCCGGCACCGCCATCAGCGGTCGCATGTCCTCCGTTAAATTCTACTATGCCATCGGTGAGAGCATCACCTTCACCTGCGACGCCGGCCTAGATCTGCGCGGCTCCAAGGTCCTCAAGTGCATGAAGAACGGCAAATGGTCAAGTGCCATTCCAACTTGTGTCACTAATGATGCACCCGCCGGCGGCGGCAATACTAACAAACATTTGGGCACCATGGGTTAATTGCGTTGGCGCCACACAATTTTTTAAGTTTGAATTTAAAATCAAAGTGATACTAATACATATGTACTACGATCTAATGCACATTCAAGAAACAGGCAGACACACACGTATACTACTACTAATACTACTGACAGTCTTGCGATTCAATAATAATTGTAATTGTCGTCATTTTACTATTAATAAATGTTCAATCAAATATTAAAAGCAAACTGCCACATCATTTGGCGCCAAAAATAAGTCAGTTGCGCATCGATATATCGATTTTATTTGAATGTTTAATTCTAGCTGCTGAGCCATTTTGAGTTTAACAGCAATTTAAAATTTTTGCGGTTTGAAGAAAATTTAACATGTTACTTTCATTGAATTGTTACACTAAAATATAAAATATTTGACAATTTTATTTGCAAAATTTTATCATTTGAAATATATTTTGCATATTCAAAAATAATATTAAAAATATGAATTTAAATATTTAAATTCAAATAAATATTTATACACATGAATATAAGCAATATCAACCAAAATGATGATAAAATTCAAATATACGGCCCACTTTTTAAATAGAAAAACATTGCATTTATTATTGATATTACATGTATGCGTACAATTGAATGACAAGCCTGTTTTCGTCACACACACACACGCAAAATATTATTATTGTTTGTCGTTCGTTCAGCGCAACTAGTTCGATTTGGAACGGAACCGCTCTCCGATTAAAGAGACGCGAGCGGACTTGCGTTCATTTGTTTTTCCACGTTCGAGAGTGTGGCACGTCGTGTGGGTGGTGTGCGCGTGAAAGACGACGACGACGGGAACCTTTCGTTTTTCGCGTTTTGTTTTTGTATATATATGTATATATATATTTCGTACAAAATACGTCTATAATTGTGTACATAGTGTTCTTAATTTACATTCATTAATTAATTTTTATAAATCGCAACAAAGCTGACCCAATGTCATGTAACAGCCAAAAACCAATAATAAAAACACAACAACAACAAAAGCATTCATTGTAAAACGTGCAAAAAACGTGCATCAGTGTGTGTGAGTGTGAGTGTCGTGTAAGTGTGTGTGAGTGTGAGTGTGTGAACGTGTGTGTGTGTGTGGTGTGTTTGTGTCCCGCCTGCTCTGGACGAATTTACATAGCTAAACAATTAAATTTAAGGTAAGTGCTTAAAGAAGTAAATTAAAATTGCACAAAAAAAGAACAGCTGACGCATACCCAACTACAACGACAACAACAACAATAATAAACGACGACATAAGGCAAAGAGAAAAAAATAACATTACCTTGCCCAAGCCCCTTACACAGGCCCCGGCCCCTTTTAGCAGCAGCCAGCCAACGATTCAAGGGCGATGAACTACAACAACAACAACAAATAGCAGAAGCAATATAACGACGAAGAGGAAGAACGAAATGAAAAGCTTTTGTGTTGTTCTGCACTGTTTTTCCTCTCCATATTGTTATTGTTAGTGCTGTTCAAGATTTTTAATTTGTAGGCGTCAATGACGATGTGATAACGATACCGATACCTTGCTCATGGTGTGAAAAAGGAAATCAGTGCATGTTGTTCTCCTTGCTGCTGCTGCTACTGTTGCTGTTCTGTTATTACTAGTCAATGCCAGTGTGTTGCTTACCCCCCGCCTCCACGCACACGTAACAGTTTTTTCTGGCGCGCTGCTCTTACTCTGTTACTGCATATGTATGCCTGTGAAGCACGCAGGCCCCGACACGCGCGCAACAGTGGCGTTTGGCGTTGGCGTCGGCGTCGCCAACATAAATGTCAGTGTGTTAGTGGGGGCCGCTTTTCTGTTGTTCATTTTTGTTGCTTTTGCTTTTATTGCTGGTTTTTGCTGCTGTTGTTGTTGGTTTTTGCTCGCCTGTTTATCTCACTCAATAGCAATACTTTTGTTTTTGCTCTTTGCGTTCGCCTTAAAGTGAGTTGTTGTTGTTACATTTAAATTGGGTCAATGTTGCCTGCTGAACCTAAAAAAAAAACAACAACACAAAACAAAGTCTAATTGTTTTACTTGTCGCTGCATCGACAGCAGACGGAATTGGAGATAAAAAATCGCAACACTGTGCGAAAGCAAATAAGACTTCGTGTTGAATGGATCTTTTTTTTTTTTTTAATTATTTTGTACCTATTTTATTCCACACTCAGACGATATTGCGTTATTATAATGTTATTGCTGCTAAGGCTGATTTTTTTTTTTAAGTCTGGGTTGCGATATTCCTTATGGAAACCAACTAAAAATAAATATTAAAACCATTTTTATATGCCCCTTTCCAGACTACTGTTTAAGATAATCCATAGATTGTGCTATCCATAGCAAATCGATCACACAATTGGGGAATGGTGCAAAACGCAAAGTGAAAGAGAGAGGCAGAGGGGGAGATTGCGTGCGTGCTACAGATCATTAATTTACAGCAGAGCGCACTGACTTTTGCGCTGCGTCTACATCTTCTCGTTCATTATTTGGCTTGACACATCTTTTGTTCTCTTTTTTCTTTGGCTGCGCTTTGTTTATTGTTCGGTCGTACAGCAGCTGGCGTGGGGCCAATGCACTGTGCTTAACAGCTGTTAATGTAAACACAATTGTGTTTGACATGCATGCATGCATGCCTGTTGTTTGTTAATTGACTGTGTGCGTGCGTGTCTTGTATGTTATCGATAACAGTTTGCATGCAGTGCGCATTTCCTGCTCACTCGCTCGGCCCACGCATTTAATATTATTATTCATTTGGCAAGAAGACAAAAGATGCGCCGACTCATTGTCGCCATCATGTCTACGGCTTTGTTCGTGCTACCTGCATTTACCTCGAAATATTCAGCTCGAATATCGCAGCTCATATTTATGACCTGTCTCAACAACGGTTTGTAAACCCCTCTTAATGCTTATGTAATCGGCATTTAATGAACATTCTTGGAATTTTTTTAAAATACCCTAATGTTTTATCTATGGTTACGGGTCGTAGATAATTTTGTTTTTGCCTCAAATACAGTAGATAATAACAGCAATTTGTTATTGAAGAAACTACAAAATAAAATGGAAAATTAGTTAGTGGCGCTACACTTAACTTTATATAAATTGATGGACTTGCCAAATTGTTAACTATCTGCATGGATTATTTTTACTGTTCTTTGTCTAAGTGATAAAAAAAGACATCCATTTAACTAAATTCAAGTTCCACACAACACAAATGCGACAGCTGTCAAAATATAAACATACCACCAATCAGCTGTTCATTGAAAATTGACATTCAGAAAAACTAGAAACAAAAACAAAATATATTTCATGGGCAGCTCCTTGGCCAGATCTTATCAGCATTTTATCTACTTGTCTGTCTGTTATACAAAAATTTTATTGTTTGATTGTGACAGCATTAGCAAACAAATAAACAAAACAGTTTCCTTATCAGCAATAAGCAACAAGTATAATGCCCACATCCCAATCGAGCAATTGAGCACAACAGCAAATAATAACAATAACAAAATTCGTCATTGCCATTTCGTGAGGTTGACTTTCGATAATTGTTTGTATTGTATTTGTTGTTCTCTCAAATTACCGTTTCATTGGAAACAACACATCTGTTGCAATTCTCAGTAGTTTAAACTATTACTACGTGATTTATAGCTACCCCAGTGTTAGACATATACAATAATAAATATTTAATGAAAGTACTATAAATATGCAACGATTATCGATTTTCGATGAGCGAGCATGAGAAATGAGCGAAGGATAAAAAAAATTTCAAAGTCAATAACAGTCGCTCGATGTGAAATGTAAAGAAAAAGAAAAAACAATTATCGATTTCCGCCAGTTAAGTTTTAAGAGCAGGGTTATATTATTTATTGAGTATAACAGTTGTTTCATTCTATTTTTGTGTTTTATATTTGCATGTATGTGACTTGAATGTTAAACAATTCATATAATTGAGCACTGCTCCGAAAGATCATTCTGGACACAATCGAGTCTCAACAGGCACAACAACAACAATAATATAGATGTCATGTTCGATTGCATATAAAATATGTATATATGTATGTGAAGCATACGTAATTGTTGTCAATACATTTCAATTTGTGGTTCCCAATTGAATTGAAATTTGTAATATTGCTTAGAGGCAACACAAAAAAAAAACAAAACAAAATTGCTGTTTAATATAACTGTACAGGAAACGACCTTCAAACTTCGATGGGGCCAACAAACGAGCTGATTGCGTCGTTCTCAATTTCATAAAAATATTC
This sequence comes from Drosophila macrothrix, assembly GCA_035042055.1. NCBI lineage: Eukaryota > Metazoa > Arthropoda > Insecta > Diptera > Drosophilidae > Drosophila > Drosophila macrothrix. The sequence goes on from JAWNLX010000604.1 coordinate 806,165, forward strand.
CACACACTCGATAAATACGCACACATATTTATATATATTTATTCAACGATCTGTGAAAAAATAGGAAACAACCACAGAAATAACTTTTCAATACAAGCATATAATAAATTTCAATCAATTTAAGGAAAATCCCCACCATCTTAACTATGTGTGCTAAATAGCCTTTTAAATTTTCGCACATTTCTTTTGCCCCTTATGATCTTTAGATTTTTTTTCGTACAGCTCACAAAAAATTCCCCACAATTCTTTTGTTTTGTTTTGTTTTTCAACCATCGATAATGACGTCATGAGATCCAATCTGAAATAGGTTTTTCATCATTCATTTAGCGACAGGCAACGTCGCAAAAAAAAAGCACATTGAAAATATATATTTACACACACTTACAAAAATTCTGCGAAGTGGGGAAAACAATTATGTGTGTGTCTCTCTCTCTCTCTTTCTCTCTCTCTTTTCTCTCTCTCTTACTCGAATGATCCTCGCTGTGAATGATGAGTCATTGCTTTATTGCTGTGAGAAAATAGTGCGCTTTGGTCACACAGCTGCATAGAGTGTTGATGGCCGGGGTTGGGGTGCGATAGTGTGGTTAGACGATAGGAGTAGGATCACGCCATCACGCATTGCAATGAATGGCAACGCCCTTATTTTTTTTCTTTGATAGTTTTGCAGACTGCTAATCGAATTGGATTTTGTACAGTTTATCAACAGCTGTGCGCCGGTTTTGTCGATGACGATTGCCGATTCTATGGTCGAGAAATTGTACTAATGACGAAACATGTTCGAGCATTTAGCATGCAATTATTTTGGTCCAAAAACCGAGATTAAAAGCCACGAAAAATGCGTCACACGCACACATACATATATAAACATTTCTTTATATACTTGATCCCAAATATAGAAAAGCTATGCGTATGGAACATTTCCTGAGTTATCTCTTTCTTGGAATGCCGCCAACCCTCTCGCTCTATCCCCCGTCAACTTTTGTTTCTTGCATGTTTCAATACACATAGAAGATGCACACATACACACACACACAATAGAGATTCTCTCGCCGAAAAAAATTTAACATCGTAAATATCTCAATTAGAAACAACAACAAAGAACTTAATGATCAATACAGAACAAAGCACAAATAACAAGAACAACAACAAAACATAAAATTGTTCTCTCTTTCTTGCTCTCTTTTCACATTCTTCTTCTTCTTACAGACCATGCATAAGGAAAAAGTAATAAGTACACAAAATGCAAATAAAGCAAACAGCAAAGAGCATAAATTAAATGGAACAACAACAAAAGAAAATAGTGATAAAACAGGTCAGTAAACCAAAAATTATTGAACGATATAAAAGACCCAAATGTGCTTGCCTGTACATGTCTGCCATCAATTTGTGTAGTATAATTTGTTATACTGATTGATGGGACACATAACCTTAATCAATCACAACAGCAAATGAAAAACTATTTGCTGTTAAGCCCATTAAATCAATGCTCAATGCCACAGTAGAACAGTATAACAGTAGCAGCGTAGTACAGTTAAATCATATGCAGTAAGTGCATTTTGAGTACAGTCACGCTCGTAATTAGCAGAAAATACCTGTAGCCGAATGCGCTTGACCGGTTAAATAAATAAATTTAAAAAAATGGATAATCGATTCCACTTACTCATTGTGTCATCTGATTTGTGAAACTAACTAACAAACTAAATGAATTACAAGCCATGCTCCCTTCTTCAATACAATTATCTATGATTGTCCATATCACAATTAACAGAAACAACAACAACAAACAGTAAAATAATAAACAGGCCCCGCAACTTTGACGTAGAGAGCCAACCGTTCAAGCTGTGACACGTTTTGCCGGCTATCAGTTATTCACATTTGGCTGCAGACACCTCCGTTTAGTGTGTGCGTGGAGCAAAGGGTGAAAGTATCGGCGATAAGAAACATACAAAGTTATATGCATTATATTCTAAATTTAGATGGCGATATAGCAGACCCCAAAAGACGCTGCTGTGCATACTTTAAATACAAATAATCAGCTGACTGCCCATAAACATTTGTCAAACACTTGAGGTGTTTTATTACCTTCAACTTAATTCCGTCACACATGTCGAACACGCCATGGGAATTACAATGTTGCTGTTGAAGTTATCACAATAATAATCTCGGTTTTTTTTAACAAAGTTTATTTATCAGAATTCAAAATCGCATACTGGTATTTGCAATTCATTGGGTGTCATTGCGAAATTGTACACTGTGGCCATGTATAAATACGCTAGATATTGGCTGTCTGCCTGACAACTTCTCCAAGTAGTCTTAATTTTAAATGTATACAAAATAAAAATCCCAAAAATTCTATGTGAATTGTAGAAAGTTACTTTTAGCTTTTCGAAGGTTCTTCGCTATAATATTATGTATCAGGTTATCAAATTTAGGTTTTTCCGATTCTCATACAAATTCCGTTTAATATTTTGGTATTTCTCCAAACTTTCTTTTATTATATTTGATTACGTATTTGTTATCTTAATTTGTGCGTTACACTACTGGCATTTATTTATTTTGATATGCAGCAAAATGCAAATAATAGAAAATTCGTTAAATAAAATTGAATATTTAAATATTAATTAGGAAAATAAGATATATTTGCAAGATTTCGAGGGGTATTTAAATGTGGGTCAACATTTGAGGCATGAATTGCGGAAAATCCAATTTTGAACAAACACATGGCTCGGTTCTCGGTTCTTTGAACGTACAATGAAACTGAAGTTTCAGCAGGGTTTCTTGTTTCCCTCTTTTGCCATAAAAGATTGATACATCTCTGGCTCCATTCGTGATCAGCAGCTGGTCGATCTATTGATCTGTCTCTCTCTCCTCTCGGAGACTTCAAATTGGGAGTACAAGTTCTCGTATATCCGCTTGAATCCAGATACATTTACATATAATGTTCCGCAACGATGATTTAGTTTCAATTCGATCGTAGCGTGACAATTAACATGAGTTCCGTCATTTGGGTCGAAAAAACAATTTTACATTTTGATTCTGTTGCCGATTCCGATGCTGAATTTCAATCGGTTAATATGCGGTTCCGATTCGAATTCGTATGCTGCTTTAATACCCTGTTGTAAACACAAATTTCTGCATCGAAAACAATTATAGCCAACACTATATTAATAATATTATTGTAGAAATAATAAAAAAAATATATTCAAACTTATACAGTAAATTGAAAATGTTGATCGCTGATGATCTCACCAAGACCATGAACCCAAAATAATTAAAATGATCAACGGCAATTTTGCACTTTTTTTTAGTGCTGCTCGCAGTTGTCAGCTGCTTTGAGAATGAATTATTAATAGTTAGTTAGTTGCTTTTTTCACCTGAGTAATAAAATGTTCTATTCTTGTTATATTATCTGTTGCCAACGCAGTTAGCCTGCTGAATAAGAATAAAGAGGATAGCAGCGAATATGATCTGGTGCCGCCTGATGGAGGCTGGGGTTGGTTAGTCCTGTTTGGCGCCTGCCTGACGAACATACTCATCCCCGGCACCATAAAGAGTTTCGGTGTGCTCTTCATTGAGTTCCTGCAGGCGTTCGAGACGACACAGACGCAGGCCTCCTGGATACCGGCATTATGCTACTTCCTCTACAGTTCACTGGGTAAGTGGGGAGTGCCCCTGAAATATCCTTTGTAAAATCATTTACATTATTTTCCGCTTTAGGACCTATTTCGAGTATTCTGTCTGTTAAGTATTCCTACCGTACGGTAACATTGATCGGCGCCCTCTCCGCCTCCTTGGGGATGATCCTATCCTATTGGGCCTCATCCGTTGGCTATTTGTACATCAGGTAAGTCATCGCCCCATTATTAGTCAGTATTGTTTTATTTGTCAGCCAATTAATAATTAAGCACAGTTCAGTTCGAGTTCAAAAAGATAAACAAAACAGTTGATTGTTTAACCAGTTCGCTTGAAACCCGTTTTCACTCTGACATTTACAACCGATTTAATCAAAAAAATAAACATCGAAAATATTAATTATAAATGTTTTGAGTTCAAATACATATAATTTCTGCGTTATTCAGCGACTAATTTGTTTACAATCCTAAAAGGTTTTATTTAATTACTTAATATCAATCGACACAAAAAACAAACATTAATTTAACTCGATTAAATTTAATCTTTATGCTAATATCATAAAATAAATTAAATTACAAAAATAACATTTAATAAATCTGCTTTTTACAATTAAATTGGAAAAATAAATAAAAATAAATATAATTCAAATTAATTTTTAATAAAGTTTTTTTTAGATACTGTAGCATAACTCACTGAGTTCATCTCCCAATATACGAGTATATTACTTTCGCAGCCGTATATAAAAGTAAAAGGAAGCTGTACTAATTAAAATGTACTAATTGTTTAGTTCAATTATTGATTGATTACATTCGAAACATTTCTACATCTATCCATTATGTTGTATCTCGATGTGCTCCGAAATATATCAGATATATCGGATATATATAAAAAAATAAATACCATACTTAAATTATATTGTTTTAATCAAAAAATAACAATAAATAATAAAGAACTTCAGTGTGTGTTTTGTAATGCAATGGAAAATGATTCCAAATTTAAGTAAATTCTGCTTGAATTAATATTTAAATTTAAATAATTAAGAGCTTGAAGTCTCAAAATATTTGTACTGAGGATTTTGAATTGAAATCTAGATTAATATATAATATATAGCTGCAAAGGTTATATTTTATCTATCTAGTCGCTCAAAATCAATCGGCCCAGAGAAATACATAAATTAAAAAAATAGATTAAAGTAAATTCACAATTTAAACTGAAATGCAAAATTGATGCAGCAATTGTTGCATGAATTTGGGAAATCAGAGAACAGCTGTGTTCAGGTATCTCCCAGTCCCAGTCTTTCTCGCAAATCACAGTTTACAATAGTTTTTTTTATTAAGACCACTTTTGTCTCTCTCAATTGCAGCTATGGCGTTCTGGTTGGCATTGGCGCTGGCCTCTCCTTTCCGCCGACGGTGTACATTGTCACGTCGTACTTTGTGAAGCTGCGTGGCCTGGCCAACGGGCTGTGCATCTCAGGCAGTGCCATCGGCTCGATTATATTGCCGCCGGTGCTGCGCTGGCTGCTGGAGATGTATGGCTATCGTGGCTCATGCCTGATTATGGGCGGCATCACATTGAATGTGCTGGTGGGTGCACTGTTCTATGAGCCGGTGGAGCAGCACATGGTGCGTGTGCCGCGTGCCCGTCAAGCATTGGAGGATATACCCGAGGAGGAGGACATTGGCATTGTGATGAAGTTCGAGAATGTCGATGAGACCGCCGAGCAGACGGCGGGTGGCAAACAGATGCTGGCCTACAATTCGCCACCGTCGCCGTTGTATCTGCCGGACGACGATGATGACAAGCAGCAGTTTGTGCGCAGCGCATCCGCTGCTGTTGTCCAGAGCTATGCGAAGCCGGGCGATGAATTTCAGCCGCGTGCTCGCAAGATTAGCACACCGGTCCGATTGCCGCAACGCAATCAGACCTTTACGCCGGGCCAGCTGAATTCGCAGTCATCGCTGTATGCGGTGCCCGAGAGCCGGTCCAGTTCCAATAAGCTGGCCATGCGGAATAGCTCGCGGAATCGTCTGTCCAAGCGTTCGCCATCAACCAGCAGTTTCCTGTATATCAGCACACCGTATCACGGCAGCACGCTCTCCTTCCAGCCCAAAGAGTTCTCGTCGCATTTATCGTTGCGTTCCGCCGGCACAACTGCAGCCGGTGCCGGCGGCGGCAATGAGTCCGGTGCCCTGGATGGTGGCGCCACGGATGAGACGAAGGGCGGCAAGGCACTGCCGCGAGAGCGTAGTAAATTCTTTGATCTGAGCCTGTTCAAGGATCCCATGTATTTGGTTATACTCATCTCGAACTCCACGAATGCCATCAGCTATACGAATTTCATCATTTTGCTGCCCGCATTTGGATTAGCTCGAGACTTTGACAAATCGCTCTCTGCTTATCTGTTGTCCGTCGTCTCCACCACGGATCTAATTGGACGCATTGGCGGCTCGGCGCTCTCCGACATGGGTTTCATACCGAAGACATGGTATTTTGTCGGTGGTCTGTCTGTATCGGGCATATCGCTGGCGCTGCTACCCTTCGCTTATAGCTATGGTGGCGTCTGCTTTTGGTGCGCCCTCTTCGGACTCGCCTCGGGCATTTATGTGGGCATCACCGCTGTCATTATGGCCGATATGCTGGGCACCGAGCGTCTCACCTCATCCTATGGCATCAGTCTGTTTATCAACGGCATATTGCAGCTGGTGGGTCCACCGCTGTGCAATTATTGGACGGAGGCGGTCAACGATTATAATCCGCTGTTTCATGCGCTCGGCTTGACACTGCTCGCCGGCTCCAGTCTGTGGGCATTTATGCCCTGGATTATCCGACGCAAAGCCAAAGAGGAGGAGAAATTGGAAGCCCAACTCGACGAGGAAGCCGTTGATGGCTATTAAAGTCAAATCATAACAAATTAAAATCAAGCCGGCTTTTGAATGCTTCACAACACACCACGTACAATTACAATTAGTTGTTAGGCTTTAAATGCGTACAAACAGAGACGGTGGACGATTAGCAGATATATATACATTTATATATATAGAAGATTGAGATATGAGTTGAACGTCGGGGGATTATGGGGGGATAAATCAGTTTGGCGAGATGGAGACAGTTGACGCATTGTAGAAAAGTGGACATAAAATGGCATTGGAATTTTTTTTGGAAATTGTTAATTTGTTTCTTCCATTAGCTATTTTTCTTTTGTGTCTAACTGTTAAGTCTTAATTATTACATTGTATAATTATTACAATTATTGTTTACTTAAAATCAATTTATAGCTTAAGCCCAATAACAAAAATGAAAAATGTGTGTAGCAGTGAAAAAAACAAAAAACATAAGAAATGAAAATATTTTTTCTATAAATATGCTAAAGAAAAAAAATCTAAACAAAAAAAGCAGTAAAAACTGAAATTGAAAAAAAAAAACTGAACCTTTTTATTTGCAAAACTGGTTGGGAAATTTCAAAAACTGGGCAATAATTTTTCCAAGTGCTGTAAAAAAAAATTATGTTCGGCAAATAGTTAAATTTAATATGAATTGCCATTTGATTAAGAAAGTCACAACTTTCTTTGATTCAGTGTCTAACAAAACTATATTCAAATTACTATTGGCTTGAGTCAATTCTGTTGGATTACTATATCATATAGCTCACACTGGATCAACAACATGAAAATATATCTTTTATTTCTTGTATTAACCATTCTTTTCGTTTAAGTTAACCCAGCTTCAGATTTTTCTATGTTTCTATCATATTGGCAAAGTTGATATCCATTGGGCTAAATTTAAAGCCATCATTCGACTAACAATAGGAAAATATTATTTTCTTTTATTTAAATAAGCTCAGCTTCAGATTTTTCTGTTTCTAAAATTTGAGCAAAGCTGATTAATATTGGCATAAAACTATAACATAAAGCAATCGAGAATGCTGTTTTTGGAAATATATATATATTATATACAGAACATTTCTGTTTCAAGCAATTTAACTATATCAACGCCGATATTTCTTTAAGATCTAAATAAAACATTACTATAATGTTATCAGATGACTGGCAAAACATATTTGATTACTGCAATAACCCTAGCAACAATATACTTACACAGAATAAATGATATGGCATAATCGTATTTTATATAGAACACGTGATGCGAATATTATTTCGATTATAATGTATGTATTATCAAGCACAAATCTTTCGAGTCGTTTCCAATACAAAGTTATCTACACAAATCAATCAAATTGGATGCTCAGCTAATCTAATACAGTATATATATATATATATAGGTGATAATTGTGGGGGTTACATAATATATAATTGATATGCGTTCGTGATATAGAGCACTAGCTGCTTTTAATTTTTGGTTTGAGGAATCCCCTGGCGCGCAGTGTGCGGACAATAAATGGTGTCGAGCCCAGCGTGATGCTAATCCGGAGTGGAGCAAATACTTTGTGAACAGCATAGGCGGTGACAAAGGTGCTGCCCACAGAGATTTTTTCGGCGAATGCCGACGCCTCAATGCCAAGGAACTCCATGACGGGCATCATGTCTATGCCGCTGCAAAACAAAGCAAATGCATTAGTCTAATTATCAAACAATAATTATTAATTAATTGTAGCCATTAGTAAATGGATGCAAATGCGAATAAGCGCATGTATTGGGTTAGTTTGTCCTACCTGGAGATGAGTACGTAGAAGCCACCCAGCGACAGCAGTGAGATGCCCACATGAAATACGATAATGGTGGCGCCATACTCCTTAAAGGCCCGCTTCAATTGCTCCTTCTTGCTCAAGTTCTCGGAGGTTGGAGGAGGAGGAGGTGATGCTGTCGCTGTTGCTGTGTCTTGGGTTGATGGCTTTGCTTGTGTGCTGTAGCAACGATGCCAGCCTGCGTATGATATACTATATATATATATGTATATACACTATGAGTGTGGCATGCGTGTTAAGAGCCCATGCGCATACGCCGGGCATGCAACAGGTGCACGGTTAACAATGCAACAAACAAAACAACAGCTCACCTTGGCCAGTGCCAGCAGCGATTGTGGCATTCTGATCGTAGGTCACCCAATCGGCCCGTGTACTGTCGCGCAGCGCCCGATAATGGGAGCTCTGCATATTCTGTGAGGTGAACTTGTACTCCTGCGACCACTGGCCGCCGGGCATGTTCAGATGCGTAAATTTGTGCATCCCACCGAACGGTGTCGGCACATTGCTCTGCATCACAGCGTTTAGGCTGACGGCGCCCAAGCAATCGTATGACTGCACATGTGGATCCGCGGCCACAGAGGAGTCAACAGAGGCAGCAGCACTCTGGCTATTATCCGTGGTGATGTCAATCATGGAGATGGGTGCATGCGACAATGCCATTATATTGTCGGACATGTCGCGGGCGCGTTGCGGGGAGAAGCGTGTCGTCTCAGCAGCATCCACATTATGGGGCAGAGGCAGAGCGGGCGCCGAGGCCACGTAGTTCAAGGCCTTGGTGCTTGTGTGAAAGGGTTCAATGGCTACATGCGACGAGAATATAATTAATTTAGATATTCACAAAGCAAATATAATGCGCAGACGAATTGGGTGCAAATTCCATTCTAATTATATTTAAAGAAATACATACAGTGTCTCACAGCTCAAACGTAACAGTGCCTAGCAAAAAATGTAAAGTGCTATGAGGCTTAAATAAAAAAACAAACGCAAAATGTTTAATTGCCAATTTGTTTTATGTTATATCACGTTTGAAAAGGAAACTTCAGTTTTTATTAAAATATTAATTAATTAACTAAAATTAGTCAAAAACTGAAAACATATCCAAAATACAGGTCAACGCTTTTTTGGAACAGTCTTAGAAAAGTAACATATTATGCGTATAAAAACTTAAATAAGGATGTTAATACTTAGTATGATATCCTTTAGCCTTAACAACATTCCTTAACCTATTATTCATGGAAGATACCAGCTTCCGGGTAGTTTCTGGACTGATTTTACTCCACTCATCCAGCCGAGCATTTTTGAGATCGGATCTGTGATTCTGGATGTTATTTTCCAGCAGATTCCAAAAATTTAAATAACATTTAAATCTGGAGACCGGGCCTGTGGAATTATCATGTGGGGGCAGTTCCAGATAAGCCAGGACTGTACTAATCCGGACTTATGCTTGGCTGTTGTCCTGGTCGTTATCGTGGTAGAACAGGAAAGTACGCCGGATTCCTAGCTCCTCAGCACTTTGGAGTAAATTTTCCTTTAATATATTGAGGTACACACTCTTGTCCATTGTTGTTTCAAAAAACACAACATTTCCGCCGCCGGCTTCCGAGATAGATGCCCATACCATGACACTTCCTCCGCCGTGCTTGACTGTTGCCTTTTGGATTTTGGGATTCAGCTCAGTATTGGACTGTCGCCACACATAATTCCGTCCGTCTAAGCCAAAAATGTTAAATTTGGGCTCATCTTCAAATATGAATGTGTTCCAGAACTGCAAATCCTTGTCCAAGTGGGTTTTGGCGAACGTCATCCTAGTCCCTTTAATTTTTGCGCTTATAAAGGGCTTCTTCTGTGGTACTCGGGCATTAAAGTCATGGTTGCGCAGAACCCGGCGCACAGTTTCCACACTGCACTTTTTCCCCATTTCATCCTCCACCTGTTGAGTCAGTTTTGGAGCCGATAGCTTGGGATTTTCCCTTATTTTCTTGACAATCCTCCGCTCCTCCTGGTCGGTGAAAATCTTGTTTGGTGCCTTTCTGCCCTTGTCCTCTATCCGATTTTCGTCGACGAAGCGATGAATGATGTTGAATACAGTTGTGGTGCTTAGATTTACCATTTTAGCTATTTGGCGATGTGAATATCCAATCTTGAAGTGTTCCAGGACGAGATTCCGTTGTTCAATGGTAGTCCGTTTGCCCATAGTCCTTGTTGGCTGGTTGCACCCGAGATGCAGGATATAACTAAACTGACTACGAAGGATTGGTCTATTTATACCGAAAATCATCAACCTGACGTAAAAAATCCGGGTTTTATGGCACCCAGGTGTCCATAACGCCCCTGTTCCAAATAATATGCGCACCATAAATTAAGGTACTTTTTTACATAACCCGGCCTAGCCCGTGGGGAAACCCCAATTTATTGGGATCATATATTCATTATGGTGGTTAATATATGTACCTGCCATCGGTCTTTGGAATTTTTGAAAAATATTGTATAATTAGTTTATGGCAGGCAATTAAAATTTTTGCTAGGCACTGTTACGTTTGAGCTGTGAGACACTGTATGTATATATACTGCACAGTGTGGCAGACAATTGCTTATTGCGTGTAAATTGAATTCAATTACGTTATTCTTTGCGCTTGGTTATTTTATCTGCAGACATATCGCCAGTCAGCAGTAAACTGATTTTAATCAATTTAAACTTGTTGACCTTCAACAACCCGGCAATTTGTTCGAATTTACCTGTGTAATTCTTGAGGTATTGCATACCACCGGGTAGACGCACAGCTGCACGCAGAAAAGACGCTTTGCTTGTATTAATAAACATGTTTTCAATACCAAAATACAATTTCGATTGTGAAGTAACGCAACAATAATTCAAATGACAACCTCACCGCGACAGTGCAAAATAATATAAACAGTGGCTGGAATTTTGTTACAGTTGCGTAGTTGTGTTTAGTATATCATCAGCTGTCGACAAAGGCAGGGTTGCTTATCGCTTATATCGATATGTTTAGTTATAAAGTGACTGCTGCATTTCAAGTAACCAGCTGTCTGCAAGTGCAGGTCTGCTCATCGCATCGAAAACATCGATATAGTTAAACGGCAAAAGTATCGATAGTGCAACATCGTAAATACAACTCTACTCATTCAGTTTTTGGGAGTGAAAATGCGAATTTATTTACAAAATTTGCCAATACGAGAAAAAGAAGGCGACGCGTAATAAAGGAGTGCTCAACCATTTGTCATCAACAACACGAACAAGCAGATGTCGTTGTTATTGTTGTTGTTATTGTGAGCTTGTACAATGCACGCGCTGAACAACACACAGAGGGGAAGAGCGCGGTGCTGCTGTTTTTGTGGTCAAGACATGATTTGGCCAAAACAATAAAAAAAAACCCGCGACTAGGCTAATTTTAGCGTGTGTGTGCGCGTGTGTGTGTGTGTGCGTGCAAGTGTGTGCATGTGTGTGCAACTAGAACAATAACATAGCATCAACACCCAAACGGGAGACAATCAACAGCAGCAACAACAACAACAATATCAACAACTCAAAGCGCGCGTCTGTGTGTGTGTGTGTGACTGAGTGTGTCTGCGTGCGTGTGTAGAAAGTGCGCACGTCAGGCGTTGGCTGTCTGTCGTCGCAGTCGCAGTCACAGTCGCAACCATGTCCAGAAATACGTTGACCACGTTAACACACATCGGCAACCAAACAACATCGGTGACCAACAGCAATAACAGGAGCAGCAACAACAACAGCAGCAACAACGATACACGCACCGGAACCCTGACGCACCTCATGGAGGAGCACCATCAACAGCAGTCACATCCGGACGCCGCTGGTCGTACCGGCCTCATCTCCGATGGCGCGGAACGTTTGCGACGACAGGGCAGCCGTTTGCAAACCTCGAGATTTGCTTGCATGCGCTGTTGCGGCAATTTTCTGACACATCTGGTTCGGCTGCGCAGTACGCCCGAGGAGTTGGAGCAACGCTACAAATCCAAAGAGATCGATCGCTTCTTGGAGAAGGAGAAGCACACGTTTCGACGGCAGGTAAACAAAGCTTTAGCTTCTCCTCTGTTTTTGTATTTTTTTTTATCATTTTTTGTGGTTGGGGCCAGCAGCAGTCACATTCCGTTTAATTAAGTAATTAGTATTAATTTGCTTGGAGAGGGAGAGAGGGAGAGCAGCACACACACACACACACACACTCATACAACATACGCACAACATTCATCCGGTTGTTTGTGGCCCGCATGGGCCGCCCAGGCAAACAAATGAAACATCAGACGAATTTTCACTTTTCGTTATTGTTGCTTTTGTTGTTATTGGGCTTGGCGCTGGCTCTGGCTCTGGGTTTTTATTGTTGCATCATTTAGGCAATCATTGCAACAACAGCAGCAACAAATACAAGAAAGATCAGCAAGCCGAAAATTGCATACTCTTGCAGTAGAGAGTAAAACTGTCCTAAATAAATATATATTTTGTTAGTTAATCCACCGAAATAAACAGGTAGGCAGACAGTTTATCTTGACTCGGATGTTGATAAAAAAAATAATCTTATATATATGTTTATTATACCTTCGACAGTTTATCTTGACTCGAAGTTACTCATTGAAAAAGCTAAAAGTTACCCACAGAAGCAAACAGATAAACAGACAGAAAGACATGACTAACTCGTCTCGGCTCCCAAAAAAATATGTATTTTATATAAATATATATATATTTGTTTATTTAATGTCGACTAATATTTGAGAAATACAAAAAATAAAAATGCATCTAATTCAATTACAAATAAAATAAAATATTAAGATTTACACTCTATTGTGTATCATAAGAGTTATAATAAGATTTGTGAATGATTAAATGAAAAATAGTTCAAAATTTTTTTGCATGAATTGCGGTAAACCCAGAGAAAAAAAACCAAAAAGACAAAAAAAAAATGCAAAATGTTATTCACGAGATAAAAAAAAGTTAAAATTAAGACTTCGATTAAAAGAATTAGAAATAGATGACTCTGAATTAGTTATATGGCAGTCTATTGTAATCATTACAGAGCACTTGAAAGGCTTCTTGCATATGGATATAAGTATAAATATGGCATCGACTGATGTTTAATATGGCTTCGAAGAAATATCCACTTCAAGTGTGATTAACACATTTCACGCCCAAATTATAATAGCCACTTGAAGGGCATACAAAAATCTTGTTCACACAAAAGGCATTCAATTAACAGCGTTTTTGTTGCAGTTGTTTCTTGTGCGTTGCGTGTGTTTTTTGTTTTATTATTATTTTTGTTGGTCTTTGTCGGTCAAGGTTTCAATTTCGCACGTACTTAATGCAATACTCTTTGATGATACATTCACACACTCACCAATTGTCTGACTCAATAGGTGAAACTGTTGCTCCTGGGCGCTGGCGAGTCGGGCAAGTCAACGTTCCTCAAACAGATGCGCATCATACACGGCGTCAATTTCGATCCGGAACTGCTGCGCGAGTACCAATATGTGATATACCAAAATGTTATACGAGGTATGTAATAAACAATATAAATATATATATAAAGCAACGCAACTAATGCAATTTCTATGCAGGTATGCAAGTCCTCCTCGATGCACGCGAAAAGTTGGACATCTCGTGGGGCAACGATGGACGCGAACAGGATGCCAACGATGCCAAATCAATGGAATGCAATGCAATAGAGACAACCAGATTCGTTGAATATGCCCCGCTCATTAGGCGACTGTGGCAGGATCGGGGCATTAGGCGCGCCTACGAACGACGACGCGAATTTCAAATTGTAAGCACAACAAAATTTGTTTAATTTAACAGAATTATTGAAAGTATTGAATTTGTGATTTATTGTGCAAAATTGTTGGACAATATTATTCTATTCAAGGTAATTGTTGTTTAAAAAGATTATAGCTTAAGCTAGAAAATAGTTGTGAAAAGTATTTTTTTGATATATCTTTTAATATCCTCTATGGAAAAGTTTTCTATAGGTTTATTTTTATATATTTCATTTATATAAACAAGAGAAAGTACAAATGTAAATGTAAATTTACATATAAAAGTATCTGCATATCTTGTTACTAATGCACTCTCTTGACTAAAAGAAGTGTATATTTACAGCTTTTCGATTTATATATATATATTTTGATGCATACCCCTTATCACATTTGGTTACTTTACACCTTACAGAGCGATTCGGTCAGCTATTTTCTAGATGAAATCGAGCGGCTGGCGAAACCGGATTATGTGCCCACACACAAAGATATACTGCACTGTCGGCGAGCAACCAAAGGTGTCTACGAGTTTTGTGTCAAAGTACAGGTAAGTTTCTGCCATGGAGATACAATTTAAATTGTGCATATTAATTGAGTTACACACTTCGATTTTGTAACAGAACATTCCATTTGTGTTTGTCGATGTGGGCGGTCAGCGCACACAGCGCCAAAAGTGGACCAGATGCTTTGATACCTCAGTCACATCGATTATATTCCTAGTGTCCAGCTCGGAGTTTGATCAGGTGCTTGCCGAAGATAGGTAAGTATTTTAATAACACTATATACTATTTATGTATGATATTGATTACTGCTTTTTAATTTCAAGGAAAACGAATCGTCTGGAGGAGTCCAAGAATATTTTTGATACCATTGTGAACAACAATACCTTCAGAGGCATTTCGATAATATTGTTCTTGAACAAGACCGATTTGCTCGAACAGAAAGTACGCAATCCAGAGACTGATATACGTTGGTACTATCCACAATTCAGTGGCAATCCGCACTTGCTGCTCGACGTCCAGAACTTCATGCTGCAAATGTTTATGAGTGTGCGACGCACGAGCAGCACCAGCCGGATCTATCATCACTTTACCACTGCCATAGACACGCGCAACATCAACGTGGTGTTCAATTCGGTGAAGGATACGATACTGCAGCGCAATTTAAATGCTCTGATGCTGCAGTAGCCGCATCCCCAGTAGCCATCATCATCCTGATCACAATCCACAAACACACACGAATCTCGCGCCAGCTCTGGCAAACACTGTCTACCATACAAATATTTACATGAATATATATATACCATATATATATAGAACAAAACGAAAGTGCCAGGCTGTCAGGAATGTTAAATTTTGTGAAGGGCCGACCCCAAATTTGTTGTTAACTTTTTAAAATGGTTTAATTATTCATAAATTTTGTATTAAATGAAATTATTATATATATACAAGCATATATATATATATATATTAATTTTTAGCATTTACATGTATTATTATGTATTTTATTTATGCATAAATGTATATAATTTATTGTGTATGTGTTCGTGTGTGGCCCGCTAACAACAGACTTTAATGCTACCCAAAAAAAAACTAACAGCAGCTACATATTTGCATATCATTATTATTATTATTATTCTTATGCCGTTTTGCTACTATGACACTATACAAGGATATTTACAATATATATACATATATATATCTAGCCAATACATGCACATACATATCTATTTATATATACACACAATATATATATATATATATATACACCTATATATTTTTTTTAGAGTTGAATGTCGAAAGCATATACATATTGTAGTTTATACAAAATGAAAAAAGAGAGAGCTTAATATTAAGCATGAAATTTTCTCCTAGAGAAAAGTCAGCAAACGACAAATGTACCAATTAAAGAATACCAATATTTAATAAATGAAAAAAACAAATAAAATAAACATAAACATTTATATGTCCAACTATATTTATTTATTGTTTAAATAAATGAATAATTGTTCACTCTGGCCCATTCCCAAAAATAGAACAGCTTTTGCCTGAGTCAGTTTCACATTCACATTTAAAACTTTATTTAATTAATTTAATTACAAAGTGAGTTATTTTTATCTTTGACGTTATCTCATATTCAACTACATATTGGTTAAATTTTTGGAATGTCATAAAATCGCCTTAATAAAGTAAGTATTGCTCAAAAAATGATAATAAATACGCATTTGTAAATATATATATATATATTTATATATATAAATGCATTTAAAAATATACAATTAATACATAAAAATGTGCATTAAATTAAAGCATAAATTGGTGATGCTCACATTGCATATCCCGATCCAGTTGCAGATCAATAACAGATAATACTAAATAAGAAAATCATGAGGCGTACTAAGAACTACACATCCAATGGAGTTTTTTTTTAACACAAATCTTTAGCATCCTTTTAGTCAATCAGTTGCATATCAGCTGCCAGTTGTCCCTGTCTCTGTGTCCCTGTTTCCCCGTGTGTGTCCTCGCTCAGCCGGCTTGACTAGTGTTGGGATTAGTGTTGCTGCTGCTGCTGCCCCCGCAGCAACTGCTCTGCGCTGCTTTTGCACTAAAGCTGCCCAGGCCAATGGAGCCGTTACCCTCGGACTGACGCTGTGCAGCCGCCGCTGCAGCAGCACTGCTCCCATCCTTGCTGCGCGCCTGACCAATCAGCTCGGCGGCAATCTCATAGAACAATCGTTCCACGTTCTCAGCCTCTTTGGCGGACGTTTCCAGGAAGTACATATCATGTTGTTTGGCAAACTCCTCACCGATTTGGGTGGGTATTTCACGATCATCACGATCTGTCTTGTTGCCGACCAGTATCTTGAGGACCTTTGAGTTCGCATACTCCTGGATCTCACGCAGCCAGTCGGGCAAACAATCGAACGTGGGCTGGCAGCTAATGTCATAGACAAGGATCAGCGCATGAGCCGATCTGTAGTAACTTTGTGTGATCGAACGGAAACGCTCCTGTCCGGCAGTATCCCAAATTTGCAGCTTTATCTTCTCGCCCTCGACCTCAACGGTCTTGATCATGAAATCGACACCAATTGTGGCACCCTGTCCGGGTGGAAACAAGCCCTGAGTAAAGCGACGCACGAGGCATGTTTTGCCAACGCCCGCATTGCCAACGAGTACAATTTTGAATAGGAATTTATAGTCCTCCATTTGAAGTGAGTGAGAGACTCGTCAGCCTGTGCGGAAAAATTACACTTTAGTATACATCGTTTTTTTTTTATAGTTAGTTAATTTCGACACACCTTAGTCAGCGACGCGTAACGTAAGCGAATTGTATGTGTGTGTGTAATGGGGGATGGTTTTGTGGAGTCTAGACCCGAGAGTGGGGAAGTTTCACCCGCAGATGCAGCTTACGCCACACACAAACAAACACACACACAACATGCAATTAAATATAGTTTACGCAATTGCCCCTCCCCTCCCCTCCCCTCACCTGTAGCACACACGCAAGCTACGTATGCGGTCTAACGGTAAACGTTACCGTTGCCGTCGCCTCCGAGGCTGCTGCAGCACTTCGTCTTTTGCTTACTTGTCGAGACGCTGCTGCTGTTGGTAATGATGACTCAACAATTAGATTTGCCAGCAATTTTTGCTTCGAATTAGCTCGTCTTGTTTATTCCTTAGCGCCATTCAATCAATTTTACGGCAAACGTTACGAATTATGAATTTAATACGAGAATTGCATGCCAACGACAACAAAAAAAATCGCAAAAGCCAAAATTTCGCTGCGTATATGTAAATATAAACAAATCGATTAATGTGGCAACGATCTGGCAACGCCATTGAAGTGAGCCAGCAAGCAAGCTGTGTAAATATTGAACAAATATTGAAAAGGCAATAATATTGATTCAAGTGTGAAATAAATTGTATATGCCATATTTGAATGTATATGTATGTATGTATATGCGGTACATTATTTATTGGCCCTTTATTTTGGTTTAATGTGAGCTTAGAAGTATCGATACTTGTGTGAGTATCGATGTACGATAATTATCAACCCTGCAGCAACACAATATAGTCGGCCACGCTGTGGAAAAAATCTCAACAAAAAAAATTAAGGAAAATTGTATTTGCTAAACAAAAAGAATTGAGAAGAAAGTTCGTAAGTGAGCCATCGAGTTGTGCTGTGTGCATACCAACAACAACAACAACAATTTTGGTTTCTTCAAACCGTGCTAGACAAAACTAGACTAAGGGCGACACTTCCCCCTTCCCCCCGCTGTTCCAACAACAATTCAACATGGCCGAGGACTTTGATGTCGAAGCAATGCTGGAGGCGCCGTATCAAAAAAACGTAAGTGCATCAAATTTGATTGCATATAAATTAAGAGCAAACGGTTTGTACAAAACAATAAGTTATCATTGTAACAACGGTATATTTATTATTTATATGAATGTTTGTATACTTCTCTTCTAAATAGACACCCACAAGCGCGCCGTGTGTATTATGTACGTACGTATTTATGTATGTATGTTTTTTTTTAAGTCTGCAGACACAAGCATGCACACACAAACACATGCACGTACACACATTGGTCACCTTTGTGTGTGTAGGTGCGTGTGTGTGTGTGTGTATGTGAGCAATGCATGCAAAGTGGCTGTCTCGAATCGATTTTTAACCCAATTTCCCATGCAATGCAATCGACTATCGACAAACGCATAGGGCAAAAGTCGGCCGGTGTTTCTTAAACACCTCTGGTTTTTTTTATACTAGACGCCACCCATCTGTGTGTGTGTGAGACATGTCTGTTTTTTTTTTTTTGTATAGTTTATTCCGGCAAATTCAAATGGGGCTCGTTAAACGTTTCAGTTTATCTAATCTTTTCAAAGTGTAAGAGATAAACAATGTTTAAAATAGGTTTAAAATTAAATTAAAGTATATAACAGTAAATATGATGGAAGATGTATGTGTGTGCCTGCAAGTGTGTGTGTGTGTATTGAAATTGATTTGCAGTTGATGGAAGAGCATATTGAATTTCAAATGCACTTGGGAACATTATTCAAGCTTTACCTCACTTTGTAAAAATTTGTTCTCTAAATGGAAAATGACATTTGATATGGTTGCTCTCCTTTCCGTCTATCTCTCTCTGTCTCTTTCTATGCAAAATGTGCAAATGAATAAAAAATATATTTTAAAAAAATATCACACTACCAAAAAAAAAACGCAAATAATTCAAAGAAAAAAGCGAGAATAATTCTTAAGGGTGAAATGTCTTTGCAGAAATCGTATAAGCTCAATATTGTTGCTAGTGATTGTTTTGGTCATTCTAAACACAAAAAGCTGGAGACCATTTGGTAAGTTTTGAATGTGCCAGAAACTGCGTAAAAAAAAAGAAACTAAAAACAAAAAAAATAAAACCAAAACATATCTAGGCATTTATTGTTTTCTGTATGATTTGTTTCTGTTTTTTTTTCTCCATACCAAAAAAAAAAAAATTAAAAAAAATCAATCAATGAAAACTGAACGTGCACTAAATTTCAGATAAACTCTTCTACCTATTGTCTGGGGCAGCAGGCAGCACAACTACTACTCTCACTACTCACAGACAGACAAGAATGAAAGAAAGAAAGTCTCACAAGTCCACTTCACTGCTCTTTCAGGAGTCGAGTCTGAAAAATACCAAGAAACAAAAAAAAATTCCCAAATATAAAAATGAATACAAAAACCACTTATCAAATTGAAAAAAACGTAATAAGCAAAACTTTTAACTATTTCTCACTACACAACAATTATATATATAACTCTAACTTATATCTATATGTATATGTATATATGTCCATATATAGACGAGAGAGCGCCTGCGATCTGTGGTGTCCGCAAAATAGTCGAACCAAAAACAAAAAAGAAAGAAAAAGGCCAAACCAAAAGAGCAACCAACCCAACCAAATTAGCCAGCGCTATTAACTATACCCAAAAAAAACAAAATAACGAAACGAAGAGAATAATTGCATAATTTGAGTATGGAGACATTTCGCCGTGAACTGCTTACAACTGTTCTTACTTTGTGTGTGGTACAGCCTACTACTCCTATCCAGTATAGGTACTATATATAATATATCATTTATATATATATATATATATGTGTGTACTACTACTACTATATAGGTCTATTAATCGCATATGTATCACTTTTATATTACTACTACTGCTCTATTGCTATAAATTGGCAATGATCTGTAAGACGATCATTGTTGACTTAAGCATTTCTATTTTATATACTTGCAGATACCAAAAAATTTAACTAATTTACTTTGATTTGCTTTCTCTTATTCAAAAAAAAAAAAAACAAATACCCCAAAAAAAAAATATGAAAATCAAAAAATATCTGAACAAATTTGTAAAATGAATACAACAACAACTACAACAACAACCAACCAACAACAACAACCGACAACGACAACATCAATGAAAAACAACCGTTAACCGTAACGTGTGCGAATCCAACAACGAAAAACCAAACGCTCTGTTTGTGTGCGTGTGTCTCTCTCTCTCACTGTCTATCTATATCTCTGTGTGTGTATGTGTGTGTGTGTGTGTGTGTGTGTTTGGCTATGTGTCACTCTCAATGTTCACCACAAATTGAAATCCAAAAATTCTATATATATGTACAACATATTATTGCTTGCGAATTCCAAAACTCTCCCATGTCCACAACCCAAAAACAAAATCAACCACAACCAACCAAAATACGAAAAAACCACACACCCTGTATCTGTAGAACGTCAGTGCGGGCAGCACGGGACGTGGAGGACGCGGTCGCAGCAGCGGCGGCAGCGAGAGCGCCGGACACGATGACAACGATGAGGATGAACAACGCTATGCGAGCAGGGAAAACGGTACTCGCTCCTCGAATGGCAGCAAAAAGCGCAGTCACCGATCACGGTAAGTTCATTTCACCCACAAAATTCAAAAGTTTCCAGTTTCATTCACAACCCAGTAGCGAAAGACAGAATGCAATTCGTAATCCATACTATTCACAGTTTTCTTATGCACAATGTGAGGGGTCGGAATCTACGCACCTCGACATTAAAATAGGTGTAAAAAATATAAGAAATATAATTTTCAATATACAATATATTCATTTTCAATTGGTAGTTGATATTGTTTCTGTCTCTGGCTTATTTCTTTGTTAAAAGTTCATATGAACGTGAATGAGGCGCGAGTGGCATAAAATGTTGGATTTGATTGATCCAAGCGCACAGTTTTACAGCGTGTACAAACAAGATAACGATATGCAGGAATCACAATTTTATTAGTCTAATGACGCGACGCATTCGGCAGTCAAAAACGGAGTGGGTACAGAACTATTGAGAGATTAATATTTGTGTACATGCGAATGAACGGACAATGCAAAACTTAGGATAAGCTAAACGTGGGTTGCCAGATTGTTACATTGCAAACATTTGAGTCACATTTGCAACATTGTATATATTCAAAATATGGAACGTTTACAATATATACAATTTGCTGACTTATTTTCAGACTTTCAATATAAACATAAATATACAATTTATATAGCAAAAAAGCAAAGTTGCGCTTGCGCAATAATTAAAAGAGATAATGAAACCGATAAGAAATCAATACATATAAGAAATATGTAATAAGACAAGATTGTGCCTGACTTGAAAGCTGCAGCATAAAAGAGCATTACATTGTAAGCATTCAGGACGCATTCTGTAATAAGGAATAATTCACTAGTTTGCTGCTGGGAAATTGACGAAAATAGCTTTAAAAAAAAAACGTTTTACAACATTTTTTCTTTCTATTTTCCAACACACACACACAGCAGTCACAGCGGATCGCGTGATGCTAAACACAGACGCTCCAAGGATCGAGAACGCGAAAAGGAGCGCAGTAACTATCGCGACAAGGACAGGGACAGGGGGGACAAGGACAAGGACAAGGATAAGGACAGAGATAGGGAACGGGAACAGCGCGAACATCGCTATAACCATCGCGATGGCAAACGCAGCAGTCGCTCGCGCGATGAACACCGTCCCAGCGATGAGAGCAGCAGCAGACGCGCCAGCGGACGCAGTGAATCGCATCGGGATCATCCCTCACGCGATCGTCGCGGCAGCAGCAAGACAAGCAACCTGGAACGCAAACGCAGTCGTTCCCGGGACAGACGTCGACGCAGTCGCTCGCGTGACACGCAGCGCAAGCCACGCATCAGTCCAATACGCGAACGTCGCCGAAGTCACTCGCGTTCCAGAGACACCAAGTAAGTGAAGATATTGAGAATTTGAATTCCCTGTAAACCCATTGAAAATTTTACAATATTATAATGTTTTTTTTTTGTTAATGTATGTAAGAGGCAGAAGGAAGCAGCTCCGACCACATAAATTATATATATCTTCTTGATCAGCATCAACAACCGAGTTTATATAGGTATTTCCGTCAGTTCGTTTATCTGTCCGAGGCTGTAAGAGCTTGGAATCTGGAATCTGGAATATAGGTTACCGTCAACAATTTATCGATAACTGCTTTCGTTTCTCGAGTATTTATATTGGCATTTTATTGATCAACTGATCGGCTAAGTAGCATCCAAATTATAGTGGAAAATGTGATTTCAGTTCGGACTTGTTTTAATATGTTTTTTTTACTCTTCATTTCCTTGTCGGCTTTAAAAAATTAGAGCAGAGCAGAGGGAAATTTGTCAATAAAACTAGAAAATATATTTTGCAACTGGGTGCAGGGTATTTCGTAGTCGACTACAGGTTAATCTTGTAATAATCGTTTTTATTTCTATCATCTCTGCAGCAGTCGCCGTCGCACCAGCTACTCACCGCGACCATATGGCGGGCGTGGACGTGGCGGTGGTGGTGGTAATGGTGGCGGTGGAGGTGGTGGCACTGGCAGTGGCAGATCACCACCGAATGGCGTCGGGGATCGTACACCGCCCACCGAGCTGAGTCCCGAGGAGCGTGATGCACGCACCGTTTTCTGCATTCAACTGTCGCAACGTGTACGCGCCCGCGACCTTGAGGAGTTCTTCTCCAGCGTGGGCAAGGTGCGAGATGTTCGACTGATAACGTGCAACAAGACTAAACGCTTCAAGGGCATCGCCTACATTGAGTTCGAGGATCCCGAATCTGTTGCTCTTGCCCTGGGCTTATCCGGCCAGCGGTTGTTGGGTGTACCGATCATGGTGCAACATACCCAGGCCGAGAAGAATCGTTTGCAGAGTGCACCGCCACCGTTCCAACCCAAGTTGCATACGGGTCCCATGCGTCTCTATGTGGGTTCGCTCCACTTCAACATCACCGAGGACATGTTGCGCGGCATCTTTGAGCCCTTTGGCAAAATCGATGTCATCCAGCTGATCATGGACAATGAGACGGGTCGCTCCAAGGGCTATGGCTTTATAACGGTATGCACGCCATATGTGATTATAAATCTATGTATTATATGTTATATATGTTCTTTGTAGTATCACAATGCTGACGATGCCAAGAAGGCACTGGAACAATTGAATGGTTTTGAGCTCGCCGGTCGTCCCATGAAGGTGGGCAATGTGACCGAACGGCTGGACATGAACACCAGCTCGCTGGACACTGATGAAATGGATCGCAGTGGCATTGATCTCGGCGCCACGGGACGATTGCAGCTCATGTTTAAACTTGCCGAGGGTGCGGGTCTGGCTGTGCCCCAAGCTGCAGCGAATGCTCTGCTGGCGACGGCACCGCAACCGGCGCCGATGCAACATGAACAGCAGACACCATCGATAGCGACACAGTGCTTTATACTGTCTAATATGTTTGATCCGCGCACCGAAACGAATCCCACCTGGGACGCTGAGGTGCGCGACGATGTACTCGAGGAGTGCACTAAACATGGCGGCGTGTTGCACATACACGTGGACACCGTCTCGGCCACGGGCACCGTTTACGTCAAGTGTCCGAGCACGGCGACGGCTGTGTTGGCTGTGAACTCGCTGCACGGACGTTGGTTTGCCGGACGTGTCATAACGGCGGCGTATGTGCCCCTCATCAACTATCACTCCATGTTTCCGGATGCAATCAGTGCCGTCGACTTAATTGCATCAACGCGCAAGAACACCGACGATTAATGGAGCCCATAGTTGGTGGATGGATGATTGATGCGAAATCGAGCATCAGCATCAAAATATATATTGTTATTATTCGTTAAACAAAAACAAATTAATTTTGTCATAATTGTAACATTTTTTTGAAAGACTCCGAATTTTATGTAAATGGTCCGCAAGCTGAATGAAAAATGGGGCACATCCAAATACAATTACATTACAATTAAAGATATATATATATATATATCATATAATTAGGCATTCCTAACACGCCAAAAACAAAACAAAAATCATTTGGATTTTAACTTAAATCTATTTTCGAAAAAAACCTCCCAACTTATCAATTTATATATTTTTTCCTTTTTTTAATGCGTAAATAATTTAGACAGCGCTACATATTTACAAATGTAAAATGATATGTAAACAACAAAAGAAACATATTTTGTAGACAAAAAAAACAAATCAAAAATAAAAATCCGATTCAAAAATTTTGATTTTTCAATTACCAGCAGGGTAAGGAATTTTTAATATATCCATAAGAGGCAATGTGCACATATTATTTGATTAATCTGTGTATTAATATATTAAGAATTTTTAACAAGCAAAATAAATTGAAAGCGCTAAATACTTGAAATATCGGTATATAATCAATCGATATTTCACAAAAATCGAAAGTTTCTACCAAACAAACACCGAAACATCGATAAAAGTTGTCAAGTGACAATCGCTTGGTTGTCCATCTTCAGTGTGCGCAAGAAGTTGGCTGCAGCTGCAAAAAAGGAAAACTCAATTTATTTGGACGAGCATTTTATTTTCTTTAGTTTTAAATTCGATGTGACTTCACGCACATCCAAACACCAGAAGTATTTTCTTTTTATCTCAACCAAACATATTGCATTTGACAATTGACGCGCGCTCGTGCATAGTGGAAAAAGGGCATGTGGTTTTTGTTTCGATTTTATTATGTGTGTGAAAGCAGCAGCCACAACACATCCAAATAAAATGGCAAGCACACATGTACAACTACAACAAAAGTGGGTACCATTCCATCATCAAAAAACAACAACAACATACGGCAAATGAAAATTCAATAATTCGCGCAATCAGTTTAAGGTTATATTTTCCAAAACAAAAAAAAAAAACAAACGCGCAGAAAAAGCATTATGAAATATGAGAAACATTCATGCTGATGAATGAGTGCGCGAGTGTTGAGTGTTGTTCAGCAAACGATAGTGTTTTGTAATCAACCAAACACAACACACACACAGGCATTTACGCACACTAGATTCCTGCGCCCACGCATCCCATTTTTGACCTCCCCTACGAATCAGCAGCATCCCCCATCTTGCGCCCTTCCCCAACTCCAAGCTAATTCTTGAGCAGCTGATTCATGCAATGCATGCGGAACATATAAATGAAATAAATTCATTTTATTTGACAAATTACAATGGTGTCGTCTAATGACCCTGCCCCACTGACAACGACGACGTCGGCGTCGCTGCTTATATAAGTGAACGGTAAATACGTTCGTTGTGCGTATGCCAAAAAATTGAGTACATCGTGAAAATAGCCCGAAAAGAAAGGCAAACAACAACAATAACAAAATGGCAAAACAATTTAAGAACTAAAATCTGACGCCAACAAATGAATGACAAACGAAACTTTAACAAATTTGTTTGCGATTTGCTTTTGTGTGTGTGCATTTTTTCTTTTGGCAATCGTTGCCAACGCTGCTGCTGCCGCTCGTTTTGGCTTCCAAATTTATTTTAGAGCATTATGCCATCCATTCAGTTTCGCGTCGAGCAGCAGGGGTCTGGCAACGCGCGCTTAACAGTGACAGTGGACAGTGGACCGTGAACTGCTGTGAACAGTTGAGGACAGTGGAAAGTGGAGAGTGCGAAACGTAACCAAGCTAGAAAATTAAACGCGAAAATGATTCAAGCAAACGCATACATTCGCGTGCCCGTCGAGTGAGAGTGTTGTACAATGTAACGAAAATAACAGCGACAAACAGCAAGAAATGTTAATTGCTCATCGTCGCCGGCTTCCATTCACTTTTAGATTTTCTAGTTGTTGTCACTTGTCCCCCTCTGTTACGCAATGCAGATGTGCAGCATTTGGCGGCGATAGCGCAAGGCAATTCACCAATATTCGTGTGCTGTTATCGCAACCGACAATAAAAATAAAACCTTTGTTCTTGATCAAAGCGACGGCCTAACGACGGTCAGG
This sequence comes from Drosophila macrothrix, assembly GCA_035042055.1. Lineage (NCBI taxonomy): Eukaryota > Metazoa > Arthropoda > Insecta > Diptera > Drosophilidae > Drosophila > Drosophila macrothrix. The sequence continues at coordinate 832,618 of JAWNLX010000604.1, forward strand.
GAATACCTCTGCTTTCACTTGTGGCGGTTTTGGTTTGGTGGTGGGGTGGGTATTGTCGTCACCGTCACATGCTTCCCATTCGCGGCCTTTGTGCGTCAGCGTCGTCAACTTTAGAGTTGCACTTTTTCGTTCAATTCGGTAAAGTAAATCAGCAGTTCTTTCTTACGCAGCTATTATTTGTAAATATTCTTATTATAATTGTATACAGCATTAAACGAATTTTCTGGAGTTTTCATTTTATAATCAGGTCAATTATGCTGTCTGATTATTAGTTCAGTCCAACTTATTCTTAACGATTCAGTTCCACTCTAGTCTGATTATCTTGGAAATTCAGTGAAGTAGAAAAGATCACTTTTTTTTAACAGCGCTATTGAATATATCTTTATAACATTGGCATAATTATTATGACGACAATTTGCTATAATTTTACATATTATTATAATTATACTCTACGAAAATTATTGTTATAGTCGATTCAATTGTTTTGTTAGGATTTTAGTTCAATCGAACTTATTCTTAACGATTCAGGTCCACTCCAGTGTAATTTTCTTTGAAATTCAGTGAGAGAGATCAGCGGCTACCTTTCTTATAACAGAACTCTAACTCGAAATCATTCTTATAATAAATATGCACATCATTTTGTTTTTCATATTAATTGCATTTGCTTAACGATTGGTTAGAAATCGAATCAGTTCAATTGAACTGATTCCATGTGATTCAGTTCAACTTCAGTTTAATTATCTTGGAATCGGCCAGTATCACATCGCTTTGTCTTTCAATTTCGCATTTGTTTTGTTTATTGTTTAATTACATGTTGTCTTTTGTTTCTCTCTCTCTTCCTGTCTCTCTCTCCCCTTCGTCGCGCATTATTATCAAATGCGCGCCACACGCGCTTCGTTTACGAGCTGCTGCAGACGTTTACGCCGCATTCGGCACGTAGTCTGTCGTCTGTCTGTTTCTGCGAATGCTTTTGGCCATCTCTTTGGTCTTTCTTGCTCTTAAGTTAATGTACACAAACTTTAAACAGAAACAATTATCACTCAATGCGGAGTTCTCTTTTTTTGAGCGCATGACTTAGCAGCAAATGCTGCTTGCTACGCAGACTCCTCCACTTAACAACAATCGAAAAGCTGGCAAAGAAAAATCAGTTGACGCTTGCGCGACGTGCTGCAAGCAACGCTTTAACGCTTTTTTTTTACGTGTAAACTAGAAAAGTCCAACTTGATTGAGCATATTGTTGTTATTCACAAAATCATAGAAATTGGTTTTAAAATCTCTAGACAATTAATTAAAAATAATACAAATGTCATCAGCATGGATTAAAATTAATAAACATTTTACGCTAGAACGACACTAACGTAATGATCGATTGAAATTGGAAATACAAATTTGGAGAACGTTAGTTGAATGTAATAATATTGTGATAAGAACGGAACAACCCTCCCTGACTACCCTTACCACTCTATGCGCCAATTTAGTTTTGTGATAAATTAACGCGAAAATCCTTTGACGTTTACCAATATTTATAGTATTAATAATCATCAGGTTGTCGTTGACTTTATCGGCGGGGGCCCCAGAGATAAGCGCTTCCATAATAATAATTTGAAAATAAGCAAACAAAACGAGTAAGCAATTGCTAACTTTAGCTGTTAGCTGCTTGGTGCCAGCTGCTTATTGGTTTCATGTGGGTTCGAGTTCGAGTCAATTAACAAAGCCCCGTTTACGTTTCCATCTATTTGCAGCCAAACAACTAACTAGACACTGAACCCAGAGCTGGACAGCGCTAATTGAACCAGTATCAACAAAAAACACAAAAATATATATATATATATATAATTAAAAACTACATAAGAATATAGAAAAATACACAAATTAAGAAGTGTTGATGTTATCCGCAACATCTGGGGGCAATGGGAGCGCCTTACCGCTCAGCCTCTCGGCGCAGGCGACGCTCAGAAAATTGTTGGACAAAGAGCAAGGAAAGCAAATCATGCAACAAACGACGGTGGCAAGCAGCAAACCGCAAACAGCCGACGCCGGTTGCCTAACGGGTGAGCTATTTGAGGTCCCATATTTATTGTAATTATTCATATATAATATACCATATATCATTTATAGATCTGTGCAGCAGCGAGCACTTGCCCGAGGTGGAGATATTTTCGTTGCTGGAGGAACAGATACCCAAATATAAAGTGCGAAATGATTTTCTCACCGATTTTACGGGCTATGCGAATGAGGATTGGTTTGTGCCGGCGCCAGCGTTGCACATACCCTTCGAGGGTCTCGGATTGACCAAGGAACAGACTAGAGAGTGCCTCAACTATTTTCGTGAGTACCCCTTTCCAACTATCTACTAGACTAAGTGACCCTTTAAATAGACTAATGACGTCAGTTTTTTTTCTACACAACTTGAGTGATAAGCTTAGTAAATTTATATTCGAATATTGCCCAATAGACATTGTTCACACATTAATGTGTTAACTTCCTCCCCATTCTTAATTGCTCAATTATAATTGTGTCTACATACAAAACAGATGTATGTATATAGATATATATATATATATATATATATATATATGTATATGTATATGTATATAGTAATGTGTATTTCTAAAACAATTGCGTTGGTTATACAATAAGTACTCGTGTGTGTATTCCACAACTTATGACAGAAAAGTATTGAAAAATGTTTGGCATCAACATGTTCTTTGCATATATTTATATATCTAATTTGTTTTTATTCATTTTTAAAGATGTTCGAAAAATTGCTTGAGACATAAAAAACGCAATTTTCTTTTATCTGCGAAACGCAAAAGGCAGATAAAAATACATTCTATATGTATTCTTATTCACACTTTGTGGCTCATTCTTCTTGACGCCAATAGACTTGTGACAAATTATTATTTATGCAGACTTTGCAAAGAACTTCTTTTGTATTATTTTTATGAATATGTAGTTTTTTGTCAATTGTCAACAGCTTGTGAAAGTGACCACTAGTATTTAAGCATAGAATATATATACGAATATATATATATATACGTATTATATTTATGTATTCTTAAAAAGTACTATATAAACATTTTTGGATAAATGAATTTCAAAAGCGCGCCAAATTGGCAGCGCAGTATTTTGTTTCATAATTAAAAACTTGTTGCTCACTCGCATTATTGATAAAACTGGCCACACTGATAGCGGCTGTTTAAATTTAACACAAATTTGGTTTTGGTATGTTGCTTAAAAAGCAATATATCTTTGTCTGCACAATGAAAGTGCTACTTTATTCAGTCTATTCTAGCCAAATTGATTATCAAATATTGTAAATATTCTGTTAACTCCAAACGACTCTGTTAATGTGGCCTTGCTACGGCCACACTGCTGACACAAGACAGCTGCTATTGCCATTCACACAAACAGCTGCGCTGACATTCACACTGCGCACAGCTGATTTATTTTTATTTGAAGCTCTCGTTGCCGGTTGTGTGCGGGAATTGCTACTGGCTATTCTCATTCCGCGTGCGTCGTCGGTCTGCGTGCATTTGAAAGTCTTTGCCAAGCGAAGGCGGCGCGCCGCAACAAACAAATGAATAGTGCCAAAAACAAACGCATATTTAATATGTAAATTATAAATATACACACGTCGACATTGAATCAAAAAAAGTAAAGCAAAGAAATTGTGCGCGTGCCCCACAAAAAAAATTAAAAATAATAATTATAAATAAATCATAATTGGCAATATCACACAAAAAAGAAAGAAAAACCAAAGAAATATGTATGGCAAAAATCAGAAGCGAAACGCAATCGACGAAAATCATTATTACTTATCCGACTATTATTCATCTGTGCAAAAAAAAAAACAAAACAGCTGAATTTGGAATTTCTCCAAGTGCTTTTTCGCCTGGCGTCATACAACTGAATTTATTTTTAGGACAACTAAACGTACACACACAGCAACAATAATATATACATATATATATGTATATGTGAGCTTGTATAAATGGGTGTGTTTTTTGTGTTTCTTTTTTGAATTATTAAGACATAAATTGTTGCTCGAGTGTGTAAACATTTAATGAATGGGGTCGACACTAATGCATGTGTGTGTGTAGGAGTTGTAACCCATTATAGGGCATGGCCAATCGGCTGTCTTTTTTTTTGTCCGTGACTTCTTAGTTTGTTCTTGTTTTCATTCCCATTTATTGCTGCTGCTGTTGCTGTTTACATAATCGTTTTTCCATGTGCCTGTCCGTTGGCTGTTAATTCGCTGTTAGATCGATGTCTGTCTCTCTCTGTCATACATTCTTCACTGTTATTGATAAGAACTCGTCGTCTTCGTCTTTCATTGGAATTTAGCGTCTGTCCGTTGTTCGATAGATAATTTTAAATATTCCCACAGCTGTTTGTTCGTTTGTTTGTTTGCTTTTGCATTTTACTATTTACCGTTGCGCTAGCTGGAAATGCCGCTTATCCAGTTCCAATTCAAGTTCCAGTTCTTGCATACCGGCTACACTTTGTCCAGTTGTCGTTTACTGTCAGTGATTGTTGCGCTGCTCTTCCGTGTATCGCATCAATCAGACTACAATCTCATGTCACCTGCGCGTGTGAGTTTATCTTGAAGCAATAAAAACGCGTTCCGTTCGTTACTCATCAAGCGGAGAATAAACCGCAATACAAATTGTCGTTGTTGTCGTCGTCGTTGTTGTAGGCTATTAGGCACGTCAAATTGCAGATCATTTCCCCCCAGACCCACATTGGTTGATTGGTGTTAAGCTGCTGCCGGCGTACAAAAAACAATGCATAAAATGGCAAACAAAATTTGTGTCATGAGTGTGTCCGCCTGTCTGTGTATATATTTTTGTGTGTTTGTGTGTGTAAACGGATTATGTCCGCGGCCAAAAACACACAAACAAAGCAACACAGCAAGTGACATAGTTTAATTACGTCATTTCGCAACACTGCAACGGTTTGTTTGTGCTTGTCTTTTTCTTTCTTTCTTCTTTTCGCACTACGTCTATGTCACTGGCCTATTGATTAGGACATTCACATTGCGGGCCACAATTAGTGCAGCAGAAAAAAGCCCATAAAAATGGGGCGTGAAACGTTTACAAATTGAATATCGTATGCGATCATCCTGCACTGAACTTTCTTATTAGTGTCCAGTGCTGTAATGCAGTTGAAGTTTTTGACCAAATGTAGAAGTATTTAATTGCGCCCAACTACTTTTGCCAATAATTAATTCCCCAGTAAAACTACTTTTTTGTGAAAGTTGATGTGAACCCAAAAAAAAAGGAAAAACAAAACAAAATCAACAAAATAAAACTACAAAATTTGTCTTATTTAGCAGCGGCGTTTTTACCGTTTCCATTTCATTTTCGCGTGTGCGCCATTGATTGGCATTTTTTCTTCCATATTTATTGTTGTTGTTGTTTTGTATATATCTGCTTCTTGCCAGTGTGAGTGTGTGTGTGAGTTGCCTTATTTATTCACCTGTCTTTTATGTAATTATGTACGCCAATAGTTTTTGTCAATCAGTCAATTAGCGATTCTTAACTCTCTCACACATTTTGTCACAAGCTTTATTATCTCAACAGATAGCTGAATTTCTACCAACACTTACCCACTTTTGTTGTGCTGTGTGTGTGTGTGTGTGTGTGCCGATTTATTGCCGATGCCTACCTTTAAAGTCTGACTCATAAAAATGCATACATATGAATATATTATTATTATTATTATATGAGGGCTCTACGCTTTATGCATGTCGATGAACCTCTCACCAATTTCTGATGTCTTTTGCTTGCCGAGTCGCTGAATTTCTCTATGCCCTTCAAATAAATATTTTATTACTTATCGAGTACTCTTTTTTAGGTAGCGTTTCTCTAAGAATTCTCGTAACTATTTTTTTTCAAATGTAAACTTATTTGTAATTTATCACAGCGAAAAAAAAAAATATATATTTATATATGTATATGTTTTTAAATTTTTGTAGGGTATTTCTAATTGCCTGTAGTTTCGCTTAAACTTTCAACACACATTAATCAAACTGACTTGTGTTGATTCATTCGAGTTTTTTCTTTCTTAACAGTGGCTGTTGATTATGTACTATATTATTATTGCTTATTGTTTATTATCAAATGTGTTATGCATATAGATATTTTCTACACTCAAGCCACAAGCCTTTATTACTTAATAAAATTATTTACATATATACTTTGTATCATACGTGTTTTAGTCAAAATCGTAAAAATATTAAAATTGCTAAAGGTTAGATTTTATTTTAAGTTTATTGATTATATAAAGTTAGCTTTGCACAATGATTAAGAAATGTTTTCGCGAAACAAGTATTTAATTTCCTTATTCAAGTATTTGTCACTTTAATTTTTTTTTTTTTCAATTTTGCAAGTTAGTTCAGAATGTTGTTAAAAATACGTTTATTTTAAACATTAATGCTTGTTAGCACGTGACTGAAAAATGTTTTTAAATTAACTTTATCGATTGTTAATGGTTTTTTGCACAGTTGTTTTTTTTTTTTGTATACCCTGAAAGCGTTTAAAGAATGTAAAAAGGCTATAATGAAATTATGCTAAAGTATGTGACAGGTAGATCGAAACATATTCAACCACATATATATTCTTGATCAGCATCAAGTGCCCGAGATTGCAAATTTGGAATATAAGTTCTTGATTACCATAAGCAGATCCAGTTTTTTTTATTTTTTTTTTTATCGATAACGTTTTGCAATTATCGTGACAAAGTCTGCCCGTCGAGCTCTCACGACTAGAGCATTCTAAGATATTTTTTTAAAAAACCATTTAAGGATAACTATTAGATATTTCATATTCGAATTATATATAATTAAAATTTTAAAATTTATTGAGATGAATATATTGCAGTCAAATAAGACAGGGTATTCAGGGTATTTCCTAATTGAGCTCTCACGTTTAGAGCATTCTAATAGGGGATTTTTTAAAGAAAAGATTAGATTGTTTTTATATATTATATATTTAAATTGTCAATTAAATCTTATTCGATGATAGGCAATAATGCGACTGTTGCAGGCAGGGTATCTCCTAGTGCAGCTAGCCTAGTCTTGACTGGAGTCTTCTTAGTTGTTAATTGCTGTCTTATAACGATCTTATGGGATTTTAGTCAGTCTATTTACAGTCCATTATTTTTACGAATTATATCTTGTAAATAGCGCTTGATTTTGCCTTGAATTTTATTGCATTTTATGCTGGTCATCTCTCAACTGATTTGAGCCGTTGATTTGGCACAAGCAGCTAACGGTTATTTATTTCTAGCGCAGCTCAATTTTCTTTCACTCTGTGCCAGAGACCATAAATTATGATCTGATAGTTATTAAGCTCAGCAGAAGAGGCTGAAGCTGAAGCTGTTGAAGCAAGCAGCCTTCAGCACTTGCTGTTAACTTAATGTTGCATCATTTCCTCCTTTATTCATGCCAACATGCCACACACACACAAAAAAAAACAGAAAAAGAAAAACCAAACCCAAACCCAACCCAACCCATGGTCATTTTGACATCCTCTGCTCGCCTATGTGTTCTACGCAGCCCACACACATAATAGAAGAAAAAAACAGCTACGTGATCGTCAACATGTATAAATACAAATACAGATTAGAGTGGATGAATGGGTGGAAAGGCGCTTCTTATATATATGTATATATATATATACAGTTTTGTTATTTGAAGCTGGCTAAAAACTATAAACTTGTTTCTTTTGGGCTCGACATTTTCCTAGCATCGCGTTTCCAAGTCAGTTGTTTGGTCCACTCTTTTGTGTGAAGTTGTCTAACGTTTTTTTTTCCTTTGCTCTTTTGAAATTTGTCTGATATACATATAAATCTGTTTTTCACATTGCATTGTATGTTAATGCTTGAATTTTTGAAGTGATGTTGTATTTGAAATTGGCAATTAACTATTTGCCATTGTGTTTTTCAAATAGAAATATTACTTTTTTGTTTTCTTTTCGGGTTGCATAAGTCATATGAAATAAAAATAGACCAACGATAAGTGTGACTATAAAGATAATATTTTTGTGTGTGTCATAAAAACATTAATAAGCCGCTAAATGCGCATTAAGTTTACTGGCTGCAGGACAGTTTTGTGCGTGTGTTTGCCAACACTGGCCGTGTCAGTATGCTTTTGACATTCACACTCAAAACTACTTGCAGGCCCGTAAATAAATAAAGTGCAAGAGAAGCGAGTGCAAATCTGGTGATTAACATATAAAACAAACAATGCGCTTGCCTCCACAAACAACAGCAACAAAATGCCACACAATGCGCTAAAGAACAATCTACAACAACAACAACAAAATGTCAAGCTAACAACAACAATAACAACAACAACAAGTCCAGCTACAACAATGCTGCCCATCATCAATGAGCTGGCCGTGGAACCGGAAGACACTGATGATGATTACACACACCACTTTATCGCTGGCGAGGATGCGCTGCACTTGCTGAACAGCACCACGCACAGCATAGCGAACAGTGTGAGCAGCAGTTCCCTCAACTCCCTCATGTCCAACTGCAGCTCCAGTTCCACAGCGGACTCGCTCACCACCATCAGCCAGAAGCCGTCGAATGCCAGCAAACACTTTGAGAACACGTACAAACTGCTTGGTCAGCAGCTGGAGAACAATTGCCAGCGGACTGCAGAGAAACTGCAGCAATTGGATAAATCAGTCGATTCGAGTCTGGATAGCAGTTGCTGCTCCTCCATGATGTCGGCGATTGTCCATGGCACGGGACCGGCACCGACGCGCCTCGAACTCGAACTGGAGGCCGTTGAGCGCATGCGCATCATTGTGCAGCAGTTGAAGGTGTCGTCCAGCGTGGAAACGACGGCATCGGCACCGTTACTCGCCCTCTTGCATGACTTTGCCGCCAAGGGGCAGCCAGAGTCCCAGTCAAATACGGCCACACCTGTGCCAAGCCCCATCACGGGCGCCATTGCGGCGGATGGACCTAATTTTGAGCTGCCCCTAGAGTTGCTGGACAAGGCTAACTCGTGGGAGCTCATGTACTATGCTTCCAAGAATGTAGATGGCCGGAATTGTCTGAAAGTTGTTCGCAGTCTGTTGACCAACAAAGGTAAGCAACACACATTCTGCAACAAATAGTTATGAAAATGTGTTCAAATCAATCATTTATTGCCATTCATTTATGAACTGATTTTTGTATCATTTAGTGCAAATAAAAGCGCACAAAAATGTGTTGAAATCTTTAAATCTGCAATTAAAGTTCATTAGGGTCATTGCCATTTATTTTTGAACTGATTTTTCTGCAAAAAAATTGTTTACACTTTTCTTGACATGCTTGAATTTTTTACTAATATGCAGTGTTTGAAAACTTAGGTAAATGGGGTAAATAAAATGTATACACTGATTTTTGTATCAAAAAGCGTTTATCCTCTTGTCATTTGTGAATATTTTAATAATGATAAACTTCACAAACTAAATAATTCTAATAAATATTTATAAAATAATTTTTCTACATTGTTATGGAAATAAAAATCATTAAAAAAAATTCTCCTATTATAGCATATTTCCCCAAAAATATTTGAATTTTTAAATAAATGAGTGTATTCAAAAACTCCACAAAACAATTACTTTACATAATGCAAATATTACATTAATATTATATTACATTTTTCTATAAAAGTGGATAATTTTGTTCTTCTTCTTTATATATAAATATCTAAATAATCACAGCGATAAGAATAAATGACTAATTCTTTTAATACTGCTGCAAATTCATTCCACAAAATTGGACACACATTAAAAAGCGAAAAGTTGTTGACTAAAATTCGAAATGGCCACTTAAAAATGAGTGCTTAGTGCATTTCTAGAGCAGTTTGCCCGAATCGCGTTGGTATTGAGAACGCTGCAACAAATTTAACTTTCGTACTTTTTTTTTGCTGATTCGTTAAGCTATTTTGTCATAAAACAAATGCACTCCTCAAAATTGGACTCAATTTTAAAAAAATTAGAAAAGCTGAAACTAAATTTTAGCCGCGCTTTGACTTAATTTTTTGAAGCCAACACTATAAAGTGGTGGAAATTGAGCGTACTTCGTCAAGAATATTGAATTCACAAATAATAATAGTAGCTACTATACTTAATATATCATAAGTTTGCAACAATTTCGAATGTTTATTAGCTAAACAAATATTCTACATATTTCCACCAATGTCATATTCTTTTTACCGGTAAATATTTTTTATAGTTTATAGGTTATAAATATATTTAAAAAGTCGTCAAATTGTGATTGCCTTTTTTATACAGTTGAGGCCAAAATAACAGCACTAGTACGTGAAAGTTGACATAAACACTTTGACATGTTAATTGTTTTCTTTTTTTGTATTTATATTTATGCGTATATATTGACTTAAAAGTGCTTATTATTTTTCTTTCGTCTAACTGTGGGAGAATCATATAGTCTTACTTATTGTCGATATTCTTGACTTCAAAATACACCTATTTATCCAATAGTCAATTCTAATGTTCTTTGGCGACCTTCAAAGTTTTTTGTATTTCATTCATTTATTTAATAGATTTCCTTTTCTTGAAATTCGAGCGAGTAATTTTAATAAATTATCTCGAAAAATATTTTTGACAATATTAAGATCTTCCATGAGTAATTTTAAATAATTTTTGGTGTGCGAAATAGGATTTTTTTTTGGATAGGAAATAGAATAGGTTATTATTGTTATTCTACCCAATGAAATGTAAACAAATTATTTGAAGTAATGAAATTTGAGATACTTATAGGTAATATATAGGTAGGCTGTTAAAAAATCGAAGAGAATATGAAAATGGATTATCAATAAATTAGAATTATACAAAGATTCAACATTTAAGATTTTATATTTTATCGAGCAGCAGACGTATTATGTTGACCGCAGCTGTTGGTTTGTTGTGCCCCACTTGAAGTGAAGTGCAGCAACCCCTTATCTTTCTCCCCCACCATGCCCACTCTCCCACCCCTTGCCACGCTGCATTTGCTTGTGCAAAATTTAACATGGACTTGTTAAGTTCTACATATCTTATCGATTCGATCGGTATTAAATTTACTCAACCAGACGATTATTGTTTTCTCAATAATTTGAAGTTTGTTTTGTTGATTTGTTTGCTGTTCTTTTTGCTTTTCGCTATTTTCTTTGTTGTGGTCGACGTGTGAAACGGCACGACATCCATTTTTGCCATTGCTTTTACTTTTTTTCTTTTTCTTTTCTTCAATTTTATTAATTGTTAAAATTTTGTAGACTTTGTATTTGTTGTTGTTCGGCATTCATTAGATATCGCCGCTAAGTTTTGTTGAATTTTTTATATATGTATATTCATATATGTATATAAGAATATACTAAGCCAACTGTGTTTCACAGCCTTTCGCAAGTTACAGTGAAAAAACTATTAAGGGCCCCCAAGTCACATGATATTTACACAGTGATAGGCGTTTATTCCTTTTATCACTGGGCTTGTAATGCATTTTGCTGCGTTTATCTTATTTGTACTTTTTGCCCTTATCGATGCCGTGACTTGCTAATTATTACGACTAATGTTCAAGTACTGCAATGGTTCATTTAAGATCTATTCGCAATAAAATGCGAAAAACCCTTTTTGTCTGGGAATCAGTTCTATTTGGCGTCAAAAGTAAAGAGTCATTAAATGTGTAGCTTAATGATCGACTATAATTAAGAATATATTGCCCCGTTAACTTGCTATAAATCGACTTTTTTAATGTAGAAAAAAAAATTGCTGACTTTTTCATGCAGCGGAAAAACTGAGTCAGTATGGGTTCTCAGGGCAGTGCAATTTTACAAGAAACTAATGATAATTGCATTTACACAGTTAAAGATTGAACAAATGAAAATAATAAACAAAATACAACTGATTAAACATGTTATTTCATTACAAAGTATTCGTAGAAAAAGCAGATTTTGACTAATTCCATAGTTTTATTTTGATTTGTTATTAAACAAATTATTAAGGAATAAAAATATTAAAGTTCATCTGATTATCAATAAGAGTAAGATTAAGTAAGATTCGCAGGCCTGAACTAATTTCATATAAACGTTTTATTTTTATTTGGGCAAACAAGAAATTAGCAGATTAATTATTTATTTAGCAGGTCAAACTGTCAAAAGAACAAGATCAAGTAATAATATAAAAGTTCAACTGATTACCATTAAAATGTAATCACAGAATATTCAACTGGCCTGTGAGAATCGAAGACATAAACTAATTTTGTTCACAACAATTTACCAGAAATATTATATATTTGACAGATATAACTGTCAAAAGGCCAAAACGAACGTTAATCTCTCACATGCTGCAGTTCATTTTTCGGAGCATTTTAAATCTCCCGCGTACATTTAAACTTGAGTCATCAAAACATCTACCTGGATTTTATTTGAAAGACCGTTTCTAGGGAAATTGGTTATCCCTGTTGCCAGGCATCCGAATACGCGGAAAATACCCACAAAGATATTCGGTCTTCCATCTTCCTGAACATGAATGGGATTTCGGTTTAGTTTTAGGTACGATCGTTCCGATTTTTCTGCTCGCTTTTATATGCATCGTGAAGAAGTAATAAAAATATGAATACGATATGAAAAAATGATATATGGCAGTTAAATAAACAATTAGAGCTTATTTACGCGCTTCGTTAGCATCAGTGTTATAATGCAGTCTCAAATATCTGAAGTAACAACTAAACTTCAGAGTGCCGCACATTGAATACCCCTTTAAACTCTGCTCTATAACGAAATAAACTTAGATTGTTGACGGCGATATTTAGCGAAATAGTAATTCAATTTAATGTGTTTGCATAGAACAAGTCTTAGATATATATAATGACATGTGTAGACTGATGTACGACAAAAGTGTTTATTTCATGATAAAATAATAAACAGTCTGTTAGGGTATTGTGAGCGCTCAATTTCTCAATGCTGGCAATGCCGTTTAGTCTCTCACTCTGTTAAATGAATACCAATTTAACAGAGCTGCTTCATAACAGAGCAATAACAAGCTCTCTCTTTTATATGTGGATGCCAACTTTGGTGGTGGATTCCACTACAGCAACAAAAACTGACAGCAAATAAAATTCACTCAGTGTTCGTCGTGTATCTGCTGCTAATCTGCAAATTACACAATTTCAGTGCCAATTGTAAATGTGAAATTTAACTCAAAATATATTGTCAAAATGTAAACGAGAATTTAAAACAACTATACTGCTATATATTTTCTAAATACAATACGTACAAAAGCAATAGTGCGCTGTTTCTCAATACCAAATTGCAAGCAAAAAATTATAAAAACCCTCCCGTCCAACAACAACAACAGCTACAACTAGTGGTGAGCTGTGTGTATTTTCGTGTGAGTCTGCAAGTGTGTGTGTGTGTGCGTGTGTGACTCTGACTACGTTGTTCTGCTCCGTCACGAGTTTGGAGCGCCGTTTGCTGCCCAGCTGACTCTTTTTTTTGTGTTTTTACTTTAGAATTGAATTTTTAAATGTTAATGTCTCACAACCTTTGGACTGGCCACACAGCCTTGTGGCATTTGTTTTGATTATAAGCTGTTGTTGCTGCTACTGGCAATAATCAGTGAAGTGAAACGCTCGTCAAAATTTGTGCAGCCAAAATCTGTTTGGATATTTTCGACACGTGAGTTATGCCCATTTGTGCATTTGTACATATATACATATGTAAATATGTCTGTATTTGTGGCTTGAATTTCCCGTCGAACCGGCAGCTACAACAAAAAAAGAAGGAAAAACAAACATTTCTATTGCTCCTTTTCCTTTCACTACTCGCCTTTTACTTTTGCGATGCTGCTGCTGCAGTTGTAGCCTACAGCCTGCTGCGCTGCTGCTGCTCTGTTGCGTCGACGCCAGTCGCGCTGCTGTCGCTGAGCTGCTGTTAATGTTGGTGTCAGTGTGTGCGTGTGCGTCGCGCTTGCAAGAAGTGGCTTTGAAATTGAGATTGAGAGTTTTTGTTTAAAGCAGAGCAGAGCAGCGTGGCTTGCTCATGGCTAAAAATATATCGGAAATACTTGTTTAGAAGTTCAAAGCTAGGTTTTTATGCTGGCTCTGTCGCAAAACCAGATCTTTATTGCGCACGCCCAGCACGGCAAAGTGGGTGGCAAATAATCGAGTAAAGGAGAGAGGAAGAGAGAGCGAGAGAGAGAGAGAGAGAGAGGACGGCAATGAGAGCGAAAACAGCAATTGTCATTTCACACTTTTCAGTTGCTCTGCTGACTTCAGACAATTCGCATTAATTTAGCAATTAATTTAAGTGTTTTGCCGCCTATATATTTTTTGTTACAAATCATTTTTATACAAAGAGTAATGGCAACACGTAATTATATTGAAAATATACAACTCATGTGACACATGTGGAGAGAGAAAACATCAACCACAGACCAAAAGAAAAAGCTGCTAATTAAAAAAACCAACCACCAGAGAATAAGTGTTGCACACACCACCAAAATAATGCAAAACAATCCGAGTGCCTTGACAGCGAATTTTAGAATGAAATTGTTTATTACATAATACGCTAGCAAATAAGATACTCAGAACACAAGCAGCAACTACACGCATAAAATTTTCAATTAAATGCGCAAAATGCGAAAAATGCAGCGTGACTAAGGCAAGAATCAGTAATAAAAGAAACAAATAAAATACTGTAAAACATGACGCACGTAAACAATGCCGAAGGAACAGCAGAGATGGAGAGAGAGAAGGAGAAAGAGACGGCGGAGAGAGAGACGGAGACGGCTGCTGCCGGCAGCAGCAGTCTGCATCGATTTTTAACCACTGAGAAGAGCAGCAGCAGCAGCAGCCGCAGCTCTCAAGTGGATGCTGTGGATTCCATTAATGCAGCAATAGAAATGGAGGAATGTGCATTTGCTGCATGCCAAACGAAAGCGACGGGCAGTTGGCACGACGACGACTTCTTCTGCATCGTAGACGATGAACTTGAATACGAAGATGAACTCGAACTCTCAGCAGCAGCAGCAACAACAGCGGCGTCAACGGCAGCAGCGACGCCAGCGCAACAAGAATTCAGTCTGCTAGCAGCATTTGGCTTAGCAGGAGAGCGCGAGCAGCAAAATGAGCAATTACTCATGGAAGGTATTCTTAGGGTATTTGCAATTACGTAATGATCGGGCAGCGTTGTCAAACTAAATGAAATGTTGTTATTTAAAGCCTGTGAATGGCGCTCCCTTTGCAGCCCGATAAACGATAGAATTCAAATCGATAGTTTAGAGTTGATCTTTATTTATGTGTATTAATTTTAAATTGATTTATTATGTGTATATATTTATTTAAAAGTCCTTTCATTTTTATCCTTTGCAGTTCTATGTGGTAACCGTGTTAGCCAGATGACTCGCGCCTACGATGACATTGAGGCCGTGACGCGTCTGCTCGAGGAGAAGGAGAAGGACTTGGAGCTGACGGTACAAATTGGCAAGGAGCTGCTCACCCAAAATAATGCACTCGAGGCGCGTGTCAGTGATCTGGAAACAGATCTCAAATCCTCCAACGATGATCGCTCCCAGCTGCTGCACGAGCTGCACAAGAAGAATGAACTGATTTCGGTGCTAACCAACGATGCAGATGATGGCACCGATGGGGGTAAGCCAGCATCAACCACACTCTGAAAAAAATCACCAAAATTTGTGTAAATCGCCTTACAAAATTGAAAGTTGTTCTTGTTTGTAGAAACAATTTATAAATATTAAGAAAAGAGTTTCTAGGATTAAGAAGGGCTGTTTCTAAATTATGTCGGTTTTTACTATTTCTTAGAAATATTTTCAATTATTAGGAAAAATATTTCTTAAAAGTTGAAATTCGTAGTAAAAATACTATATAAAATTCAGACAAAAATAATGCAATTTTTCATTTCTTTTGTATTCGAGCTTAACCGTGGCCTGCCTTATAGGCCAAGTAGTTCTTTCAAGTTAGGCATCTGCATTATTACATATAGAAAACAGCATCCTGGAAATTAGACATATTTTTTCAAAATTGTTAGAAAAATCCATCCTTAAATTTAGAAATGTTTTTTCGAAAGCCAGAATCATAAATGTTAGAAATTTACACTTTGTGAACAATATAACGATTTACTAAAATTTAGTGAGATTTTGAAACTATGTTAACGAACTATAAGCGGATAATAATGATAAACTTCTCGTAACAATTAGATACGCCAACGATGTCCAAGTCGATAACGCTGGATCTGCTGCAGAAGAAGGTCAACTCTCTGCTGGATGAGAACAAATCGCTGAAGTGCGAGGCCACCCAACTGGCCCACCAGACCGATGAGGTGGAGGAGCATGAACGGCGACTGATGGCGGACATCAGTGCGCAGCTGAACGATGCCAATTCACAGTATGACAACATCAGTCTGGAGCTGGAGCGACAACGGGAAGAGAATCGCCTGCAGCACGAACAGATTATCAGTTTGACGGCTCGTCTGGCGGAGGCTGAGATGCGATTGCATCAGTTGACGCAGGACAACGATGAGCATTTGTCGCTGCTGCACGTGACCAAGGAGAATCAGAATGCACTCGCCCTCGAGTTGGTTGAGTTCAAGCAGCGCTACGAGGAGGTCCTGGCCCTGCTTCACTCCGCTCAGGATCAGCTAAAGCAGCAGAGGAAACGCACACAGCCCCAGGCACGCAGCTCCTTCCTCGGCGGTCTGGGCACAAATGGTGCAGCGGCTTGTGTCGCCATCGAATCGTTGCAATCGGAGTTGATGGAGTCATCGCTGTACTCGGAGAACAGCCTCGACTCGGGCATTTCGGGTGATAGCCAACGCTGTGCGGATCGCATTGGACGCATGTTGTCCCATCTGCCACAGCTGCCGGGTGGTGGCAACATGATGGCAGCCAGTAGCATCTATGGTCCGCCGCCATATAAGCGTGCCTTTGACACGGTTCGCTGTGCCACCAAGGGTGGCAACTACATGGACAGTGGCAATGTGTCGATGACCCAACTCGGCGCCATGTCCATGAGCAGTGCCTCCGGTCCGCGCATGGCCTCGATGGCGTATCCAGCTGGCTCGTATTATCGCGGAGCCAGCGGCGGCAGCAGCCAATCCCTGGGCCTCAAGACGCTATCGAACGAGAGTCTGAACTCGGCGCAATCGGACGACGTTTATCCCGCACAGCCATCGGGTGTGCCTGGCGCGCCAGGTGCCAAGGAGCTCGAAGCGGCACTCAAGCGATTGACGCCCGCCGAGGTCTTGGCCCGCCGTGCCATGCTCTCGTATGCGCCAATCGGCACCTACAACTACGACGAGCCCCAGCAGCAGCAGACGCGTGGCTGCGGATTGGGTGCGACAGGTGGCATGGGTTTGCCGATGGGCGTGCGTACGCCGGACAGCATTATGTCGGTGGGTTCGATGGGCTCCTCGGGTCTGGCAGCGACGACGACGCACCATTGGCGTCTGCCAGAGAAATTGCAGATCGTGAAACCCATGGAGGGATCACAGACACTGCACCATTGGTCGCGCCTCGCGACGCCAACGCTCAGTGGCCTGCTCGAGGAGCGACCAGGTGTGACAATACGTGGCGGACGTGGCCTCGACGATCTGGGCATGCAGGTGTACACGCTGTCCGACGTCGAGGAGGATGTCAGCGAGGAACTTGGTCTGGGCAAACAATTCGAAGCGCCCGGCTGCACCTACACCTACACGAACAGCATGGTCATGCATCCCGACGATGGGTTCGTCAACGATCTGTCCTTCCTCTCCCAATCGCAGATGTCCTCGCGCATGGCCTCCACCTCGACATCAAGACAGCCAAGGTACGTCTGAAATATTATATATATATATATATTTATATTTACAATAAGTTAAAAAGATTAATTATGTTTATAATAATGAATGAATTAAATTTTATAAATATTTATATTTGTAATTGTAAATTTATGAAATATGTATTTATATGTATAATTATAAATTAATTACACTTATTTATATTTATCGTTATAAATTTATGGTGTATTTATGTTATTATTACAAAGTAATTAAAGATGTATATTTGTGTTTATAATTATAAATTAAATAAATATATATTGTATTTATATATTTACAATTATAAATCAATTAAATATCAATCATACTTGTATGTTTATAATTATGGATTAATTAAATACATATTATATATTTAATTGTATGTATTTATATTATTTATTTAGTATATTATGTATTTATGTTTTATAATTATAAATAGTTAAATAAATATTATATATTGCATATATATTTATAATTATAAATCAATTAAATATTTATTACGTATTTATTACGGATTATAAAGTAATTAATTAGATGAGATATATACTTATTAAATATTATGAATTAATTAAATATATTTAGTATTTATATTTATAATAACATATTTTATAATATCAATTAATATTAATCCTAATCTTCTTTCCACAGTTGTCCCGCGACGCCACGCGCTGGAATGTCTCGCAAGAACTCCTGCTCGACGTTCTCGGTGAATCTTGGACTCGCAGGCATGCTGAATGAGCGCGGCATCAAGGCGGTTACGCCCAGTGCCCTGAACACGCCCGCCGGTCCCAACTATTCGCCGACGGTGACGCCCTGCAACAGTCCCGAGGGTTCTCCGCCACGGGGCCAATCCCCCGAGCCACTGTTCGGTCTGCTCTCATCGGGCGCCGATTTGATACGGCGCAAATTGGTCGGGCCAAGTGATCAGCAGTTGCAGCGGACGCTGACCAAGCAGCAGCATCAGCAGAAGGTGATGCTGTCACAGCTGGAGCGACGAGCGCTGCGCTCGCTCAACCTGATCGAGAAGGTGGAGAGCATCGGACTGGAGAACATAATCAGTGCACAGCGTGGCCGGGGCGCCGGCATCGCCAATCGGAGCAGTTCGCCCCTATCCCAGTTGAGCAGCTGTGGCTCCTCATCCGGGGACAGTCTGCAGAGCTTGCACACGAGCAGCAATAGCATTGTGGATGACATTCACTTTGATCGCGCACAAATCAAGGGCGTACTCCATCGTGGCCTCAAATCCCCAGCTCCGACAATGCAGGGTGGAAAGGGAGGAGAAGGAGGCGTCGCTGCTGCTGCAGTCAGCAACAGCAGTGCAACAAGCAGCGCCTACAACAGCGAGGATAGCGATGATCAGGGCATTGTGCTCAAACTCAAGTCGAAGACAACAACGAAAGTGGTGTCCAAGCCGCCGGCCGGAGCAACTGGAGTCAGTGGCTCGACCTCCTCCTCAGCTGCAACTGGTGCGAGTGCGAGTGAAACGCGCTTGAAGCAAATGCAGCGACAAAAGTCGCGACGCAATTTAAAGAATGGCCTCGCCGCACAACGACCCGATCTGGGCACCATTGCTGGTGCTGGTAGCGGAGGATTAGGTGGACGTGTGCGTCCCGATCTGGGCAAGGTGGCGACGGACACCGGCAGCAGCAGCAGCAGCTCAACAGCTGCCGGCAAGATGAGCAGCGATAATGAGTCAAAGGCGGCAGCGCCGAGCATTACGCAGAGTTTTGTGGGTTCCGTTAGTTCCTTGTTGTTTGGCCGCAAGGGCGGCTGGCTGTAAGCGTAACACACAAACACACGAACACACACACCCCCCACACACACCCACACACACCTAGGCGAGAGAACTAGATAAAGATTAGCGCGCGCCGCACTCTGATTTCATTGAAGCTAACAAAGCAACGCAAAGCAAAGCAAAGCCGCCAGCAAACAAATCAGCCTTAAGCGATATACTATTTTTGATTTAGTTCTACATTATATATATATATATATATACACTATATATATCATATACACGCTGGAGCAAGTACTGGAAAGGGGTATTCTTTTGTTAGTCACCGCCTCGCTGCCGTCGCCAATTTGCAACACTTGTTTGTTTTAACGACGATGTTATGCAACACTGGCCCGCCCGCCTGACTTAGTGTTTGTAGCTGTGATTTGTAAATACTTGTAGTAAAATGTTTAAATTTAGTAGTTATTATTAATGAAATATTCACTTGGTTTTTTTGCTTTTGCAACGGCGGCCAATTAGGCCAACAGAACAGTTGTTGTGAGGAAAAAAAAATAGTTCAAAGGCAGCAGCAAAAGCAGCTATTTTTATTTTTATTTACTCAAACAATGTACTATTATAATTATTTCTGCCAATTTTGTATTTATTTCCATTTATATGTGTGTTTACTTAAACGAAGCGTAGAGTAATTCATTAATTTTGATTTTTACTTCATTTCAAGGAGGTGCGGAATGTATATAAGATAATTAAACTGAATTGAATGGTGGATTTGCAAAAGGGAACATATATTTTTTTACACATTGTATATATCGTTTAGGTTTTGCTTTCCACACACTCTTTATACCTTCGTACGTATATATATCACAAAATTGAGGAAACTTTCAACTGCTTGCATTATATTATATTCTAAAACGCTTTTGTGTTCTTTTTTTCGGTGCTCAGCCATACAAATAGGAGGGAATACTATATCCGAAAATAAACCATTTGTTTCTAGTCTCTACTTACTCGGCTCGGCACTCGTTTGGCTATGCGGCCCATATTTTGTTCAATGCATAGCTCCTAAATAGAGTGCACTGAACCAAATTTAATAAACATTTACTTAAAAGCTATGCTAGTTTTTATTTTATTTCGACAAAAACAACAAAAAATCAACTATCCCATTTACATTTGGCTGTTGGTTAGCGGCGCTGTTAATTAACAGAACACAGTTCGCAAACACATGTTACCAAATCACCGTTAGCTAACAGCGTCTGCCTTCTGCCAACGTGCTTCTCAAACGAAACGTGCGCAATTTAAAAAGGCAAAAAGAAAACGAACAACACATTTGAAATATATTTTGCATTATTAGACATTTTTGACTTTGAAAACACATACATATATCACTATCGAAATGAATATTATAAAATGAAAAGCAACATATATTGACGAAATTGTACACGCTTTGTGAATTTAGGTTTACAGTATGTAATAAGTAATTATGTACACAAAAAACAACAAAATATAAAAAAAAACTGGCATCAGTGCTAATCGAGTGTGTGCCCACAACAAATGTAAAAGTTATTAGTTGTAATTATTATCAATACATATATTTATTTACATATGCAACAAATAAAGAGAACATCGTTAAATTCTAATTGATTTCGTAGTTCTCAATTTTGCAAAGGCTAACAAAATGGCAAGGAGTACGTTGAAGAAGTCTCCACAATTGTTACTCATAGATACAAAATAATGAGCGGAATCTGCACTGGTGCCTCGTACAAGTGTTGAGTACTCTCCGACTGCACAGAGCGAGCCATATCGATGGTGTGGGCGTGGGCAATAATTTGGAGACTTGCCATGGGCAGGAATTATTTATTTAGCGACGCGCTTAGTCACTGTGCGTTGGCTGTGCTGATCGGTTATGCTCTCGGCGACTGTTTCCTTTTTCTGAAAATCGTTGGCAACACTAAACGAATATTTCGCAATTGGGCATTTAATACAAATTTGTTTAATTTTTTATATATAGTTTTTATTTCATTGTAATGACTAACATTTTAAAAAATTACAATTCAATATTGGATAAATTAATTGCAAGCATTTAATTGTTTAATTTCTGCTTTATCCTCACTATAATTTGTTAAATTTGTTATATAAGGTTTGTTTCATTTTGTTTCATGTTCATTTTCTCAATTTTCTTCAGTGTTTTGTTTTTGTTTGTTCCTATGTTTATACATATATATATATATATATATATATTTGCGGTTTAGTGTTGTATTTGTATTGCAACTGCTGCATATATATTTAATTTAAATGTATGTAGTCATTAATGTAAAAATTTATATGCACTGTAGTTATTGAATAATGTATATATTGTATATGCTTTAATTATAATAATAATAATAATAATTAGATTTATATAAATAGTTATCCAGCTGAGCTTAGTATTTTACAGAGAAATAAGGAAAAACGTATTTATAGGAGCATTACCAATATGCCATCATTAAGAACATAAAAGAAAGTTGGCAATATAAAATCCGAGTAGTTCACAGCTGCAGTAAGCGATGGTAAAAGTAACATTAAATCGGTAATTGGTAATCGGCAATCGGCTTAAGATAGTTGCTAGATGTGTTTTTCTTTTGTTCTGTGTTTTATGCATTATTGCTGCTTCCACTCTCTCTCTCTCTCTCTCTTTCGCTAACGATCAAACGGTGAATTAAAGGATGGGATGCAGCTAATAAAAAAAAACTAAACATGCGTTTTAAGTACATTTTACGTTGCTTTACAGCGTTTAGTTATGTAAGAAGATTCTGCACGAGCTCTCTCTCTCTCTCTCACTCTGTCCGAATGCATAACGCTAAGCTTCTTACAACTCTTATAACATTTACCAACACTGAGTTTAATATGTTATTTTACTTATTGTTTTTGTGTGTTTGTTTCTCAATTTCTTCTTAATTTTTCTTTTGGCTATATACTTCTTGACAGAGTTTGTTCGGGTAGATAATCTACTATTATTATTATTACTGTTATGCCCCCTATGCTACAACCATTTTATGGGGTATGCGTGGGGCGGAAGGTTTTTTTTTTAAATAAAATGTGAATTGGCTTCGTAATATTTTCTCTTTCTTTTTTTGGAAAATACAAATGAAATAAATTACATTAATTAATACATACAATAAATACAATTGATGCCAAATACGATACGACTGTGAGAATTTTGGTATAAATAATAACTGGGCTACGATTTTGTTTTCTCAACTATAGCTTTTCTTTCAAGTGTTAATTGCAATTGTACAGTTTGTTTTAGTTTTATAGTTTTACAGTTTTGTTTGCTTTGCGTGTTTGGTTGTTTTTGTAGCTTTTTTTGTTTTATGTTTTTAGTTTTGTTTGTTTGTTTTTTTTTTGTTGAAAAAATGAACACTTTTTATCTGGTGGGAATATACATATGGTTTTGGAAATCTATTGCACAGAACATGAATTTTTGTGTAGACTTTTGTGCTTTAGCCGCGCCTTCGGCTTGTATTTCTCCAAAAATGACAGCTGCTTGGCATTGATGGCGCCGCGTCGTTTACTAAATGAACAAAAAGAAGAACAAAATGTAGATGAGTATAAGAGAGATTGCTGTGTTTAAACCACTAAGCATACAAAATACAAATCGACTAAAAACTAGCTGCATAAAAAAAACCATATACTCGCTCAGCTGGGCTTCGTGTGGTGAGAGCGACTGAGGCGACCCGAACGCAAAGCGTCGACAATTTTACTGGCCGCGAGTGCCGAGTTTCGCTTCCAGTAGCAGAGAGAGAGCCGATCGATCACTTTATGATAATGTTTCTTATAATGCTGTTAACGCACTGTTAAGCTATGTGGATTTTGTGAACAGTTGTTCGAGACGGTGTCAACATAATGAATTTGATATAAAATAAAATATAAAAAGGCCACAAGTGCATCGAAATGAAAATAATAAAATATGAGAGAAAAATTATTTTAAAGGCTGCAGAGGCGAGAGAATTAGTTAATTAATTTTTTGGCTCTCCTAAATTGTGATCAGATTTGTGATTGCAGATTGCATTTTGCTGCTTAATAACACATATTTGTTATGTTATGCTTAGTGGTTCTGATCTGTTCTGATTTGTACTCACTCTCTAATCATTTCTACAGCCGCTTCATATTTCAAGCCTAATTCGATGAGTGCAAGTGCAACCAAAACGGGGGCACGTCCCAAGCCAGCGACACAGTGTACGGCAACGCAAGCCTCCGGATTCTGTTGATATCTGCGACAATATAAAATATACAATACATATAATATGTAGATGGATATGTAGATGTCGAGAGAGATATACAGATATAGAGTAAATTGAATACTACTTGTGAATATTTGTTGTACTTAGTAGGCGGGCGGGTTTTTTGGGTAGGTAGGTTTACAAAGCATTTTAGTTTTTTGTAATTGGTTTTTGGTTTTTCTGTTGTCTACGCTTACCGACAAGTTTCATAATCAAGAAATGCAGTATTATTAAAAATAGCAGCTGCCTCGCTTGTTAGGGGCATTGTATCTGTATCTGTTGTTGTTAATGTTGTTGTTGTTGCTGTTGCTGCGGCCGAGAGACTGGCTCGGGTTGTGGCTGCCGCTGCGGCTGCTGTCATTGAAGCCGTTTTTGGTATGTGTCTGAGCGAGAAACGCTTGTGTTTGTTGTTGCTGTTGTTGTTGTAGTAGGATAGTGTGGCGCTTGTGGACTTTCTAAAACTAGCCAGCATTTATAATTGTTGTTGTTGTTGTTGCACACACAAACGAAGAAACGAAGAGAGGAAGGAAGTAGGTATAAAAAACACACTCATCCGAAATAAACACCAAGTTTTTCTTCAGTGAGGCGAAAGAAAATTACAACAGAAAACTAGGCGAGATCTAGTCAAAAAATAATTAAATATGGAAAGGGTATAAAATGGAGGTGTGTGTGTGTGTCTGTGTGTGTGTTTATATACAGCAAACTAAATACATATATATATATATAGAGTATATACATGGAAAACTGATAAGTACAAATTTAGCAAAAAGCTCATGCGTGGAGCACTACGGATTGTGATGAGCATAGAATTTGAATGTATCTGTCATATTTTAGGGTCAGGTTTGAAATGTGTTTTGAGGCGCGGCAGTTTGAATGTTTGTTAGCAGCTTGGGGTAAGGATTGGTGTTGTTTTTTTCGGCTTTATGTTCGATCTCATTTTGTCTGTGTGCAAAGCAACAAATAATACTGAATAAATTGATCAACATCAACTTTTGGTATCGCTTATAGATGAATAAAAACTTGACATTTGTTTAAATTTGAATTTGAACCATTTGTTGCCATTATCTAAGCGAATCATTTCATGTGTTACCGATATTTATTAACAATATGTGCAACGGTGGCTGACATATATCACATCAATAATAAAGTTTCAAGGTTCTAAAAACGGATTTTATACAATTTTAAAAATATTCCAGGAAGAGAGAGAACTGACATTTAACTAATTTTCTAATCAAAAACTTAAGAAAACCCATTGATATGAAATAAATTTGTCTTGTTGGACCTTAATTACATTTTAAACTGTAAAATCAATATTATGTCTGGCTATATTGTGTCTTCATTGGTAGACTATATCCTTACAATTGTGTATTTTATTACTAAAACAAATCGATTTGTAGCGATATTCTCGATGAAAGCTTGATCTCGAACCTTTTCGATATTTATGTGGAAACTCATTGAGTTGAATCTCCCAATATAAATAGTTATTATTAACATTAGTTAGCAAACAATATATTTTAATTATTCAAAGTAACTAATTATTCTTCTACTGCTTCGGCACAGTCTGGCAACGCTGAGAGATCGCTGCTAACGTTCGCTAGCTGACTGCTATGAAACCACCACGCTATCATTCCTTTTATTATATTTATTTATTTATCCCAACAAAATTACAAAATTAGATATGCTTTTCTCAACTGCAGTTCATTCAGTTAAATTTCCTAAATTTATACATATATATACAAATTTCTATAAGAAATAAATTATTCAGTTAGATAGCTTTCACAAAATTTGTCAGTAAATCAAAAACTGTAGTAAACAGTTTGCAAATGAAATAAAATATATATATATAAATATGACTTTGATTGAGTGAATTTGGGAGTGTTTGAAGTAGGGCTTATCGAGAGTTGGTATATATTACTTACTTATCCTTGAGAACCTCAAACCACTCGTCAACGACCTGTTGCGGAGGAAAGGTGCCGTCGTCGAAGGCCAGATCCTTGACCGTTATGCCCTGAGCCTCCAGCTCATCCGTATTGTAGCTGGGCTCGCAGACACGCACCACAGTGTTAACATTGTTCTTTTTAAGCTCCTATCAATATATAATACAATTGTTAGTTTGGGACAATTGGCAGATCTCATTTGAGAGCGCAGCACTCACCATTATATAGTGGTTAATTGTTATGTCTGATGGCCGATCGGTGATTAGGAACTTCATGCCCTTATACTCGATAAGGGCTGGAGCTGGGCGCAAATCTTTTTGACGCATTTTGTTGCTTAGCTTAATGTTATTATTATTAACTTTACAAATCAGTTAAAATGTACGTTGCAACTTGTGTAATTGCTTAATGGATGAATTTAATTTACAATATTTATATTTATCTTCAGTTTTTTGTTTTGTTTTTTACAAAATTGATTTGATTTGACTTTTGGGAAGTTACTCGATTTTATTTTTAGTCGAAAAATTCAGCGTTTGTGGTTTAGATGTAGAATTTTCTCTTTTGTTTTTAAAAAATGTAAAAAATATATATAAATATAATTAGATGTTTCGTAGGCTTAAAATGTCTACACCATAACACACTCACACAGAACTAATCAATGCTATTTAAGTATAAACAAATAAATTTCAATAACTAAGTACAATTTTGTTGTTGTTGTTGGGTATTTTCCCTCCTAATTCTTATCACACGAAATTTACGAATTTTCTCCGTCTTCTTAGCCCCAAAGGAAAAGAAGACCGTCGCCTATATCAAAAAAAATCCCTGTTACGCGAATCGATCAATTTGTAATTATTTCGAGTGCAGTTGGTGTTGCCCCTCTCCTCTCTCTGACTCTCTCTCTATAATTACAATTTGCTGGTTTTGATGTTTTTCAACACTGTTTCGTTGTTGCTTCCAATACGTTGAATGTATTCCTTGCGTGATATGAACTCCGTTCATCCAGACCTTTCTCTTTTTTGCTTTAGCTCCTGACTCCTCGTTATTTCCTCTCCACTCTCCTCTATGTGCTTTCTCTCCTTCTTTTTCTTCTTCTGTCCACTTTTCGAATCTGATTAGAGTCCTGCCTCGACTTCCGGAGAGCTGACAGCTTTTTCTCAGGCTATGCTAGGCCTTTTTCACGGTTTGATTACCTGTAAAAATGAAAATTGATCAATTCATGACATTAGCATCAATAACAACAAATGACGATAAATAAATATCGATTTATATATACCTGTTTAATTGGTATATCGAAAAACTATCGTCTTCTTTTGGCAAGGTTATTTAAAAAACATATTGCCAACGATATCTTCTTCCTATTCTATTCTGGCACTCAACAATTCAATTCGATCTGTTTAATTAAGCACAATTGATTCAACATTTAAAAAGACTTTATGGCTACGACCAATTTGGTCACTTAGTAGCCAAATTTATTGGTTCGTCCTAATTTATTTCCATTAGGCACAGAGTGAGGAAAAATAACATTTCTCTGCATTACACGCAATGAAAGGTGACATTTGATGTTCTATCAACATTCGACAAGACCCTTTAATAGTATTCATTTAATTAGCTCACCGAAAACAGGCCTGACTGGCAAATACCGTAAGCACTGATGTTAAATATGCTGAAGCTTTAAAAACTATTTGTCAATTGTAAGCAGTTAGTTTTGCAAGCGTTTCTTATGCAAACTTTATGATATTTCTAATGTATACACACCCGATAAGTAAGATATATCTATTTTGCTATCAGTAATCGGTGCTTATAGACAGTGTCGACTGTCATTACAAGTTATCCATCCAAAGAACTGACTATATATGACTCGTATATATTCATCAATGCCGATTTGATTCTTCTGTTTGTTTATTATACTCATTTCCAAATGGTTAGAGAGGAGGAGGGTATTCCAAAGGTGAACACAGTTCATTATGGGCCAACAATGACCTTTGACCACAACTACCCAAAAAGTTATCCGCACGTGTTACGCATTCAGTTGGAAATATATGGTAATTTATATATACAGCCTTGACTTGTGTAACTTTTGGCACTCGATTTAATTGCCGTTGTTTGGTTTCTTTATTTTTTTTTTTTTGGTTGATTTGTGGTTTTTGGCTTACTTTTTATTTGTGCTGTGCCTGGCAGTATTCTGCACTGTCTAGATGAAACTCCATAGATGTGGGAACAGGTCTAACCAACTGAAAGCAGAATTTGAGAAAGATACATTTATTAATTAAGTACAGCAATTAACTTGGCAAATATTAATCAACTTTCTCCCTCTCTCTTAAGACAAATAATTATGTAAATGATAACATTTTATTTAGGCAAAGGTTCAAAATATATTTCTATATATATATATATTCTCAAGACAAAAGAATATTTTCATAATTCTCTGTTCTATTTAGAAGAAAAACATATATCATGTCTTCAAATATAGACACAACAGAATATTATTGTATAGTATATAGAAAAAAAACAGCAACACATATTTTTCAGTTAAGTATATATGTATATGTATATATATATATATACATGTATATGTATATGTATATGTATATATGTGTGTGTGTGTGCGTGTCTGTCTAATATATGGATAATATCTTGAGCAAATATTTGGTTCTGTTTGAAGGTGTTGGGCTTGTCGGTATTCGACTATTAAATAAAGCGACACAAACAATTCAATTCTGTTGAATTTCTATTCTTTATGTTTTGTTGTTGTTGTTTGCGTTTTTGGCATAATGTTGATAAATAAATGGAGGGTGCTGTACACAACAAAACAGTATAAATTTATTATCAGCAACTTTTAGCATTTAGCTGTAAACTTTTAACAAATTAACAAGCGTTTGGAAATTGTATGTATTTTTATTTTTTTACACATATGTTTATAGTACTCAGCAGAGTCAGTCGGGTATGAATAAATGTAGATATTTATTTCTGTGAATTGGTTTAGTCACTCATTTGTTGGATATTTCGCATGAAGGCAAACTTTCACTTTTTCACTTTTTATAGCTCGATCAGAGAATCACGAGAGAATGTTGATGATGATATCAGCTGTTTTACTTGACGATTTCCTCGGGTTTTTACTTTACTTATGCAATGGATTTGATTTTGTTTTACGTCTTTGCAATAACGAGAAACACACACAGCGAAACACAATTATACATGTATATTATATTATAAAATATATATTTACATATGGAATATAGAGATTGACACTCTGATTAAATTGCACAAGTATTTACACAGTTAACTGTTACTAGGGTTAATCGCCTGTAATGCGACGTGATAAAATCTCGATTAGATATCGACAGGTGTCAATTCGAAGACGCTGATCGATTACAACACTGAGCAGACACCAAATGCCGCGTGATGAGCACTCTTTCATCTTTTGCTATCGACTGAACGAACGTTGCCGCCACCAGTCAACTCACTGCGGGCGCCAGGAAAAAAAAAAACCATACAAACTCTTACTGTGAGAGCACGCGAGAGAAATGGCGAGAGAGAAAGAGGGAGAGCGCCAGAAGTGATGTGACGCAGAATTCGATGGAACGACTGAACAACTGAACGAATGAATACTCGCTTTATTTGTTTTGTTTACTCTCTCATCTATGACTTCTCGCTCTGCTGCTCCGCACGCTGTGACGCACATTTCTACACTCGTTCAGCGCTAGAATATGGACACAAACACACATATCTATGTGTGTATATACAGCTGCGGTGAAAATAATAGTAGTCATCATAAGAGTTACAAAAAAAATATTAAATTATGAACATTTTGATTTGTACACAAGCTATAAATATTGACGATAACTAAACATTAAAAGAAGGAATAGCTATAAAATAATTTACAAAAATATTAAAGTCTTTAAAATTATCACAAATGAGTCTGTCAGAATAATTGTAGGGGAATACTGAACCTTACTTAAATAATTCGACAATTTTCACCAGCATTAAACAAAAGGAATAGTCGAAATATAAAAAATGACTGTTAGGAGATATATGGCAGAGGGAAATGGTCAAAGGAATCAAAGGGATTACGAAAGGAACTATGGAAATATTGAGTGTTTGCATTGTATCATTATTTTGACCGCAACTGTATGTACCCAAGTACAATGCTCCCGTCTCGAAGCAAATTTTAGTATTTCTGGCGCTTATGACATCTGTCTAAGCAGACGAAATGCATCTCATAAATGGATTTAATTGCTGTCACCGTTTATTTGTCAATCACCTTTAAAGTGCCCATCAAATTCAATAAAATAAGGAAGCTGGCGTTTTACTTATAGATAAACATGACAGATAATTGGGAAACGAAGCGTAAATGAAAACTGACAATTCAAATACGCAAACTCATTGAAGTGCATGTAGACTCTACAAAGAGAGTGAGAGAGAGAGAGAATTTCAGAGATCTTTTTCTTCAATGGCTTCGAACCAGCAAAGAGAAACCAAAAGAGAGAGTGGAAGAGAAAAAGAGAGCGCTTTAGAGACCGGCCTCTATTTTTGAAATGTTTTTATTTTTGGATATTTTCGTTTTGTGTTGCTACATTTTCCATTAAGAATCTAAAAATGAATTTACATATGTATGACAACTAACAAAAATATAAATATATATATTGTACATATTACGTAATATTACAGTTGCTCCATTTCCCAATATCAATAAGTCAAGCAGATCTTTAAAAGTTGCCATAAATATAAAACTTACGAGCAAGTCGACAAAAAAAGTGACTGAAAAGCAGCTTTCGAGCCAAGGCCAATTTTTGTTATTTAAGAATAAATAACAAACCAAGTTGCGGCAGTTATATTATATACAATTAATAACTGTGGCGCACACGACAATAAAAATAAACCATCAAGGTCAGTCGGACCGCAAAACAGTTGCAAATGTATCCAATGATGGAAATGAGAATAATGGAAATGGAAATGCTGCTCAAATTGAAACCAGTTCAACTTATAACGTATGCAAGGCAAAACTAGATTTGCTTATGTAACAGGTACATCATATACATATACATATATATATATATATACCTTGCACTTGCAGTGATGAAAACTGTAATTTATAATGTATTATTCCCGTTAGGCGCACACAGGCCTTTCACTCACTGCCACCAACCACCTACCCCATGTCAATAAAAGGCCCCGTGCCACGCTTCGCTGCATCTGGTATATCAGAGGGAGGGGGCCTATATCTCTTATATTACATATACTTATGCATATTAGATAGGTGCTATATGTGAGTGTGTGAGTAGCGTCGATAGTCGAGAACAGGCCCATTTCAGACACTCTCCGAGCCAGAGGCTTCAAAATTTAGCATATAAGTTCTCATATATCAATATTCTTATTCTTATTATTATTTCTTTAAGTACAATAGCCTATAGCGCCTACATCAATCCTGATTTATCTAGAATTTTCATTCGACTGAGAATTTCTATTCTTTCCGTGCTTAAGATTTGTTTCCCTAGAATATTGAAACGTCTTCTGCCACAAAATCGACAATTTTAGTTGCTAATTATACCTAGTTTAGCTAACTGACTTTTAGACTCTCCTATACCAAAGGCAGATCTAATTTATTTCATTTATTATCTATATTTGTAGCACTAAAGTCTACAATCTTATAGTTAAAGCCTTCTACTTGAGTATTAAATATAACTTGAAATAATATTGATAAACTATACAAATTTCATAGTGATACTTTAGGAAACTCAAGAGAAAAGCGCGTCAAAGAAGTCTGCTTGTGTTCAGGGTATCTCCAGATCGAGCGCTCTCGACTACAACATTCTAACTTGTTAAATATTTGAGTTTACCTTCGAATCGATATTAAAATCAAATATATGTATTTATGCGTCAGCTACCCCAGGAAAATCTAAATGTATGCGTTTTTTGCAATTGCATTTCACATGTCTATTTTTTATTCCCAGTTTAAACTAATCAGATTTTCGTTTATTCAGTTCACACGCCATGCAATATGTCTGGCTACTGTCTGGGTCCGAGTCTGGGGTTTATATAAATGTTTTCCCAGTTTGTAATGGGCACGTGTAGACATATCAGATGACAGTCGGATTCAAATATCATCCCAGCCTTGTTCAATTTGTTTATACAGTTTTTTAAGTGATATACAGAAAATGCAGCAGAGGGGTTGATTCCGGCTGTGAATTTTGATATTATTATTTTTATTTTTTTTGCCAATTTATATACATTTAGATATAAAGGTGCCTTGAACCCGGCTACTGTTCGTCATTGTTAATATCCAGACATTGAATTCACTTAATGCTTATCCCTGCACATTTATTTTTTATTTTTTAAGTAGACAATATTACCTCCTCGACATTTTTCTTGGGTTCCTGCTTGACTGTGTTGCCTTTGTCTCTTTGTTGTTGCTGCTCCTGTATGTTTGTGTGTTTGTGTGTCTACCAGCGACATGTTTCACAATGGCATTGACTTGTCTGGCCCGAGTGCAATCAACTTTGGCTCTGCCAACCTTATCCAGCATTTCTAGTTCAAGCCAAAGCTTCTAAACATTTCTCTCCGCTCTCTAATTTCCTCAGTGCTCTCCCATTTTAAGTTTTGAACTTTCCTGTTATCTCAATTGGAAATTCAAGTTCCCTTATCGTTGTTTGTATGGAAATCTGTTGAATGCATAGCCCAATTTTTAATTTGCAGCCAAAAACTCGAGTTCCACTGAAACTTTGATATTATTATTTATAAGTAAAGATTAGATTAGCTAACGGAATGTGTCCGGGGCACAAAATGTGAAGTACCATATAAGGAAACAATTTATTCGTCACAAAACTGACATCTGTCAAGTGCAGGTCTACAACAATAAAATACATATACATATACATATATATATATATATATATTATAGCTAATTAGAACTGCTCCGTCAACAGATGTAAACTTAAAAATGCTCTGTAGTCATCAGTGTGCTTACCAAAAACTATATATTAGCTCTAAGAAGACAGTGAACTATTTGCTTTACCCCGAAATTTAAATAACAACATTTAATAATTTAAATGCTTAACTAATTTATTTTTAACAACTGATACCCCTCTATGTATGACAATATCCATCCATATCACAAACTGCCGATATTAAACAAATATATGAGATTATTTAATTAAAGTTATTTATTGTTATAGTTTATTGAAATAAATGCTGACAGCAAAGTAAGCATTAAATACTCTTAAATCAGCAATATATATTCTTTGGGGGATTGGAGATGCTTCCAACTTTCCCGTTACATACTTTTGCACAACTTTCATATACCTTTTTGGCCCATTTTCAAGGGGTATAAAAACACATTAGCGGGTAATTTGCCAAATCAAATATTTCATTATTATTAATAATTGTTTAGATGGGGAAGCATACAAAAAACAAATATAAATATTTAAACAAGCTCCTCCTTGACTTGTCCAATTGGAATGCTGCCATTAAGAAACAATTACAATGCTATTACTAGCTAAAATATGTTTGTTCGCTTAATACACAAACCAAAATTGGCAAACAAAGTTGAGAGTGCAAAAAACAACAAAAACTAGCATTAGCAATGGCATTAATATATCGTTATATTTATTCGTATTTAGAGCACTGAGTAAATGGAACACATAAAACCACAACTAGGACGGTTATTGTGCTAAAAGCTGAACGGGTCTGCTCCAAATTATCGATTTTACGACCATCGCACAGTTGGCTGGAAGGGAATGAGAGGAGAGTAGGTGCAGCAAAGTGGAGCATGGAAATTATTGTTGTACTTGGGGGGACGACAACATTTCTGCGACACCCAACAGCGACAGACGAGGGTCGCCCAACAACCATTTCAACTATGTATTTAATTTAACTAACTGTCAATGATTAAATATACTGCACTTGACTTGAGTATCGCATTTGAATGTGGACTTTATGTTGATTGGCTGTTGGAGACAGCTTTAAATAAACAACATAATAAAATATTTGCCTGTGCCAAATTACGTTTATCAACACTACACAGTTTAACACATAAATTTAATATATGTATACATAATATATTCAACTAATTTATTTGGCTTGTGCCAAATTTCGTTTCCGCTTGGCGAAACATGCATTTATCAAATTAATTAATTAAATAAAATATTTGCCGTTTCTCTGTACTGCAAAGTTGTACACATAAATCAAATGTATATCAAACAACTTTGTTTTATAAGTAATCAAATAATATATTTGACTGTTCTCAACACTGCAAAGTTTTACACATAAATTCAATATATATAAAATAATCAAACTATTTCAAATTCCTTTTCTCTATACTGCAACGTTTTACGCATAAATCGAACTATTTTTTTTTTAAATCAATTAAAATATTTGCTGGTTCGAAATTTGTTTTCAGTTTCTCAATGCTGCCAAGCTTAACACATAAATAAAACATATATCAAACAAATTCCTTTAAATAATCAAAAAAATGTGTAATATTTGCCTGTGCCAAATTCAGTTTCTTAATACTGCAATGTGTAACATAAATCAAACAAATTTAAATAAATAATCAAATAAAATATTCACTTGTGTCCAATTCCGTTTTCCCATAAATCAAATATATATATCAACAACATAATTTGCTTTACTGTCAAATTGTACATTCTTATTTATCCATACTTTAGTAGTTGTCTAAAGTTGGGTTGTTGTTCTGTATTTATGCAACTCTCTTTTTTTATTATATTTGAAGTGCCCTTTAAAAATAGTTTCTTGCCTGCTGATAATGTCTTGTTTGTAGCAGTGCTTTTTTTTTGTTTTGTCGTCAAGCGGCAATAATAACTTCCAATGACGTCTTTTTAAGCCGGCAAATGCGTCAGCTTTATCGCTTTTATCGCAAGGAAGCAAACATTGTACGTGTTTGTGTTTATGTATGTGTGTAGGTGTATGTAAATAAATGTATGCCTGATTGTTTCAATATTGCGCGTGTGAGTGTGTGTGTGTGCAGCAAGAAGTTGAGTCAACCGTTATTTGTCTCGAAGCCACTGTACAATTATCAATCAAACAATGATTTCCAGTACTGATGCAATGCACATGCACATTCGACTCAGGCCATGCACAGTAAAGAAGAACCCGCTACAAGGTTATCCAGTCAAAAAAAATGTCGTTGACGTTGAATGTTGTTGTTGTTATTGCATTGGTGGGCGCTAACCACAACAACATTTGCTCAACTATATTTAGACTTGTCTGCTTGGTGGTTTTTAGTGCTCTCTTCCCGTCTCTTTCTATTTCTCTTTCTACGGCAACTAACGGTTACCGACTACTGACGACTGACGGCTGACGTTGTAAGTGTATTGCATGTTTTGGTCGTTTTGTCCTTTTCTATATTTAGCCATGACAACATATACATTTTATCCGCTGATGAAATTCGCACGCCTTGCGGAAACGTGACAATAACAAATACACATGTATGTGTGTGTGGGTGCATGAATTAAACGTAACTTGCAATTTATTGAAAAATGTACAATTATCACTATTTCATCCGTAAATGCTCTCAAAAAATGAATAATTTAAACTGGAATGAGTTAGGTGCTTGCTATTAAATTTTAAGAATATTCCACTAAATTTGCACAATATTTCTTAATCTTATCTGTCAGTGTCACACACACACACACACACACACATGCATAGATAATTATCTATCTATCTACACACACACATACACACACACACACACACATAGCATACATGCCTGCCTCAAGTGACAATTCACAACTACCAAAAACTAAATTAGACAATTTATTCAAACTTAATAAACGGTAAATGTGTGTGTGTGTGTGTGAATAATAACATACCAGAAAATACACACATACAGCTCAACATATGTGTGTATGTAGACATTTTTGTGATTGTCGAATTTGAAAATGGCTCAAGAAACAAGAGCAACCAAATATAATAAAACGGTTGATTGGGAACGCTGTTGGATCCCGTGCTTTTCATATATGTACTGTGTGTGTCTGTGTCTGTTTATGTCTTTTGTGTTTTTATCAAGAAGTTATATTATATAAACAAAATGAAAAACAACTGAATCTACTGAATACGCCGCACAATATCATTGAACTTGCTCAAGGACAGAGACAGACAGACACAGAACGGAAAGGAAAGTGAAAAAAGATTGTGCTAATGGGCGCAGTTAATTTGAATTAACTGTGCTTTTCCTCATCACAATCCTCCGGCTACAAACTTTTTCAGCTGTTGCGCTCGCTCTCTTAATGTAAGTTAGCAGCGCGGAATTAACAAGTATGAATGTTAATGCAGTATATGTTTATATATTATTCATATGCACATTTATATTAATGATGTGTTTTACTGTTATGCATCTGCTTTTAATGTGACTGCTGCTGTTTTGTTTTCTTTTTTCTTTTGTTTGTGTTCGCATTGACGCAAATGACAAGTAAAATATATCGAATATTTTGCGACGAATTCTTAAGTGAGTGTGTGTGTGCGTCTGTCTGTGTGATGGAAACAAGACAAAAACAAACGAAAATAATATACATATTTATATGTATGTGTGTTGATAGAGAACAGCGCCACCTACCGGACAAAAGTGCTTCTCATAATAATTGATAATAAAAGAAAAAAAAAAGGACAAATTTCTATTACAACTTTTGCTTTTTGCGTGGAAGATGTGTATCGCGTCAGAATAAAATTCAACTGACTCGATTCTCCTATTTTTTTGTGTCTTTGTGAATCTATTTTGTTTTTCTTTTTTTTTTGCGTTGCGTTTTTTCTGTTTGTGCAATTTTGACGTTGATATGATAAATCTGCTTAAGCATTTAACAGATTAGATATTAGTGAGGAGCTCGTGTTGACGTACACACGTATATCATACATGTTCATGTATGCATGCACACATACTTGCACACCATTGAGAGTAATTAGAGAATGAAGAAGCATTTGCTTTACTTCCATGTTCCAGTTTTGTTTTTTTCTCTCTGTTGCACTACATTTCACCATTACTGTAAACCGGGTCAAAGCAGTGCTGAAATTTACTTTCATCGACGTCACAGTTTTGTATATGTATATAAACATGTATGAGTATATAGGCCATTTAGCTCACAAAGAGAATGTGCCAAAACAAAATATATACATATGCAATTAAAAGTGAATAACATTAATTCAAGCATTGCAATCAATTTCACCAAAGAGGAAATCCTTTTGAATCATTCCATTGCACACTTTCACACAAGCAAATTGGCAGGCTGTGCATGAGAGTGAGATAGACTGATATGTAAGACATGCCAACTGTTAAGTTTTAAGCTAAAGCAATTAACAGAATTGCATATGCGTGCATCTTATGGGAATTTAATTTCCAGTAAACACACACACACATGCATATAAACTCTATTTCACTATTTATATACACACATACATATGTATATGTGTCTGGCTATTTATATGCTCAATTTAATGATTCAATACTATTTTTCACATTTGATTTACTTACCACAATTGCCATACACATTTGAGTATAACTTTGAGACGTTTTTGTTGCTTTTCGTGGTACGAGAAAAGGAATTTCACGCACACACACACAGAAGCACACTCTCACTCACACAGACACACACTTACACGCACGCACACACACACCAATGCAATACAAAAAACTCCGCGATTTTAGTTCGATTTTTTGAGCTTTTTTGCTACTGGCTTACTTTTTCTTCGCTGTACTCGTTTTAGGAACGTTTTATATTTAAATCGAAAGGCAATTTATTGGTTGCGGGAGACATTAACGCGAATTTTGGCTTCTTGCTGCCGTGGTCAAAAAATATCTTTTAACCTCAAATTTTCTTGCACCCAATTGAGAAATGAGAATGAGACACACAGAGAGAGAGATACAGCGAAATAAGGCTGAAGTTTGCAACTGGTTTATTAGTTGGTATTATTAAGTACTCGACTGCTATTACACAATTCACTTTGCGTTTAATTGCATTAATTATATTATAATTGGGCACGAGTGTAAATCCCTCAAACACGAATATTTTTTGTTAATAGCTAGCAATGTGAACGTAATTCGCTGATGATAAAAATACCATTCTTCATATTGCACAAAATACTGAAAGCTTTAAGTGTGGTTTGGCGTTCGGTGAGGAGCCATTTTTTAATGCAACTAAATTGCATTTAATTTGCACATTTAATAGTGCATTGTTGTTGATAATTTACGCAAATTAAATAAGTTCATTGATGACACTCATTTCAAAATGCAAGGCAGCACATTTATTAATGTCACAAGTTCAATATTTTAATGTAGAGTCGTGTCTGTTAAGTGAGGAGCAATTGTGTTTAGCAGATAATTTCTTCATTTTTTAGTGCATTTTCGACATTGGACATTCAAAACGTCCAATATTTCTTCTAATGTGGAGAGGTGTCAGCTAAGTGTGGAGCAATTCTGTTATGCAGCAACTAGTTTGATTCTTTCCACATTTTTTAGGGCATTTTTGTGTTTTATTTTACACAAATAAAAGTAAACTTTTTTATTAACACCCAAAACGGGAAATGTCCAAGCGGAAAGCCGACTCAACAGAAGTAGACAACGAAATGACAAGCAATGCCCAAAAATCCACACCCGGACAGGTAACTTGAGGATAACAGTAAAAGTTAACAATGTTTAATGTTGAAATTGTTATTTTTATTAGGGGAAACTGACAATCAGCACGGATAATCCGCTCGCCGAATATATAAAATTAATTGAGACAAAAGTAACTGTTGATCAGATCGTGGACGATGACATTACCAAGGAGAATTTCAAGCAAATAGCGCAAGCGGCCCGTGACGTCATCTGGCAACTGTTGTTCAGCAGTGACGTCAACGCTGAGTCAGAGAAAAAAGCGAGCGATCTGCTTGAGGAATACAAAAGCGATGCCTGCTTCTACGCGCCATGGCCATACAACGAATGGATCGTCAAGGTGCGCGATGAGTTGCTGAAGCGGGAGCAGCTCAGCTTTTGGCGGGAGACGATTGTGCGCAAACAATTGGGTCCCTGCTGGTCGCGCGACTCCGATTTGTTTGATGGCGATGATGAGCCACCATTGGAATTTTATGCACATGCCGGTTGCATTGCTCCGTTTGCCGCCAGCTTGAAGGTGCGCGCTGCCGAGAAGGCAGCCAGCGGGGATGAGGATGCAACAGCCAGCAGCGAGGCGGAAAGGGGCACAAGTAATGCAGCTGCTTTGTCGGGCAACTTTGAGGCACAAATAGGCAAGGAACAGCCGCTAAGCGATTATCGTGAGCTGATGAAGCGCTATGTGCTGACCACGGTGACCGTGCCGGATGACATCCACAAAAAGAATGTGGATAAGATTGGGAAAGCGGCACGTGCCGCCATTTGGCAGTTGCTCTTCGAGGGCGAGTCGCCCGATCAGTCGGATTACGACAAGGCAGCGGAGCTGTTACAGGAATACAAAAGCGATTGTGGCTTCTATGGGCCCTGGGAGTACAACGAATGGGTTGTCAAGCTGCGCGACGAGCTCATCCAGCGACAGATGGTCAGCTTTTGGGGCGATTCGATTGTCAAACTGGAATTGGGTCCGTGTTGCTCACGGGACTCGGATTTCTTTGAGGCGGACGAGCCATTGCCCGTGGAATTTTATAATAAAGCTGGCTTCAAGGCACCATTTAACCAACGCGAAAACGAAATCTGAATTTAACTGTATTGTTAACATTTCCAAACACATTTAACCATCGAGTGCTAATTTGTCAATTGTCCAATAGTTTGTTAAGTTTTCTCACATCGAATAAAATAAAAGATAAAAAATAGTAAGAGAAAAAACACAAAAATGAAGAGTTTTTCTTTGTTTATGTTGTGGGTGCAACAGGTGCAACGTGCATCTTAATGAATTGCCATAAATTATGCCCGAGATTAAAACACGCTAAAGATTTATACAATTTTCATCTGAATGCCGCCCACTCATAAATATAAATTTGTGATATGCTCTGAACAGCTTGCATGGGGTATACTCACTTTGTTGTGCAGTTTGTAACGCACTGAGAAAGTTCTCTACAATGGCATTAGGTATATATATTCTTGATCGGCATTGCTCGGCGAGTCGATATAGTCATGATACGTAATCCCTCAATTTGAAACTTGGTATGTAATCATTATTTTTCTGACTTATCTTTTTCTTGTAGGAACAACTTTTTGGTTTTAAAAAATATCCAAACTTTTTAAATCTGCTCATTATTATAATCATAGGAGTTGGACATAAAACCATCAAAATCGGTTAACTATATCATTTATCGTTCATAGCGAACGTCTTTTTAAATTTGTATTGAAAGTTACTAAATATATTATATAAAATAGTGAAAATTTGATTTTTATTTTAGTTTATTTAATGTAGACGAAAAACAGTCTAAATTTTTGAAAAAAGTGGCGTAAATATTGTACTAAAAGCAGGACACAATTTTTAAGAAAGTTGTAAAAAATATAAATTTGGATTAAATACAATAAAAAAAAGTGCAATTTAGATTTGTTTATTTATTTATTTAAAGTAAACGAAAATAGACATAATTTTTTATAGGTTGTAAAATCAAAATTTAAAATTAAGTTTCAGGTTCATTATTTGCCAGGCTTTAAGAAATCTAATCCAAAAAATAAAACAATACTACTTTTATTTTATTTTCAAATAAATAAAATTGCTTAAAATATGGCGTTTATTGTTTAAATATTTATTTTATTATTTAGTTGCTTAAACCACAAATTGAAAAATTTAATTTTCATAATAGAATTTATGAAAATTGTTTAGTGTCCGTTCTGCAAGGGTATCTAATATTCGATGTGCCTAAGATCAAAGTGCTCACTTATTTTTCTGTCTCTCTGGAGAAAGTTATTGTTGTTGTTGCTCTCTTGTGTAATATTCGTAATATTCCGCTGTTGGTAATAAATAAAAACGTATTTTTGCGAGTCGGCCAACATAAAATATGTGTGCTCTTGTGTCCTATCCGATTTTCATGGCAATGGCAATGGCAATACATAGAGTGGCTACAGAGAGTTGTTTGTTGTTGTTGTTGTTGCAACGAACATACTCGAGTCATATTTCATTTTTATTATCTCTCTCTCGCTCTCCACGCAGAGGCATCTGCAACAGCAGCTGCGTCAACAGCAGCATTCAGCAGGCGTGGCAAGCGAAAGTATTACGAGCCAAGTATCTGTGTGAAAATTCCAAAGTGAAGCTGAAATATTTACTTTTAAAATGTTTTAATATTTTATAATACTGTATCACATATGAAATACGTTCATAAATAAATAAATAAATCAATTTTAATTTATAAAATTAAATTAAATTGTAATTATTATTTTTTTGTTTTGCATTATTACAAGCCAACTAAGAATAAGATTTTATGTAATGCATTAAATCTTAAGATTCTCTTAAATTTGTATGTATTTTGTAATTATTCGACTTATATTGTATAGTTCGTTTTTTAAATAAGCTTACTAGTTATATTTATGGTTTTAATTTGCAATATTAGCCAAGTACAAACTGCAACTAATTATATTTTTATTAGTTGTTCAAGTATGAGAATTAAAAATATTTAAATAACTCATTAACTTAATGATAATATAATGAATTCATAAATAAATTCAGTGGCAGTTATTGATGTGTCGAATAATGTGGTACTTCAGATTTTTTAAACTGTGCTTCGAATATAGTTATTAATTTAATTTATTAACAAACAAATATTATTAAATTCATTTTTCTTAAACTAGAAAACCTTAAACACTATTTTTAAAATATGTAAATAGTTTGAAACGAAATTTGAAAATAATTTGTATAATTTATTTTATTTAATATTATTTGCTAACACATTTTTGTGTTGTTTTTTTTTGGTTAAACATCTATAAATAATAAATAAGTAACAAATAGCATTTTCATTCCTGTTTTTTTTATTTATTTTTTATTTGTAGCTCTTATATCTTGTGGACCTTAAATAATAATATAGCGATAAAAAAAATACTTACAATTATTTTTAAACTTCTTGTCTTAACTATCAAACTAAGTTATATAGTCCATTTGAGTCTATAAATATGTTAATTCAAATACTTATAACTTAGGAGCATTGAAAGAATATTTTAAATTATATTATTTAATGACTTGTGGCATACATTTTCTTAATCAAATCTTTATCAGGATGGATTAGATTATTTTCTATATATGGTGTCTGCTTATTTGTGTTAGTCGATATAACAACTATCACACAAATAGTAGACATATACATCTTATAAACTTTATAAGGAAAATCAAATAAATATACCTAAGTGTCTTATCTATCTTTCAAAAGAAAAGTTTCCACTTTAAATGTTCTATAAATATTTTAAATTAGTCATTTCTATAAAATCTTACTCCACAATTTGAATTTCTTTAGTATTTAGTATTTTGTTTGCGTATAATTATATAAGTAATTAATTTAATTACTTGGACGTATTTGAACATCCACAAATGTAATGAAAATGTTTATGGACTGAAATAACTTTTCTTGTACATGGCGCATTGTAAAAATGGTATTTATTTTTGTATCTATTCGATTTTAATAATATTTTAATGAAAATTTATATATTTAATCGATTCTTAAGAGTGTTTGCAAATGATTGCCAAGATATTTGTTTAGAAAATATATATATTATTTTGTTTGCATATAAATAGATTTGTTTAATAATTAAGTAGAATACATTTGTATTTGTATAAAGTCTTAAAATTCAAATTGGCTTATCTTAAAAACAGCTTTATTTTTTTTTTCTTGTACAGTCTCTTGTATCGCATAATGTGTTATTAATATAATTCAACATGGAAGAAATTTAAATAAAATACAAAAAAAAAGGAAAGAGGAAATGGGATTATTTATAAACTATGAATTTTTCGTTGCACTGACTAGAAAACATTTTGTGACAATCAATTAAATGGAACTTGTCTGAACAAAACGACGAATCAATGAATCAATTAAGTAAAATTAAGTCAAACAAATAAATGAAAATTGGACGGCAACGCAACAAAACGAAACTAAAAAAATTCGCGTCCAATTTGTTTGAACATTTAACACATTTCTTTTTTAAACTAGTGACCACGCCTCCAAAAAAGTTCACTCTGCATAGAGCAGACGGGAGCGGGATTTGCGCAGGATGCGTGAACGTCCCAAGGAGCCATCGATGCATCTGTCGCCGCCATCGCTCTCGCCACAATTCCATGACTTGGTCTTGGCACGAAACAGACGGTATTCCTCATTGTGGGCGGGTGCCAGCATGGGCACATAACTGCTCGGATCACAGAGATCCGTGTAACGGCCATGGAACTCCTTGTAGCCATTGTGGAGCAGATACAGCTCCGGATAGTCCAACGTTGGATAGTTATGCGTATGCACACTGCGATCATTGCCGCGCAGGAAACGCATCAATTTCGGACCACGTTCCGACGAGAATTCACAGTGGAACACATAGATGCGACGATGATCCGCAGCAGATGCTTCCGCCGGAAAGGCAGCCATGATCTGGTCGCGCGTGTACAGATTGAGGGCGCCACGTACATGGCCACCATCGAACTCATACGGATAGCGACAATCGATAACCTGATAATTATTCTCCAACAGCTCGGGGAATTCACCGCGCAAGAGGCGAGCAAGTGTATCACAGGAAATCGTCTTCAGATCACTGTGCCGCATCCCACTGTGCAGGACGGGCAATGCGCACGGCTTGCTGAGATCCCCAATCAATTGCGGCTCATCGTCCAATGCATTGAGTATATCCGCATCGTTCATGGACACCGTCTTCTTTAGCGTGGGCGTGGCATTTAACTCCTCCATGCTGAGACAACGACGCACCGGACTTGTCTTCAGCTGGCCAGTGATCAGT
Organism: Drosophila macrothrix; assembly: GCA_035042055.1. Classification (NCBI taxonomy): domain Eukaryota; kingdom Metazoa; phylum Arthropoda; class Insecta; order Diptera; family Drosophilidae; genus Drosophila; species Drosophila macrothrix. The sequence continues at coordinate 876,224 of JAWNLX010000604.1, forward strand.
GCATCCAGACCGGAGGGCAACTTATCCAGTGATGATGATGACGGCGGCAGCGCTTGTTCTTCCAGCTCAAACATCGCCATATATTCATCATCCAGTGAGGCACTGGACGCATAGCTGGAAGAGATGCTGTTGCTGTACGTGAGCAACTTGCTCGATTTTGGAGTGCCACCGTTGAGGATTGTGTTGCGCATCGTGCGCGATAGTTCGGAGATGGGAGAGTCGTGCTGTTGTTGCAGCAACATTGATTTGTAACGCTTAGCGGCATGTAGACCCTGACTAACATGATCCATTTCCAGCAGCTGATCACATTCCAGCAGCAGGCTGAGTCTCTTATTCGCCATGGCGGCACCGATTTCGATCAGCTGCACAGTTTTCCAACAGCTGTTTGGCTTCGTTAATTCTTATTGATTTATTTGTTTTGTTTTTCTCTTTTGACAATTATTATTTTTGGCTGCAATATGCAAACAATTTTCTTAACAATGCACTACGTTTTGGCGATGGCGTTTTTTTTGTTGGTTTGCTGCTTTTGTCTCAGTGATTTTTGCGCTCTGTTCTCCTCTTCTTGTTGGCGCCCTTTTCATTTTCCTCTCATCCCACACGCACAGACACACATACACACACACACACACAAGTGCAAGCAAGCGCGTAAACAGATCGAATTAGAGGTGGGCGATAGTTTGATCTTGATCTTTCTGTGCGTCAGCTGGCTTCTAAATTCACCACACTAAATTGATTTTAGTTGATTGTTAGTTTTCGAGACTAAGGGAAAGGTTGTTAATAATAGTAAATATTCCTAATTTAGTACACATTTGCTTGACAGTGCTGCAGACAAAGAGCCTGCCTAGTTGTGTGATAATTTAGAGTTCCGCAAAATGCAATCCACAAAGGGATATTTTGGTTGTGGAAGCTAAATAGCTGTTAAATTGTTAATAAAGTGGATTGCAAGAGAAAGAATAAACACATGAAAATTTGTATAATCGTTTTTTGTATTATCTAAATTAAAAACAGGAAAGAATATTTTATTGTTATACATATATAATTTTTGCATACATATAAAAATAATATAAATTCAGCCCAAGGGGGCTAGGAAAGAGTAAATCTTATTTTAAATACTCTTCTTTTATTGAGTTATTAATTTAATGAATTAATTTTTCCTTAAAATATTTTTGAGTCGTAAGGTTTGTAGCTTGTATTTAATTGAATATCCACATAGTATACTAGTGTTAAAAAAATGAATTTGTAATATTTACATACAGTCGCGGTCAAAATAATAGTAGTGCATTCATTTGTTTCGGAAAATTGAAAAACAAAAATACTTAAAACATAGTTTAAAAATTATGAAAATTTTTATTTGAGCACAATACTGACGATCTGTTAATAATAAAAAATGATAGACCTATAAAAATAATAACAAAAAAAATTAAAGTCTTTAAAATTATCACAAATGAGTCTGGTAAAATAATAGTAGTGGAATAGTAAACACTTAATAAATTCGTTCAGCCTTAAATAATTCGCCTAAAAGAAGGATAAACAAATTGAATAGGTAAAATATCAAAAAGGGCTGCGACGAGAAGAGCAAAAGGGTCCAAGGAATCAAGGGAATTATGAAAGCAGCCCTGAAAATATTGACTATTTGCATTATGTAAGGCAGCACTACTATTGTTTTGACCGCAACTGTAAACGCATGCAAGGGCGGAAAGGGGGCGTGTCCCCCTGCCTACGACCTTGTATCCATTTATTTCCCCGAATATTACAATTGTAATACGAACGTTTAAGTCTGTTAACCAACACTTTGCTTCCTTCCAGCCTCGCATCTGAGTTGTAATTTACAGGTTGATTGTCTGTCTGTCTGTTCGACTGTCTGTCTGTCATTTTAATCGGGCACGTTTTAACCTCAACTGTCAGCTGGGTTAAAGCGCCGCTTTTGTCGCCGTTGCCATCGCCTTCGATCTTTAGCTGTGTGTCATTACCAAATTCAACTAAAGTGCTGTCAAAAGATAATTACCGTTTCTGCTTTTGCACAGACAGCCAAACGACACCAACACAACATAACAACACCAACAACACCGACAACAACAACAACAACAACAGCAACAACAAAAATCTACCACAAAAAGATTTCAAATGTTGAAACCAGTTTTGTTGTTGTTGTTGTCGTGTTTGGTACATTTTTATTAAAACCACTAAAAATGTTGATTAATTTGCCAGGTTTTGATACAGAAGTTAATTTTGTTTGCCTGCAATAAATAAATAGTTAGCCTTGTTCGAGAGTCTACGACTAGCAGATACCCTGTTTAGCTCAGATGATGCACTTAACCAATATTTTTGGAACTTATTTTTAAAACATTTATTTTTCAATCAAATTCGAATGTTTAAGTCTCTAGGTTTAATGGACAACCAGACAGATTAATATGGGTAGACCGATTCTTGATCAGGAACATATATACTTAATGGGATCTGCCTGCTGACTGTAACATTCCCATTGTACCCGTCTTACCCTAGTTCCAATGGGTTCAGTTTTAATCTTTGGGATTTGTGGTTCTTTGCGTCAATTCTGCGGTAAATATTCTTAATAGACTTAAATTGTTATTCCCCTAAATTTGGGAATTTATTATTTTCTGCAGTATATGTACATTATATATGGGTATCAGACGCATTGTACTAAGACTGTCAAGTTCGCTTGAAATTTAATTAATTATTTTAATGCAGATAATCATTAGTAATTTCGTGTTGTGGTCTCTTTATTTAATGGTATTTCTAATAAATGATGAGGTTTCTTAACGTTTTGCTAATGGCATTGATTTTTTGTTGAGCTCTGTTAAAATGGGGAGTACCACGAATTTGGGCATTCGAAAGAGTCTCGACTTGGATCTATTAAGGTACGATAATATACATATACCTTGCCTGTGCACTTTGAGCAGTCCGATTAGTGCCTATAGACATACATACATATATATATATATATATATATATATATAAATATATACATACATACATCGTTCACACTGTTGTGCCTTGATGAATGACTAAGTCGAAGACTGACAATATTAATTAATATCTTACCGTGTTTAACTTTCAAAAGTGCCTGCCAAAATGCCGGCTAAGTAGATTTTGAAATCGAAACTCAAGCATTTCTCTCCAGCAGCGCTTACAACACCAAATTGACAGCTAACTTAAAATATACGTACACACACACACACACACACACACAGACACACACACACACACATATACATTTTATTGTATATGTATATTTATCTAAGTATGGGTCCAGTTCATGCTTGTCTGCCACGATTAGTGGCAGCAACTGCCAGCTCCTTAAACCAACTTTATTGGCAAATGAGGCGAAGACGTGCATCATTTTATTTCTATACACTTCTTTTCAACACATACACTCGGAGAAAAGCGCTCTTCTAAATGCAAATACAGAAGTTTTATGTGTTTTATGTTTTATGTTCATCGGGATTTTTACTTCGGAAGTATTTAATTGGAAGAACAACTCTTGAATCATGTATTGCATGTCTTTGAGAAGCTATAAATTAATTTTGGTTATTCAATTATATTAAAATTTAGAACGATTTTTGCATTTTTTGAAGTACAAGTACACAATAATTAAGTCAAGAAATGTTGTTCTTCAGTTAAGTACAAAATGTTTGTCAATAGCAGTTTTATTCTTGACTAAAGTACTTTATACCATTTTTGTTATTAAAATAAATGTTAAATAAAAACTTAAACTCGATTATGTTTTATTTTAGGAATGTATCAGGTTTAATTATTGGAATTAAAAATTAAGTAAACAACTAAAAATCTTACTTCTAGTAGACAAGTTATTGATTTAATCTAGAAATAACAAGATATATTTTGGGAATATAACTATTTAAATGCGATAGTAAAAAAATCTTTACAAGAAATTGTACAAAATAATTACTTTGTAGAAATAGTTACTAAATATAAGAAAAATAAAATTCATAAAATTATAAGAAAATATATTTCTTAATGACAGAAATTATGCCTAAAAAGATAAATTAAACTCCATATTCAAAGAAAATACAATTTCTGAAATGCAGAAAAAAGTAATGAAATTTGCTATGATGGATTTTAGAAAATAAATCAAAAAGCTTGTGTACTGAAAACACACTGGAAATCCGGCATATTTCTTCTAAATTTTAGTAAAATGTTGCCTGAAACAAACAAATCTCTTTGTTTTTTTAGAAAGATACAAACAACGGCTGAATCTGAATAATAAGCTGAGTTGCCTTTGGCTATTTTCTTAAGTTCAGGGCGATTAATTAGCCATATTTCTCCAGGTGTATAAATATATATACATACGGCCTGCTGTATTTGTATGTGGTGATGTGTCCGCGGCGCGTACAATTATTAATTTGATACGATATAATTGACATGTTGGCGATGCCAAAAGGAAGCACTAACATGCATGCCGTCCACAGCCGGAGTCGGAGTCGGAGTCAGAGTCAGAGACTGGCCAAGTTGGCTAAGCTAAGCCTGAGCGACGCATATTAACGCCACACGTCTGTTGGCCCCAAAGACCAACCGGGACGGACACTTGGATCTTGGCCACGTCCACAGCCACGTCCACAGCCACAGACACAGCCACAGACACAGCTACGTCCACGTCGACATTCACATTCACGTCTTCGTCGGGCTGGCAGGCAGGCGTGTAAATTGTTTTTACTTAATCGTTGCAGACACAAACGCACATGTTGTTTGCCACAACGTTTGTTGTTGCAAGCTTGCTTGTTGCCAGTTGCCAGTTGCCAGTTGCCTCTTTGGCCGTTTTGGCCGCTTTGGCCGATCTCTGTGTGCTGGCTTCGTGGCTCGCTTTTGGTAATTGCAGTTGGGGCTGTGCTTCTGTGTTACCAACATATAACCGCCAATCGTCAGACGTTTGTGGAAAATGGTTATTGGTAGCTAACTTGTTGCTGTTCGTTGGCCAACTTAGTCGGTCAGACATGCAAATTTCTGTACGTATGTGTGCTTGTTGTCTAATGTTAGTTGTTTGTTATTTTCTATGCAAATTCTCGTGTTGTTTTTCTTGTTTGCCATTTGACAAATTGTCTGCTTGACTTAATGATGGAGTATGTACGAGCAGAGGTTGGAACGCTTATATGCATAATTGTGTGCCCATCGAGATGGCCAACATGGACAGCCTGGTCCAGACAACTGACAATATGATACACATGTTATATGCATCTATGCCTCGCAGGAAATCTAATAGTGAATGTTGTAAAATGTTAATTTGTTATTTTTTTTATCGATTTAAGCGTTTCATGTTTTTCATATTTTCAGCTTAAGAAATCGATTGATTTATGCTGAGTATTGTTTATAGTTTGGTTTGCTATACGGCAACTGAATATGTCAAATGTAAGTATTATTTACAGTTGGATTGTAACACCTTTAGTCATTTTATTATGCTCTCCAGTCGATCGATGCAAATTAAATACACTTATAACCTGAACCGATTAAAAGTGGAAAAAATGTATAATTAAGTTGTGCAAATGCAGATTGTTAATGATTGCATAAGGAACACCGATTTAGTTACCAAAACCTACTTAAATATTGAATATAATATTATGTGTTAACTAAATAGTTAAAATAGTTAGTCCATCCAGCTCACTCGACTCGAGAGCATTTAAACTTGTTCGCATTTATTATTAAAATATTAATGTATACATAGATAAATATACATATCTGATTATATATATATATATATTTATACATATTATGTGAGATCGTTGCTGCTTCGACTTCATTATAGCTTTCTTAGCCATTAAGAGTAAAAACTTGGTTCGTTAAAGATTTTTATTATGTTGTACCACGAAGTATTTAATTAAATGGCCATTCTCTCTTTTAATTTGTGTAATTATGTAATATTATTTTGAATGCATTTTTGAACAATGTATCCACGGCTTAAATTGAAAAACAGTGCAGAGGGAAGTGTAGCCCACTGATTACCAGTCGTCGTCTTAAGTATAGAGGCACTGTGGCAAGTGGTGCAAGTGTTGCTGCTGGTGGTGCAAGTGTTGCTGGTGGTGCTCGGAGCTGTGAGTGAAATAAATGGCTTCATAAAATTTTGTAACCATAATTAAGTTGAGCACACGAAACAGATGTGGAGAGTAAATTGTTTTATCAGTCGATAGTTTGTTGCCTGCTATCCCCTCAATGATGGTTAATTTGCAAAGCAATACTCTGCCACACCCCACTTCCTCCCCCCCCGTCGCTCCACCTGCCCAACTCCCCCTATATCGGCACACATGCATTTACATATATGACCAATAATCAGGCAGACGGAAATGTGTCCGAAGGCCCCAAAGTGTGGCCATTAAGCGATACATTATAATTACGTGAACAAGCCACGGCGAAACGAAGGCGAGTGAAGTGGAAGCGAACAGTTGGGCTTAGCCAAGTCGAGCTCCGAGCCGGAATGCAGCTGCCAACGGAAATTGTTGATAAGAGTCCCGGCCGCATATATGATAACATCATCAATAGTCTTGCCTTGCAGGCCTATGCAATTATTTAAATTATATGCAGCGGCATTTGTGTTCGTTTAAAATTAAATTAGTATAATGCCATGTCTCCCTTTTTAGTTGGCTGGTTGCTTTGTTGCTTTGTTGCTTGGTTGGTTTACACCTAAAGTCCATAATCAGTCGACTTGCGTATAATTGGCAGCTTTTGAATCGTCCTAGTCACACCATCTCGCATGCTTTGTCGGCCTCTGCTCATCACTTCTGATATTGCCAGTAATTATAGACATCTTTCATATTTTCACTGTGCTTTTCGCATCTGTCAGGTTTTTTTTTTTTTTATTATTATTTTTTATTTTTTAAGAGTGTTGCAAGTAATTCATCTGCCAAGATATTATTTTCGTGTCAGCAGCTAATATTGCAGGTTATTCTACAGCGGCTAATGAGTTAAAAGCACTTTTTCTTTTTCGAGTTAATGGTAAATTTATACTTTGGAAAGTAACTTTTCTCGCGGCAAAAATGCTGGTCAATGCATAGGGAAATTTATTTATTTCTTTTTTCTTTTAACATTAACAATTAATTGGCTGCAAAATATGGCACTGCTTAAGCGAACTTGTTAATATGTGTCACAATTTATTATTGGGGTAATTTGCATATTATATCTTGATGTCCATCTAAAGTAGAAACAATCTTAAATAGACCTTTGCAAATAAGTGTGTTGTCAATCGAAATTAGCCAGATTATTCAGAAACACAATCTTAGTGCTTAGTTTGGCTCTGCGGCTCAAATTTCAGTATTAATGTTCTCACTTTCGAGAAATTAATTAATAATGTGATGTGTATCATTTTGAATCGAATTTAGGCTCCGATTCGGATTCCGGTTTGGCAACTTGATTATAATCGATAACGATCGATAATGTCTACATTTTTTTTGGCAACTTATTTTGGAGGCCAAATAATGAACTCAAATTAGACACGAGTTTGAAAATTGGTTCAGTTTTGTATCAACGATAGCCTAATAAATTACACTCTAATTAGAAAAGGCAATCTTATGAATATGTTATAAATGTTAATAAAATGCTTATCGCAATTTGTACATTTGACTTTTTCAATTTTTACTCTCACAGAGGGTATTATATTGATACTATACGATAAGGTATATATATTTTTGATCCGCATCGCTAGCCGAGTTCATCTGTTCGATTTTATAGTTCCTCAGTTTTGAAGCTTATTTCATAAGACTTTGCATACAATCATCCTTTTTTTTCACTGTATTATATAGCTGGCATGGGAACAATCGGTCGACTGATGAGTTCTTAATTAAAGACCTTTTTTGCTTAACAAGTTATCCAACGCAAGCTTTTATTTCTCATATCTGGGCAAATAATTCTCTAGCTTGTGAATAAAAATATTTTTGGCATCTTAACTAAGTTCGTCAGTTTTTAATTTACAGTGAAATTTAGATGTTCACCGGTTGCCTCCAGTCTACGAGAGTATTTTGCCTTGGGCGTGTCTAAGTCGGCCTCAGCCATACTCAATGGAAATCGAGTCTGGCTTTTGGCAAATGAGTGTACCCCTAATCTTAATATCTAAGTCTTGTGCCTTTTACCAAGTCGAGTATCCCCGCTTTTCTGCATCGTGCTTAGACAGGCCATAACCCTTGGGGGCAACCAAAACATAATAATCCAATTAAGCAGCTAATCAATTTAAGCGAAACAGGAGCCGCTCTCTAGTAAAACTGCTGGCCTGCTAATTGCTTTTAGCCATTGAAGACAGAGTTCTCGGTTTCTCCGTACAATACAAGTGCCATTTGAATTGATGGATTAAGTTGACATTAGACAAATATTCCATAAAAGAGTTAATTATTTTGAACTCAAAAATAATGTGCTGCTCACATCTCATAAATTTGGCAGCATAATTAATGTGTTCGTCTGGTTAATTAAAAAAAAAAAACAAAATAACAAAATTTCACTAACTCGACTGGGTTTATCAGAAGCATTAGCAACAAGAAAAATGGCTAAAACAAAAGGCAAAGTGTGTAATTTTTATGACCAACACACACACACACACAGAGACCTCGTAGAGGTAACACAATTTAACACCGCTGCCAATGTAGCCATCAGGCGGCATGCAATGTTCGGCTAACGAGCAAAAACAACAACAAAAATAACAAAAACAACATTACTGCCCCTGCCGCCGTTGTGGTAATCAATTTTAAAATTTATGACAAAATTTGCAGCTTTAAATTATGCCATTAAGCACGGCATGTAACTCATATCGTCAGGCGGCGTTGGCTTGAAACAGCCAACAACAGCAACAGCAACAACAAAAAAACAAGCTGAAGGAGAAACATGTTAACTGCTTTCTTGCAGCTGTATGAGTGTGTGTGTGTGTGTGCGAGTGTGTGTGTTGTGTGTGTGCTGTGTGTGTGCATGCAATGGCGTTTGCATTATACGCTCGTATTTCGCCACATTCAACAACGCTGCTGCAGAGTTGACGGGTGCCATAACTCATGCCCCGATGCCGGACTCGAGTTGAGAGTCCAACTCTGTCGAGTCCGAGTTTCTGTGTGTGTGTGTGTGTTGGAGTTGGGGTTGGGGGCAGCAGCGGCAGTTGTTGCAATTACAACTGGACACCACATGCTACAGCTGCCATATGCTCATGTCTGTGTGTGTGTGTTGTGTGCGTGTGTGTGCGTTTGTTTGTGTGTCGGCGTGTGTGTTAAATATTGCAATTTATCACGCAAATGCGTTTTTCAATTTTAACATGCCGCCAGGCATCATAAAAACGTTACAAACCTACAATATGAGCCAACACACACACACACACACACACACAACACACACCCAGAACAGCACCCCTCCCAGTTACCATGGCATACTATATACCAAATATATCTATGTGTGCTTGCCCCCACAATAAAAAGGGAAGCGGCATACCCCAAGCAGCACCACACGCTGCCCACGTTGATGATGGCTCACGTATCATACTCAGAATGTGGATAAAGGCGGCCAATGAATGGCGGACGATTAAATCGTACAGCTGAGGGGCAGGGGGAGCAGGGGGAGGTAAGCCAAGGTGCACATACATCTCCGATGATTTGATGGTTGATGCAACATGAGAGCCAACTTGCCGAACAGTTGCAGCTGCTCAAGTCAAATGCTCACAATACAAACATTAAATCATTTGAGATCGTTGCAGTTGAACCGCTCTATTTATTTATTAATGTATTTATCTTAACTTGCAGCATATAAAGTTAAACAAATTTAAGCAAATTTAATGATATTTTAATGTATTATTGATTATTATATTACTTTTATATTTTAATGAATTTAAATAAACAAAAAAGTAATTATGTAATTTAAATATTAAATATTGAAAATTACGCTTCTGAAATTGGTGATATTAATTTGTAATTCACATTATTTATATTTATTATATTATTATATTTACATTTATTTAATATTCGTTTTATTGTATGAAATATAAATTCAATTTTCCTATTTTTAATCTACTTTTCTTAATATGTGCTCTTAGTTTAATTTTAAATCATGTTTCAATTAAATGAAAAAAAATTAAAAATTAATATTTGAAATACTAAATATTAAAATTATAAATTTAAAATTATTACTAACAGTATAGACGAAAAAACAGTTAATTTTGCATAAAGCATGGCTCTATTCTTCAAATATTTCAACAGTATTATATATTTATAATTTATTGACTATAGTATTCAAACTGTGAAAGTTAGAGGCTTGTTTAATTCATGGCTGGGAAACTTGCCAGGAAAGTTGGTCAACGATTTTTAAAGTAGGTTAAGTTAAGGAAAGTAGGTCTTTCTTGCACTATAATTAATTTTAAATAGATTTTTATGTCGCTTTAAAGCACACACATTTCTAAAGGGTATCTAAAAAGTAGAGCTGCAGTTAGTTGCACTTGAGGTGTTTTGCTGCTCCATCTGACTACAAATCAGTTTCAAGTTTATCCCATCGCCTGAAAAGGTGCACTCAATTAATAGTTGGAGTTTACTTTACGTGGTCCAATTAGCTATGCACAATTTAGTTTGGCATCAATGTCCCAACGAAGTATTTTTTTTATCCCATTTGGCATTTGTAAAATGTTAATAGAAAGAGAGACTTGGACATGGACATGGACATAGGACATGTTAACGATGTTGTCTACGTTTGTCGGAGCACTTGTCATCTGGTTGTTCAACTGTACAACTGTTCGACTGTCAGTTGCCCCAAAGACACTCGTTAGATACACACATACAGATAGCGGTCCAAATAACTGACCAAGTGGAGGCTGTCATCCATTTAATCGGGCACTCAGCACCCGGAGCCATCGATGGAGTCTGGACGAAGTCCATTAGGTTATTCGCAATTTGTGAAATCAACACGATGACATTCGTTTAAAATGCAATTGATTTTTACATAGAAGACTCAATAGAGGATGCGTTTGAGATGTTTGCAATCGAGCCAATGACATTAATGAATAATATATGGATATAATATAAATGTATTGATGAAACTGTACACATGACTGGAACACAAGGGTGTGCCATTGATGGCTAAATATATGCATATATCGCTGTCACCAAAGACACCTACTCTCGATACATATTATATATGCTGTTTTACGATCTAAGAAAACAATAAATGTATGTCTCGGATTAATGCAGGTATTTGTATATGCATGAATATTATAGATATATCAGGGGCGCTACTAATGAAGTTTGTTATAAAATTTTATGACGCGCTTAAAATATTGTATTTGAATGGTTAGCTTTAAGAGAAACAACAAAATAAAAATTCCCCGAGGCGTCGATTCGGTTGAGCAGTTAATGTATTCGCACTAAATATAAAGTGGCCAATGAATTTGTATTCAAATTTCATTAATAAATATCTCAAATAATTATACCAATTATTATAATCAAGCATTTCAAAACAACCCAAAGAAAACAAATGATATCAACTGGCATTTAGACGAACTAGTTGAAAAGTTATAGTATGTTTTGAATTTAATAACAAAATTAAATATAGGACATTTGAAATTATTAAATCTATTTAACTTTACACTTTACACAGCTGGCTTGTAAGTTGAGAAAGAAAACTTCGTTTAGTAAGTGCAATTTTGAAGAGTATTTTAATTAGAATTAAGTGTATTAGCGTCTTCGTTGCTTTTGTGTTTCAAGTTCAAAGTACGTTTTTCATTAGCATATTTTTAAATATTAAATTAACACAATATTTAATGTCAACATAATTCGCGAGCATCGTAAAATTGACTAAAATATTTTTATGTGAAACTGCGAAGTGGGCAAATGATTATCTTATTTTATTTTTTTTTTCTTTTTTGAAATGAAATTTTAAGAAGCGGCATTTCTGTGAAATATTTGTCTCCTTTTTTTAGACAAATTGAAATGTGTTAATTTAAAGCGTTGTGCATAATATTTAATGGTTATTCAACAAAATTCCTGCTAATGAGTAAAGCGACAATAGTTCTCGGCATGCTTGTTTAACATTTAGCTATTATTAAAATCAACATCCATGAGCCAAGCTGTCAAGAGCCATTTGAATCAAGCCCAGATATCGCAGTACATCGAAAATTTATGCTAATTGCTGGCGAATATGCAAATTAGCAGCATAACTCACGATTATTTCTTGGCCCAGCAGCAGAACAATAGATGTATAATTTTATATACTTTTCGCTCGATTGTTGGCCCGATTGTGTTGGGGTTCTTTAGTGTGTCCAACTCCTGATCGCATTTAGCTCAATGTTGGAAATACATACTTAATCATTGGATTTTGTAAGTGAATACACTCGCTGTGAGACAACCACAATGAATCAGATATTTTATTTGTATTGCACAATACAAATTAATAAGGAAGCTGAACACAATGAATTTTATGATTTGATTTGTGACAAGTGCTAACAACAAACAGCTTCATAAATAATCAACTCAAATTTGCCGCATTTATTTTTTTAATAGTTCCACATCCTATTAAGGGGCACTTATTTAAAATGTTATTAGTAGCAATGAAATGGGTTTTTTTTTTATTAGTCAGGTTTCGAGTATGATCAAGATTAAGCCATTGTTAACAATATGAGCAACATTTTTTTTTTTAAGATTGTATTGTAAGTAATTGCGGAGTCCAGTTTTTCTAATTTATTAGCTAGATTGACTGATTCGATTTTATAATTAGCCGTTCGACTGCCTGGGTGTTATTTTATTGACAACCTTTTCTGCTCGAATGAATAAAATATTTTATGCTAATTGCTTAGCTGCTAAGTAGTGCAAGAGCCATTTAATTTGTCGGTAATTTGAATTGTTTATATCTGCGCTGACCATCATCATATTTTAGTTAATTGCTTTGCATAATTTTAAAATGCGGTCAAATTAATAAGTGTGGGTTGTTGTTATTATTGTTGTTGGCGGTGTTGGCTGTGTGTTAACAATTTATTTATGTAAAGTTAATGCGGTGCCAATGCAAGAGTTGTGGCTTATAAATGTAGCTGTCGGTTGTCATAATTTATAGAATAACTGTCAGTGCTGTAACACCTCCGAACACGATTTCCTTTTGCTGCTTTTGCTGTTGCTTTTGCTTTGGCTGCTGCTGCTTCGGCCCCAAAAGAGGCCCGAAAATGTATCGTAATCATAGCGTCAACATTTTTGATTTATGCACACAGTTTATTTCTCAAACAAATTTTTCTTTTTTCATTTTGGTCTGCCTGCTCGCTGTTGGTAGCTCATGGGAGTCGAGGAAATAACAGTTAACAGACAGACAAAGACCCGCAGTGCCAAGTTAGGAGGTGGCTAGGTGAGGCTCGATGTGTCGGTTGCTGGGGGAAAAAAAAACACTTCCAGTTACGCGACAGTTGATTATGATTAAGTGCCTAGCCAAAAGCCAAAGCTGCATATCATATTCCATGTTTTGTCATAAATAATATTAATACACTTGCCAATTTACGCATACTTTGGCTCCCATATGCAACTACCCAATCATACACCTACAAAAAACACACGAGTTGCGAGCAAACATTTGCGAAGCATTCATAACATGTCAAGACTGTCGTATTTATTACTGAACTTTCTCGACCTTTGACGACAGTCGTTGCACATCGATAACAATGTGGATAATATCGATAGGTTTGCTTAGGTTGGGCTATTGTGGATTTCATATCTATCTCGTGGAGTAGTATTTGTATAATTGCAATGTAAAATATTATAATGTATGGCAACATTTCTGCCATTCTTCCCTTTCTTTAAAAACCATATATCGATTTAAATTTACCTAGTCGAGAGAGCTCGATTAGGAGAAACCGTCAGCTGTTAAATTTATAATAGACTTGCTGATTATTTGTTATTTTTATTCAAATGGAAAATACGTTTTGGTTATCAAAATCTGAGTTTCTTATCAGACCCAAATTAACTATTTACAGTTGATCAATAATATGTCTGGGTGTTTTATACATAAATTGGAAGGCTATATCTTTACAATTGGGGATTTTACTGCTTTTGTATCGATTCGTATTTGCGAAACGGGTGCAGTTGCCGTTAAATTGAAATAAAGTTGATTTCCGTCAGACATCGAATCGACATACGGAATCGACTCTACTTTTGCTGATCAAGAATATGTATATGCAGTATTAGTGGTTGGACATGCTTCCTTCTCTTATATACTTATCTTCATATATATATATATATATATATATATATATCTTCATTATAAGCTATTTTCCATTTTGTATGTATTCATTATAATTAGCAAAAATCTACACAAATATATATTTTAATTTCAGTCTATATTTTCAGAACTATAAATTTGTATCTATTTTAGTTGGTGAGACTAGAACAATAGTTTCTGGATTTATTTGTATGTCAATTTTTTAGTCTTCTAGAGGGAAATGCTTCTTTTTGAATGTTACACTTTTATGCACAACTCCATTATACCCCTTTCAAAAGAGCATTAAAAATTCATGATGAGTGAACAGCATCCTCATTTCTTATTAATTATGGCATGCACAAAATTTGAAGACCCAAAAACAGTTTTGTTGCTGCGGAAACAGTCGAAGCGGAAGTTGTATGCAAACACTCGTGACAATGGCAATTCGTCTCCTATTATCTCACTCGTTCTCTGTCTGCCTCTGTCTCTCATTTTTTGGGAATATCTATTCACACAATTGCCATAAAGTCATATTTGGATTTGTGCAAAAACACAAATCAAAGCTAAATGGCATCCATAAATCAATCAATCCAACTATTGACAGGCAGTCAGAGCACGTCAAACTGAGTGACGAGCTGTTGTCTTGGAAACTTATTAAAAATAAAGTATTTGACCACACACTTGAATACCCTGTTAAAATCGCTTTTGGCAATCAAGAATTTAGCTCGGCTTTTTTAATTTAATTATAGACAGCCTGGGTAAATATGAAATTTATCAAACTCTATTCAAATAGTGATTGTTGATCTAAATGTAAATATTTTGATGGATGGTATCTTGTAGCCAAGTTGTTTGCAGCTGGCTTTACTGGCAACGGCAGCAGCCAGCTGTCAAATTGATTTATGCGCCGAGCTTGACATATATAAATGAGCTGTGCTGTAAATAAAATGCGCATTAAAATATTAAAATGTTTAGTTGTTTATATGCAAATACGTAACACTAATATGGTCTGAGTAATGCTTGGTAATTAGGCACTCTACAAACTGAATTAAATACTTATCCAATTTTGGATATTAATTACTAAGACAAAAATCTATTGTGTGAAATAAATGATGACTTTTATCTGAAATGTTTATCTGCTTTCAATTATTGTACAAGCAACTAAAACTTGATGTATACTTAATAAATGCTATGGACTTGTTAGTCCCACAGACTGGATTTATAATAAATGAACAACTTTTTAGGACATTTTTAGCTGTATATTTTGTGCAAGTTATTTTGTTTAATTAGGCGCTGTGATTTTTATGGCTTTTGCAGGCGATCATAATTCAAATTTGTTGACTGTAATATATGGCTTTAAAATAAGGCGCTATGCAATGTGACATGACGTCATTTAAGCATTATGTAGAATCCATAAATATGTATATATATATATAGATGTAAATATATATACTTCCACACGTATTTGTTATGTAAGCGTTAAGCTGAAATAGGAATAACAATAAAATAAATATAAACGCATAAATATTGTTTCGAAAACAAACATAAATCTGTCAACACGCAATGCCATACAAATTGTGTCACAATTAATAATTATACCTAATTTATAACATATATAAATATTTTCTTTTTTGATTGGCAATGGGTTTTTTGGTATCATAATTACAATATTGGCAACAATTAATAAAAGCGAACAATAATTTATGTTTTCATTCCGGGAAGCAGGCATACCCGACCCCTTAAAAAATATATATTCTTGATCAGCATGAGTGGCCGATTTGATTATCTGTCAGCCTGTATGAACTCGCCGATCTCAAGGAATTATTGAACCTTAGACTTGAAATATAAGTTTAGGAATGCACCACCGATACAATCGATATAAATCGATTTCTGATAGAAATTTAAACTTCTGAAAAATGTTATTTATCTTTGATTTTTCACTGTGTTTGTTTGACTATCTAAAACGCCTTTTGATAGGAACAAACTTGGAGTCAGGGTATTCCTTAGTCGAGCAACCCCGATGAGAGCATTCTTACTGCATTCTTTTTAGCTCTGATAAATCATCGTTATATATGCCATACGCAAATGCATAAAATGAGCTCATCCTCGTTAAATTGTGCCTTCTGTTTATCGATGGCAATATATGCAATATCGATAGAGATTGATGTGCATTAGTCAAACTATTTGAAAGTCAAAAACAATCTAAAGTAATCAAATTAATCAACAGTCTGCGTGGTGAAGCGCATTTAACCTACTTCCAAAACAAACTGAGATCAAGCTGAAAACTTATGCACTACTTTGCTGAAAATTGGCCCACTCTTTGCACATTAGCTGCTACTCATTAGCTGGCTATTTAATGGGGGCTGTTCAAAATTCACGGCCTGTGTGGGCGCACCTCAATTTGTGTGCTTGGGCACATTGAGCAATCAAGAAAAATGTTAATTTCAAAATTCCCCAACGGACTCATCTCGAGTGAGGCAGCTCCCACTAATATCTTCACGCTCGATTAATAAATTAAATTGAAAGACACACGAATAGAACTACACAGAATTATTTTTTTTTTTAAAGTGAAATGGCTAAATAGTAGCAACATTATTTTCGGACATGTGCCATGAGAAATGTCGCGACATGCTAATAAAAATATGTATACACTATCATATACATATATGTATGTATCTTTTTTGACTGCTGACTAGATTTATGTTTGCTCTAAAGACCATGCTCTAGGGGTCTGTGTCAGTATGTGTGTTTGTTTTTATTTTTGTTTATTAGCTTTCTGCTAATAAACATTAATTTGAAAATACTTTTACCCATGGCTTTGGGGCACACAAGGCGTCGTCGTTGGCGTTTTTCTTGTATAGCTTAAGATGCTTATTTATTTGTTTTTTTTCTGGTTTAATATGTGTTTCTGTACGCATTATTTCATTCTACCTAAATTTAAATATAAATGCTAAGTACAAAGTATTCTGCGTGCTTTATTTATGATCTAAACGACTCGAATTTTCTTTTCTACTCAGGCAAAAAACAAATCAGCCTCAAAGCAAAAGCATATATATATATATATATATATATGCGGATTATTAGTTGATGAAATACAAAGTGTTTAGTGTTCATGATTTATGAATATTGCGGCATTAGTTACTTAAGATATGAGTTCATGTCAAGTCCAAATACTTTTGAAATTCTTAAAACATTTAATGAGCTACGAAACTGCTACATATACATTCATAGAATGTAAATATTAAATTGATATGTCTCATTATTCACCAGATGATAATTTTGATTAGTTAATAGTCCAACAAACAAATTGTCTGCAGATTATTAATTTTATTTACAGCTCAAGCAAAAACATTTGCCAACATTCTTTGAAGCATCATAATTTATGAATTATTTTAGGTAAATACTTTTAGCGTGTTATAAACTCATAAATCTATCATGTTTAATTTTCGCTCAAATCTTGTGAAATATATATTTTGCAATTTATTGGATGTTGTTTGGAAGTGGAATAGCAGCGCCTAAATACTAATATACATGTATCTGTGGAATTTTTGAGATCACATTGAAATTTATTTCGGCTACTCTATTCCCCCACACAAAAGCCATAAACAACTTAAGTGAAACCGTTGGGGGCCATTAACTAAAATCCGCCTGCTTATTTAAAACACAAACAGCTGTGCCAACAATTTGTCAGCTATGAATTTATATAGAGACACGCATGTGACAATGTTCTATGATGCTTTTAAATTACCAACAACAACTGAACAATCTAAATATATATATATATATATATATATATATATATGTATATGTATATACGACGACTACGAATAAAATGCTCACACATCATATCATATCTGGAGAAGACGTTTCCATCATTATTTTTTTTCACTCAAACAAATTGTGAAGTCCGCAGATATTAAGAGTCTTAACCTCCATATAATCAAGCTGAATATTTTTTGAGTGATGATTTGATGGCTAAATATTTGTGTCACATAAATTTTCGTTACCCCTTTTTGACAGCTCCACAAAAAAAGGCCACACGTCGGAACAGATCAAAGAAACGGCGACCACTTTGATTGTCTTGCGTTATAAATAATGTTGAAATGTTGTGTTTTATGATTTGTTGTTAGTGACATAAGTAATTAATTTTGACATTTGTGCTAACAGCTTATAATAAAGCATTTAAGAACCCTTAATATTGAAACGCTTCAAGTCAGATAGATTCGAATGTTATTGGAAGTAAACGTCTATCAGAGATGGGGTTTTTGCTAAACTCTGAAGCCAGTCAAACTGGACAAAAGGAGTGTAAAGAAGTCTGCAACAGGCAGAAGGAAGCCCCTTAGATCCCATATGGTGTATATATATTCTTGATCAGCATTAACAGACAAGTCGATTTAGCCATGTCCTGTTTGAAAGCTGCAAGTTTTCATTCATTATTTCATTTTCAAGATAACGTTTCGCGGATATCGATCAAAATATAGCATTCCAATTAGTGTACAATATACCTAGGCTTATTATTGATCAACTGTACAAATATCGTTAAGAGCGAAAAAGAAACAGATTTTTTTTAATTCAAAGTATATTTTCATATTGAGCAAATTGCAAGCCCACAATTATTTTAACAGCTGGAATTAGGGTATCTGCTAGTCGTGGTGTCTGAACTTCAGCATTCAAACTCAATTTTTTTTTTAATTTTGCAAAGAAATATAAATCTTACTATCTCAAAAAGTATTCACATTCTCCATTTTGACATACTAATTTTGAAGCTTAGTAAGTATAATATTTTTATTTGGCTGCCAACAATAATTTTTGACACTCTAATTTTGTTGTCAAGAATGACTGTTTGTGGCACTAGAATGTTCTTCTCTTTGAAGTATTATTATTTTTGTTTTTATTTTTTCGAAACTGCATTCCACAAGCAAGTAAAATAACTCGATGGATTTGGCAATCGATGTAAAGCAAAAAAGTAATACTAAAAGAGTTTTGTGGAATTCGATGCTCTAAATTATTTAGCATTTGCTTCACAGGTCAGCAATTTTTCAACGTAAATTATTCAAATGGAATTTGAATGTTTTTCAAAAATTCCTACATTTATTTACAGTTGCAGGGAGTGGATAAAAACAAGTATGAATGCTGACAGACAACCGAGTTAAGCTGCATCTGTGCAAAATAAAAATAAAAAAACAAAATACAAAAATAAAAACACATTTAAATTGAAATATTTTATGCATTCACAAATATACTCAAGGGCTGTATCAACTATGATGTGATATATATGGCAAAACGAAGAGGATTTCGATGCAAATTTGATGTTGGGGTTAAATGACAGCTGTTTGTTTGAAAGATGCAGTCAAAGTGCACTTGTTTAAGTTGTGGTTATATGCAAATCATATTTTCATCGATTATAATCAATGTTGAGCAGTGCACACAGCCAGTTTTAGTTGACTCGCTGTTTATCTATCGAAAGCTAACGAGTCTTAGCCATATACAGATTATGACGCCCAAACTGAATGCGGCTATTTGCACTGTAATTTGAAGGCCATTATTGTATACAAGTGATCTGATATAGAAATCTTGTTAAACGGCAGGCCGGGCGACGATGATATTGCTGCTGTTATTATTGTTGTTGTTGCTGTTGTTGCTGTTGCTGCTGTTGTTGCTGCTGTTGCGATCTGACGGCAGCGTAAAACAAACAATAAAATTAAATAATTACAAGTCGTGAGTGAATTTCACGCGAAACCAAATACTGATGCACACAAGTTGATAATGCTAAAGTCCAGAGAACCAGAAGCAGACACCATGCCCAGACTCAGACTCAGACTCAGACCCAGAAGCAGAAGCAGAGGCAGACACAGACACAGACCCGATACCCAGACTCAGACTCGAGCTGACCACAGAAATGGACACTCACACACACACACATGTTGCCAGATTCAGAGAAGAAAGAAGAGCTGGCATGGAGTATTCGAAATATGCGCAACGGATGCCAATGCCGATGCCGCAGCCACTGCCTTGACCAGTGGACAAACAAAGCCCGTTTTATATCGATGACAATGTTGCCAAATAAGTGCTAACCAACATGGCCAGTCCATGGTCAGTCCAAAAAGCACATCGAACAATCCAAAGAGCCAGTGGCGACAAAATCAAACCATGTGGTTGACGATGACGATGACGATGGCGATGGCGATGTGACCACCGCATTGGAGCGCATTGTCGGCATAAAAGGAACCCACTGAATTCCAGGAATATGTTAAACGATGTCGAGCATTTAGAAAGAGTAAGTAATGTACGTGGTATGTCAGCCGAAGCAATTCCTAACCCATTTTTTTTCCTCAAATATATGTCGCAATTTATTGGTCGAAGCTGCCAAAATGTTGATGGGCAGTTGATAAACTCGATAGATTTGTTGGATTTTCACCATGGAATATTGTGACTAATAATTTAGTGGCAATTTCATTACACTTAAGGTCTTTATTTTATTTAATATAATAATATAACAACTGACTGAACGAATCCCGATTCGAAATATATTGGAGAATACTAAAGAATTTAAAAAAATATATTTTATTATAAAGTGCAAATAATATTACAATTAGTAATAAAATTGGGTGCTCTATAGACTAGACTTGCAGCTAAAAATGCAGGAATTTACTGGATATTTATTAATTGAATTTCAAGTTTTGAACACTTTGAATTATGTGTTGCATAAAATAAACTTGAGTTCAGATCATTAAATTGCAAGTAATAAAAAAAACTGCTTAGCGGCTAAAATATTAGCAATTATTGTTGAGTAGCACAATTCAACAGCTGCCAATTAATATAAATATATATATTTGACAGCAGTTTAAGACTCAAACGAGATTCCACGAGTACTTTATTGAGTACAATATTAAATATTATATATTATATAATATTATATTTTTTAATTCGCTTAAACTAATGAGACCGACATTCTAATTGTAGTCCAAATTTAACAGATTATTTCATTTTCGAAACATTTGCTTTTCTTTTCAGAACAGATATTATTTGATACCTTTTCAACAGAGAGAGAGAGAGAGAGAGAGAGATAGAGAGAGAGAGAGAGAGAGAGAGAGACAGATAGCTAGAAAGTAATTTTTTACCCACTCCAAATCGATTTTTAAGTACATTTGAATCACGTGTGAAGCACTAATGAGAATAGCTGAACTTGAATTGACTTTAATCGATTCGTTTGACTCCCGTTTGACAATATAAAGCAATTACAAGCACAATCGCTATCTACAATTCTCAGTGGAGTGTAATTCACTTAATTGATTACAAATTAAAATGCATTTAATTAGCACGCTCGTTGCATTTTATTTGCTCTAATTAAATGATAGCAATACTTTAGCAATGCAAACACTGAACTAAACTGAATTGACTGACATTCTGTATAATAAATACGACAAGTCAACTGTAAATTCAATCAAACCAGTTTTCTACCAGCTAAAATAGCTATCTATATGTGTATAGTGTATATATATATATGTTCACATCTAGTTACAATAGATCTCGATATTGAATTGAATTAAGCATAATGCTCAGCAATGCTCTGGTGCATAAAGCATACCTTCTAGAATCATCAATTCTCCTTTCATAAGCCACACCATCTTGATGCAACATTGCATTGACAACATTCTCATGCCATTCATTCTGAGCCACTCTCTCTCCCTCTCTCTCCGTCTCTCTATCTCTCACTGATGGTTGATGTTTTTCTTCCTTCTGGCCAGTACTGCCTCCGCTTGTTAATGAATTATGAGGCGAAGCCAAAGCCAAAGCCAAAGCTGACTGCAGCTGCTGATGAGCAACCTTCCGCTCCCTCTCCAACCACCCACCATCTCAGCCATCCACCCTGACTCTGAAATTGTAATAAATCAAAAGCAGTTCGCCTGCAACTCAGTCTGACTCTATGTCTGTCAGTCAGTCAGTCAGTCAGTCAGCCAGTCAGTCGGCAAGTGCATGCCAGATGCCAGTCCAACTCACCTGAGTGCCGACTGCACTTGCAAGCAATGGAAATTTATGCATGGTTTCACATTTCTTCGAGTTATCATTTGTTACCTAAATTATGCATGTTGAGTGGCAGTTTTTGTTGGGGAATTACTTCAGACGATTAGCCCTGGGCAAAGTGGTCAGCACTCAGTATTCACCATTCAGCATTCGTCATAACAAGCCCTCAAACAATGTTTGTACTTCCATCCACATTTAACTACATATGTGTGTCTGACTGTGTGTGTGTGTGTGTGTGTGTGTGTGTGCAAATTGTGGTCGCTGTCAGTTGCCAATTATGTACTTGTTTTCCTC
Organism: Drosophila macrothrix; assembly: GCA_035042055.1. Taxonomy (NCBI): domain Eukaryota; kingdom Metazoa; phylum Arthropoda; class Insecta; order Diptera; family Drosophilidae; genus Drosophila; species Drosophila macrothrix. The sequence continues at coordinate 898,685 of JAWNLX010000604.1, forward strand.
GTAGAGAGGAGCTCGTGATGGATATATTCAATACGATATTGTATTGTATTAAACACTTGATTTACATTGATATCTTTTATATAAAATTAACATTCGAAACAATTGGCAACTGTGGAACTTATTTAAGTGTGCTTTTAGGATCTTTTTTTCTTACTCTCAAATAATAATATTTAATGTGTAGAATAATACTTTAAAAGATTCGAGCACACTATGGAGTATTACTTCCGATATTTCTCACATTATACAAGAATAACAATCTAAGGCAATTTTTAAGAAAAAAAAATAAAAACTTTAATATACGTTGACAAATTAAAAAAAATGCAATTATCATATAAACACCATATTTGACAACACATATATAAAACTTAAGCGTTTCCTTGTCGAAATCAATATCATATAAGACTGGCGGCAGCAAGAACTCAAATACTTCGGTAGACTTCTCCACAGCTTCATTTAGTTTATCTTCTAAAGACTTAATTGCTAATTCATCCTGATCTAAATCGGGATAAGCGGGTATATCGGTCACTCTAAGTTCATCCTCAGCGAGCGTCTTGTTTAGAAGTTTATCGATAAGTTGCCCACAAGTAGCAAGGGTTCCAACTTTGTGATATTGATTTTTGGCAACTGCGCAAACATTTCTGTGTTGGAAATTGAATACAGTCAATCAGATCAAGGCTATCGTTGGTATTAGCCAAACTCACATTCAGATTACTGGCAGCACTCAATTCCGCTGCTTTCCACAGCCCCCCTTCAAATGACTGCCCCCCATAACACTTCTCCTGCAGCTGTTGTCGATGCTGCTTCTGCGGCGTCTCCTCGCAGATCGATGATTTTGGCCATTTTGTGTTGGGGCCTTTGAATAGCGTCGGATGCGATTTGTGGCTGTGGATAACGTTTTCCAATTTGGTCAAAACGCTCTTTTTGCCAGCACATTCGCTATTCGTTTTGCGCGCAGATTTTGGCAGCAGAATGGCGTCCGCATTATCATTGTCCATCCATATTTGTGACTTCATTTTAATCAGTTGTTGAAAATTCACAGTTTTAAAAAATTATAGCTATATTTTTAATTGAATGTCATTAGAAATTCCGAGCCGCTTCGATTCGCTCAATATGACAGGGTTGCTTTTGAATAATATAAATATATGAGATAAAGTATGAAATATTGCCGAGCCCAAAAAGGAAATATATACCTGATAAGCATCAATAGTGAACAATGTGTGAGCAAACCGATCTATATAGAACTATGGACTTAAGTTTTGTAATTTATCGATTCGGTAATATCAATACAAATCGATTTTCGATAGCATTATAAGACATAATTGATAAATAATATACCCAGACATATTAATGGTCAACCGTACAAATTGCATTATAATGCATAATGAAGTTCCCATCAAAATCAAACTCAAAATGTGTCCATCTCTAGATGCCTGGCAGATTTGAATGCAGCTTATGAAATGCATTACAAGTGGCTGAACATATAAAATCTGTAATCAGCTATGTTTTGTGTAGGATTAAAGACAAACATGGACATTTTAATTATGCAAATTGGCCAAAATATCAGTACAATCAGGAAGTATAATCTCGTATAGATACTTTGGCCGTTAGCTGGCATTTGTATGTTGCAGCTAGCAACTAATTTGCAAATTATAATTACAATATTAGAGCATCATACAGGCATATAAATTAAGTCGCCGCAAATTGTTTACAAATTGTGGCATTTATTTGAAATCATTGTGCCAGATTAGTTGGGGACGCTCTCGCATTTGCCAAGTGGATGGAACATGTTTGGATTTTATAATTAAAATTATAAATTTGACACACAGTCGCCGATTTTCACATGTACACGCAAAATTGGATGCATTTTCTTGTTTATGATCGGATGAGTATTTGTGAAATGCCCGCTAATTTGTTTATGCAGGTGTCGATCATAAATCGTGAGCTTTAAACCTTGAGATCTGGTCACAGATGGCAGTTTCACTTCAAACTATGCAAGCAACTAGAGCGGAATAACTAAAAGTAAATTACTATCTAATAAATATTCTGAGCGTGATTTGAGATTAATATCTTATAAAGAAGCTCATCAAACTGTGAGAGATTAATTTAATAGATAAACTTAAAGCTATGAATGACCTACAGTTAAAAGGAGGAGATTTGTTCTTTGAATTTTAATTTAAAAGCAATAATTATAAATGATATTTATACTGCTTCAAACTTGAATAGAGCAATAGCAGTGCCAAATAGCATAACACTCAAATTAATGCCTTTTCGCTGTGCTCTGCTCATTTGTAAGAGCAATAGCAGTAGCAAGAGCAAAACTATTTCCATTTTGCTACTACTGATTTGCTCCGAGTAGTTGCTATGGGAGCAGTTACAAAAGCTGTTAATACTATAATAACAAAAGATATGAATAATAGTATTATTAATATTTAATAAAAATAATAATAATAATAGGATTGGAGGAAACGACAAAACATAAAAATGAGAACGACAATTAAAGCAAACTAACATTTAGCAAGTATCGTAAATAAAATATAGTCAAATAATTACTAGTTACTACAAGTGATTTTCTGGGAAGAATTGCTGTCGTTGGAGTCATGCAGCTCACGTTTGTACAGCAATATCATTTATCCGGTATTTTATGAGCGGCTCGGGCTTAGTTCATTTGAAAAATGTCACATTACGTTCACATCAGCATAAACAGAATTAGGTGAGAACGGTATTTATGGTAGGCGTCTAGTTTAGTCAGTTTAGCTGCAGTTGCCTACTTGCTTTACGGCTGTTGTAGGCAATAATTAACCGACTTAAACGTATGTGCTTATAAATATAGCCTTATAAACAAGCAGCTAACTCAAACGACTGTGTCAACGATATTTATCATGCGCTTACATTGTCATTAATAATGCCGCTGACTTAAGCAACTCGAGAGTGAGTGAGTGGGCGAGTGAGTGATAGAGAGAGAGAGAGAGAGAGAGAGAGAGAGAGAGGGAGAGTGAGCGAGAGTGAGTGTGCGAGAAAGAGAGCGGAAGAGGTTGTGAATTGCTAAGCTGTGAACTGCGAGTGAAGTGTACAAATTGCAATATCTATGCAAATTTATAACAAATAATTACTGACAGCAATATTTCATTAATAATTGCAACTACAGCGCACACCACACACACACACACACCACACAAACACACATCATACACAACAATTTCTAGATAAATTTGTAAAAGGGGCCCAACAACGTTGTTGTTGTCGCTGAACTGGCCGGGGCACAGTGAGGCAATTAAGCTGATGACGTTGATAAAAATCAACAGCAGCCGTGCTGCTGCCACAAGCCTGTTGCCATAATTTATAGCGGCCACGTTGCGGCCACTGAGGAAATTATCTCCATACAATGCCACATGCATACATCGACTACTGCTGTTCTGTATGCAAATGCGGCGACACATTGTTAAAAGTATTATGCCCACCCCCTCCCTCCACTCCACTCCCCTCCCCCTCTCGTATCGTATATAGATGATATACGATGGCAAACTGACCAACTGACGTCCGAGTTTGTCACAACGTATTCATAACTGCACTCAGCTGCTGCTGTTTTTCAAATATCAAAATATAAATTATCTTTACACTTAACGCTTTACTGGAAATAGTATTTCTGAAATATTTTAGGAATATTTTTTTATATTAGAAACAGACATAATTCTAATTTTCAGACCGATTTTTAATTTATAGCGTTTTTTTTTAAGTCATCGCAGTTTTTTTGTGAGTGTAATTGTTTCCATTAAGTAGTCCATAAATGATTAACATTTTATAGTTTTCGATTTGAGGAACTAGTTATAGATTAAAATGATTGCTAAACAATTAATTTAGCTCAACAGATAATCAGATCAATAATATAATGCAAAACACTTAATTTATCTCTTAAACGAACCATATACAAATTTGAATTAGCTTTACTATATAAGAAATTAATACTGCATTGCCTCAAACGGTTTTTTCAATAGTCAGACATGGGTAAAATAAATAAAATCACAATTCAGCCAATCACATTATGAAATTCAGCAACCCCTTTTCCAAAAATTAATTCGCCTAAATCTTGGTATATATTTATTGATTTACTCAATTATCTATGCACCAGCAAATCGAATATTTATTCATTGAAATTGAAAAATGTTAAAAAACCAAAACTATTATTTGCACATAGCATTCGAAACTGCCAATGCAAATATAATTTATTTTATGAGGAGTGCTCCAATAAATATTCCATTTTTATATTTTTGTAGCACTTTCAATTTTCCATATATTTTTGCAAATGTTTGTTAAGGTTTACAACTAACGTATCTATAATTCCAACACAATTAAAATCCATATGCTCGTTATATTGAACAGTAATTAGTAATTATCCACTAATTGGTGTCTAAAAGGTCAAATTCATGCTAATATGCATATTTGTTAGAATGGCGACAAATGTTCTACACACTGATTTGCTCACTTCGAATGCTTGAAATAATAATTAGATCATGTCGGATAAAGATAGACAGATATGTGGTTATAGTCCCATAATGCTCGGCTCGACCGCTAATTGAATTGATCCGAGAGCAATCCCCAACATTTGCAATATGTTCACACACTACTACTACAAGAGACAGAGAGACAGCGAGAGAGAGAGAGAGAGAGAGAGAGAGAGAGAGAGAGAGAGAGGACAATGCGCAAATCGCTGCTGACAGAGGGGCGCGTGCTACGTGGAACCCATAAAATCGTGGCATATATTGTCGTACCAGAAATTTACGTGCAACACGACGACACTGAGGCAGGCAGACTGGCAAGCTGGCAGGCTGGGAGCTGCGCAGGGAGCAATGCAATCCATGCGAGTGTCAAACTGCCAGCTAAATTCTTGACAACATTGTAAGCAGACAAGGACAGGCGAGCAACTGCAAGAAAAAAGGAAGAAAGAGACAGCAGATGCGCTCATATTTAAAATGCAGCACGTCGTTGACCACATTGACCAAAAGCCAGAGAGGCAATTGGCATGAGCCAAAAGCTCAAAACCGCGCTCGCTCGGGTTGGGCATGGCATAAGGAGTAAGGAGCATGGGAGCATGGGAGCATGGTAGCATGGGAGCATTGGAGCATGGAGAATTTTTACCGTGCATACAGTCTCTATGGTTAGCTGCGTGCCCCTCCCGCCATACGTACACCCCGCTCCCCCCTCTGCTATGTGGTGGGCTGTCAAATGGCTTCACGGCGGTCGGTCTGCCGTGGCGATTGCGTGCTCTCTTTGGGGCCTCGTTGCGAGGCGTCGTGTGTGCTGGCTCAACACCTTCGAAAGGGGCATCATCATTACCATCATCATCGATAAATGCATTTGCCAGTTCTGCATACAAACTGTTGCTAAATTTATTTATATGTTATGTCCCCTCATGCATATTTAATGTCCACGCATTTTCGATCCAACAGGAGAAAGAAGCACACACAACAAAAAAAAAGAAAAAAAGAAAAGATAAAAATGCATTGGCAACAAGCAACAAGCCAACAAGCCGACCTCAGACTAACCGTTCAAGCCTCTTCACACACACATATATATATATATGTATCTATATATATGTATAGATATGTAGCAGAATCGACTCCAGTTGTTGTCGTCGTATATCTGCTTCTGGTCTTCTCTCTGCTTCTCGCTGCAAGCAGTAAGTAAGTAAGTAGCTGTCTTTGGCTTGTTTTTCGCTTGTAGCTGCGATTGCCGCTTCGATCGTGTGCTCCTTGCTTTGGTGTTGGGTTTGTTTCCCTGGAACGCTGGAGCTGGATTATGTATGTGCCGCTCTGTGGCTGTTGTTTGGGTGCAGCATCTGCTGAGGTCAGCCAATCATAGTTTCCTTTTTATGGTAATATATTTCTCGGCTGATTACAACTTTTATGTGTCTTGCTCACGACTCTCTGTTATTATCATTATTAAATCATCAAAGCGCAATTACGATTTGTAACACACAAGTTATAAATTGCGTAAATATCACAATTATACTGATAAAATAAAAGAAGAGAAATGTTGTCCCACCCTGTATCTGTATCCACATTTAGGTAACAATCCGCACTCGTACGTCTGTCACTCAGCTCTTCTCCTCAAACTTATAACGACTTGTACTTTCAACATCTCAATGCGCCTCTTACTCATATCTCATAATACCTTCTCTCCACACAATTTGCCCCTTATCCCCTTATCCAATGGCCATATCTTGATACACGCATTGTGCGAGCAGAGACTCATAAATCAAAATGACATGACCAACCAACTCTGGGCATTAATATTTCAACACCATAAATGCGGCGTCAATTCGCACATGGATGAAGACGATGGCTGCAATGGATGAGGACAGGAACACACTGCAAACGATTGCAAACTGTGCATAATAAATAAATGTGTCTTTATGTGTGTAGACGTTGTACCGACGGACAACTTGAAGCACTCGTCTCCAGTTTCCAGCAGTCAGCAGTCAGCAGTCAGCAGCCACTAGTATTCAGTACTCAGTACTCAGTATTCAGTGTTCACTGTTCACTGTTCAGTGTGCCACAATCTGCAGCTCGCTTTGAGCATCAAATCAAATCAAGGCAAGCGTTCAAACATGCAACGAAGAAAGACAAGTCGGGACACGCTCGACTAATTATGGAAATGTCATCAGACAGTTTCTGGGCTGGGTTCGGTTTGTGGGGTCTCTGCTGTAAGTGGAGCTAAGAACTAAGCAACAATATAAGTACACAGCAAATAAATGCTACATATTTATTTATTTATTCGAGAACATTTTAAGGCCTGGAAATTTTTCATTTAACTAAGTAACCAAATAAATACATAGAAAAAAAGAGTGTATTTTATTTATTTTATTAGCGCTGTTTGAAGTGCCACAAGTGAGAATATTTTTAAGAGCAGTACATATTTGATTTATATTATTTGGAGTTTGAAACCGAGAAACTTCTGCTCTCTATACTTCATTCAAGATAACTAAAATCAAGCCCAAATTATGCTCGACATAGGAAAATCGACTTTGCTGAAAACTGAGCTTCGACATCTTAATCTATAATACATCTGAGTTATTTTTGTTGGGTATATCAAAAAGGGAGATTTTCTGAAATTCGTTAAATTTTTTTAAGTGTACACATGCAGAAACATTTGTCTGTATATATTTATATATATATATACATATATATATATGCGTGTCGTCACATAAAGCGCGCATAATTTGCTAGCAATGCATCAGCACATGCGACAATTTCAGCGGTAATTTATAAAACCGATTTTGTTGTTTTCTCTCTTTTTTGGCGAGAAATTAAAACTTATCATGCCAGTCAGACGGACAGACGGACGGACGGACGGACGGACGGATGGTTGGACGGGCGGACAGGACTGGCAGTCAGACATTGGTTAAGACAGCCAGCGACGCCTTTCAAATGACAAAAGTTCAGCTCGTGGGTGGCAAAGCCAGACAGAAGAAACGCCATGGCCCCCATACACAATGATATATGGTTTTGTCGGCTGTCATTTCGCTTTGAAAATTATTATTGTGGCTTGCACTCTGCTCTTGCCACGCTTGTCACATACTCTCCCTTTCCTCGATTGTTCAAATTAACTGATGTATGCAATATAAACAATATGTATATAAATATAGATAAATACCTAAATGCAATTGTGTTCCACATAAGGAGAGCATAAAACTTGCTTTGACGTGTTGGACTAGTTTGCAAACTTTATGCCTAAAAAGGACGACGGAATGCATGCAACATGTAGAAATATGTCATTTAAATTGCCAGCTTCTTGCTCGGTGGATCAGTTCTTGTATGAATCATAATAGAAGTACCTCTCATAATATTATTACTTTTTTTTTTACTATATTAAAAAACATTACTTAAATACTCACGCTACAGCCACTTACGAAAAAGTAAGCGCATTACAAGTTGTGAATATTTCATGGGCTTTTGTGCGGCTTCCTCGTTGGATGTGTTTCTGTCTAAAGCAGGAATCATAATAGAAGTAATATTCATAATGTTATAATTAATATACTTTTTACTACTTTCAACAGGATCACTTAAGCACTCACGCTTCGGCTACTTACTAAAAAGTAAGTGTGTGATAAGTTGTGAATATTTCACATGCTTTTGTGCCACTGCAATTGCTTTGTTGTTGTTTGTGGTGATGTTGTTTCTGTTGCTGCTGCAATCGTAAATTTCAATGAATTACGATCTTACCCGGAGTGCACTGTGTCTGCATTTTAAATATGCAGTCAACACTTATCATGGGACAAGTCGGCGCTTCTAATGGCTGCCATGGTAGCTGCCACCTTCGTGTCTGTCCCTCACGTACCTTCTTACCTTTTGTTACTAACGGATTGGTCGTTTTAATAGCTACTTGTGGCCCATTGTAGAGGCATAATTTATATTTTACCGCTTGCACATTGTAATGTTTTCTCTTTTTTTTACTTCTTTCTTATCAGCGCCGATTTTTCATCTCCATTATATTTCGCAGCGAGCAGGAAAAATAAATTTGCAAACGGTAGAAGAAATATTTTCACAAAATTCCCAACCGATAAATTGTTGCTACTGTTTTTTTATTTTCATTTCTTTCGGCAAACTCTCTCTCCCTGCTGGCTGAGAAATACAGCTTTTTTATGCGGCCAGCAGGAGGGGTGTGGAGTGCGGGGAGCGGGGAGCGAGCTGCGGCACTTCTGTTCAATGATAAATGGACGCGGCCAGCGAGAACTATAATGGCCACCGCGGCGGCTTTTACCTGCTGTGGTAAAAAAATTAAAAAAAAAAAAACAGTTGCTTGCGGTAGCTAGAAGTGTTTGACTAGGAGATACCCTATGCTAAGTTTGCGGGAACACCTTAGATAGTAAAGAAATCAAAGTGCCTAGTTCCTGTAGAAAATATAAATTTAAATTAAAGGGCAGACCAATTAAAAGCTAATTTAAATTATAAATTTAGCTTTTATTTAGATATTTATTCATAATTCAAAATATTCTTTTGAAAATATTGTCAAAAACTTTGCAAATATTTTTTGTGTGCTATTGTAATGATAATAATGCTGCTGCTTTTCAAAAAATGGGTTCTGCTCAGCATTTAGAATATTACTTTATTTTTAAAATAATTATACATTGTATACGCCTGAGAGGAACACAGATGACATACATTTATAAAACTGGAAGACCTCTTAAAGGAGACAAAGAGAGGGAGAGTGAAAGAGAGGGGGTGAGCGAGGGGGCGAGAGAGAGAGAGCAACACTTGTCAGAAGCACTGAACGTGAACATCACTTATATATGTAACCCCATCGATATGGGAGTCGCCTCACGGTGTCGCCTCTCTGCGATTCTCTGCTCTAGTAGTATGTGGCGAAATGGACATTTATGAAAGAATTATTGATGCCAACGCCAATGCCAATATGTGTGTGCATGTGCCAAGTTTATAGCATATTTTTTATGACTCCCTGCCAAGCCCCTCTCTTCTCTCTCCACTCTTCACCTTCACACACACGTACGTGAGTCACCCAAAGAGGTCATTCCCAATGTGGGTAGCCAAATGCCAAACGGTATAATACAATAAATTGTCAGGTAGTCACTGGGCGGCTAGCTGTCAAAATGCAGGGGCATGGCTAAAATATAACTCTGCACCCCACTCACACCACCACTCACCACACTCACCCCTCTCGATTTAATTTATCGACGCCATATGTGGGCAGTGAGCAGAGTAACTATTGGTCTCCAGCCGCCAGCCCTTAAGTTGCCTGCTACAGTTCGTTGCAACTTCTTTTTGGGGGAAATATAAAATATGATTTACTGCCTTGGACCGTCGCATCGGTAGCATCGGCAGCTAACTTAAAAAACACCGCCTCACCCTCACTCCTAAAAAAAGAAAAAAAAAACACCCACTACAGCAGAGCTTTGTCCGGGCATAATTCAGCGGGGCAAACGCAATGATTTGTGGGTCTCTGGTTTATGGGCTGGCGCTGGGACTCTTCGTGTTTCCATTTATTATTCGTTATTTCGTTTCGAGTTAAAGCTATTTAGATAAGGCATTCGACTGCATGAAGTGCATATCATATATATCCAATGCCCAAAGCCAATATTTCTAATCAGAACTCATCTCAATTCTGAGCCAAAGATCCATTTCGATTAAAGCACAATTTGTGGTAAAGTTTTCTTTGATTTATTGATGTTTGTTGTAGTGACTTAAATGAACTTTAAAATAGTGTTCATAATTACATTTACATACATATACATAAACATAGATTCATATTACATAATATTATAATATTATATTAATATTATAATGTACAAGACTTTTACAACTTTTAGTTTTTGGACAATCTTTTCATTTCATAATTGGTTTGCCATATGCAATCATATATGTATATATATATATATATTTATATATACATATATGTGTGTGTTTTTTTCTTTTGTTTTTATTTTAATAAATAATATTTAAAATTACCATAAGCATTAAATGGGACATACACAGAGAGAGACACACTGTCGAACAAATTGATTTGTGTGGCATATCCATTTTTTCTTTTTCTGAATAGAACTTTTTCAACTTGCTGCAGCGCCTAAAGCTAATATATATATTTATATATATTTATAATTATTTATTTTTTATTTTTTTTTTTTTTAACATTTGTATGTAACTAACGTACATTAGATCACTAGCTTTTCACGTTTCACGAGTGAGTTGACCTGCACTCCTTAGCCCCCCAGGAGCAACTCAAGCAAAATGATGATTTGACTGAATGTTGAACAGCTGCTCAAACTTCTGCTCCACTGCTCCACCCAAACTCCGACTACGGATGCGAGGAACCCATACGTGGCCCGTATAACGAATACGGCGCAAAGTATTGCGCCAATGCAGGATGTGGCGGCAGTCCGGGCATGCCAGGCGGTGCTAGAGATGGCGGCATCATCGACGGCTTACCATACGGATGATAACGGGCCGCCGCCGAAAGCGGACTCAGCGGCGGTGTCGGATAGGTGCGTTGAAATAGCGGATGATTCGGTGGTATGCCACCCGCCGCTGCCGCACTGAGCACTGCATCCGGCACGGAGGCGGTGTGGGTGCGCAAATGCTGGAACAGATCGTCAGAGGTGCCGAATCGTTTGCCACAATATGCCGCATCGCTGCCAATCCAGGAGCACACGTACGGCAACTGGGACGCCGCTGCCAATGCTGCCAGCTGGGCATGATACGATGATGCAGCTGCTGCTGCTGCCGCCGCTGCTGCGGCACTGCTGCCACCAGCTGAAGAGTTGCCACCCGATTTGCCCGACTCGCACTGCGGACAACCGGCGGGACACGGCTGGCCGGCGGCCTTGTTAATATAATGCGGACTAGCTGGACAACCTGTACAGTAGGGATCCCGACACACGTTCTGCGAGGCTGCCATCATAGCCGATTGGTCGGAGAGGCCCTTGAGCCGGGCATAGCTCAGATAGGGGTTCATAGCCGAGGCCTTAAACATGGCATGGTGTGGCGACATCAACGATTGCGCTGTCATCAAGTCCATCGGATAAGGTGTGCCATAGCCTGTGGATTACACACAGAAAAACAGGTAGTGTTAACTTAGACTGAATCACAAAGATCGAGCATTTAAAATAAGAGAATATCTGGTTCTGAATATGAGAAATGCTTTCATTTGATATCACCAAAGAAGCTAAACTAAAACTGCTATTCAATATGCTATTCAAAAATAAAAAGAATGTTCCAGGAAATTGAACTTTACTTCTCCTTTTTTAGCTCTTAACTTTTAAGAAAAATCGAATATTAAAGTTATGTGTACACAATTAAAAGCACTCCATAAATTGTAAAAAAAATGTTCTAAATTTTAGAAAAATGTTCCCTCTAATTTAGGAAAGAAAAACTTTGATTTTTATAAAGAAACAACCTCCCATTTTAGAAAGTTTTAGAGTGCATATATAGAGATGCCATTTCAAAAACGAGTTAGAAAATAACGTTTAATGAAAGTGGAATTTTGACTTGGCTAAAATTATTAAAGAATTTATAAAGGTTAGAATATGTTGACTTGGCAATTTTGCATTGCTGGAATTTGCTTGAACCCATTAAAAATAAGAAAAAAGGTTATAATGGTATTTTATGATCTAAATCTTTGCCACGATAAATGGGGTTTTTTGACACTCTGAAGATTATTTCGTATTCTGCAGTTTAATATTTCAATATTCAATATTCAATATTCAATATTTCAATAGCCTTAAGTTTTTGCGAAAGGTTTTATGGATGGTCTATATAATACATATATAATCTACTCCTTGCAGAAGTTCACAGTGAAAACTACTCTTATATTTTAGAGAATTACGCTGGGATTACAGTATAATAAATCAAAAGCTGAGTAAATTTCACTTAATATCAAATTGAAAAATGCGATTGTTTTTTGTTTTTCAATTTGAAGTGAAACTAAAATTAATTTGGCTCAATTGAAGCTTATTGCATTTGTGTTTTTGGGTTGCTTGGGTTGGTGGTGACACTTACCTGGCGGATAGTAGGAGCCTGTGGAGGGATTCGCCTGTTGGCTGGCTGCATGCAGCGCCTTCACATAGCTTGCCTCCTTGGCTGCCGCATAGGCTGCCTCCTGCAGCCGACTCGAGCTTGCCGCACTCGGGCTGTGCATCGCTGGCGACTCTTTGGAATTGCTGCGCACTGGCGCGGACGATTGCACCGGACTGCCGTTTAGCTGTGGCAGAGCCGGTGTGTTGGGTGTGCGACGCAGAGAGGCAGAGGCAGAGGCGGAGGCGGTGGCGGTGGCTGTGGAGGCATTCAATGCATTTGGCGACTCGCGCTGTGAGCTGCTGGCACTTTGATTTGAATCGCAGCGCTGCTGTCCATTTGTTGAGGATGAGGAGGCAATTCCACTCGCTTTGGGCGTCTTGACACGCTGGTTGCTGCCACTGTTGCTGCTGCTGCTGCTGGTGAGATTTGTGGCGCCGCAATCGTTGTTGTTGCTGCTGCTGTTGTTGTTCGTCTCGTAGGGCTTGAATGTGCTGGGTGTTTTACTGTGTGCCGGCGGCAGCTGTTGCTGCTCAACGGAACCGGTGCTGACGCTGGATGAATGACTGCTAACCGGTGAGGATTTATCGCGTGCATTATCCCCCCCCATGCCGGCCAAACCGTTGACATTGCCCATATTCAAAGCCATGCCTTTGGCCTGATGCGGCTGCTGCTTGGTCGACTTTTCAATATTCGCCGCGAGCAGCTTCGGATTTGTTGTGTCCGCACCGATGGCGCTGCATGTTTGCGCCAATAGCGCCAACGGGCTGCTCTTATTGTCCAGCTGCAACCAAGAAATACAAAGAGGAAGCACAAAGTCAGTCAAGAGTTAAAATTATTAGCCAGCTACCCATATGCATATATATCTTTAAGTACACTCATCAAAAATCATCAACTTTGGCATCAATGGTTGGTCGCCATATTATTCAGATAGAAAATTTCTAAAGTTTCTAAAAACTAAAATTGGCATTTCTAAATTTCCCTGCGGATTTTTCCAAAATTTAGATAAAATATGTATAATTTCCCAGAGAGTTGTTGTCTATGTGTGTGCCTAGAAGAATACTTATATTCGATTTTATGTTACATATATTATTATTAAATATTTGTATTTTAAGATTTTATCTAAACAAACATTTTAAATAATATATAAATTCATATTTCGAACTAAATTCAAATATAAAAGCCGAGCTAGGAAATTGAATTATTTTTTCTTAATAATAGAAAATATTATAAATCGCAATAATTTTGGAATTGCCTTTCATAAGTTTATAACATTTTTCCCTAATGTTTAGAAATTTATTTTCAGGGCGATTTTCATTTTAGGGCAATTTTTTTTTAAGTGTAGAGGGATGTTAAAAAAGGGTAAGGTAAGTCAACTGTTGCCAGCCCGGGCCAGTTTTAGTCTTCGTATCGTGCCAGGCGGCATCAGATAAGAGCAAAAAACCACTGTCGCCTTTAATAGCATTGTCTTTGCACACTTTTGGTTCACTTTTGTTCCTTAAACACTTCCCTTAACGGTTCGGTCGCCAACTTTGTGCATTTTCAGCACGATGTCTGATCTTAATCTTTGGGCCAACACTCCGGCGTGATCATGAAAAACACTCGTACGAGTACGAGTACTCGCATTCATTTTTTGGGTGTTTTTTTGCTGTTGCTCTCCACATCCGAAAAGCAGAACTTAGATTGCCCTTGTTTTCGCTTGGGGCTCCATCATAAATAAGGGCTGAGTGCCATAAATATGCCCGGCATGGCCAAATAAATGGAATTATGGGGCTATTAAAACGTTTGCAAATAAACGATATAAAAAGTACATTAAATATGAAATTACGACGCAAATGTAGTGTGAAAGCATTTCGGGTAGAAGCTCACTTGGGTGGGGGCCCCAACCATTATTGCCACGGGGTGCTAAAAATAAGATAAGCTTTCTGCCTAAAGGCATAATAGAGCGGAAGAAACGATTGAGAACTCGGAATGTATATTTAGCCACTATTTTATGATTTTTAAATAATCATATTTATGCTTATGCTGATAAAAAAATGTATGTTAATGCAAACATTTCAAGATTAGTTTAAGCATTTTTTTTTAGAGTAATTTAGTTTTTTTGGTAAAAGAAGATTTCATTTGGGAGTGTTTCTTCAAAAATTTCGATATTTAATTTCAGATTAAGATTCCTTTTTATTTGTTATAAGAATTGTATAATTTGTATATAATATCTACGCTTCAATTGATAAAAAATCAAATACGTAAACATGAAATACTTAGTTTAAGTAGTTTTAGATTAATTACTATTTACTATTTATTTTATTTTTCATTTACTTTGCGAAAAGTATAATTCTTTCAACTAAAAGACTTTAGTTTACATTTGAAGTAAGAGGTTAAAAAACTAATTTATATAAGGCATTGTATTTTCTGTTTGCATATATTTATTTGTTAAATATGGTTTCCCTTCTCTCATTCACTGTAGATTAATTTTTATCATTTTATTTGTTAATCTTTAATCATGCATAAAAATAGCTAAATGAGGTCGCTTTCATATCTCCCAGGCACGATTGTGGGATGAGCTAATGCAATGGAAATAATTTGATTCGTCATTAGCCATTTTTGGGTTATGCTTCTGGTTGGGTTGAGTTGAGCACAGTTTGATTAAGGTATGCGCATTTAATCAGTTTTATAACCCCGCCAATTTGTTGGAGTAATAATTTCCCAATTCGTGCAATTCATTTAATGAAATTGCTGGCCATAAAATGATCATCAAATATGACAACGTAATATTGGCAATGATTAGGCTGAGGCTGCACCTCTTTCGGTCTAATCATTGCGCATTAATCATGGCTAATAACTAATCATTGTTTTAGTGCTCTCCTCTCCTTTCCTTCTACACTGAAAAGTGAAAACTAGCGATTTGCAGTACGAGAAATGCCGGCACAAGGCACAAGGCACAAGGCACAAAAGCAAAGTGCATATAAATGAAATGAATATTACCCACTTACAGTTGTGCCATAAACTCGAACATGGTTTTTGCAATAAAATCCATTTCGCCGCATGCCATAAATTATGGCCCAGCAGGCGAGACACACACACATCGAGCGAAAGAGAGAGAGAGAGAAAGACAGAGAGAGAGAGAGGGAGCCCAAAACCTAAACTGAGTAAAGAGTTGAGAGCCATAATTCATTTCTACTAACAAAGGCCCAGCGCACATTGGCAATAATGACGTACAGCTTATGTATATTGTGTGAGTGTGTGTGTGTGCCTGTGTGTGTGTGTAATTACGCCCATGCCCAACTGGCGCAAGTCATAAACTACAAAATATTGAAGCTTTTATAACACTCAATGGGCCGCCATAAATTATTATGATACTATTGTAAAAATGGCAAATTTCTTATCGGTACTTAAGCGCTTTTTTCTGTCCTATGTACACACTTGCTTCGTCTGTATGTGTGTATGTGTGTGTGTGTGTGTGTGTGTGTGTGTGTGTGTGTGTGTGAATACCCTAATGTTAGTGTGTGGCTTGTTTTTGTGCTTATTTTTGTAGTGTCACGATAAGGACCATATTTAAGGCGGGCATTATTTACGTTAAACTGAGTTGAAACAATATCGCAAAATTCACCCAAGTTGGGAAATGACGCTTTGCAGCCGGCAATGGAGCGGGCGAACAAAAGTTCTTATAAATATTATTTCGCTTATATTTATGATGCAAATTGCTCTGAATATTGGGTGCGGGTGCCACATGTGTCACATTTGACGTAGACACGTTGCCATAAAAAATGAGTTATATGCATAAATATGGTATTCCGATAGTGTTCTTATATGCAATCAAAAATACGTTGTTAGTTTGGCGACTTTAGAAGAAATACTTGAGGTAGCTTGATATCCTTCTTACAGATTAAATGCGTTCATATGTATTTAATTATGGGCAGGATAAATTGAGCTTCATAAATATACCATCCAAAATATTCGTTCTTAAAATGTTGACTACAATTCTTCCAAATTGTTGAAAAATATGGACACAGCTTTTAAATATTTCAATTGTTTCAAACATAGTCGAGCCAGCTCTACTTGGAGCTGCTCTGAGCCCAGTTTTCAAATATATTAATTATTTCGAATAAATAATTATTATTATAATTAAATATTTTTACTGTTTATTTTTGAAATTGAGCCATTTATAGCTTTCGGAAATCGATTTGTATCGAAATATGTGAAACGGGTGCAGATATCGATACAATTTATCAAGAAACCTAATCTGTGTTTGGTATTCGATAACTTATATTATATTATAATATCGACTCGTGTGTTGATACTGGTCAATAATATATATACTCCCCGTTACATACTTCGTTGTACCCTTTTGCCTTTTTTTTAAAATTTGATTAGTGTATAACCATCAAACTTCTAGAGTTTATTCTTCCGCATATATTCCCACAACTATACATCTATATCTACTTTAATGGCTGAGTATAGAACAGCTATTTCCTGGAGTCTTCGTTGAATCACCACAAGAAGAAAGGCACACTTTGTCATCGAGTACCATCGGCCTTGGTCCCCTTTTTAACTGGTATTTGATGTCAAATCGATTACCCGGAAACTGTGCCTCTCGCTTGCACTCGTTGGGGTAGTCCTCGCTGAAGCTCGTTCCACGAACAGTATCAACATTTTATTAATTATGGCAGCTAGTCGGGCCATTCTGTCACGTTTTTAGCACAATTAGTCATAATTTATATGAACGCTGATAAAGTTGCCGTATTGATTTTTGGCATTAGGCGTATTCATGTCTCGCATTTGCTGTTGTTGTTTCTGATTTAGTTCATAAATATTGCGTGAGGAGTGTGTGTGTTTGTATGTGTGTAGTGTGTGTGTCTGTGTGTGTGTGTTTGTGTGCACACACTCTCGCCTAATATTTATATTATTTATACTCGCTTATAGATAGGCAGCAACACCATATGGGGCTTGTTTAATTTATGATTGAACAATAGCTGTTATTGAGGCTTATATTTATTCATTCGCCCGTTTATTGATACGCCAAGCGGTTTGTCTGGCGGCGTTTTTACTGATGCAAAAAAAAGTAAGATATTTGCTGGCAGTAAGACCTATTGACGGGCTTGAGCTGGCTAATTAAAGCTGTACCGTAAAAAAATGATAGCCCCACAATTTATATTTGTCCAACAGAGTTGCGTTGAAAGAGCTGCAACAAAAAAGTGCTAAATTTACCAAAGTCAACATAATAAAATAAAAAATAGGCAGTTATCACACTTAATTAGCACTCGTTGTGCTAGTTGTACAAATTGTACACACACTGACACACATTTCGAAATGAACTTAAATAACAAATAAAATTCAGTGTGCTTTTTGCTGCCGCTCACAAATTATGAGCTGTGTGTTAATTAAAATGTTACACCTTGTGAAAAATGTGTGCAAACAGTAACAATTAAATAACAAGCAACAAAAGCTTCGATTCCATGTCGGCTACTTGGGTTTAGTCATGGCTTTTGCACAATCAAGTCACAGTTGGTTGTTAAATGCGAATAATTTAATTAGACACTTAAAACTAAACAGCTAGCCACATTTCCTGTCCCTATTTACAATGGCAATTACTGCAAATATGTAAACACATATGTGTGGCATTAGTGTGTGTGTGTGTGCCATAAAAGTGTCTGAAGCGCTTAGCTGCACATCTCGAAATATAACGTATACGCAGCGTATTTGCACTGAGGTCGCCACAGCGAGAGGCGAGTTTTATGATGCCAAACAACAATAATAATAATAATAATAATAATAATAATAATAAGCTTTTAGATCACACTTAAACTCTAAGATGGATTTCTAGGGTAATTACTATTATTATTATTTGTACTAAATATAACAATAAAAATATAAATATCAAACAGATTATAGATCACCTTAGAGTTTATGTGTGCCCTATTATCTGTGAGTTCATTCTTATTTTATTTTTAATATTAATATTATGATTTTAGGATCTTTTTAAATTGACAAAAATCTCATTGCAAACTTGTCTCGTTAATGTTGGGTTCTTCTTGGTCATATTTGCGTTGATCGCGTTACATTTCTCCTTCGCCTATAGGCAGCATTTACTGTAGTTTCAATTATAAGTACACAAGTGTGTTTTTTTTGGCTATTTGCTCAATATTTCACAGCTGTCAAAGAAAATGATTCGAGTATTAAAAAATAAACATGAAATGCTAAATGTGTCACATTTTACACAGCGGCATTTTAATAATGCCCTAAGCTCATTTCATTGCTGTTGTTGTTTTTTTGTGGCACAGCATATGACACATCGACACACTTTAGACGGCGGGGCAAATGTACACTTGAAATAATATTAAGCACAAATAAAAACAATAACAAATGGGCAAATAGGCACGCGGAGACTCGACTCGACTGGGAATCGTGGAGCAGGCAGGTAGATAGAGCGGGGAGGCAGCTTGTGCAGAGAGGGGCACACAAAGAAGTCGAAGACGATCAACTGTGCACTTGGAGCCACTCAAAAAATCATACTTTATGTTAATATGACAAACAAAATGTTGAAACTTTTGAAACAATGACAGCCATCCACAAAAACCATGAAATGTGAACAAGCCGCAGTGGCTTCAACATTTCAAGTTGAGTTCAATTGAATACTTGTGTCGAATGCTCAATATTGCCAGACATCGAAATTGTTTTCCCAAATTGAAATTTGATGGCTGCTTTATCGGCTTTTGAAGTTTTACCGAATATGCGTCGTTATACTAAGCGTATATCATTTTATTTAACTACTGTTTTATTCTACTCTGCTTTTTAGTATGCAGTCTATGAAATATATAAAATTGTATTCCGTAGTTTTTAGTGTACTGCATTAATGAACTACTCTAATGATGCTTGAAATGCTTAGCTGGCATTTTTATTCTATTTATAATTTCAGAAATTTGTATGATTAATGTTTAAGTTAAACTTGATTTATTATTTATTTTAAATATCGATTAAAAGTAGGTTCAATTGGATTAAATATTTTATTATATAAAAAAAGAAATAGAAGATAAGTGTTTGACAACAATAAATTAAATCTAACATTTTTTTTATTATTTTATTAAATTTCTTGCTTAATTCGAATCACGATGGAATTCGAAATATATTGGAGTATATATAAAAGATAAAAAATTAAGAAAATAATAAAACACTCTTCGCTTGGAGCCAGCAAATAAAATATATAAATTATAAAACGAGATCATAAAAGAATAAAAAAAATTCGGTCTTCTGAGCTTATTTTGAGTAAAAATTAGTTTCTGTTCGATGCAATTCAAAAGGAATTAAATTCTTTAGTGAAGTACTTAATATCTGCTAAGTGCGTTAAAGTGAGGGACTGGTGGGGAAGGGGGAGATGTGTGGTAGTTACACCAAAGACTTGATATATTTAAATTATTTATGCGGGGGCAACCGCAATAAAACTTATCTACGTAGATAATGCAATTCAGCAAGCTCTCTACCCGGATCCAGGCCATATTTTCTCAAATGCAATTTTCAAAGATGCTGCGGCTCAGTGTGGATGCGGCGGCTGCCCCATTGCTGCCACTGCTGCCAGTGTTGCTTCCTGTGCGGAGCCTGCCTTGCGATACAAAAATAGCTGCTATAAATATGAATTACAGGATAAGCATAAAAAGCGGAAATTGCGCGCCGCCTGCGTCGATGTCGACGTCGACGTCAACGTCGACATCGCTTTGCATAAGCCCCTGGCGAGGGGAGGACGACGATGTCGTCGTCTTTTGCCAAGACGCTTTGCAGTTTTGTTGCGAATTATAAAATAAGCGATAAAAATTGTATAAAACTTTATGCAGATGTTTGGGTACTTATACTTTGGGTGTGTGTGTGTGTGTGTGTGTGTGTGTGTGTGTGTGTGTGTGTGTGTGTGTGTGTGTGTCTGGCAATGACGGGCTTGCTCACATACTTAATACTTATGTGTATTTTAGCCATTATCTGTTAACACCTTTTTTGTGTTTGCCTTTTTCTCATTTTTTTCGTGGTGCTAATAAATTTGCAGCGCCAGAAAAAAAGAATTTACATAAATGCTCTTAAAACATTCATACTCGCCCAAAGATATTGTCTCCTTGGTGTCGCGCCGTTTTCTCACAATTTACATAAATTATAATTTACCCACAAACGTTGCGAGTTTTCTTTACATTTAAACAATTTTCTTATTAAAGCGCAGCTTGAAACACTTTAACATGCTCTCAGTTTAAATATTGCTTACTTATTATTAAAATAATTTTTTTTTCTTTCTCCCTTTTTTTTTCTTAATTTATTTAATATACTTTAATATATTTTGAATTCCGCAGGGATTTGTATTCAGGGAGAGATTTACAGCGTTCGTTCAGTTAGCTGTGGAGTTTGAAACTTAATTACATATTTTTATTTTTTTTATTTATTCCATTGCTCATATCGTGCAATATTTTGAAAGACACTGGAATTTTAAAGTTGCCTTTAATCTCTCTTTAAACCTCATAATCATAAACTTATCCTCATACACAGGTTTAGAGACTTGCCTATCTTTTTTTTATATTTTTACTCTCACTCTTTATCTCTCTCAAGCCTTGCAATAAATGTTGAATCATTTTACATTTTAATATTTTGTTATATCAATAAAAATTTTAATTTTGTATGTGTATTTTATGTATTTAAAATATTTTTTTTTTCATTTAAAATAATCTTTGATTTTTTTTATTTGTAGCTTTAATTTTATTTGCAAATTGAGTTTTTTATTATTATGTTGTAAGTTATAGCGCACATTAAAAAAATAAATTATATTGACATGATAAGAGAATAAGAAAATGAAGCTTCATTGGAAATTCTGCTAAACAATGATATATAAGATGCAAAATAATGGAAACATAGTTCGTTACACATTTCTCATCTATTTGTTGCTTTGCGAGTGTTAAATGAACTGAATGTAATAAAAAGTAAGGGCGAGCAATAATGATTGATTGATCAATTGTCAAGCAAATCGACTGAAATACAATTGAAAAATGCAGCAAAAAAGCAAAAAAGAAAATGTAAAAATGTAATAAATTAGGGATAAATGCGATTTATTGCAAAGAGAAAACCTACGCTTCGATTGTGTTGCTCAAAAGATATTTGTTGAGTGCACAGAAATAGCAGAAATGTGTGTGCCACTTTCAAAGTGCGATATTGCAAATGCAAATGCAACCGAGCGCAAAATGTGCAACATGTCAAATGGCAAATGACGAGTAGAAATAAGTGACTGAGTTCAAAATGTGCAATCCAATATGCCTGTAGTTTATTTAGCCCGGCGCACAAACGCTGTCACATTAACTGTCAACTGCTGCAAAACTGACACTTGTCATATTGACAGCTGACAGCGTCATTTGACTGTCAAACTTGGCCCGAGTAAATATGTTCGAGAGTTGGCAGCACAACACAAAAGTAAAGCTTATTCCATGACTCGGGGGAGCAACAGCAGAGGAGTTGTGGTGGGCCAGGGGGAGGGGTGGGGGGGGGGTGTGGAGGTAATATGAGGCTGGCTACGTGTGGCAATGCTCTTTTGGCGTTGCCACTTAATTTGACACACACACACACACACGCACACACATGCATTGTGAAGTGCACTTGGCGTTGGGCAATGTTGCAATTTTAGCCAGCAACAACTGTCAGCCATATCATTGCAATTGTCGCAGTTGCACAGCAGCAATTGTTGCTGCTGCTGCTGTTGTTGTTGTCGTTGCTGTTACGGTTGTTGCTGCTGCTGTGTACGCTTTGAGTGACACATTAATGCCATTTTCATGTGTCACTGTTTCTTTCATTTGAGGTCTGTCGGGTTTTGTGCCCCTCTGTTAGATTTCATGTCAGACTTTTGTCAACATTACGTGTCCATTTAGTTGTCAGTTAACAAATGTTGTTGTTGTTATTCTTGTTGTTATTTTTCCTACGCTTGTCGCTTAAGCTTGTTTTCTACACTCTTTCGCTGCTTGTTTATGTATGCTAACATCTGCGTTTTTGGCACTGCAATTCGCACATTTAACACGCCACTTTGTTCAGCAGTTAACTGCTTCTTTTCACTTGGTTCCCTGGCAAATTAGTGTGTGGTTTTTATATAATATTTATTATTTTAATTATCGAGTGTTCAAAAATGTTTACTTTTCCTCTATAAAAATGTATGGTCAACATATGCGCAATGCAATTAACCTTGTTAGCTTGACCAAATTAATTGCCAGTTTTTTTTTGGCATAGCACGACTGAAATGTTCATCATACAACACTTTTGGCATTCACCCCGCACAAATTCTTATTGCCTCTTGTCAACGCCCATTTGCCATATTCCATTATGCTGCTCATCACTCATTTTGCCGCATATAAAAGCAACAACAAGAGCAGCAACAAAACCAACAACAAATGCGGTCTACAAGCTATTAGCTTTTACTTTGGGTGCCCAACAGCTCAAGGTTCTTCAGATCATCAGCAGCAGTAGAAATAGCAGCAGCTGCCTGTTCTTTTTGTCTAGCTTTGTGTAATTTGGGCAAGCGATGTGTTTATCAATCATACGCAATGTGAGCCTGTCACGCCATCCCGTGAAACATGTCAATGTGGGCGTTACTCGCGTCAGCTCTTCCGAATTTATTTACACCAGCCTCGCTCTCCCTCTTTCTCTTACATTCTGCCTCTCTCTCTCTATCTCTCTCTCTTTATATATATATATATTCAAAATTTGAGCTGTATAAATATTTGTACAGCTTAATTGATTAAAATGCTTAGTTATAAATATAAAGTACTTAAATGTATTAATTTTTTTTGGTGGTTTCTTCTCTGCGTATAAAACAAATTATTAATGTGTTTGCCTTTAGTATATTATCAGGCTTGTTACTTTATCTTTATAAATTATATACAACAGCTAAAACAGCTTTTTTGGCTTGAATTGAATCGAAATCGAAATCGAAATATTGTGTGTAAGATTGTTGTTGAAAACTGAAAATCACTTTACAAAGAATAAATAAAATTTAGTAAAAATAATGAAATATATTTGATATATAGGAAAATAAATATACAAATAAACATTGAATTCTCTGCGCCAATATTAGTTTTGAATGACATTTCCGTATTATTCAGTATCATAAATTTCGAAGTAAGCTCAATTTATTAGCTATACAAAGGCTATTGAATTTAAGCATTTGTTTGTAAATAAAAATATTTTACATTTTAAACAAATAAATAAATATTCCATAAATATTCCTTATTTTATTTAATGGTATTCCCAGAAAATAATATTATACTGTCAATTGAAAACACATTTATTTGCTATACAAATACTGTTGCAAATTTAGCAAATATAATCCAATATATTTGATATTTTCAGTAAAAAGAAATAAATATTGCGCCAATATTTTTGAATATTTCGTTTAATGGCATTCCCATTCTGCAAATAAAAAAGGGGAGAGAAACAAAAATTCGGCGACAGCTGCTGTTGCAATTTGCATAAGCTGAAACAGAAACAGAAACTGCCTGTCTGTCAGTCTGTCAACTGTTTGACTGTTTGACTGCGCCTACAAGCGGCATTCATTAATTCACGCAATTTGTATAATAATAATGCCAAGATGTTTTCGGTCTGCATCTAAATTCACCCGGTGACAGACTGGTGTGCACTCATTTCAATTTACTTATGTATATTCATGTATATATAGATAGGTCTGTGTATATACATACATATTTATATATATGTAAATTCTTTGCGAAATCAACAACCGAAATGAGACAAAAGAAATCGTTGTTTGTAGCCGTATTTAAGCTGACAGCTGACTAAATTAATTTGACAATAATTAGCATTTCAAGTTGTCAGCGTTTTTGCCAATTTTGCATATGCAAGATATTCGCACATGAAGTGACAATATTGCCACGTGCAACGTGCAGCGTGTAGCGTGCAGCGTGCAGCATATGGACATCATTCGGCATGTCGTCCACCATAAATCCAATGACACTTTATAATTTCAACGGCCAGCGAACAACTTGCAACTTCCACCTTGTCAGCGTTGTGGCTGTCAACTGTTTGCCTTGGGCGCTGTCAAAATGCCAAATGCCGTGCAACGCGTGAACCCCACACCACTAGAGGGAGACAGATAGATAGCGAGAGAGACAGGGGGGAGAGAGTTGTCATTCGCATTTGCGGCGCGTTAATTACGTGGTATATATAATTATGCGCCCTACACATGCGTTGACAACACTTGTCAGCAATCTGAACAGAACAACTGCCGAATCGAATCGTATCGAGACAATTTTGCCGACTTTTCTTGCGAATTTCCCTTCAACCCCCCATTACACCTGCGATTATTAATTTTATTTTTTTTTATTTCGCTTTTCATTTGCCACGTTGCGTGTTTTTCTTTATTGCATGAATAATGTTTGCTTGCCTATGACTTAATTAACTTTCTTAACTCATGTATGCAATTTCCGCATGCCACGTTGTGTGCATAGCTTTAGCATTTTTAGCATTTGCAATAAACCAAGCCTATGAAAAAGACAATTATTCACATGTAATTTTCACATGAGAAGTGAGCGAAATAAATTTATTAATTTACCCTGAACGCATTAAATGTAATTTTTTTTTGTAAAAGTAGGCAACAGACAGGGGGAAGCATTTGCGACTCTTTAATATATATATATATATGTATATAATATCATTCCTGATCAGCATCAAGAGTCGAGTCGGCTTCAAGTCATGTCTGTTTGTCTTTCTAATTGGGAATTTAAGTTGTCGTTTTCCATACGCAGATCAAGTTGCATTTTATCGATAACTGCTATCGATTTCCGATAGCAAGAAAAGCCAAAATATTTATATTGTATACATTGACAGAATATTTATCAATTTCATCGAGATCGTATAATAAAATCCCAAGTTATAATGCAAAAAGTAAGCTCATATTGGTCTGATAACTCTCATTTTTTACGCTTCAGTTGGGTACAGGGTATGCCGTAGTCGAGCTCAGTCGCCTACAACATTCTTACATGTCAGTCTTGCTCATTTTGAAAAGTAACAAACTTTGAGCATTTCGATGGCGTTTTGCTGCTGTTCCCCAATAGATACAATCTTCAAACAAAACTTGCTTCTTAGTTCTGCTTTTTGGCATACAAACAAGCTAAATTAGATAACTGCAAATTGGCTTGTTTGAATGTGCTTTGTGTTTGTTGGACTTCCGTTTAAGTGCCTCAATGCAAGCCAACTCAGACAGCTGGACAGACAGACAACTCCTACGACTACCCCTGCTCCCCTCAATTTAGGCCGGAAAGGCAGCTGACTGACAGTTTTGTGTTGCACAACTGTTTTTTTTTTTGTAATTTGTGAAACGAATACAATTTGTATATAAAAAGTTACAAAAAAGAAAGAAAAGAAATTATACTTGGTCTGTCTATGTTTGAGAGAGAGGGGGAGAGAGAGGGGAAGAGAGAGAGAGAGAGAGCAGAGGTGTGAGAAGAAGCCACTGGTTGAGTGACATGCTGACGCCCTTTACACCAGACTCGACACGACTTAGTCTCTTTTCTCTGTCAGTCTGTCAGTCTTGCAGTCTGTTTGCCTGCCCCCGTCCACCACTTTGCATAATAAAATGCGAAAATATGCGAATAGAGTCAAATTCTACACCCAGCAATGCAGGCAAAACACTCACACATCCATTACTCGGGGGGGTTAGAAAATAAAGAGATATGGCTCTGTGCTCAGACGTTGCATTTTTTGTATTCGGCATACTCAGGAAACATGCATAAAAAGGGTGTGTTAGACGTGTGAACTGGTAAAACAGGCCCAAGCAATGAAAAATGTAAGACAAAGTTAAGTTAATAAAAAAATTCTCTAACCTGACAAATAAAATTCTGATGTAAATTTGTTTCCTCAAATAGATATATATTAAGGGGATATGCTCGGAATGTGAAATGCGAGGGAGTCAAATTTAGGTAAAAGTATAACAATTCTTGGAAAAGTAAATATATCATAAAGATCGGTCGGTTTTGATGATCCGATTCGATGTTTTGGCTGTGCGGATAAATAAGATCAGTTTTGAATTGTGATTCCGATGATGACATTCATTTGGTGAACATGCCGCTTGCGATTTGACACACTGGCTTCATTTGAAGCTCATTACACAGGGTATCGCCTAGTCGAGTCGGCTGCAAACTAAAAATTTTAACTAGTTTTGTGTGTGCGCAAAACGCCCTTTGGTTGATTTTTTCCACAGCGATAAGCAAATTTTTGCGAAAGTACACAAAAAAATAACAGTCGGAAGAGGCTAAAAGACAGTCAGACAGATGGACAGACAGATGGACAGGCAGAAGGACAGGCAGAAGGACAGACGGACAGCTGTATAAATGAATTGCAGATGGTGAGTGTGTTTTTTCCGCTATAGTTGCAGCTAATTTAAATAAGCAGGCAATGGGAAGCGTGAAAAGCCTCTTTGTGCAGCGATCTTTGGCACGTGATAAGCGTCAGCTGGGAAATTTGTTGAACTGCGGGTGGAGGGTTGCGGGGCCAGGGGAGTTGTGATGTGGAAGGCGTGAGATGCTTGTCACCTTGTCGTCTGCAAAGACAAATGCATTTTCACTTTTCACCAGCAGCAGCAGATGACAATCAGCTGAGTGTGTTTGGGGTTAAGGGTTTTACACGCTTTGGCTGCGTTTTCAACAATGTTTCGCTTAACAAATTAGAAAACTAGAGGATTTTTAGAGCTTTATCAAGAATTGAAAGCGAAAATAAATGATATATATTCTTGACTAGGATTAATTGTGGGGTGGAACTAGCCATGAGAGAAGTAGTACCTCAGCCCTATCTTAATAGAACTTGGAATATATTTGTTGCCTGCCGGCAGTACATATATTGGACTATACTATATAGCTGTCATAGGAACTATCAATCGAAAGATAACTTTTTAGATAGTTTATGAATTCATATAATTTAATTTTAAAAAACATAAGGCATATCGAAAGGTTATTCGATTTATATGTCTGTAGGTTTACTCTAAAACAGCAGTAAATATTGCAAAACTCATTAGTATTTTCTGAATTTCAAAAAGGAGTTTTTCTAAAAATGGGTGTTTCCATTTCAACTTTTTAGAAATATTATTAAGAAATATATTTCAAGAGAATAAAAGAGAAACCCTTCTAAATTGAGCAAATTTTTTAGCCTATACCTGCAAATTGTTTCAAAAATCAAACGAAATCGTTTTAGGTTTTAAAGGTGATTTTTATTTTCGGGCTATTTTTTTTATTGTAGTGTAAATCCTTTTCTGAGTGTAGTAATTAAATTTCTAACAATGCATAACAGCACTTTTTTATATATCGAATCACTCTACAAGGGTATTTAAACATCGAGATTCTCAACATATCTGTGCCATCTTGTTTTCAGCTTCATTTTGTTTTTGTGTTGCAAGCAACTTTGAAATGAATCTGTTGGTTATAGTTTAGTTGGCAAACATTTGCTCGGCGTTCTTGGTAGTTTTACGTGAGGGGATCCTGTCAACAGCAGGTTTGCTGCGTTATTTTGCTTGGCATTTGACATGACGCTCATGTCATTTGAAATAACAACTCTGACATCGTATTTAATTTGTTTTATTTTCAGTTTCATTTTCATTCCCATCGTTTTGTTTTGTTGTGTAGATTTTTTTGTGTTTTTTTTCGCTGTGTGCTGTGTTCTTTCAACCTTGGGAAACTTGCCTTGAAGTGTCAACCAGCCAAGTTTGTCTGGGTTCAAAGAGTGTCAACAGCAACAGCAAGAACACTTGGGAGGAGAGGGTGGCAGGGTGAAGGGGGACTGAAGTGTAAGAAATTGGTTTACAGTGGAGAGCATAGGCAAAATCAACAATCAAAAAGTGTCAGTTTGACACATGTCGTTTTCTATTTAAATGAACTTGCTGTCAACTTTATGGTTCACATTTCATAGCTTCCAATTGGGAACGAGCGTGTAATGAATATGGATGGGGTTCTCGGTTCTCGGTTCTGGGTTCTGGTTCTGGTTCTGGTAACAACAAGCGACAGTTGTTGATTTTCCCAACTAAATAATGTTTATATATTTTAGTAAGCAGAGAGTTGCTCAAATCATTGTTGCTGCTTAAGGCAGTTATTAGTTTATGATTTCTTTGCATTTCATTAATGAAAGTGATGAAATTGTTGTAATATTAAAGATATTTAAATAAATAAGATTTTTCTCAAATTTATTTATTATTTATTTTGCAGTTGATTTAGCTTTAATTTTGTTATTATAATAGTAGTAATAATAAATACTTCTTAAAGGGAAATTTGCCATATATTTAACTAGAATATATTTAACAGGGTATCTCTAAGCCGAACTCACTTGACGACAGCATTCTTACGTTTTTTTTCAATTCGTAGTAAAAAAAACTCGTTGAAAAGTTCGTTGGACACTTTCACTTTCTCAATACGTGTGAAGTGGGGTCGCATGTGGCTTGCAACACACGAAACAAATTTGAGCCGCTTTCAAATTGCTGCTTAAAAATTAATAGCCACCAATCAGGCAAACACACGCACACACACACACAATACACACACAATACACACACAATACACACAAGCGCCGCTCAAGTGGCGCCAATTAAAATGATTAACATCAATAGAATAGAGTTAAAAAAAAAGTGTCGCCTTGTTGACCAGAAAAAAAACCATAAAAACCATATTAATAAAATGAAAAGAAAAATGTGAATAAATAAAAAAACGACGCCTGAATGTGTTGATAAGACAAGCGGACAGCTCAGAAGTTGTTTCGGCGCATAATTGATGTGATTGAGATTGATTGTTTATTGGTTTTTTGGCCTGATTTGATTGAAAGCCAAACCCAGCCACAAAAACCAACTCGTCTGCATCGCCGGCGCCACACATTTAGCCCCATTGGCATTGGGGCGTCTGTGTGTGTGTGTGTGTGAGTGTTGACCGCTTTCTGGCTTATCAATATTACATTTCAGTTTCTTTTTATTAGATGCCTTTTGTGCGGACAATGGCCACAAGCCCACACATTACCACATCAATACATAAATACACATAAATACGGACAGCTTCAAACATGTGCCCCGTACAACTGTACGTCCGGCTGTTCGTCCATCCGTCCGGGGCTTTGTGGCTTCTATTTTTTTGTTGTAGGGGGTCTGGCTTCAAAAGCAATTTGTGCGTGTTTAGTGTCAAATGTGCTGTTGAGCTTTGAGAGTTCATTTTTTTTTTTTTTTTTTTTTGGTAGGCTTTGTGCGCTTGCGAAGAGCTTAGCATTTATATCATTTTATGGCAATCACTCATACGACCCAGTGTACGACTTACGACTTAATGATTGATACCATTTGAAAAGCATTTAAGTTGCCGCAGCTTACAACACATTAAAACGCATCGGAAATGGTCAGCAAAGGCTTTAAAACCCATTTGGGACTTGGGAAAAATCCACACACAAAAAACTTGGGAAAAAAATACAGAAATTAATGCAACTTAAGCCAGTGGCATTTTCTTATCACATTGATTACTGACTGGACTTAACGTGTACTGGACAAAAATATCTGAATCATCAACTTAATCCAAGGCGAATTAAATATGAGTATTTATTTCATTATTATTATTTTATTTTATGAAATTCTATCAATTAATTGAACACGTTCAGGGCAGAATGTGACCGAAAACGAATTAATTTATATAATTAATATTGCATTTTTAATAAAAGTGATAATAAATAAATATTTAATTGATACACATAAAATAGCATGAATATGAAAAAATAATATAAGTATTAATGAATGCATAATTAATATTGAGATTTTATAATTTCACAAAAATTATTAAGACAAAAGTAATAACGAATATGTAATTAATTTATACAATTAATATAGAATGAAATGAAAAATATCAATTTATGATAATCAAGTTGTTGCATACAAAATTGTTAGTGACGAAAGGGCTGACAATTATTATCTTTTTGTTTATATATAAAACCTAATTGGTACGAAATATGAAAGAAGACGGAAATCAAAACAAACATTGTTATTTAATGCAAAAACAAGAAAAACAGAGCCCATCGCTAGCTGTCTATAATATTTGAGTTAAATCATTGCAAAATAAATGCTGTAGCCTTTAACCCCCTAATCCAATCAATATTCATATGATATTCCCCCACGCATTGACAGTTATCAGCTTGCACATTAATATGATTATTTCTATATTAATTTATTAGTTAATTTGTTGCTGTATTTTATGATTATTGGCTTTTGCAGACTGCGCCATAAAAAGCCCCCAGTCTTCAAACCGCTGTGCGATTATCGCTGTCCATAATTTGTGTTATGCGCTATCTCTCTCTCTCCCTCTCTCTCTCTCTCTCTCTATCTCTCTCTTTGTCGGCTGAAACGGGTTATTATTTTGCATTTAAGCAGCCGTTTCAATTCATTATCATAGTTAGTGTGCCTCGCGTGCATTTAAATGAATTCATTGAGTTTCGCTCATTCAATTTGTATCGTACGTAAGCATTTAGCATCAATATGGCAATCACAGGGTGAGGCAGCAGGGGGAAGGGGGTTGGTGGGGGGGGGGGGGTAGGGGGTCGACTTACTTAGGCGTCAATGGCACGATTGACGGCTCAACAATTTTATTGATAAATGCCTTTTGATTGCGAAGCTCGGAAAAAAAACGAGCAACAAACGGCAATAACAATAAAAGATGGTCACTTTGTGTTTTATTAGTTGTTCGCTTGTGTTTTTTTTCTTTTCTTTTTTTTATTTATAGTTTTATACGTAGCTCAATTGATCGTTAAAATAATTATGGGCCCCATAAAAAATAATGCTTTACAACTCAAGTATTTCTTAATGAAAGAACAGTAAATATTAGCTAAATGACATTTATTTTTGGTAACACTTTTAATCGGTTTGTTATCTCAACAAGCTACCAAAGATATCCCTGAGCACGCGTTCGGGATCGCAAATTTAGAAAAACATGCATGGCTATTTAGAATTTGTATTGAGCTCTACCAATATTTGACAGAGTATTGACTCTAAGTAAAGTATATTATTCCATTTATAAATATGTGTTTTTATCTGTTTTCTTATATATTTATGTATTTAAATATATACTAGTTGTATATACAATTTTGTAATTATATATGTACCTGCACAAAGGGGGAACATTTAGTTCAAAAAGAGAGCTCAAACTGGAATCATAAATTAAATATTAATGAAAAACAAATATGAAAATATTAGATATAATATTAGGATTACAGCAAGAAACTTACGAATTAAGTATTATTATGTTTTCGATTTTCCGAGCAAATTTCCGAATCTCTTTTTCTGATATCTGGATCGTAACAAGGTTTGGTTCATGGAACAAAAAGAACTGAAACTTCGATTGGCTTCCAAACCGGTTTGCAACCTTGACTAATAACAACATAGGACAAAAACGCCTTATTTATTTTTAAGGTTTTTGCAGTTAACTTTTTCTAAATGTACAATTTAAGAGGTTGCCAACTGTGAGCAAGAAGTTAAACAGCATTTAAGCACAGCATCGCCATATAATAATTAATGAACAAAGCGCGTCAAAACGTTTGACAACTCGCTGAATCATTTAAGCTGTGATCCACTGTGCGTACTTAACATTATTCTTCTATTCTCTCTCCCTCTCTCTCTCACACACAAACACACACACACACACACACACACACATAGAGGGTACGACACACATTTGTGTTATTCAGAGAATTAATTAACACTTTAGGCGAAAACTATTATGCAGCAGTGTGCACGAAAAATTAACATGACAGCTTTAGAAATGGCAATTTATCACTAACAATGTCTACGCTGTTGTTGTTGTTGTTGTTGTTGTAAGTCTGTGCTGTTGATGACACTTTAATTAGAGCCACACGCAAACGCAAAGCTGGCAGCACTATTACAGCAACAACAACAATGACATACAAATAACAGAAGAGAAAAACAACCCAAGCTGAGAGCTGAGAGAGAGAGGGAGAGAGAGAGAGAGAGAGGGTATTGCCAGCTTGAACTGTGCGTTGACTGTTAGCCTGCAACTGTTAACTGCACACTGCTGAAGCGATTTAACATTGTGTCATGAATGTTTGACCGACTGACTGGCTGACTGGCTGAATGACTGATTGACTGACTGCATAAATGGCCGCTTGACTGACACATTTAATTATATTAATGAATGTTTGTGGTCAGCTGACATTTGCACTTTATTTACACAAGGCGCCTGTCACTTTAGCTCACTGTTAACCGAACTGTTATCCAGGCTTTTGACTCTTCAGTTTGAGTTATTATCCAACACTTGGCATATGTTGTTGCCATTTTTTGTGGCACGCTTGTGCGCATTTTTCACATATGACAGCGAATTATCAACAGCAAAATGTTGTTGCAAAGTCAGCCATAATTTTGTTGGCCGTTTTTTATTGCGTGGAGCGCCACAGAAAAAAAGCAACAAAAAATAATATACAAATGATGACACTGACAGCTGTCAAGCTTAGTTTATTTGATTTCATTATAATTAATAGCGAGCAGGCATCATTAATCATTGAATAATTTATAGATACACTCGTATTTGCAGATAGCATTTACATATATGTATGTATATATATATATATATATCTATATATTTGTTTGTTTATTCATTTGCGAAAGGGTTACTCACTCGGCGACTGTCCGATTGTTAAGTAAATAAATTTACCTCAGATGACAGCGTTATAAATTATAAAACCTGCATACATTATCTATAAAGACAACGACAAGAAACAGATACAAAAACTGTCGACTATTTGCATACCCTTGCAGAACACATATAAATTAAAGTTATTCGACACATTGCTGATATTTTTGTAGCAAGCAGGAAATTATATCTGATATGATATAGTTGAGAAACGGAAACGACTCACGATTTATGATAAAAATTATAATAAAACAAGTTGTTTCAATTTATTTGTACCTTCGTCAGTTAAATCAATCAATCAATCAATCAAAATTTTATTTCAGTTGCTTCTTTAATACAATGAAAGAATGAGTTAAACATTTAAATGAATGAATGAATTGGGAGCTTATTTAAATATGTTTATCTTTGGAATGAACCAAAAGTATTTCAGCTTTAGCTCAATCAACTCTAAAGCTTATGAGCTTTGAATTAAGATTCTATATTCATATTATATTCGTGCCCAACTAGAATCAATTCAGCAATCATTCTAAAGAGTGATATAAATACATCCAACATTAACTCAATCAATTCTAAAGTGATGAAACGAGTGCACTCACATTCATTGCACGACTTGAAGAAAAAATACACATAAATTAAAAAGAAGATTCTGCATTCGTATTATATTCATACCCAACTATTAGTTAAGAGGTGAATGAATGAATGAAATGAGTACAGCTGAAACTGCATTAAACTTAATGAATGCACTCACATTCATTGTGCGCTTTCTTTTCTTCCTATTCATTGTGCGAATATTTACCCACAAATTAAAATGAATATTTATTGGCCTTTAAGACTCGTGGGGAGTAAGAGAGAAAAAGAGAGAGTGTGTGTGTGAGAGAGAGAGAGAGAGAGAGAGACAGAGAGAGAACAAAGATGTTGACTCTGATTAACTGCCATAGTTTAAGTATTTTGCTGTGTGTTGTGTTTGGCTGCATTTGCGAAATTGTATTTGTTTGTTTAGTCATTATAAATTTAAATTTGCTAAACCATAAATTTGAATACAGTTGCCAGAGGTGCCCTCTCTATCTCTATCTCTATCTCTCTCTCTCTCCCTCACTCTCAGACTCATCTACATGCATTTAGATAGTTTAATATGCACAAACATAAATAAGTTTTATGTGCTGATATTGGATAATTTATCGCGCTACGATTGCGAATTTTCTATTTGGCTTGGATTTTCCTTGCCACTTGCCACTTGCCACGTTTCACATGCGTCGTAAACAGCTGCTGCTGCTGCCGTTGCAGTAGTCAGCGATTTTTGCCCAGAAGCACATGGCCAACTTGGCCAACTTGGCTGTATGTCTGCCTGAGAAACGACATGTGTAGGAGTTTTGTTGTTGTTGTTGTTGTTTGTGATTGTTGCTTTTGTTGTTGTTGTGTCGCACAATAAATTCGCTTGTGGCGAAGTGCAGTAATTGCAATTCTGTCGACATTTCAATTATTTATGAAATATCATAGAGTTCATAAATAATGGCAACTCATTTGCTACCTGGCCATATTTTAGGTGGACTGTGATAAATTACAGTTCGTTGGCTAAACACACTCGATTCTATGATTCGATTATTCAAAGTGAAAACAAACAGGTTCTACTGAAAGCAATTATTTAATTCTTATTAATTGGGCAAGAATTCTTGACAATCATAAAATACAGTAATGAATTAAAAGTATTTCAGCATTAATTCAATCAATTGTGAATGAGTTAGAAATGAGTGATGCAATTAGACTCATCTATTTGTGAATAGTTTGAATATGTTACAAGGTAAATAAAGACATTCACATGTGAGTGATATAAATAAGTCCACACATGGAGTTAATCAGTATTAACTTAATAAATTCTGGAGATTATTTAAATAAAAATATGGAGTGAATTGAAAGTATTTCGGCTTTAATTTAAAGTATGGTCCATTTATGGAGTGAATCAAAGGTATTTCATTAACTCAATCGGTTAGGATAAAGCATTAATATAATATGATAAATAAGAAATGAATGAAACGGACTCTAAATTAATTCATTTATAAATTGCTACAAACTTGGGTCTGTTTATTCTAAACGAAGTCTGGCAACTCTTTGCTCTCTTTGCTCCTAAAAGCTGTTTTTAGCTGAGTGTGTTAAAATTTGCAAAATTTATGTTGCTTTTATATTTGCCAACTAGTAACTTATTTTCGGAATGAAAATACAAAACTCCTTTCGCTCTTCAGTTTTAATATAATAATATAGTTTAATATTTTCGAATTAGCAACAAATGTTTTCAATGAAAATGTTAAACTAATGATTTTAATACAATTATAATTGGGTATCCACAACGGACAACTGAGAACACAAAAAGCTTTCGAATATTGGTTTCGATTTAATTTGATAATAATAAAGCAACTAAAAATCAAAAAACCGTTTCGCTAATTTGCTTTAGTTTTATTTTAATTGAATAACATAGTTTTATATTCCTCAGCTGGCAACTCAGCTGTTTTCAATGGAAATATACAAATTGTTGGTCTTAATTGGATTATTTTGGTTTTATATAACTAATGTTTTCAATGTAAAAACCTTTCGCTGATATACAGAGTTTTATATAAATTTGTGTATTTCCCAAATGGCAACAAATGTTGTTAATTGAATTATTTTATTTTTATATATAGCCCAACGGACAACTCATTATTGGAATGAGAGCACGATGAAAAAGCTTTAGCTTAAATCCATATTTTAAAAAAAGAAGACGATGAAGCAGAAGGAGGGGAGGGGTAGAAGAGGAAGAGAAACTCACCGCTGTCGGCGCTGCGGCTGCTGTCATATAATCCGGCCTTAAGTAGTGATGATTGCTGGATTGCAGCATTTTGTTATAGTTTGTTAAATCCACTTTGACGGCTGTTCTTTGGTTGAGGCGGAGGTGTTTGAGTTGAGTTTAAGTTTGAGTTGAGTTTTGAGCTATGAGCTGGCTGCAGGCGAGTTAAAATTGCCCTGCTTAACGCAATTGAATGCAGACAATTTTGCTGTTTTTGTTGTTGTTGGTGTTGGCAACGCTGACAGTGGCGTGCTGCCAACTCGTGTGAAAAGCGGCGCCTGCGCCTCAAAACTGTTGCTGTTGTTGTTGTTTTCAATTAAGTCGTTGTTTTTTTGAATTGCAGTTGTGGTTGTTGTTGATTTCTTGTTGCAGTTGTTGTCGTTGTTGTTTTTTTTTGTGTGCTTGTTATTTATATCATTAATAATTCAATGGGCTTTATTTGACTTTCACGCAAACAGCATATTAATTTTTATTTGCTGCTGCTGCTGCTGATTTTAATTGTGTAATAAATTCATTAAGTATTTTAATTGCAGCTGCTTAACATTTATTATTATGTTTTTATTTTGCGCACGATATATATTTAATTTAATTTAATTTAATTTTCGATTTGTTGAGTTACGCGCCAAAAGCTGCACAATGCGAATTTCGAATCGGAATCGAAAACAATGAGAATCGAAATTTAAGCTATTAAATTACTTTCTGGCTTCTTTTTTGCTTTCTTTCTTTCTTTGGCTGTTTTTGGTTTTTTTTGTTTTTTTTTTATTCGCCTGAATTGCCACGTTTTGGGGCACGTACGTGTGATTTTGTTGAATACAGTAGAGCGAGGGGTCGGGGCGGGGCAAGGGAGCGGGGGAAATTTGAAAGTTTTATTTTGATTTATTTGCAAATATTTATATAGATTTTTGATATTGAATATTTTTAAATATACACAAACTTCAGTCTAATAAAAAGCACCTTTTGAAAATTGATCACTTTGTATATTTCAAAAAATTATATATATATATATATATGTGTGTGTGTGTGGCGTGTGAGCGAGTGTGATATATATATATATATATTGGTATATATGCAATTTGTTACGTATTTTAATTTCACACACACAAACATCCGTTCGCAATCCGTTCGCAGCGCACGATGTGCTTTAACGTGAAATAACAGAATTCGACTAAAAATCTATAAACAACATTTTCGACTCATTCATTTTGCGCTCAGCATTTTGCCGAGTCTCCGCTTTTAGCTCGCGAGAGTGTTAAAATTTATGCCGACTTGCTCAACGAAACCAGTTCAGTTACAGTTGCATGTGTGCGTGCCTGTGTTTGTGTGTTGTTTGCTCTCTTTTTGTTGTGGTTCGTTTTCATTTTCAACAAGTGTGCTTTTGTTGTTGTTCGTTGCCATGCGCATTGCGAGAGCGCAAGCGAGAGCATGAAAGCAACATTAACAGCGTGAGAGTGAGAGAGAGTTGATTTTGTGCTCTTTGCTGAGCGCGCATGCTTGCAAAAGAGGCATTAAAAAGTACTAAATGGCATTTAGTAGTAGGACGGCACCACTGGTAGTAGTAGTAGCAGTGTAATTGTGACTGTCGAGCTTAAATTGGGCTTAAGCCAATGCCATTTGACTGACTTATGGGCATAAGTGATTACAAGATTACAATAAGAAATAATAAACTTACAAGCGATTTTTCTGTATTCCAACACACTAAACTTACGAGCACACAGCCGCACTGTCGACCAAACGACGCTCATTGGACGATCGACGCTTTTGTGTAGCCATTTTGGGATTTTTTCTCACTCTTTTTGCTGCTGTTGCTGCTGTTGTTGTTGTTTTTGTTGCTGTGGTGCTTTTGCGGTTGTGTTGAGTAATATTGAGAGCACAACGGCGTCGGCCATAATTGTTTACAAGTTGCGGTGAGCAGGTGGGCGGTGTGTAAATGATGTGCTAGAGTAATGTGGTCAGATAAAATATTAGTTAGAGTGAGAGCGCGAGAGAGAGTAGAGTTGGTGAGAGTAGTTGTTGGAGAGAGAGAGAGAGAGAGAGAGCTTAAATAGGAGTTTGTTTTTAGGCAGCAATTGAGAACAAAGTTGTGAACAAGCTGTAAACACAAAACAGCTGCTTTTAAATGCTGCAAATGAAAAGGGCAACCGGAAGTGAGTACACACACACACACACACACAAACATACACACGCAGACGAACTAACTTTCAGTTAATCAAATTTTTGGCTTTATTTGTGTAAAGTTTGATTTCGGTTTTAGATTTGATTTGAATATTGAACTGGTATCCGCTCTTTCTGCATCATTAAATAGAAATCAACACCCACTTTTAATTAAATTTAAATTAAGCAATTTTAAGCATACGAAAATTAACTTTTAAATTCAGAAACAATGATTTAGCCAAGCCATTTTATGCCCATAATCTGCATAGTAAAATCGATTTGGCATTTAAATTTATTTGCCTACCAGCTGCACAATAAATAAAAAGCATTAAAAAAAACGACATCAGCGTTTTATTACAATTTTGATGTTTCATTCATGGCTAATTCGACTGCGAAATTAAGGTACTATACAAATGCTAATTTCTGACATCTCCAATATCTCATAAGCCGAACACCTACCTTTAAAAATCGACAACAGTAATGACC
The DNA here is from genome assembly GCA_035042055.1 of Drosophila macrothrix. Classification (NCBI taxonomy): domain Eukaryota; kingdom Metazoa; phylum Arthropoda; class Insecta; order Diptera; family Drosophilidae; genus Drosophila; species Drosophila macrothrix. Next base: position 937,312 of record JAWNLX010000604.1, read on the forward strand.
AGCAAAGACAATGCCTTTGTTCCAAGCTGGACATGTCATAAAAACCGTAAAGATCGTTTACATATAAATAGTAAATCAATATATAAATATCCATTGTTTCGTTTATATTTTTGGGAGAGTCTTTTTGGGATAACGTCATTTTTAGTGATGAGTCAATATTTAAAATATTTCGACTCTTCAAAACAAATGAAGACTTCACTAAAAATAAGTCTCCATATTTGACGAATGTTTAATTAGTGTATGCATAATTTTTAGGTCAAAAAAGTGTCTTACTTGTACATTTACTTGTACTTGTTGTACTTGTTTTTTTTAAAAATATTTTTATAATATAATTTTTAATATTTTTACCTATGCTAAAATGGAATTTTAAAGTAATATGATATTCGCTGATTAGTAATTTACGAATAAGAGAACTGAACACATAATTTAAAAAAAAAAATGGTGGCATGTTGCGTATATTTTTTTTATATTTATTCATATATATATATATATTTAATATATAGTTTTATTCTTTTTAACTATGCCAAAGTGTGATTCGCTAGTTAGTTTTTTTATATAAACATTTATAAGTATGTCGAAGAGGCGTTTATGATCTGTTGGCTGCCGACTGGCGCCTCAAATCAACGTGCAACATTTACATATTATTATTAGGGCGTTGCCATATTCGGTTATTGCCACAATCGTCTTCTATTTTTTATTTAATTTAATGCTATCATAAAAAATATAATAAAATGAGATTTTTATGTTTCTATCTATCACGCTCATTAGAAAGCTAACAGTTTTTTTTTGCACGATGTGATCGACGAGACAGCTGTTCCTGACAGCTGTTATAAATTGAATTCTTAGATATAAATTTATTTATTCATTACATATTTTTAAATTATTTAATTCAGTCCACATTAAAAAAATCAAATTAAACACTCGAAATTTTTATAAACATAAATGGAAAATTAAATCATATAAAATTAAAAGGTAGAAATTAAATATAAAATGAAAGAAAAAATAAATAAATAAAAGAAGCATATAAAAAATAAATATAATAAAATGATCAGTATAAGTTTCTAATATTGAAGTTTTCACTTTAAATGTTTTGTAATATTTCTAAAATTATTTATATATATTTCAGTCTTTTCGTCCTTTATTAATTTAGCTGCAGGGCAAGAAAACCCATAAAATGGATCAAATAAAAACCCATTTAAAACCGAGTCAATCATTTGCAAATTTATTATTGTTGAGCCTGGAAATACAAATTGATTTGTCGCGTATTTATAATAGGTTTAATTAAATTTTATTTAATGGTTTCGGCTTAGTCGAGTGGCATTTTTTTTTTGCTTTCCGCTTAGCCGCAGCAAAACACAAACAATTTAGCTTTCAATTAAGGGTCACAGATATATTTGTGTGTTTGTTAACCACAAAATTAAGTGGATAACTGAATTTGCGGCCACACACAAAGCACACAGAACACACTCAGACACACATACCAGGAAAAAAGGCTTTGCCGTTGTCCTTTTTTCTGGTTTTGGGCCTGCATGAAAATCCCAAAAGACAAATAAGGGACTGAGACCGGAAAACATTCCGGTTGTGTTTTTGTCAGCATTTTAGCAGTTCATTTATGCGGGCCTAAAAGAAAAAGCCTCGAGCCACACACAAACACACACATAATTGACCGGAAAAGCCAGTTTAGACAAAACACCACACAAAATGGCACATGTGAGTGGTTCCATTGTGTTTATTTTACCATTGACCAGGTTGCTGGCTGCAACTTTAAGCCACTCAAGTTAATTGTGAGGGGGGTCATTTTAATGCCAGACATCGATTTATGTTTTCAACTGGCTTATGCGATATGTCTCTCAAAACTGACTTACATAATTAGTGAATGCCCAGCTCTTAGAGTTATTTATATTAGTTTTATTGTGTGGCTTCTAGTTGATTTATTGCGCCCTCCTCTGAGCTAAAAATCGACCCAACTTTTAAATCGCCGTAAGTAACAGAAAAGTTTTCTTGTTTTTAGAAATAATTTTTAAATATGAGGTAATAGATTTCTAAAAATATAGAAAAGTTTGCCCCAAATCAGCAATCACATAAGTAAGGCCATTTTTTGTGTATAATTTAATTATTCATTTTTCTAAACAGTAGAAATGCAAATTGATTGATTCTTTTATAAAATTCTTTTCTTAATTTCAGAAAATAGCTATAAAAATTGCTCTCTCGACTGTTATATTCGAATTTAGCTGCTGTCCGCTTTTTATATATCTTATCTTTTTATTCTTCTATGTACAAACATAAAAACATATTTTATCTAAATTTGAGAAAAATTCCCTTTACAAATGAGAAATGCAATCCTTTTTTGTTGAGAAAACCAAAACCTTCTATTTTAAAAATTTACTTTCTGACTAATAATTTTCATCTAACTGTAGATTGTAGTGTTTAACTAGCTGACATGTTTTCCTAAGTTTTTTAAAGTGTTCTTTTGCACTTTCTAGCCTGATTTCTCTCGACGCTCTCGCTTAAACATGCTCTCTTTTGCGCTCTATTTTACCACTTAGCAGCACCTCGACTGCAGTTAAACTGCCAAGCACTTTTAGCCTTTTTTTGTAAAAAAAAACCAACCAACCCCCCTCCTCCCCATCCGTGCACACTCCCTGTTTGTCTCCAGAAGCACACTTGTGTGCTCACTTTCATGTTGTACTATGAATTATATGCGCTGCACACTTTTTAACCCTTGGCATATTTTACAAGCTGCTTTACTTCCACGTACACTCTAATAAACACACAAACGCACTTATTGTTACTGTGTGTGTTCGTGTGTGTGTTCGGGTGTGTGTGCTTTTTGTTCAGCTTATGTGTTGTCGACTCAAGTGCGCTGGCGAGTTCATAAATTTGCCCACTGGGGCGTATGAGTAATGTGCATGAAGTGTAACTTTCTGACGGCGGTGTTGTGTGCGGGTGTGTGTGTGTGCTGAGTGATCAAAAAGGAAAAATTGTGGAGAAATTCTAAAGCCATAGGCCAGCAGGCAACATATGTTGGCTTCAATTTCATATTTTTATCCACAGTATTTTATTTTTTTGAATTCCCTGCAAAAAGGTTGCCTTTGTTTGATAAGCGAGTACATTTACTTGAGTAACCCAACATAGCAGCAGCTTTTTGCCAAAGAGAGTTTGCTTTTCTAATAAATCTGTTGAGGAAAGTAAAGAATGCAAATTTAACAACGGAAAATAATTGACTATTTGTTGAGCTGCACTTTTAACTGCAGCATTTCCTTGAGAAAATCAACTGTAATTAAATATTTCCTCACTTAAAAGTAAGTAACCAGAAATGGACTGATAACTTACTTAATTATATAATCGACATCAGTTGATTAGAAATGCATAATAAAAAAATACCTATTTTTATGGGTTTTGCGCAAGGAATGAAGCCATTTCTTGCATCCTATTTCAGTATTGCAGTCATAATTGCAGTCCTGACCATGCCCCCCCATCCAGCATAATGGCGATCATTTTATTCAGCGTCATTTAGCTGGCTAGTTACTTACTCACTTTAGTTGCTCGTATCCGGCCAACTGTTGACGTTTATCATAATTGCAGTTCATTTGCATGCAGCAGCAACAGCAGCAGCAACAGCAGCAGCAGCAGAAGGGGAAGCAAAAGTAGAACCAGTTGACAGCCAACTAAGGAAAAATAGATGCCATGGCGCATGCAGTAAAAAGAGGAAAGAAAAAAATCAGCTCACTTTTCATTTATATACCCCTTGCCCCTAGTTCCTCTGTTGCTGCTGCTGTCAGCGCCTCTCAAGCGGCAACAGCAACTGTCGCCGTTGCAGTCACTTCATGTCGCAACGCATTAGAATATGTTGCAACTAACCCACACCCTCTCCCTCTCTCTCTCTCTCTCGCTCCACCTCTCTCTCTCTTTCCACCTCTCTCTGCTAGCTTTGAATATGCAAAATGCAGGCGCGCGCAAATTTTTATCTTATGACAGCTGCTGCTGCTGTTGCAGTTGTTGCTGCTGTTGCAGTTGCAGTTGTTGCTGTTGGCTGAAAAATATGCTGCTGTCGTTGTTCTCGCTGCTGTTGCTGTCACACTCGCATGTTCGTTACGTGTTCTGCTCTGTCACTCTACGCACATGCTGCGGGGCATAACTCACACACACGCACACAATACCCACACATACACACACACACACACACACACACTCATACACCCATGCATCCATGCATACATTCATGCATTGTGAATATGATGAGTGCTCGTATTTGTATTCGTTTTCTTGCAGCGGCGCCCCAAACAAATGTCAGCTGTAAAAATCATAAATTTAATGCAAAATGCAAAAACGTTGCGCTTCGTTGCGCTTTTACTCTTGACAGCTAACCCCTGCCCCTTCCCCCCAGCAACCCCCCTTAACCCATGCCCGCTCCTCACTGAACCCGTCTTAACCCTCGCAAAGCTTTTGCTGCAAACATAATATGTATTTGCGTGCAGCACTCTTGACACACAACGAAACTTTAGATACCCTTAAGAAATTTATTTATTTATCACTGCTCTAAAATATTCAAATTATTTTTCCCTGATGATTGCCACTTTTAGATGTTGCATTTATACAAATGCATGCGACTGCTGTGAAAGACCTTGATGAACGTTAAGAAAAGGTGAAGAGTTGGTAGTAAAATAAAATCACTTCCCAAACGAAATATATAATTGATAAAAATATGAAAATTTTATTCAATTAAATCAAACTAAAGAAAATAATTGATAATTAATATTTGATGTGTATAAGTTTTTAGTACAATTTAATTAACTTCCATAAAACTGATTATTCATTACAGAATAGAGCATTAAATTATAAGCTCAAATTTGTTGCACTATTGGAGAAAAATATCAACAGTAATAAAATAACAATATCAACTCTTCATAAACTTGTGAAAAAATTAAATCCAATACAACTAAATTATTTCTTAATGCTCATAAATAAATAGCTAGTTTTGATATTTTTTTAAATTATGTTTTCTTAGTATAATACTAATATGCGTTAAAGCAATCATTATCAATATATGAATATATTTTTTTATTTTATGGTAAAAGTGCCAAAAATAATCGAAATAATAATAGCGCATCTTGTCGCTGATTTGCTTTAATAATATTCTTATTATTATTATTTATTAAAAACCAATTCACAAGATTTTTAAACTAACATATACATTAAAAACACAATTTTATATTTGTAGAGTCCTCTTTTCATATTTTTGCATACATTTGTGGTTGGACGTCTTAATTAATTCATACCAATTCATTTCTATTTTTGATATGATTGCTTTTTTTTCTGTTACTCAATAAATGTTGGACCTATTTTGCAATTAAATACGCCATGAAATCATAGAAGGTTATTAATTAATATTAGTTTTTAAATATTATACAATCTTAAATGCAATTCCTACATTGAATTAACGTTTCAGAAGTGATAAATAGAAATGTCGTAGTAGACCATATAAAAACATGTAAATAGAAGTACTGAGTTTATTTCACAAGTTTTCAACATATTCCGTATAGGGCATTTGGAGTCAAGCTTCGATTACTATGTAAGTCAGTAAATATTTAACTTCAAACACAATTTTATTATGAAGGCACAATCAACTTGCTGAGCTAAATGCATAAATTAAGAAAATAAAAATATATATATACCGCAAAGATGGCATTTTGATAAAAATGTAGTTAATAGCATTAGTCTAAACTAAAGTCATAACATAAACATAAACACAACATAAATTCCAATCAATGCGAAACTAATGTGCTAATGACAAGGCAAAAGAGTTGCCAAACTCAATAAATTGTGCTGTCCGACCGACTGTCCGACTGTCTCTTTGAGACATTCCCATTTCATTCAAGTGCCGATACAATCGACAGATCCATAAATGATGTCACGCTATCTAAGCTCTTGTTAATGTGGGCGCTCTATTGTTGTTGTCCGCTGTTGTTGTTGCTGTTGTTGTTTGATTTGTTGCTGTTGTTGTTGCTTGTGTCTCACACTAACAGCTTTTTTCCATCACTGAATGCGATTTGCCGCTGCTGCTGCTGCTGCTGCTGCCTTTGTTAATTGTTTACATTTCGCCTTGGGCTTTCAATAAAAACACACCAAAATATATATCACAAATGACAAACACACGGACAGGCATTCGTAGAGTGAGACAGCCAGACAGGCAGACGGACGGACAGATTTGATATTAATTGTAAAATCATGCAAATCAGCAAACAAATTATACAAATATATATGCATACTATAGCGTAGTATACTATAGCATATATATCTTGTATATATGAAAACGAATAGAAATCAAGATGGAAATTAATTGGCAATATCAACGCATTTGAACACAAAAAGTATGTTAGACAACAACAATAACAAAAGCAACATTCAAGTAGCTGCTGTTGTTTCGTTTTTGTTTCGATTTTTTGTTTTTTTTTTAAATTGTTATTAATTAACAGTCATTTATTATTTGCCGAGAGTCGGAAGAAATCGCATTATGCGAATTATTTATATGCACTGCGGCTGCTTTGTTGATCCGTTTAATTTATATCTGATTAATATGCAACAATTTTTTCTTAAATCGAAATATACATTGCCAAGCTGAGATAATGGAGTTCAGAAATTTGTTAGAAAATTGATGAGCGTATTTAGTGTTCAATGCGTGACAGATTGCATATATATTAGATTTAAGCAATACAAAAGAAACAATCAGATTGGGTTCTCGACAGTGTGTAATACGTGCGTATAACACGATACTTATTAATTAAGTATTCTGAAGGAATGCCTGGCTCATTAATAATGTCGGTTTCCTTAAATGCATAAATATATAATGAATACCCGCAGGCATTTTTGCAATTTTGATTCTTATGCCAGATAAGGAAAATTGTTAAAGGGAGAACATCTTCAAAGCCTATAGAGATACCAATATAACTATAACTATAGTCTTTGGTAGCATAATGCACTCTAGATCTAAGAGATATGACTAATTATATGAACATTATTTTACATGCATATGCGAATATATCATGTCTGTATTGGAATGATAATTATCTTTATAGTTAATCTGTAATTGCCTGTGGCTAACATTGTAACTAAAATGTCTCATTCGTCTTATAGTTGTTTGCCTTCTGTGTGTTTTATCTAGCAAGCAATTTATACTTATAAATGAACTCATTAGGTTGCTGTTTAAAATGTAGGAATTCTGATCTCCCTTCGGGCTGAGACCTGTAGTTGCTTACCCACCCGGAAACTGGGCTCGCACTCATAATAATCGAGCATAAACTGCACTTAACCGAAAGGAAAACAACTTGCAGATTGTTATAATATACATTGCTGAAGTTATTGTTGACAAGACATGTCGCTTAATCGCACACTTTAATTTGTTGCACCGTCATCCACTCAGAAAAAATATTCTTTATAAATTGTTTATTTGTGGGTCGAACTAAGGCTTGACAAATGATTGAGATGCTAAAGCGAAATTATAAATTGTTTTAGCAAGCGAAGAATTTATGCTTACTTTTGAAAAATTCATAAATTTTAAAGTGCTTTGTAAGACTTTATACGATTTGTACAATTTAAAAACGAAACTATCTGCAAATTTTAAAAACTGGCTGAGCAATTTAATTGTTAAGAAATGTATTACTAAAAATAAAACGTTTTTTTTTAAATAATTAAAGTAAGAATACATATAGTGATTTAAAGGTATAAATTGATTCTGATAATGTTATAATGGGAATAATAATGAGAAATTGACCAGTAGAATTAAAACTGACTACTATCAATATTGGCCAATGAATCTTGATTAGTATTGAGCAGGTTTGCGTTGTGGAAGAGAGAGAGTTAATTTCAATTTGATCTTAATGTATATATTTAGTAAATATTTCCTAGTAACTAAATTGCAATTATTTCGTTAAGTGTAGATCAGATATTGCCTTTCAGTTGGCTTCGTTGGCCAGTTGATTAAAAAGTAAGTGCATGCAAGTCGTATACATCGGTTAATTGTAAATTGGAGCGCGTTTTGCAGCGCTTGCTGCAGTTGCGGGCTAAATTATAATTTCATGTTCACAAGCACATTTGCACGCACTGTAATTTACTTAAGCATTCTGCCGCTATCCATATAATCACCAGCTGCCTGCCTCACTGCCTGCCTCACTGCCTGCCTCACTGCCTGCTAGCCTGCCTGCCTGCCTGTCCGTCTGTCTGTCTGTCTGGCTGTGTGTGCGAAACTCATAATTTAGGCGACACGCCCATTAACAGCAGCCCAAGACAGTGCAACATCAGCAACAACAGCAGCAGCAGCAGCAGCAGCCTGCCTCATCAGCTATCAGCTTTTGTTGGGTGGCATCGTGTCAGTTGCTCCATCAACAACGTGCAACGTGCCGACACAATATAAATTATATAAAACATGCATTAGCGCAGCACCAGCTTCTCCTTGGCTTCCCATTCTCAGAGGGGGCAGGGGCAGAGTGAGGGGCGCATGCTCCGTTCGCCAAGTCCTCGATCGAGTCACGCACCTTTCGTCGTGTGGCTCCAAAGGGGAGCTCTTCTCTTATAGAGTGAGCAAATAGGAGGGTTTTCTTTTAGCCAGCAGCTTGTGGGTTGTAGCAAATTCTTCCAACTAATTAAACTGGCTCATAAAATTGGTCAAGCCGCCTCAACGGTTAAAATACTCTCAGATATAAACATGCCCAGTAAAATGGAATATTTAAAAGGATAAAATAAATTTGAATTAATGTTTTAAAAATTAAATAAGTTTTGTTCCACAGTTATAAACAAATGTTTTTTTACTAACTCTTTTTTTTCTTTTATTTAGCTTGTAGTGCTTAGAAATATTTACTCTCTATTTGTTTTAAAGAATAGGCTAATGATATTGATCGACCTATCATAACTTAAGAAATTGTCCAGAAAAATGGAATACATTATAAATTTACCAAATAAATTGTAAAAGTCTTAAGTAAATTTAAATATATTTATAGGAAATTGAATATGTCTTAGAAGTTGCTCCACAATTATGAAAATAACAGTTCTGCTTTCAGTTACGAGAGTTGCTTTGTAAATGAAAACTTAACTGTCTAGTTTTAAAAAGCAAATTTATTCATTTTCCTTTTGAAAATTCAACTACTTTTAATTGGTCTAATTGCTTTTTAAATACTAATTGGTCTTTTTATGGAGAATGGAATACGCACATTGGGCTAATTGGAATTTAATTTACAACTGTCATCCAACTATGACAAATATCTATAAGATATTGTAACATGATTTGTTAATAGTTGTTTAAGTATTTTTGTGGTTGTTTAAACAAATACTAGTTGCGACCAGGTTGTAAGACATGTATTATAAACCCAAATATTTTTCTTTATTCAAGTATTACTAACTCAAATAATCTCCTTATAAACTCCATCCACAACAATATGATTCAATTGCCAACTCGAAAGCAGAATATATATTCGAATGGCGTCCGTTGAGAGCCTGCAGCGAAATGACACAAATGTTGTGTACTCGTATGTGATGTGAACAGGGTAAATCAACAGCAAATCGCATTCACAATTGACTTGCAAGCTGCGAACTGAACTGTGCCCGGCAGCCAAATCAACTGGATTTCAATCAGCACATCAAACGCACAGCTGCTAGACCGGATCCCCCGGGACCCAAAAATGTTAGATGGCAGGAAGAATAACAGCAACAACAAACAAGAGAAACAACCAAAAACAAAAACAACAACGACAAAAACAATTGCATATTTTGGGGGAAATTTATTTGTGGGCTAAGCTGAAATTGGGTTTAGCGCGTAAAATCGCCGCATTTGAAGCATTTGCATTCAGTGGGTTCCCTCAGGCGAATATCCATGGTGGCCATCTCGGGTGAGTTGAGGCGGGTGCCATCCGGATCGTAGCAGTGGGTCAGCGTGATGACCTTTTCCTTGAGGAAACTTTCGCGGCAGCAGTAACACTCCTAGCCAAAGTATTGGTTAGTAAACTGACTGACTGGCTTAATCCCAAATTGCATACTCACTTTCAGAAACCCCGTGGGCGTTATCACCGAGGGTTGCACCTGACTATTGCAGAGTCCCTCGCATTTGTTGACTATAACATCCGCATTGCAGGTGCGCTGCATGCGACCCAGCTCATCGAACTCCTCCTTGATCAGATGAATCTCGGACTTGAGGGTCTCGCAGTTCTCGTCACCGGTGCCCTGGCTATAGCGCAGGGCCTTCAGGCATTGGGGCAGTACCACGGCCACGACCAATAGCAGTTCCTGTAGCTGCATGTTGGGGTTCCAGTTCTCCACTGTTGATCCTTGCCTATGCGGCTCAGGCTTTTATAGAACGCACACCGAGCCTGGGGTCAGTGATGCAATTCAATTTGATGGGCTCACTGATGAAATATATGTGACTTTCTGATGGAATGTTTGTGTTACGCCCAGCAGTGGGTCCCAGCAGAAAAGTCGGTTATGTTGCGGTAGGACGTGGCAAATATAATGATGTGTTGATGTTGACGCTGATGCTGATGCTGATGTTGATGCTGATGCTGATGCTGTTGCTGTGCTCTTAATTGGTGCTTAAATCAAATGACTGTGCTACAAGTGGCAAATGGGCCACAAATACACAAAAAATTGCTTCAATTCCACAGAACGAATAAAGTTCAATGGACTCTAGTAAATTCAACTCTAATAATTCCATGGTAAAAGTACGTTTGGCATAATCAAGCAAATTTTACAAAATATATATTAAAGCGAATGAGCTATGAGTACTTTAAATACTTATTTCTAAACTGAAATTGTGTTTATCTAATATTTTGTTTGTTCTTTCATATCTAAATCTGTCCCATATTAAGAAGTATTAAATAATATAATTAGTTGAATTGAATTTCAGAATAATTTTTAGCACAATAAAATGAATAACGTTGAATTTTTACCATAATTGAATTTGATTTCAAATAATGACAAAACAATTCATTTAGAAAACGGCCATGCTATAAATCCCCCTTAAGCTACATTGTTCAGTTATTAAACTGCAATTTTGTAGTATTTATATATTTATTTAATTTCATAATATTTTTATCACAGTTTAATAAAAAGTAAAGACTGTTTAAAATTGTTGATTTTCATAATATTTATGTCAATGAAGTATTTAATACATAATTTTCATATTAATTTATATTTATAGTATTTCTGTCAAACAATCAAATGATATAAATACTTTTAATTTTTTAATTAATTAATTTTTTTAATATTTTTAACAAATAATAATGAATGAGGCTTTGTAGATTAATTGTTTGTAACAGCATTTCTATTAGTAAATTAAATAAAATATGAGAAATTGTCAATTTTTATATAAATAGATTTTCATAATTTTTATTTGAATTTATTTTCATTTTTATTTACCTATTTTGTACGTTTCCAGTAAAATATATAAACAGCAAAATAGCTGACGAAATCCAGTAGCAGCCACACAATTGCAGATACTTTTGTGCCACTTCCGATGGGCAAATAAATCATGTTGTTCGTTAAGAGGCCACAGTCAGCTGATATGTGCTTCGGCTTTAATCAGTATTCGATATTTGTTATATATGGCTCAAACAGATTTCTGCCGTTAACACACACACACATATGCAAAGCATCCATATGCGCCCAGGAGGCATGCAACACAACGCCCCCCAAATCGCTTTGCTCTCTGCGAACGTAAACAAAAAGTCTCTGGATGGAAGTCGTTGTCTGAACGCCAGTTACCATCCCGCCTTACTCCCCCTTCCTCTGCCCCTCCCCCTTCTCTCCCCGTTCCTGGTCTGACCTGACTCGACTCGACTCGACCCGGCCAGGCAAATGGAATATGGCTGCGCTTTAGAATCATCGACGCAAACGCAAACGCAAACGCAAAAGTCTCAATGGCGCAGTAAATTATGTTTTATTATGCAATAAAGTCAACCATAAAAATGCTGCAATAAATTAAATTAACTACTAAAAATGCTGATTTTATTTTTACCCCCTGTGCAAAAATTGGCCTGCTCGGCTCGTCCTGAGCCAGAACAAAAAAAAGAACAACAACTTTTTGCTTTCATTTGAGACTCGGCTCGTTTCTGTTTTATTTGCTTTTCGACTGAATTAAATCTATTTGCAGCATTTGGCATTTGTGCAAAAACATTTTGTTATTCTTTTAGTATTATTATGGTTTATTGCCATCTGACAGTTTTTCCAGCTGTTATTCAGCGGCTGACTAACCGAGAGAAAAGTCAGTTTGAACAAATTTGTTGTACTTGAATGGGACTTCAGGTAGTTTTTGTGCTTGGCTTGCAAAAAGAAAAGTTGTCAACATTTCCAACAGACTTTATTGTGAACATACATTGTATGTGCATTTAGTTGGTGAATTGCAGAAAAAATGAAAATAGTTAAATAATATCATGACAAAAAAGTTTCTATTATCATATTTCTGTTTTGCTCAAAGTTATGGCCTCTTTCGAATCTAGCATATATTTAAGAGACAGTTCATAAACCAAATCGAACAATATCTAAACATCAAAGGATAATAAGATATACAGCACAAAGTATGTTATACAATAAATGGCTTCCAGGCTTTTCAGACTTGCAGTGAACTGATAAAAAAAAAAAAACTACAACAACAAGTATGCCAAAAACAAAATGTAGAGGAAAAAAACATAAGCGCAATTTTTTAAATAAATAAATAAATATGACACATAAATACAAAGCGCCTGGCAGAAAACAATGGCTTTGTAGACTGTATTTCAAAATGTGTTTGCGAAACAGGCTAACAACAATAAAAGAAAAATACAAAAACAAAAACAACAATACAAAAAAAATTGCAAAACCACCGCTACAAAGCCAGCCGACCAAGCGACAGGCCCGACAGTTAATTCCGCGAAAGAGGAAATTACAATTCATGCCCTTTGGCGGGACTCCATGATTATCAGATCGAATTAGTGTCTGGCCCGGACCTGAGACTGGGCCTGCAACGCAGCCGGGCTCTGAGCCTGAGATCTGGGTACTGGATACAGGGTGCAGGGTGCAGGGACCAGGGTACAGGGTGCAGGGTCTGTCTTTGTGTATGAATCTGTGTGAGTGTGTTAGACTATCTGTGAATTGTCCTGGGGGCACATGTGCACACACACACATTTTTTATTGCCGCACTTTTCAAGCTTGTGCCCCCCATTTGAATGAACTTAGCATTTTCATTTGTTGCTCGGCCTGCCTGGCCTTTGTTTCATTTTTCCCTTGCTGTTGTTTTTGTTTAACAAACATACTCGGCCCACTGCTCTCTGCTGTCAGCTCCAAAGTTCTTCTTATTCACATACCACACAGTTTTCGATGAACTGAGCTGAGTGTTCCTGAACACTCTTGAGCGGAATCGACAGCAGTTAGCAGCTAGCAGCATCATAATTGCAGTTCATGGTTTATCGAAATTGTATTTATTTAAATTAAGTGCTTTTCTCATAGAAATATATCTTCATTAAATACAACATTTTTATTTTGAATCGTATAACATAGCTTTAACTGGGGTCAATTAGAATCATGTGTACTGGGTATATTTAGGTTGGGCACAGACCCAATCAGGTCTTTGTACACGTTTTGTTCAGGTCCAGAGCGTTTGTACTTGTTTGGTATTCACTTGTTGGGCACAAAAAATTGTGACAGACTTGGACAGATTTACTGATGAGCGGCATTTCTCTGTTAGCTTCAGGCGTTTCTCCTTCAGATTGGTACCTTAAGCCCTAAGAGTGCTCTTAATTGTTGATTGGGTCGCTCAAGCTGTGGAATTTACATGGGACTTTGAAAAAGCTCCAACTTGAGTTGCTTTACGGCTCAGAAATATGCCTGTATTTTTAGCCATTATTCGTTTTGCCAGTTTGTTTTCTAACTTTGAGAACTCCAAAAATTGATTGTATGCCGCTTGCAATACATGCTGATAATGATATTAGCTGCCACACTCATGTCAACAATTGTGAAGTTCGCCATAAATACTTATTTAGCAAAATGTGCCATTTGCAAAATATTGACGAAATAAGGAAATTAGTCGCAGGGGTAAATAAATATTATTGGCGTGTTGTTAGCAGTTCCGAAAGTCGAAAAAATTGTGAATGTTAAAAAAACTGTTGATGACTTTTGTAGGGCTTAAATTAAACTAGGGACGCCCTAAAATGTATCTGTATTAAATTATAGTTATTTGGATAAAGCTAGAATATTCAAAAATGATTGCGAAATTAAATATCAATTATGCAACTTTACGTTAATTGCATTCTTTTCTTTTTTTTTAAGAAGAAAACATAAGAAATCATAAAGAAATTTGGCACATTCATTATAGATATGTATTAACTAGTTTTACCGCCCTTGGCTGGCTTTGACAGACACAACTTGACTCATTACGGCAAAGACATGTGTTAATTTATGTAACTTTCCCGAAATGCTTTGCGACGTTCATTAATCATTTTTGTGTGTGTTTCTTGGCCCCGTCTGGGTCACTGCCTACTCTTTTATGTTATTTTTAGTTAATTGTTTGCGCTGTAAAATGTTTATGCGTTTTGCCAGCAACAACAACAACCACAACAACAATAACAACAAAACACATAGCAATAACGAATGCCTGCTTTTTATTATTTTTATTTTTTTTTGTTGGCCTCTTTGACTAATGTGTGCCGCGTGCACGTTTTTGTTCCGATGATTTATTATGCACAGCGTTTTCGAAAGGGTTTTTGTTTTACTAAATCATATCAATCATATTGAAATTAATTTTGATTACATGACAAACATAAAATGAATACACGCGCATGAATGTATTTCATATTAATTGCTCCTTGCATAATACTACAAGAGGAAAAAGCTCATGAAAATCATGGCAAGTAACTAATTCTATATCAAGTCACATTTCGCGGATAATAAATAAATAAATACGTTTTATATTCCACTATTTTATTAATATTTAATTAGTTTTGCTTAACAATCTTATATTCATATTTTATTCAAAGGATTCGTTATTCATTTAATTTAACATAATAAATAATTCAATGAGTTTTGTTTACAATTTTTTATGAATAGCTTCTTCAAAATTTTCTTTATTAAATGAAAATGCCCTAGGAGAATATTTAAAATTATAGTTAACAACAAAATGAATTTGTTTTGCATATTTAGAATAATTATTTTTAATAGCTGATGTGTTTAAATTTTGTGGCAAATAGTTTTAAATTGCAATATCAGATTTTTCACAGATAATTAAATTACCAAGCAAAATTATTGAAATGTCTTTATCTATTGTGTAATTGTCGAAATTCACGTGAATGTAACAGCGAAGCAAATTCACCTTAATAAATTAAATTCTTAACTATTTACCGCTTTAATTAATCAAAATGCATTCAAGCTGAATGTGTAAAGCTTTATCGTGTACAACATGAATGCCTATATGTACATGAAATTGGTTTGGTAAGCTGTCAGTTAAGCGTTGGCCACCATTATTTATTGTGCTCTTTTAACAGCGTTAGTAAAGCGAAAGTTACAAGTTTGTAGCTAGCTAGCTATTTGGAAAGATACACTACACTTGCCCATACACTGTACAACATAATTACAGTGCGTAAAGCGGCAAAAACATTCACTGGCAAGCGTAACCCATAATCAGCATTAATGGGAGGCTATTATTATGTTGATTATAATTTGGGATAAGCAAGACTAAAATGCGCTTGGCTTATGTGTCTATGTGTGTGTGTGTGTGTGGTTAACACCCAAAGCCCCCCAAGCGAACCATGGAAATTTAGCACGATTCTGTGATGGGATACCTCGGGACATTGACGATGAGTTTGGTTTGGTTGGCTGGCTGATGGCTGATGGCTGATGGAAGCCTCCAATCGTGATGCATAACTGACAGCTAGGGCGTTGCACAGTTCTCGGTTTCAGGGTCGCCACTTGAATCATAACGTACCGACATAAGTATATTTTAAGCCGACAACCCAATTTGCTGGTCATTAATCATGAAATCCACTCACTCACTCACTCAGTCACTCGTTCACTTGGTGTTTGGGTTGCCGTAGCAATGACCCATTGAGGCTGAGCATTGCGCATGAGCGCGTAAACAAGCATAAATTAATATGGGCAACTAATTTAATTAGCCATAAATCAACGAGTTTATTAAACAGTAGCCCCAACCCAATCATGCCAAATGTATTCAGCAATAAACTGCCGCAAATTGGTTAATGCAAAAACGGCGACCCCAAACTAATGCCCCATGTGATTATTTATCTTACACTGTGCGCGTTGTGTGCCGCCCACACACTCTTGCAACCCCCTCCCCCTGCACCCCCTGCACCCCTTCTCCGTTTGTCTGCATGCACATTAAAAATCAGTTAAATTCAAATGCACCACGGATCTGACACACACACACACACACAAACACATACCCGAAATGCCCATAAACAATTTTCATGCATTCAGTCGGTCAGTTGGCAAAATCCAAATGCCACCGAGACCACGAAGGCAACGAGGGGGGCGGGGCTGGGGACCAGCTTGGGGGGACCCCATGCGGCGATTGTGTGGCCATCGAGTTGGCCCAGTCTCTGCGCCAGTCTCTGAGCGACCAAAGCCATTTGGCATATGCATTGCAAACATTTATGGTTATTATAAAGCATTTAAGATTATTATCATGCCCTGTGGCAGCTGTTACAATCGCATTGATTTGAGTTTTGCCATTTCTGCTGCTGCTGCTGCTGTAGTGACACCTAAATTAAGTGATAAAGTCGGAGGCGTAACTCTTTTCCGCGTTGCAGTTGATTTCCTGATTTGACAAGACTCTCTTATTGTGATTTTTATTCGAGTTGCAGATACCCTCTTTTGTGCATTGAAATTGGATCAAGTATTCAAGTTTCTTTCTTTCTTTAATTCAATTTTCAATTTTCTATTTTAACATATCTCCGAGAAACCCCTGAGCGTGCCTAACTGTGGTAAACTTGTCTTACTGCACATGTTCAAATATTTGTCTATTTTTCTTTTAATTTCTTCGTCACTCTCTAAAATTTCGATTTCATCTCATCAGTCCGATGGTAATAAGAATTACCTATTTTGTCTGCAAGGGTTTCATTCTTTGATGTGCTGTATATATCCATATTGCCATGTTCCCTTATCTGTCTGCCTGAAGTTTTTTTGCAAACTAGTCTCTCAGCTGTCCTAATAAAACTTAAAAAATATATCCCACAAATATATCCATCACTTTAGATATGGTCAGTTGGATACCAGTCTGGAAGAGTCTGTAAACTTCGACTTAGACAGCTGTTCTTTCTTGTGCTCTTGTCAATTTATATAATAGAGGAACTATTACCAAGTCTGAGCTGGTAGTCCCAGCTTAATAGATAGTTACGCTCGTAGACCCAAGGCATAGATTGTATTTACTAATTAGTAATGACGGCAGTAACATGTTTGTGTCAGCACGGTTTGAATGATAAGTGGTACCTTTTTGGATATCAAGTTTTCCCATAGCCGAAAACGAAATTCGAAATCTTGGCCGAGTTGACAAATAAGTTACGCTTAATTTTGTGGCAAGCGTTTATAAACCGAAACACGCAACACATTTAGACAGCACAGCACCTAAAGCGAAACCATTAAAAACGCCACTCTGATAAAAAATTCAAAGACCGACCGAACGAACTAAAACAACCAAAACCAAAAACCAAAAACCCAAAACCAAAAAACCGAAACCAAAACCAAAACGAATACCGAACACTGGCTAACTGAGTGAGTGCCATAAAGTTTGAATTTTACGACGCTGTGTGGTCTCATTTGACATATTGTGGGCTTTACGATTCCAAAATTAATGACACCGAGGCAGGTAACGGGCGCTCTCAGATTGGGGGCGCCCTGCCAGTCTTGCTCCAGCCTGTTGGGTTTTTGGTAACTTTACCACTGGTGGTTGTGGTGGTGGTGGTGGGGTCTCTCTTGGTACTCTGTTGGTTGGCTGGTGCCATACCGGTTTTGTGTATTTTAAACGACAGCCTCATCAGTTAATAAGACACATACCCATTTTTATGGCATTAAACGACGACAAGTGAAACATAAAATATATATTTACTTCATTTTTAATGCGCCTGCGAGGCAACCAAAACAATTTGCAATGCAAATGATCAACGCGTTCGCTTAGTTTGGACTAACTGACTGGCTGACTGACTGGCTGACTGACTGACTGACTGACTGACTGGTTGGCTTTTTGGCTGGTAATAATACTTATTTGCGAGTGGGTCCGACTTTGCTACTTAAATTCAAATTCATTGCGTTATTGTGCGTTGTGTCTTTTAGGTTTCGGCAACTGAAATAAATCGCAATCAACTTAATTTACGATCTGAGCAACTTTACGTTATCTGCAGCTTAAATTAAAACTAATTTACATATAATTTGCGCACATAAATTATGTGCACAGAGTGCCAAACACTGAATTTATGATCGAATTGCAATTGCATTTAATTCGCCATTTACACTTTCAGTTGAGCTCATTTAAAGTAACCTTTAAAATTGATTCAGACTATGCGATAAGCCAGGCAACAAGTTCTAATTACCTTCGAGCTAATATTTATTGAGTTTAATTACAATTTATTGATTTGGTTTTAAGTATTTGATATATGTATATGTATTATACAAGTTTGTTTGAACTTAATAGAATTCCATTTCCTGACACCTCAATGAAATTCCACTTAAGACATAAGAATGGATTTTAGCTGCATTCGTGTTAATTGACGATTTAATGACTTTATTTACCCCAATCGGAAACAATATTACCACAAACATATTATATAATTTCCTTGAAATAAGCCAGATTACCCAAAAATTTAAGCAACATTAGCATTTTATGCAAACAAATCAATTGCTCGTCCATATGAAAAATCGTATTTATAACTTCTACTGTTGTTAAACCTTAACAAACCTACAATTGAAAATTATATAAAATTATAAAGCCTCTTCAAAAATTTCACATTTGTTAAAAAATTGACTTATTTATTTTTTAAAAGTTAAATTCGATGAAATACTTCCAATATTCCTTATGCAATACTTAAATCGACTCTCTAACCATGATAGTCTCCGGGCAATAAACTTATGGACATTAAAGATTAGCCTGAAAAGATGTCATGATTTGAACCTCTCACAAAGATTTTAAATAATTTTATCAAATTAGTAAATAGTTTACAACATTATTGGCTGACTTACTGTGGTAGAACCAATTCGGTCATGTTCGTGGTATCCTTACAATATTCTGATTGTCCTTTAACAGATTATAGATTAAAACAAAAAAATTAAAGATGATAAAAAATATTGAATTATAGCTTATATTAAACCAGAGAGTGGATCTAATCATTTGTTGCTTTTATTTATTTAATGCACGGAAAAATAAAATAACTAAACAATAAAAAAAAAACAATTATTAAAAATAATGATTCATTTATTAGATTACTAACTAACAGTTAGTAGTTAGTTAGTATCAACTAGTTAAGATGCCCATCCACGAATGAATGCGAAAATATTATGCAGGAGATAAGATGTCTATGATTATATTATTGTACCATATATCACTTATAGCTATTCAGATATATAAACACATATATTCGAGCATTATCGAGAATATTCATGTTTGATATCCCTTGTTGTTTGGCCTTTGTAAATCATTCAATCCATGCTTTGAATTCCACATGCCTTAATCATCTAGCATATGCTGAATAAATCCTGATTTATGCACTTAAACAAATTAAATCCGAGAGTTATGTGCGTGAGTTGGATCTGACAAGGGGATAATTTGGGTCAGCCATGGAACACATGAAACATGCGAGATGCGATGCGAATATAAATCATTGAATGGTGAATGTTTTCATTCATTGGCTCTTCATGTATTACGCATCTGCTTATAACTGTATTCATCTATAAGGTGTATGCGATTTATTTGTTTTGTTTTGTTTTTTTTTCTGTGTAAACTTTCGAGCTACTCGCTAACGAGTTCCATAGATGATTTGTCTTTTAAGTTGTCGCACAAAGTGCTTGATGGGCCCAGGGACAATTTCGGGACTACTCGTCCCATATTCATAAATCAGCGCTTATTTCACAGCGATCTCTTTTATTTATGTATGATTGTGTGTAAGTGTGTGTGCGTGTGTGTGTGCGCGTGTGTGTGTGCTTGCCATTTCTACCCCCGTTGCCTACAATTTGTAGAGCAGACAGGCTGCATCCTTGCGTTATCCTGTTGCCCGTTCTCCGCCCTGTTGCTATATTACAAATGACTGTGGAATATTTATAAGCATCATAAATTTAATTTATGTCGCCACTGCGCCCGCCGCGTTTATTGTGCGCATAATAAACGCTCCTCACCATGTCGCACAGCCTCCCCTTGCCACCCCTGACAGCCCCAACCCAACCCAAACTAAACCAAACCAGCCAACCTCCTCACAGTTATCCGGCTATTGAAGTAATTTATTATTTTTATACGTTTCGTGTATGTGCGAGTGTCTGTGTGTGTGTGTCCGTGTTTGTGTGTATATATTTTTGTGGCACGCATATTATACATTATACATAAAATATAGTGCGAAAATTGCAGTTGCTATTATTTTTATTTATTATGGTATTTTTTTTGCGTCGCGCAATGTGAATTTGTGTGGTAAGTGATAAATATGTTCTTTTTTTTGTTTTTTTTGCCGTTTTGAGTTCGCTGTTTACTAATAGGGGTTGCTTTCTAATTTGAGTGATAGTAAATTATGTTGGCAATGGTGAAATTCTGCAGCTTGCCATCTTCTTTACCTTGCCGAGACCCATTTGCAAGTCGTTTGAAATGGTTTTGTTGGCGAGTTTTGCTTTAAATTTATAAGTAAATTATACAAAATGCAAATTAACCCATTAAACCATTAACTTACCCATTTATAACATTTTGGAAGGTTTTTGATCTCTTATGCGATTGTTCGTGGAATTAAGACAAGAAAGAGAAATATTTTCTTTTCTTTTTGTACGATATTTTTTATAATAATTTCGATTTGCTTTCAAGCTTTACTAATGATGACTTAAATGACTAATTATTTAAGAATAAGCTCATTAATAAATAATTTGACTTTGTAGCTTATACTCCAACTCGTAATTTAATTAAAATAAAAAAAATAATCATCATAAAATAAGTGAGTGATAGCGATCAATATACAATATATATATATATATATATAGATATATTTATATATATTATCAAATACATATTAATAATCATTGTTGAATTTTGAACGAAATAAAAACTCAAGTAATAATTCACTTTGGAAAAATGTTGCAAGATTTATTAGGATAAAACAATAATATTTGGTATTACATTCAACAAGAGATCACAGCAATCCAATGAGTTGTTCTGATTAGTGGTAGCTGTGCTCGTGTCCGGCATAGGCGTGCTCATAGCCACCGTCGTGGCCACCGTCGTGTTCGTAGACAATGTGTGCCTCCTCGTGTCCATGTCCATGACCACCATGACCACCACCGTGGCTGTGTCCGGTGCCATGCTCCTGCTTCAATGTGTAGCTGTTGGAGCTGGAGCCATGGCCATGACCATGCTCAGAGCCATGGGAGTGGTGATCGTCATGACCATGTCCAGAGTAGCCGGAGTGTCCTGAGTGTTCCGCCTGTGAGTGCTCCTCAAACTCAACATGGCCACCCTCATAGCCGCTGTGTCCATGGTGTTCGGGCACATGGTGGTGCAGCTTCTCGCGGTGCACCTGGGCCTCGAAGCCCTTGTGTTTATCGGCCGTATAGTGGACAGTGCGCTTGTGTCCATCGGCATCAATCAGTTCATAGTGTCCAGTCACCTTGTGTCCATCACGAAATTCGCTATGCTCCTTGACATCGCCTGTCTTGGGATCCTTGACACCATACTTGAAATTGTACTCGGAATGCGAGTCGTGGTGATCGTCGTGGCCATGACCATGATGGTCATGGGATCCCTTGTGATCGTCATGGGAGACCAGATGCACGGAGGCATGACTGGTTGCTCCCTTATGGAAAGGAGCTGCTCGAATGACCACACAGGCCAGCAGGGCAAATGCGACGCAAATCTGTGAACAAAATGTTTAGAGATTGGACGGACTAGACTCGTCGAGTCTCGATGTTGGCTTACCTTCTGGACCATGGTGCTGTTACCTAATGAACTGTTGGTTGATGTCAGCTAGTTGTTGTTTGAACTCAAGACCCAAGCGTACTGTGCCTTAACTGGGCTTAAGCCCTCCTTTTTATAGCCAGATTTTGTGTAGTTTTAGCTTTGCTTCTAACCTTTGACTTACTTTCGAATTGCGTTTTAGTAACGCCCAATTTCGGTTCAAGTTCGTTGACTTTCACCTCAACAACTACCGACGTGGTTTTTCTTTCGCAATGGCGTTTTTTTTCTTTCTTATATTATTAAGTAAAATTAAATCCACGGATAGTAATTCATTGTACGATTTATTGTCACATCGATGGCCAATTTAAAATGGCATTGTTTATGTTCCGTCCATAATCCCTGAAAGCTGCCGGGCCCCGATTGGAAGAGATGAGGCAGCAAGATTTATACGCCAGGCCGACGTTGAGTCGTTGACGTCAATCAGCCTGACAAAAAGTCATCAGAATTGCACTGCTCTGCGTGGACCCCGTCTCCACGATGATCGAGCCCAGTCGAACGCTCTGCCAGATCTGGCTGGCTGCCTGACTGACTGGCTGGCTGGCTGGTTGGCTGCCTCAGTGGCTGGTTGCCTGTCAGAAGTCAATCGGCTGCCGTCTGTCAATGTCGTGTCGCCTTCATCAAAGGCGAAACTTCAACGACGACGAGCTGACAATGGAATTGGATGTGCACGTAATCCAAAGGACTCGACCCGTTGACGGGGGAAGCTGTCGTCCCTTCTACAATTTGCATTTGATGCGTAAATTAGCTGACAATCGCACGAAAGGGGAGGACAGTTTCAAAGAGGTTTCAAGACATTTTTCCAAATCACATACATCGCAGACAACAAATAAACAGCTAATATTTGTATGTCAAATTACATTAATTGGTATTGAAAAATGGTTTAATATGTATTAACTAATTGTGTTAATTGAAATCCTTTTTTTAAAGTTCCGTTTGAATCCCTGAATTCTTGAACTTGTAATCTAAACTAGATGTACGTAATATATTTGTATAATGGAAAATTCCATTAAAATGTAGTAACATTTCTGATATTTATTTACATAAGTATTTGTTTAGCTTTCGAATTCGAATCGATTACATCATGCGACTTAGTTTGTCTTTCTTTATAATCGCTTTTTATCTACGTAAAAAGGCAATTCAAAAATCTCCATCAAATATCGCGAAATATATTTTTAAAAAATAAAACCATTTTCAAGTAATTGAAGATTAGCTAATATTTTGCTTTAATTGTTCAATATTGTAAGCTTGTGTCGTCTGTTTTCTGACTTTATATTAACTTTATTGTTTCAAAGTAAAGATCATAAAGATCTACAAAGGTACTCCTATAGTCTTTGGTCAAATCAATTCAAATGATTTGCTAATTTTATATTAATTTAACGTGAATTGATAAAAGACTTTAAAATAAAAGCACAGGGTATCTCTTAGTTGCACTCAATTTAAAATCGCTCTCTTGGTAAAAGTGGAAAAGTGATTGGTGCTTATTAGTTAATGAAGTTCGACTGAAATTAGAAAGTATCTCTTAGTTTTGCCAACACGCCTATGTGATTGTCAATCCAAATTTAGAATGTTTCCATTTACTTCTCTCGTCAAGAGATTCGCTCCAAATTGGTCCCTTACGCAGTTTTACTTTGTTGTTTCGTTGACTGGGTGCTTGGTTGGTTGGTTGGTTGTTGGTTTGCTGTCAGTGTCATTTCTGGCTGCGTTTTGTGGGCACATTTCGGCTGCTTGATTACTCATGTCAATCAGGTTTCCAAACAGCGACGACATGCTGTCAATCTTTGTGTCATGGCCGCTGAAGTGGTTGCCATTGGAGTTGGACAACAAGTACGCTTGATTGTGCGGCCCAAAAGGTAAAGAGATCCGCAAGGAAGGAAACACAACCAGACGAAAGGTAAAAAAGACGAAAAAGAAAAAAAAGCAACAGAGAAACTGATGCCACAAAGGTGCACACTGCCAGGGTAGTGACAGTGACAGTACTTGATGTTGTTGTTGCCATTGCTGTTGCCGTTGATGTTGCTGTTGCTGTTGCTGTTGCTGTTGTTGGATTGATATGCATTGTATGTAAATTGGGCGGTCGTTTTCGCATTTGATGCCCTGTCAAGGGATAATCAACAGCAGTCGACTGACGCAGGACATCGACATCGGAGCAATGAATGTGCAACAAACGGCAACAACTGCAACTCATTATGCAGACGCATAAAAATGTTGCGTCTCCCTCCACGTCGATGCATCGTATCGATTGATGGAAGGTCGGTCCATCGTTTGGTTGTCGTCTGCTTGATTGCTCTTACTCCACCTCGGTACTCCACTCTCCCATAACGAGCGTTAAGAAATATACAGCTCCAGTGTACGATAATTTGCAACGAGAATTTTACTCTGTGGCCCCGCCCCCGCACTTTAATCGGCTCCACAGACGGAGTCACATAAATTGTGCCCGCTGACATTTTGCGAACGTTCCGAAATTGAAAACGATGTTCAGCTTGTTGACAGATATTCGTTTGACGGACCGTCAACTGTCATTGTGGAGCCCCGTAAACGTTAACTGAAACCCGCCGCAAAGGGGCAACAACATACATACGAGTACATACATACATACATACATCCATACATATATTGATGACAATCCTCATCCCCATCCTCTTCCTGTGCTGACCATTTTCCTTGGCAGCAGCAGCAGCGTCATTATCATTGTGAAAGGGGTTCTTCCTTCAATTTTTTTTTTGTTTTTTTTTTTTGATATCCTTAAATGCAATTTACTGCATTACTTTGGATTACCTTGGTAGATTGGCTATTCTGGTGATCCATTATGCAGCTCCTTATGAAATATAAATTTATTTTACTGATTATATAGGGGTTGTAATGGCAACATACATTTTAAATGGATATTATTTTTAACAAGCACTTTTCAACTTGAAGTTGCCAAAGAAAAGGAGCATGATTCTTTTGCATTATGTATTATTAATGTAATGATGGAGTACGAAGGTTTCCTTTGGAGTCCTTTTCCGTGAGAATCGATGATAAATTTATGAACAGGAAATATTTATTGTAGCCGAATTAATTGTACTTATTATTTTACGAATAAAAGTATAGGCAACCGAAAAAACTAATATTTTTGAATCTAAGTTAATTATTTGATTAAGCATTAGGTAAAAATTTGCACACTATTTATTTTATTGCAATATGTTTAGCTGAAGTATATATTAAAAGATAAATATATATTTTGTTTTAAGAATAAAAGTCTCAGTCTAAGTCTAATAAATCGAAATATGAATGACATATCCTTTTTGTTGCAAAATTTATTTATTCTTAATAATAAAAGACTAAGTAAATAAAATATAAAATTAATCTGACAAGTTGGCTGCTTGTTTCTTTTTCTTAAGTAAGTTGATTATTTAATTGAACATATACGAATTCATTAGCTAAAACTTATCACAATAAAAATTAATTAATGTTTTATTGCAATAGTTACGGGTTTCTTGTAATGATTATGACATTATGTGGGCATGGCAAAAGGACATAACTCAGGCGACTGCCTCGTAGTTTCTCGAAGTCGTTTATATTTTCTAATACACCATTCATCAAGCTACCAAGTGCACATATTTGAGGAGTCGAACAAAATTGTTACTACGCTGGCAATAAAATATCAGCAAGCGCAAAAAAATGCGTCAAGCAATTGCAGCAATTGCAATTGGACAGCAAAGAAAAGAGGCAAGAACAAAAACGGGCCTGCAGCAAAGCTGAAATCGGTAATTGCGAAAAGTAAGTCAAGAGCCAGAGGTGCAACAGGCAGCAGAGTGTTGCATAGTCTGGCAGAGGGGGGTCTCTCCAACTTGGCCAGGTAGTTATATAGGTGTGGATGTGTAGGAGGATAGGCGGAGGATGGTGTGGTGTGGTGGGGGCTTAGGCCAAGTGTTGACAATCCTCGTCAATTACGTTGTAATGCGTCTGGCAGCGTCTGCTGCAACTTTGCAGTTGACTGCAACGTTCGCTGCTGCAACGTGCCACAGTTGGCATTGACGCATTGCCTGACACATTATGATGCTTGATTTGTTGTCATGGCAATTTTGCCACCATTCGCTTTCGCATTCGCATTTGGATTCGCATGTGGCTCGTCCTGGAATGGCAATGCTGGCAATCTCCGTCGCTGGAAAATGCGAATTTTTCACTATGGACAAATGAGTTTGTCGCGGCCTTTTTGCGTTATAATTAGGCTTTTTGTTTGGTCTAGACCCAAAGAAATACTTTACAACATTTTTCGCCTTTCCAGTTTATTAATGGCTAACTCTGCACATGTTGGCATTTAACGTGTTTATCGCTATCGGAAATTGCTGTTTTTGCCATCGCGGCTGCATTTCTGCGAGTTTTTGTCTGCCATTTCATGGAAATGCATTGGCAGAAGTTCATTGTAGTGTAAATAACCAAAAAACAAAAAGAGTAATATAATCACTACACATTCATTGAGAAGGTTTTGTTATTTTATTAGCAACGCTATTTAATTATCTGAATTTCAACACTATTTCAAATAACATCATATGTCTATGAAGGGCGTACACCACTTATGATTGAGCTACAAAATATGTTTTGTAATTACGGGCATATATATATTTTAGCATAAGTATTTTTATTACTTTTTTTTTTATCTATTTCCTAACCATTTTATAGCTACAATAGCTATTTTTTCGCTTTGTAATATTGTGCCATTAGCATTCAATCGAAAACCGTCAAACTGGCCTTACATTTCTTGTAGTATTTCGTACACTGATAGATCGATCAAATGTGGAACACTGGTAGCTGGTAGCTGGCAGATGTAATCAGACGTGCTCTTGAATGCCCCTGGAGGCCTTTCAATTAATTTTCGAAAAATTGGAAAGAAAAAAAAACGAAAATCATAATAATAAGAAATAAAGACCGTAGTATGCCCCACGACTATTTAGGTGCCGGTGCCTTTGTGCCAATGAAAAAAAGCCAGTTACTTTAATGAAATACATCTGTTCGTTCGGACTTTGGTGGTTTGTCGGCGTTTCACACAAAAGCCAACAGGCAATACACAATTTATGATTAATCACAAGATCGATGAGAAAATTATGCTTATGACAATGGGCAAAGAAGGCGAACAGGCCAACCGGCAAACAGCCAAACAGGCAAAGTCAGGCATTAATCTGCATTTTCTAGGCCCCATGTGAGATGACAAAGCGCTTATGGCGCATATAATTATTGGTTGCCGACAAAGATCAGATGCGATGGAAAGAAGTCGCGCAAGTGGCAGGAAATGCCACTTAATTTGTATTTCTTCGCTCATTCTCCATCCCTCCATCCTCCCCTGCCACGGTAATGTCTTAAGTATTGGCCAGTCGAAATGTCATTAATGGCAATTGCTTATAATGACTCCACGTCTTTGTAAACAGCCTTTCAGTCAGCATGCATCATTTGCTGTGTGTAACCAAAACGAATACTTGACTTCTCAAAACACAGCTGGCCAACGTTTTTTCCATTTGTTTGGGCCATTTCTTGAACTCAGTTCAAATCTAATTTTTTTCTTTTCGTAATCAATTAACACACGTTTCGTTTTGATTCGATATGGCTAAAATTTAATGAATGAATCAAGTGGGTTGACTGAGCCATAGATGTTGGTTGAAATATGTTATTAAGGCCTTGTCAAAAGTTGAGTTAATAGATGAACACTTAAGCCATTTTTGACGGTTTATGGTTTACCAAGCTACTTCTAAATTAAAAACAGGTTCGCCTTTTGTATATATATATTTCGTTGAAATTTAGTGTTATTTTATTGTGTGCAAATAAAAAATGTGGCTGATTGAGAAGATATGTCTATATATGAAGATATGTGTTTAATTTTTTAAAAACTCTAATTAGGATGGAAAATGATTGGAAATCTGAAGCAGTCAACTTTTCCCTCTGTTTTATCTGAACGGCCTCAAAGTTATTTTCAAAGGTCAATCTAGGAAAGTTTAGGTTTCAACTTAATACTAACTTCCTGCTTTCAAATTTAAGTAAGACTTGTTATTTCCTAAAAACTCTTGGCTTAGACAAACATTGAAGAGAAGAAGAAGTATTTAATATTTCACATATCTTTCCTTTATGATTCATAGATACAATTGTGATGAAAATATGCGGGCGGAAAGTATTATAAGTCTGGTTAGATAATCTTTAAAAATGCGTTCAGCAATTATTGTTCCCCTAAAGATATATCTGTGTGTTCCTCTCTAATAAAAGACTAAGCCGGGATTTTTCAACTGGGATAAAAATTCAATAGATGTATAAGATTTAACCGATCCGTCCCAATATGATTCATAGATTTTACAAGTAGAGATTAGCGTGCTTAAGGTATTTAAAGACTGATTATATAATATTTAGAAGGAAATGGAATGCATTCTACGATTATTGTTCCCTCGGAGTGACAAAACATGCATCAATTAGCTCACACCTAAGAATAGTGACAAAGTACTTAAGTCGGTGTCTTTGTGAGACCCTCGTTCTTAAAACATGTGTATTGTTGTCGAAATGCTGCCTATTTTAAGTACAATCCGTGGTTGGGTTTGAAAATGTGCAAAATGATCCACAGAGGACCAGGGACCAACAAAGGATAGAAAGTGATGCATATCGGGTTACGCAAAAGGTAGAGGAGCTGGTAGCTTAAACCACATCAAGTTTCGCAGTTGTTGGTCCGTGAAAATTGTGAGCCTAGCCAGATTTTGGCCAGAGATTGCAGGGAGAACTTAAACATGTCGGCTGCCAGAACAGTTGCTTTCGTAGTTGGGCATTGTTTCGCTGTGGACTACTGGATTTGTGCGATGTTTATCTTAATTCGTTTGTTTTCATCAAATTACAAAATTGCGTGTGATAACAATCAGGAGTTGAGACCGTAGTCCCTACGGCTAATCCCTGACATGTGACAGTGGGACTCTGCTGTCTGTCCATCATGGCATTAGATACGATCATAAATGTGCAAAAAGGAAATACGAGCAAAGGCCCTCAGAATCTACCCTCTAGGCAGCATTAAGTGCCATTGTATAGCTGTCAGCATGTTAAGCGCCCCTTATTTTTATTTTCTCACTTGTTGGTTTTGCCAGCCATTGTCCTCTATACACACACACACACATATATATATATATATATATATGTATATCTACAGATAGATGTAGATGCGATGACTATTTTGTCAGTTGTCTGTCTCAGATATGCACTCTCGCCCGGCTTATTTAATGCATAAACAATTATTTCCATCAGGATTTCACAAAAAGTCGACAAAAGCAAACAATCCCGAATGCAATTCAAATGAAATTCCAACAACAGCTGCCAGCTCAACATTTTGAAAACTGGATTTACGCATACATAAAGTGATTAGCAATGGGACTACGGCTGAGCATTTAGAGTAATGAAAAATGAAAATCGGGAAAAACCGCAAATATTTGTAGTGCTCTAACAAATTTGGAAATGTGTCTGTGCTTTGTTTGTGCATTGCTAATTACCTTGAAAAACATATACACAAAAGTCAAATACGGGCATCAGGAGTATATATATGTACATATGTATGTATATATACCTTGTTTGTTGGTGTGAGATTTCCTGTTTGAGGTTCGACCAGCAGAAGTTCCTCTTTGGATCGGATTACCTGACGCACGCTTTCGCTACATTTGGCAAATCGCTGAGAGTCCTCGATGACCAGGACACCGGCTAATTAGCTGTTGGCCAGTGGACAAGCTATCAATTTACCACAGGACGCATCGGATAACACATTTGTCCCCGGACTTGCCTTAGAGTTGTATTTACTTCTATAAATCGCTCGCACAGCAAAAGTGCGGACGACATCGGGCACCTTTTAGCCATCATCATCAGCACCATCGTCATATGGGGCGCTAATCTCTGCTACACAGATTAACACACAGAGCAACCAATTTTGTGTGACCGGTTGACTGGTGAACGGTGAACGGTGAACGGTGCTCGGCCAAATGACAGCAGCCAGAAGGCCCGAATTTACGGCTTTCTGGGTAATTTGACACTCTGGACAGCAGCACAATCCCGGCTAGTAGGGCATGTCGGAATGTCGCATCGGGATGTCGATTTGTCGTGGTATGCCTTCTGGTGTGCTGCGGTGTGGTATGGTATGGTATGGTATGATATGGTGTGGTTCAGCTTATGTTCCGGGGCACCGAGGTCAAACTTGTGGTTACTGTCAATTGATCACAGACGTCTGCAGTTGTCATTTAATTTTCTACTCAGACCACCATCGCAACCACCACTGGCATTAATGGGCGAAGGGTGTTTAACGCTGTGCTGCAATTCAAAGCATGCAAATGTGAATGACAGCAGCTGATTGATGCGATGAGCTGATTCCTATACAACTGACAACATTAATAAATTAGTTGAAATGGTAGAAAACATTTTATACTTTTGTGTTAATATGTATATTACTTACTTTGAAAATAGATCTTCAGCCAGCAAGTATTCATTTGGATACATAATTCATTGGGCATCCCAAGTTGGGATTTCAATTGCCTATTGAAGAACATGTATATTTATCAAAAATATCAGTAAATGTCATATAGTATGGATAATAGATTACAAGGTTTAAATATGTGCTAGCATAAGTTAAATGTATTCGCCATTCATTTCAACAACCACCCGAAACTAGTCCTATTTGCTATTCATATATCAATTTGGTGTCTCCTTTTGAGTCCAGCTTGGATAATACTTTAATCTTAGCACATGTTTGCTTAAAAAATCGAAAATTTGTTGAGTATCAAGGTGTTAAATTTGAATCAAGAGCCGACTGACTACTGACTGGCCATTGCAGTGGCACTGGCACTGCAAACAGGCATGTCAAAATACAGCTTGTAAATAGTTCATATATCAATATTTATCATTCAGAGGCAGAGAGTTATGCATGGGCATGTCCACGGCATGCAGCAACAATTGAGAATGGGAATCGTGTGTGGCAGGGAAAACAGAACGAGGCATAAAACCATTCGTCATTGGAGCATACATGACTGTATTCATTCATTCATATTCAATCATTTATTCAATGCAATATCGAGGGGGCTTACGAGTTTATTTAAATAAAAGTTCAATGTTTACGGCATACACTCTGTTCACATGCAGCTCGTTAGCTTAAGATATTGCGTCGACCAAAACCAGAAGACAAAAAAAAAAAAAGAACAACAAAGTTGTTAAATATTTGCATTTATCGGGGCTGGTAATGGCCAATGGCAATGGGGGATGCGAATGGAAATGAAAATGGAAATGGGGGACGGGGAGGGGGTTGGGGTTGGCTGATATTGCAACGCATTGTGTGCGTCAATGTGGCTGTTGGCTCTTCAATCAATAAAATGTCAGAAATGCATTGCAGACAACAACAACAACAAGCCAGTCGGGCCACAGTCAGAACACAGTCGGAACGCGAGGAGACACTGAATGACGTACTGACTGCTGGACCGGCTCGATTGGTTGTCTGATTTCTAGGCATGACTGATATATGGCTTGTATTGACATGGCCACAGTTCTTGACTTTCATTTT
The DNA here is from genome assembly GCA_035042055.1 of Drosophila macrothrix. Lineage (NCBI taxonomy): Eukaryota > Metazoa > Arthropoda > Insecta > Diptera > Drosophilidae > Drosophila > Drosophila macrothrix. The sequence continues at coordinate 969,000 of JAWNLX010000604.1, forward strand.
GTTGGCCCGACATCGCTTTCTGCACAGTGCAAACGCGAACAGTCCAACAGTCGAATCGTCCAGCAACCAGCAACCAACAACCGACATTCAACATTCAACATTCAACATCATGTGTCAATATGTCAGTCAGACCAACTGCCAGCCAATGTTTGCATAAGTCTGTCCGATTTTCAGATCTCTCGCGACTGCCGCATGCTGCCTGCTTCTGGTTTTCTTTGATCGCCTTGATTTACATAACTTTTTCCGACAAAGGCCCCAACTCTCTGTACTCGTTTTGGAGGCCTTGTTGTCGAATCCCCAATTCCCAATTGGTTTGTAAATTGCTGGCGCCGTCTGAATTTTGATTTGTTTGAAATGTTAACGCAAATATGAAAATAAATAAATGCCAAGTACGAGTAAAAATCCAATTCTCTTGTATGATCTTCTGGGCGCACCCAGCAAGCGTAGCCCCAAATCAGATAAGAACTGACCCAAAGGCAAGTGCATGTTTGGTTTTCAGCTCACATATCATTTTGCGAAATGTAGAAAATAAAAATACCTATAAAATTCATATTAAATATCTACCAGTTGTGACACCATCTGATAATGCCGCAATGCCCTCGCCCATAAATTAACCTTATTGAGATGCACGATTACAAGCAATTTACGGTTTATGCATGCCATATAATATCTGATGTGGACTTTGGGTCTTCACCTATTTGAGTATGTGTGTATTTGTGTGCCTAAAGCTCCGCATTTAATGACCCATAACGTTCAGCGTCGCGTTCTGCATTCCTAATTCAAGTCAAATACGTATCGTTTTGGCTTCAATTGATTCATTCATGATGTGCTTGGACATGCGTATGCGAATCATCCACCTGCTCAACGCTAACCACTTTACAAACTGGCCAAAATAGAAAACGATGTGATTCAATTTAACGATGGCCATAAAAACTTTTTATCTTCGACTAATTGATCCGGTGAATACATCCGGGCAATAAAAAGTGTTAACACAACAACCGCATGCCTTATGCAAAACAAGAGAGAACCACTACTAAATATAGTTGTCTGATTCATATCAAACGGCACCAAAATGTATTTGGCTTTATGTAGTCTAATAATAATCAAACTATACTAAACTGTATAAAGGCTTATGCAAATTGTACGTTTCGATATCTTAATAAGCTAAACGTTTTTTAATGCAAAATTTAAAATTATCATTCTAATGATATTATAGTAATTCAAAGAGAAATGTTCATAATACAGACAGTCAAAAGAAAGCATTGCGTTTTATGCAAACGCCAATGCGCCAGCTTCTTAAAGCATGTTAAAATGCAATTATATTTGAATATCAGAAGACAAAGCCACACAAACAATTTATTCATTTTATGAAAGCCAAAAAAAAAAGAAATGGCTCGAATGCTATTCTTAAGATTGTGTCAACGATTTCGACAAATATTAAATGGGTTTTTTTTCATTAGTTATTAGATTTTGGCTTTTCTATATCGATTTATTAGTAAAATGACTAAGTTATATCAACTTAAATTATTTAAATCAGTTTAGTTTAGTTAGTTCATAATTTCAGTTTGACAACCATTCTCTGCAGAGCTATGAAAGTGCTTTTTATGTCGGTGGATCAAACATAATATAATATTAAACACAATACGATAGTCCAAATGGCAAAGTCTCTATTCTTTGAATAAAATTCAGAGAAGGTTATTAAATGTATTATTTATATTTCTATTTATATCCTTCAGTGTTGCATATTCTCCAAATTAAATTGGGAAAGTGTTATTAAATCTGTTATTAAATTTAAATATGTATTTTTATGTATCCTTCGTTTTTACCTATTCTCCAACTAAAATTTATTTAATACTTTAATACTCAAGAAGAAGTATAATATAAACTTGGGCAGTTAAATATTAAAAATAATGTTTATTAGAATAATTGTAATTTGTACATTTGCAAATATTACTCAATCTTTGAGACAAAATGTTCTTTGAGGCTAGTAATTTAATTTAATTTAATTTTACATTTGGCACCAAAAACATGTTTTTCTACTTCAAATTCCAACCTTTGTCAAATGCTTGGCATATTCAACATTTTCAAAATGCAAACGAAAAGGTCAAACTGTGTAGACAATATGACAATCTCAAGATAAGGCGGGATGGGATAAAACTTAGGGAAATCTCTCTATTGTATTGTCGCTTGTGTTTATCCCTCCTTGGAACTTATGATTCCTTAAGAATTATGCTGATCCTGATGGGAGGGCAAGCTTAGTAATGGTTACATTTCTGACAATAGTTCAAATCCGCACCGCAATTATTACTGTTTCAAATGAAAAACTATTTTACGTACTAGACTATGACAGCTGATGGAGTTCTAGGCACCTTTCAATCTTTCGTCACTTCTGTCGACGTCACAGCTAATCGACCGACTTGCCCAGTAGCTGGCACATGTCGAGTCTCACATAAATTGAATCTGCATGAGGGTTTAATTGGCTGTCTGCCACAATACGCATCAACATATCGGCGTGCTGAACTCGTTTAGTATCCTGATGGATGCCATTTTCGAATGCTCGAACCCTCAACGTGTGGCATTTTTGGTTTTCGGTTTCTTTTTGTATTTATTTTGAATTTGGAATTTGTTGTGTTTCCATTACTGGGCTGCTCGCAACGTCTCTCGTCCTAAGAAAATAAAGAGCTGTTGCAACCCCTGGACCGGAACAGAAAAGTACTTTTGTATTTATAAACAACAAGCTGCAGTTGTTATTTCCAATTGTTGTTGTTTCTCCTCTTGCATTTAAGTACTTTGTGAAATTCTTCTTCTCGTTTTTTTTTTTTTATTTTTTTTTTTGTCATTGTTTATTTGTTCAAGTGGCTATGTGCACAGTGACTATGCATTTATTTACGTTTATGCTGATCCTTGTGCTGGTATCTCACACACACACACATATGTGCACATTTTGTTGCCTTATTGTCACAGTTCTCTCTCTCTGATATCCATTCATATTTTCATTATATGAGTGGTTTCATTTATTTTGTTTATTTAGTTTACTGCTGCTGCCTGTCTCTCTGTCTGTCTGTCTGTCTGTCTCTCCGTCCCTCCATTCATTGTTTGCTTAGTTCAAGAGTGTGGTCCACACTACTTTCGTCACATGAAAACAAACCAGCTCCAACGGAAGCTATAAATTTCGAACAGGTTCTTAGCTGCTTGGAGAGCGCAGTAGCAAACATTTTTCAACTACCTAACTGCTTGGAGTTTTATGTGATTTCCACGAACTTGACGACACTATTTTCAAGTATTTCCCTCAACTCAACAGATTCATTCATAAATGCCTCAGCTTAATTATAACTCTTTCTTTTTTTGTTTTAATAATTGTTTCCTGGTACTCGTAAAGCGTGTAGCACTACTTTTATCATCATAATAAATACTCTATGCACGTAATGATTTGCCTGGAAAATTGTTTTATATGTTGTTGCTTCGACGAAATTTCTAAATTTGAGGAAGACATAATTTCAACTGGTCTGGTTTTACTATCAATAATCTGGTTCGTTATCTCTGGCACGTTCTCACTTTTGTCCGAGAGGAAATGTTGAGGAATATCATTGTATCTCGAGTTGGGTAGCAATTGACGGGAACAGTTTTACTTGGTAACAACAGCCTTAATGCAGCAGGGCACACTTGAGTTAGAGATTGTATTGAATTTTAACTTAGCGCATACCTTTTTCAAGAAACACTCAGAAAATTGGAATTAGGGCAGGCTACTCAAGTGTTGAGAACTTGGCCATGGATACGAACAAAAGGGGGGAAAAAGAAGACTAGATAAATTACTAAATATTTTACTGATAATCACCATTAAAAGAAAACCAAGCGATCATATTTAAAACTATTTTCCATAACCTTATATTTTATTAGATGATCACTTTCCAATTTAAAATAAAAATGTTTTGTTTTTCTTTTCCTTCTGTGCTAATATTAATCTATAATAAAAAATATATCTTCTGCTCTCACATACTTTTTTTTAAAGCTAAATATCTCTTGTAAAAATCTCTTTTAATATTCCGAGTTGAGTGTTTAAAAGCTCTACCTGCCTGCAACATCAGCAGCTGATCGTGAGCATTATCTGACTGATGGATTCTGCCATGCAGTCCATTAATTCCAAGGATCTTTTGCTGTCGTAAAAAGTACTTGGGACTCAGCGCTGCTGTGTCTTGAATTATTTTCAATTACTTGCGGGTTTCGGTTGTATTTCTTTTTACGACCGCTGCAACACGAGCAGCGGGCAGCATATCAGATAGATTACTTGGCACACACTCGAGCAGGGACAAGTAGAGACGGAGAGATGGGCCAGAGAAAGGGACATTTGGTGTTACACTTGAAATTTATGACATCCTCTGTGTCTTATGTATTGTCTTAATGATTAGCCTTTGTCTGCAACCCTGCTGAGCTCTACTTTCCCCTAACACACTCACGTACTCTATCTCTATCTGTATCTGTATCTGTATCTGTAGCTTTAGCTGAAAATGTATCTTTTGCTGTCTGGCTCTCTGCTGTTGCTGCTGCTGCTGCTGCTGCTGCTGCTGCTGCTGCTGTTTCTGCCATTGAAAGTGTTAATTGAACCATAAGCGTAACCATAAATGGATTTTATTTCCAGCTAAGGCAAAACAAAAACCCAAAACCAAAATTTATGTGGCATCTTTTTCTTTGACACCGACTGCCTGCTAGCTGCACAATTGTTTTATGGCTGGTTCGCAGCTCTTTTGTTTTCCTGCTTTGTTTCCGATGGGATATTTCAGTCTTTTCCCTCTCTCTCTCTCTCTCTCTGTCCGGGGTGTCGCTGCCAAGTTTTAAGTCGGCAAGGGCATTGCCAAAATAAATGTACAATTTATTTGAGACGCTTATGCAATTTGTTGCAGTTTCCGGCATCTCTATTCTATAAGTCGCAGTTCGTGTTGTTTGCCATCGCTCAAACGGTAGCTCTGATGTAGGTCCTGTGCGGTTTTAGGTAGCACTAATCGGAAATTGCATAACCTTGGCATGATCCTTGAAAACTAAGCCACATGCAATGTGCTTAACCTTGCCTAAGGTGCGAGTGTATAAATTGTGTGTTATGCACATGAATTACTCAGACACGTTGAGTTCAGAATAACATAATATTCAAAGTAAATCATGTACATAATCTTCTATATACATGCCATAGCTTAACGCTAAGTCCACTGTTTTAATAATAACCATAACTACAGTCGGTTCCCGCTGCTAATTCATTCTGGGAAACCAAGCGATGTTGGCCATCGGTTTATGGCGTTTAACAAAGCTAAGAGCATAATCACTGCGCTCAGATTCTGAGGGTGCCCTTGAGAGATGCATCTCTCCATCGCTGTCGCTCTGGCTCTCGCTGTTGCCTGGGGGCACAGCGTTGAGGGGTTTGGTAGAGGGAGCGCCCTCATCTCACGACACAAATGCCGTATAATCACTTGTCGAACACTGCTCAATAATTAAAGGCAAAGAGGGCGAGCTGAGTTCGCATGCAACTAGCGATTAGGGCGCTGATTTCGTTGAAACCTATCAAAATACATAACAATCAGGCAGACGCCGACGCCGTCGCCGTCGCCGTCGCATCCCACGGGGCAATGATGATGATTTCAGACAGGGCCGACAGCTTTGAGTGGGTTTGCTACGTAATTATATCGAGCAAACATAAAAGAAGCGCTGCGCCTCAGAACAGCTCAAGACTCGAAACTCTGCAGAACCAAAACCAGAGACATTCAAGAGCCAAGACTCTATGCTGACTTCGGCTGGCTTGGCTGAGGCGTTGCCGCAACGCATAACAATGAAAACGTTTAAGCCGACTAACGAGCGAGGTGAGCTGTAATCTTTTCTGACGGTGCTGCATAAATTCGGCTTGGCCAGTTGGTTGTGGGAGGCGCCCTTGTGAGGCTTAACAAATTAATATTAAATTACGTGCCAAATTGGCAGACAAGCCGGGCAGGCAGGCCTACACTTGCCAGCCCTCCACTTCAAGGGATGCCACTGGAATTCTATGCAAACAACATTTCTGGAACCCCAAAAATGAATTAATGACCCGAGACTCCGACAGTCAGCCATATGTCTGCCAGCGGAAGTCCAAATAATGAAACAGTCGATCTTTGCAGCAGCTCAGTTCTGCTTAGTTTGGCTTAGTTTGGTTTTTATATTTTGATATATGAGTAAATTGGCCCATTGGCGCCGCAGAGTCAGCGATTTAGCACACGTTTCCAGCTTGGCCCGTTTGCCTTTCACTCTACACTTTTTAATGGCATCCTTTTTGGGATATTATGGCCAGCACTTAGGGCCACACAAATAACGGGTTTTATTCATGGAATTGATTAAAGTGAAAGGCACTGGGTTAATAACAGGACACTCGCAGCGCTTTCCAATTAGCCGCCATCCATCAACTGACCCATGGAAAAAGATTGGCCCATTGATCTAATGCGCTCACTGAAATAAAAACACAATCAAACACGACTGCCACGCAAAATCTGTGAGGTATTCGGTTTGTAGAAAGAATTGTCCAATCAGGCTGTAAGAAAATTGATTATTAGTGTTTTTAAAATGATAAATATGCCAACAAATCCTATATAGCATCGGATATAACATGTAGAAAGCTTTTATTGTTTGTAATAAAATTGCACATGTCTTCAAAAACTACCACAGAATAATAATTATTATAAATTGGAGTCTAATGTCTTTTATACAAGTTATATATGATCTTTAAAAAAAAGCTATCCTCACCAAACTCAACTGACCTCCATGATCGCTTTCTTGGAGAGTTCCCAATCTGCTGCCATAAATACTTTTCCTTGTATTCGGTAGTTACGCTAACAAGGTAAATGACGAGGAAGTGAAGTCATTGAATTTCCATTCACTCATGCTTATGATTTCCAGAAATTACAACTATTAATTGTCATAAAAAAAAACAAACAAACCTAAAATACATTAGAATTTGTTAAGCCAGTCAGGGAAGCGTGCCCGATGTTGGGTGCCGCACATTGCTCGTGTGCACTCCCTGCCACTAACTCCCACCCCATCTCCCCCCCTGCTCAAACCACCTTCGCAATGAAATGCATTTTATTTTAATTATGCCACGTAGTGTTGTTCTGAATTTCCTCGAAATTGTTATGTAATTATTATGACTTGGTTTGGTTCTGTTCGGTTCGTTAAAGTTTGGCTTGTTTTGTCAGCGGCGCTAAATGCAGAAAACGTGTCGCTGCATTATTATTTGAAGTGTCACTTGTGAAAGGCATAGGAAACCCATAAGCAGACAACTCTGGCGCCGGCCACTTGGCCGGGCTAATTACACTCAGCAAAAAATCAAGTTGCATTTTAAAAACTAGCCATACTTTTGGCGCCAAAGGTAACTCGTTTTATTATTTAGAAAGTGTATTTGCTTTTCTTAATTTAAGGGTATATCTTTTTAAAATTTAGAAAAAATGTGCAGTCCTTTTTTAAAGGACTCTTATATTAGGTTTAATGTAACTTTTATTACTATTAAACATTAATTCGATTTTTCTATTATTAATATTTTTTAAGAAATATATTTCTGTCGAATTGGAAAGCCTTGTTATTTCAAGAAATGTTTTTGTTTCAGTAAAAAATGATTTCTAATGCAAGAAAAACTTTAAAGTTTTCATTTTTTTTCCGAGTGTACCACTGTACATGAGCCAATGAGCCCCAGTGCAGTCTTAGCTGAGCAATGCCGCCAAGTGTGAAGGAGCGCGCGTGCACTCGCTTTATATGAAGATGAAGACAATCTGATAGTGCACGTGATAGAAGCCAGCTAGGAATTGGGAAAGCAGTGTGTCTATAAGGCCTGGCAAAGTGTCGTGTGACACTCCCGTGTGCGGTGTGGATATAGCTATGTACGTGTGTTGATTATCTCCTCGTTGGTTGTTGCGTGGAAAACATATTTTTATGACTTCGCGGAAAAGCGCACAGACTCAAAATGTTTCAAGCAGCACCAGAGAAATTTGTAAGTAATTACAAATAAAAACCTATAAAGTACATCATAAAATCTAAAAGGCAAAATAGAAAATTAAACATCGTTTTGTTGGGTGCCCGAGCAGACCAGGGATATTTTCAAAAACCTAATTTATTATTATGACACAATTTTTATGCCTTGTTGTCGTGGGTGCGGAGTTTCAAAATTTATGAGTTGAGTTTTATGGCGTCTGATTTGTTATTTTTGTATGGCAATTTCAGAAGTAGGCTCAATGCGCGTGTAGCGCCACATTTCCTGTCCACGATTCAAATATATATTTTCGGGCATTTATTTTATTTTTCTATTTTTTTATTATTTATTACTCGTTGCTCATACTAATTGGACTTCGAAGTTGATACTGAAGGTGTTGAATCAAGGGGCAGCAGCTGCCTTTTTTGGGGGGGCTGCCAAAGACTGTCTGTTATCTATTCAAGGAAATTTTGGTAAGCTTGTCAAGTGCATATCAAGTGGATGGATGGCCAGAAGATGTAAAATCCAAAAATTCAAATAAGCCTCAAATGGATATTGTAGAATCAAAATGTAAAGCCCAAGCATAATTCAAATTACTAATTACTTAATCACATATGCAATCCACAACCAATAAGCGTATGACAGCGAAACAAATGCATAATCAATATGCTAACAAGCCCCCAAACCCAAAGGCAAACAATAGCCAGCGAGCTCACAGAGTACGGAGAGCGCCACAGTTGTGTATGAAGTACAAATATGTATATTGGCTTAATTATCATCAATTTCGAGCAATTAAAATGTCTGCACAAGTGACGGAGTGCGGGCTGGAGTAGGCCCAAGCCAAGAACTTGTAAAACAAGCCACGGCAACTACAGCAGCGAAGACGTCCTCGATGATAGTAGGGCAGATAACAACGTAGACAACGACAGTAAGGCAGCTCCAGCGACGCTTAATTAATATAAATGCAAATGCCATAAGAGAGAGAGAGAGAGAGAGAGAGAGAGAGAGAGAGAGAGAGAGAGAGAGAGAGAGAGAGAGAGAGCAGCAGAGGCGCCGAACTACGATGACAATTACTTATAGGATTTTGGAATGCCGTCTACAACGACTATGTGAGTAAGACATTGGAGAGAGAGGGAGAGGGTTATCAACGAGACAGCGCTCCCGGCGCCAATAAAATGAAAATTTCCATGCGGCCACACACACACACACAAATGGAATGAACAATTTCATAAGTAAGTAACAGGCAGACAGACAGACAGACAGACAGGCAAACAGACAGACAGGCAAACAGCCAGACAGGCAAGCAGCCACACAGACATGCACAAGTTTTGGGGTTCAACTTTGTTGCGATGCCTCGGGCCGCATATATAATAAGCGGCGGTAGCTGTAGGCCAAATTAACGTGCATAATTACAAACCCCAAACAGCCATTTTGCGGCAAGCATATTAGATTTTATTAACTGTTGTCGTATTAGTTGCCACCGCCCTCGATTCCAATGGAATGCAAGCGTGAGGCAAGTTACCTTCCTGCAAACTTGTTTAAGAACTATTAAATGAATTGACTGCCGTCGTGCTTTGAAAATATGGCAGTTACCTGCAGATCTTTATCTTCAGATACGTTATTAAATATGTAAATTCCTTCTCGAAAAAACTGCACCTAAATTAAAATCGCCCTATGAACGATAAATCTGTTCTGATTTTTAGGAAAAATTGTTAAATATACGCCACAAAATTTATTAAAATATATATATATATATTTATATTTATATATAAATATATTTCTAAATAATAGAAAATATTTCGAATGTGTAGAAGTGCAGACTCTTACTGCTTACTTACTCTTACTCAGCTGCTTAGTTAAGCTGAATGTATTATTTTCAAACAACATATTTCATATGTGAAAACCTAAATTACTGATGCAATAAAAAATGTAACAAAGAACTTAAAGTAAGAGACCTATAAAAAAAAACGCAGCCTGTCAATTGAACATATTATTTCTAAATTTTAAAGAACTACAACCTGGAATTAAGAAATGAAAATCCCAGGTATTTGGAAAGACTCAAAGTTCCTCCTTTCTCGAAATATACTTTGAGTTATCCTAGGCCCAAAGTGTGTGGTGGATTGCTGAAATTGACTGAGTTTTCTTTTTCTGAGTGTAACGATTTTTTAATGACTGAAATAAGTAGCACTTTGAAGGGGTTTTTATTTCTAGCGACAATTAAGTATTTCAGTCTAGGCAGTCCACCCCTCCGAGCAGGCAACTGAATCAACAGCAACAGCTACCCCTCGGTTTGGCAAAGCTTGCCTTTCTGAGTCGGATAATTACAAAATCCGCTTAACCTCAAACGTTGTGTAATTCAGCGTAGCTGCACATAACTGTAGAGCAGCATGTCTCTAATTGTAGCCAAAGCGAAGCCTAAATATGTAGCAAAAGAAGCAGAAGCAGAAGCAGAAGCAGAAGCAGAAGCAGAAGCAGTACAAGAAAGAGTGCAGGCCACGTTAAGTACTTAATAAAATACGGCGGGAAAAGTGCATAAGAGAGAACTAAGCCGGCAACAAGGTGTAAGTAGTGTGATATAGAACGAGCCTTATGCCTAATGCGTTCATTAGCGGAAAAGCTACCTCAAAGTGTATGCGCTGTTGTGGAAAAATGCTAACCAAGCAATTCAGCTTTCAGCTGTATTTGTATTGTATTGCAAATGCTAAATTCTTTGCAGAGGGTGAGCTACCAGCAAACATATACAGCAAAGTCGACTGTCGGCAATGCGATACTTGCCGAGTCTGCAGAGCGTGTTGAGTGCTTAAATACTTAATGCGGTTGACTGAATTTTAGCGCGTATACTTATTCATTTACAAGTAGTATGGTACTTGGTACTTGGCACACAGGCCCGCTAAAAGACTACTTATATGCTATATACATATATCAGTATATATATATATATAAATACATCACACATATGTATTTACTTAACTTAACAGTTTGTTAAGCTGACAGCCAGTGGCAAAAGACGGTAGGCGGCCCTTCACAAGACCCGACTGGGTCCCACCCACTTAACTCCGGCTTCTGGCACTTTCACAACTCATTCCACTTTTGTCACATTCGCTCTGGGACCTGTCCGGTCTGGGTTCGCGCCCTTGACTGGAACCCGCTACGGCTCTGGGCACACCTACCAAACGTTGCTTACATATACTTCCTGTCTTGCATTGTCCCCAGCCAGAAAGGAGGAGGCGCTTTAGGGACAGCTCGGGTTCACGAGGTTGTCTCTTAATTTATCTCATTGATGACTTGCCGATTTTTTTCTCAGCCAATTATAATGATCTTCTATGGGTGGTGAATACAAAACTCAGAATATCAATCTAAAACCGTTTTACAAACTTGTCCCATTTGCTTTTACACAACTTCAAAGATTAGTTTCTTTTAAAATTAAAAATATTAATTCATTCATTTTTGCACAGCTCTTAACTCACAACTGCAAAAATGATATGCCAAGAAATATGTTGAGTAGATATATTAAGTTCATTTTGTATTCGAAATTGTAATAACATAATATATTAACAAATCTATATATTTATGCACAACTCGATCAATTTAATGACCAATTAATGTTTTAAATATATTTGTTTATTTTCTTTCAATTTGAAAATAGTAACAATTTAAAATATATGTGCTCTAGGTTTTGTTCAATTAACCACACTTAGATCTGTTAACTTCTAACTTAATTGTAGGGCATACAAATTTCGTTTTCAATTCCTGTGAGAATTCCATTTTGCTAGCATTCATTGTTTGACATCTGCAAGGTGCAAAAAGGTTTATCTAGTTTTGTTCTTTGTGTTGTTTTGTGTTGAATCAGCCCTTTTGAATGTGTGAATTGCAGTGGGCAGTTCCCACTTGGCACCACTCATCATGTGCACCCAACAATTACCAATGTGTGGTTCTCGTCAGCTGCTTTAAATTGCTGCACATCAGCCCGTATCCTTTGTGCATTCCTTCTGTGTGTGGCTTTGGCCTTAACCTAATTGACTTTTAATTGCGGGTCTATTTTGGTGGACAACGCAACAAAAAATAAATGGAATAAAAAGGTGATAAATGGAAATTATACAGAGTGGCTCTTTTAAATTATAGAGTCTGCAACTGCTTACATCTACTATTAGGCTTGCATTGTCGTCCACGTTCTAGGGCTTCACTAAGCCGCATCCAATGGGAATGAGCTGTTCAGCTTGATGTGTGTGCTCAATATGCGGATGATGTGTAATTAGCGGCAAGCAAACCCTACAAGTACAACGACTAACCCCACGAATCGATGTACTTACTAACCAGCCAATGCAATCAGAGACGTGAATAATGCGCACAATGACAATTGTCCCAAGTCGTTTCGTGGATTCGGGATTAAAGAGCAGGAAAAGGGCTTAGCCGGTGGCGATAAACAGTGGATAAACACGGTTTGCCTAATTCTACAACATTCACTTAATCGATAATCACTAGATATATACTTGTTTTATTTTAATAGCATTGCATTTGATATCTTCGTAATTGTGTTGTTTAGTTTTTGTATACTCTGAAACAATCAAAAGTTGGCTTAAAGGGTATAATGCAATTTTGTAAAGTAATGACCATAACCGTCAAATTATTTGATCGAAACTGTAGTTGTTATGGTTGCCTTAATAACTGTTGCTTCTGGCCATGTTGCCGCTTTACACACTGCTGCTGCGTAGATCACTGGAACCATTGTTGCCAACGGTTGGCTCGGTTATTACTGCTCCTGATGTTGCAGCAAATGTTGTTAATATTACTGCTGATGTTGGTGTTTCTGCTGTTGATGTTGCTGCTGCTAATCCTACTGCTAATTTTGCTGCTAATGTTGCTGCTGATGATCATGTTGCTGCTGCTGCTCGGGATGATCTTGCTGCTGATGTTGCTGTCGCTGGATGCCTATGATAATATTGCTGCCCATGTTCCTACTGTTGCTGAAGTAATTTTACTGCTGCTAAGTTTGCCGCTAATTTTGCTGCTGCTGATGTTGCTCTCGCTAGATGCCTCTGATGGTATTGCTGCAAATGTTGCAACTTCAGCTAATGTTGCTGTTGCTGCTCGTGCTGCTGCTGGAAACACCTGCTGCAAAGCTGCTGTTGCTGTCACCCTCGAGCAGCATTTTCAATTTGCTGCTGATTTCGCTGTTTACTTTTAGTTTGTGTTGCGATTTAAAAAATAACTTATTGAGCGAAGATTAAACTTTAAATATATTGAAACAGTTTTTGGCTTTTATTTATTTTATTTTAAATTGTATTCATTTTATTTTATTGCTTTGATGAATTAAAACAAAGCATCTGCCATTTCTTTCGCTTCCATTAATTACACCCTGCGTTGTTCAAATGTGAAAAACGAAGAGATTTATTCTTCAATTCGCTGCATCAAATTAGGCGTCTGATTTGTGAGGGCAAATATATGTTTGGATGTCTGTATTTATGTGTATTGCGGGCATTTTTCTGGAAATGCTCAGCAGGACAAACGTGTCTGTTTAGTGAAAGAGGCAAATACATCTGCTGGCTGACTCGACTGCTGCTGCGACTGCTGACAAACTGGAAACCATATGAAAACAATAATTTGGTTGCATCCATGGATGAGACAAAGAGAGAGAGAGAGAGAGAGAGAGAGAGAGATCCTCGGTTCGGTTTCCTTACGGTCAACTGCAGCAAATGGATGGCAATAAATTATAAATTCGTTTGACTTCTGCCTCCTGCCGGGCAATGAGACCATTCCAGGCTTTGTTCCTATTGCTCGCCCTTTGTGCCTCTGTTGCTCTCCAGCCGTTATATCCTTGACCGCCCTCACATTGTAAAATGCTCTGTGACCGTCTCCTGGCACCTACACACACACACACACACACACACACACACACACACACACACACACACACATCAAGTGTGCGTGTGTGTTTGCCAAGCCATAATTCAGCATGACAAGCCAAAAACCATTAGTAAAGGCAATAAAAATGACAATAGAAGCCAATTTCCATATTCTGTGTGTGCAACTGAGTGTGTGTGGGTGTGTGCCAATGTGTGTACCAGTTTCGTTTCAGATTTCTATGGCAATGCCTCTGCTGAGCCTGTTAGCTTTGACATTTGCTCGCCAAGCGCATATCAAGTTGCCATCTACTCGAATGCCTTCTCCATATGTACTTTTGTGCTTTTTGTATGGAGCAGCATAATCCAATCACCGATCATGTTGTTGGACAGGAATCGAGAGCAGTTTTCAGTTGCAGTCTGTATTGTCGGCATATGAAAAGTGTCACATAAATCATTTGCCGAATGCAACGATAATTCTCTTGTAGTTATTACGAAAAGAGCTGGCCATCATCAACAACAAGCGTTCGGAGCATATCAGAAAAACCCACATTTCCGCTTCGACAACTGCCAGCATTTAGATAAACAATTACACTGTGCAAACTTCCGGTTTGAAAAATGGTTGCCCTACGAATACCCAAATAAATAAAAAAAAAGAATAGAGAATAAAGACGCTGCCATGAAAAACGAGACCCATTCAAATGTTGGCAGCAACACAAAATGGTCAAAGCAATAATTTACAATCAGACGACAAATCAATGTACCAGGGGGGGTCGGTTCGGATTGGTCTGTGGCATGGACTTGGGTTCAAATCGAATTTCGGGTCGAACAAAACATATTGCAAATTGTAACAAAATTATTGTGTTAAATACATTTTCGACAGCCGTCGAAAGGGAAATACGAAAAAATTTCAAATTTGATAAAGTGGCATTTTGTGCGCATAACAAATGGCTTTTTATTTTTGTTGTACTCAATAAATATTCAAATTCGTATGGAGTAGCGTATCGTTTCTTATACGTAGAAGCTTCTAGATTCTTGTAAATGAATAATAATGAACTATTAATTAACGAATGCAGTTGTTTTCATTAACAAATCTGATCTTCTCATTCTCTTTGTATTTTATTAATATATTCACCTGAAAATTCATCAATTGGGAAATATTTATTATACATTTAATAATGAACAACTAATTAACTAAAACAATTCATTTCATTGGCAATTCGAATTTTTAAACCAATAAATTTGCAAGTGAAAAATACAAAAAAAAGAAAAGAAAAAACTGTGAAAAGTCAGCACCTCTTTTCTATAGTACAATAAAAATACACTCCTCAAAATGTTGTGCTAAATTCATGGCAGGGAAAACAGGAAAGGGGATTTGGTTATTCACTTAAGCTGCCGCAACTGGTTGGCTCGACTAATTTATGTATTCATTTTTCACACTAAATGCCATAATTTATTTCAACGGCATTTGCAATGGCTCATCTCCGCCGCAGTGCACACATTTTAATTCTTTTCGCTTTGACTATGGCGACGCCTCATAAACAATATTAAATCCCACACTAACAGAATATTTATGTATGTAGAAGCAGGCAGGCAGGCAGCCAGGCAGGCAGGCAGCCAGGCAAACACAGGCATGTGATAAAAGAAAAACGCCAAGATGCCAGACGGGGCATATTGCCTAAATCCCATAAAACTTTTGCTACGCCAGCCAAGAGGGGAGAGGAGAGGAGAGGAGAGACGCCCATGATGGCCCACCACCGCCTCCTCAATTCTAAATGTTGCATGACGTGGCGCTATTTTCGTCAAAGAGAATGAAAACTCTTTCAAATGGAATTCACAATGCACAGTAAACTAAAACCAAAACCAAAACCAGAACCAAAAACAAACTAAACTCAACTGCCTGTCCGTCTGTCTTTCCGTCGTTCCGTCTGTCTGTCTGCACTCGGCGCAACATGACACAGAACATTTAAAATTATGACAGTTTTCATTTTCAATGGAATTCATATTATTTTTAGTCTGGATTTTGATGACTTTTGTTTTTTTTTAAAATAATTATATAGTTTCAACATTTCCGTATTGCATTTTTTAAAACCAAAATTTGACTTATATTTCAAAGCACTCTTTTAAAGCGTCTTATTCTAATTTGTTTACTTAAGTTTGGGAGATGGGTTTATAAATAATATATTTTATTCATGATTAAGACAAACTCAAAAACATTTCAGGAGAATGGAATTATACATTAATTGGTTTTAAGTTAGATTAACTGGAAGTCCTTTCAGGCTGTTCCCGCGCATATTTCTAAAATTGTTAGTCAGAACCACTTGACTAGAAGATGCCTTCTAGTTTAGTTGATTTAATCACATACTACACAGCACAGGCCACAAAGTCAGAGCTAAGACTTGATAAGCATTGTTAATAAAATTGTCATGAAGAGGGCTTAAACAGCTCGATAGATATGTGTGCATATTTAGGCAGAGCAGGACCTGGATCTTAGAGGTCAAAAAATGGTCCCGAACCTGTGTGACACGCATACACAATGAGAGAGAGAGAGAGAATGCGGATAAGGGATACAAAAAAAGGACACGCTGGATTCTGTGTTAGCCCAGCAAAGCCGTAATGCAGCCGCTCTGGAAGATGGCCATAAATTAATGTTGACTCTATTCACTATCGCTCAATAATAGAGGACAATAAAAATTTATTACAGTTTGACCACCATGAAATCATCGTTAGGCACTTTCGAAGGCAACTCCTACACGCCTATGCAATAGATAAATATGTATACACAGATATATATTATATACGTAAGTAAAGTAGAAAAGGTCGTCACCTGAACAGAGAGAGAGAGAGAGAGAGAGAGAGAGCGAGAGAGAGAGCGAGAGAGAGGTCAATGAAAAATGACACAGACTCTCGCACAACAGGGGAGTTTGGCGGGAAACTTGACTCTTAGATCTCCTTAACCGAATGCCTGCCCGCCTGCATCCCTACCAGGCTGTCAAAGACGGCACAGCTCGTTTGTCACATTTAACAGATTTGTTATCCTGTCGAGTTAATGTCGGGCACACAACAAGCACACACACAACACACCCAACGCACACACTTGCACAGAGTCAGTCAGCACATGTCCTTTTGGCCGTTCATAAGAAATGCTCGACGGGAACCTTGAGGGAAACGAGAACTGAGACGATGTCGAAGTCGATGTTGATGTCGCTGCTGCCTGGCAATAAAAACAAAAGATTGATGGCATTGGGCACACGTTCGATTTGTTTTCCTGTTGCTATTGCCATGTCCTTGCCTTTAGTGCTTTGTAATGTCTTAACATTTGACACATCACTTGGATTTTTGCCCGACCCACATCGATATCGACGTCGTCCGTTGTCCCTTCGCACCCCTTGTACCCTGTCCAGGTCCACGTCCTCGTCCCAGTCCCCGTCCCCGTCCCCGTCTACGTCCCCGTCCCGGCAAGGATATTGCTCGTTAGTTAGGGTTTCTAATAAATTTGTGCAACACATTTCTTGTGTTACTCGGGTCCACATCCTCAGTCCTGTCGTCGCTTGTAACATTTTTATTTGATAACATATTGCATTTGGCCTTCATCGTCGTCGTAGTCGTCGTCGTCGTCGTGTGCTCGAAATCTTTTGGGCGGTTGGCAGGGTTAGCGGGGGTGTGGAGCGTGGGGGAGGGAGCTCTGTAGCTTGATTCCCTTGCCGACTACTACTAAAATATTGGATGCTCCTGGCTCTGCACATGGTGCTCAACGCTTCCACATCCACATCCGCGTGCGCGTCCGTCTGCGGCTCAACTGGGCAGTGATTTATGGCGTCTGTGTTGGTCATTCAACTGCATTTGATTTAGGTTGTAAATTGTTGTATATTGTGGCCATGTCTGCGTTTCCTGTTTGGCTTTAGTTTATTTTCTTTCTGCTCACTGATTGTTGTGTTGCTGTTACTGTTGCTGGCTTTGTTTTTTCCATCACTACTCGGAAATTTTTCGCTAATGAATTTATTGCATTTGTTGTGCTGCTCGCCAAGTTGGGAATAGTTCCGAGTGGATTGATTTACAGTGCTATTAATATTAATTACATATATACTTTATGTGTGCGTTGCAACTGTAACACCAAGTGCAATAAAGAAGCTAAGGCATTATGCAAAAATAACAATCGAATGAAGTCATATCAATGTAATAAATCAGCTTGCATATTTTAGAGTGAACAGTTTGATATTTATTAGTAACTAAAGCAATTAACATAATCATTTAATATCTGTACACATAAATCTATTAATTTCTTATTATAACAATTGGAGAAGGTAAACTAAATTTGTAGGTATTTGTAGGTAGCAATGTGCAATTAAGAAGTTATGACATTATGCAAAATAAATATCGATTTTTAAAGAATGCAGCTAATTTATCGGTACCAAAGCTAAGCCAAATTATAAATAATATATATATATTTTCTGGGCTTTCCCCATTCCGTGCTGCAAATGTTGAGCCAATCTTCTATTTGAATATACCAAGAAATCTTATAGATTTTTTTTTGTGCAGACAGATATTTGTCGATATTAAATAAATATATAAAAATTAAAACATTCTTTTATTTAATAATAGTAAATAGTGCATTTAAAAAAGCGATTTTTGTTCAAAACACAAGTCGAAATTCTACTCGAAACTCGCATAAAAGCTTTTGAAATACAATTTTTGCTTTGCTTTTTTGCTACTAGTTCAATAGTGAAATTTACTACATTTATCGCTGCTCTAACAGCAAATTTAAGAAGTGCTAAATTGCACGTGACACAAATATATATGTGTATATATACATCAAGTGTACACAAGCAGATATAATATAATCCCATTAAAAAACGGTTTGCTTCCATGCCTGAGTAGCCGACTACTTTTTGCCCACCAACCTGTAAACTTATATACGCAGTCATAACTCATAAAATATACGAACAAAGTGCCTGAAGGAAGAAAACAATCGAATGTATATTGTGTCATGTCATTGCCAAATAATATTTCACACGTAAAGCTACCAAAGCAGTTCGGCTGATAGCCAAACTCAGAGGGAAACCCACAGAAATGCGGAAAACTAAGAAAAATTGCGCGACAGAGAAACAGGAAGAGTGAGAGAGAGGAGAGTAGGGCCAATGCTGGTTGTAGCATGTGGCAGGGGGCAGGGGGCGGAGGGCGGAGGGGCAAGGGGAGGAGGACAGAGGGTAAACCTACAATATATTGCCAACTATTATGTTATTGTGTGAACGTGCACTGATTTCGCCAACAAGGCTTTGTCCACGTGCAATATTTTTCACTTGCTGGCAAAGGTTTTTGGGACTGGTTGGTTGGTTGGTTGGCCTGTAACGGTAAAGTCCAGGGGCGTATCTGAGCTGTGGGTGGGTGCTGAGCGTCTTATCGGGGCGTATAACATATATCATTGACACTTTGACATTGGTGAGCAACTCGGGCGGGGAGTCAAAGTGTGGGCCATGACCGACCGGATTTTAGTACTTTTCAAAATGGCACTTAATCATGGCAGCCGCCTGGCACAGGAAAATGCGGAAACTGGCACACACACCACGCGTAATCGCATGTGTTCACGCTTGAAAGGATAACGACGACGACGACGACGACGGAGGCTTGCGCCCAGGACTGGCGAGGACTGGCGAGGACTGGCGAGCTGACTGCCAGAACTGGCCTCCTGCCGTCGTGCAACCAAAACGAAATAAGATTAATGACTTGGCAGCGGGAAGCGTAGTTGTTGTAGTTGTTCTAGTTGAGACACAGGCAGCGGCAAAGGCGCAAAAAGGACATGCTGGCTGGCATTGGATAAATTGTTTGCTACTTGGACTGTCATTAGTCGAAAAGTTTGTTTGTTATTGTGTTAAGTGTTATTTGTGCGCATATCCAAGTGTCAGGCTGCCAAGCTGCCATTCAGCTTTCTCCCTTCTCATTTCGCCCCGCACCCTTGTCCGCTTGGCTCTCCTTCGAGTCTCCGTCTTAGTTACTCTGTGTATCGTTTATCACTTTCGTTTTGGACACATCCCAGAAATTCGCATGTCATGTTTGGCGTGCATTTTATATATGGCTCTCTATGATGTTGCTTGAAGTCGACACAAACCAAACAAAACTAATTCCCAATGACCACAAAATTTGTGAAATAAACAGACAATCGCCGGAACGGCAGGGGAAGCGGGTAGCGCGGTTTGTGCATACGTTTCATGTCCTTAATATGTGCATTTAATGGTCGATGCGTGACTCTGAACTTTAATAGACTTATTGTCTCAAATCAATGTGCAGATCAGACATGGATGTGGGTCTTACGCGTTAGGCTCATTAAGAAACCAGTCCAAGCCCAAGGGTGTCTTAAGCAAAGTCCTTGAGTATTGAAATAATATTGGCTCTTTAGAAATATGTTTTTGAATCCACATTCGAAAAAAATACTTGTTTATTTATACTATTCAGAAATACTGCTAATTAGTAAGAGACACTTTGCTGCAATATAGAAATGCGAGCTTATTATAAGAACTTAAAAAGCTATATTGAAAAAGAGACATATTGGTGAAAAATAGAAATGTTGGCTGATAAGGAAAAGTGTATTTATCATTACCAGAAGGAAAATATCTTTAAAGTGCATTTAATATGAGCTCAAAAAAATGTAAAAATAATTTAAATCATTTATCTGAGTCGCTGTGCAGATAAGTTTAGTAATTGACGTTTACTTTTGGTCAAATGAGTAATATTCGATGTTTGAGTTGATCAATCTGGAATTCTGGATATTGTCTCATCTGAGCGAATGCATAACAAACATTCTTGGAGCAGACAAACACACCTCACTCTGGAATCTATTTACAGATGGATCAATGCTATCCATCGGCAAAGCCAAATCAATGATCAATCACAATCAAACAAATTTAAATCAACAAGAAAATTCCGCATAAATTCCAGGAAATCCACTATCCGTTTTATGTACACCCCGAAAATAAATGAGAGGTGAAATAATGCACACAGCTCTCGACATCTTACTCAGCAAATGCGAACAACTGAGAGACTTCCTATGGATATACACACATATATATACATAGTCATCCATCAAATGCGATTTCAGATGCCTGCTACAATTATTTCGTCTATTTTATTTTTAAAACAAAATTAACGTGTTGTTACTCGACCTGTTCATGTTGTTGTTGTTGTTGTTGTTGCTAATGTGCTTTTATTACGTGAAAAATTGGAAGCAAAGAACGGTCGCTTGCCAGAGTTCTCAAGATCATTTTATGGGGCCCCCGAACCAAATACCAACGAAACCGAAAAAAATAAACCCAAACCCTATCTCTGACAGGCTCCTGCTGCGTCGCGTCGCAAAGTAGTAGGCGCTGATTGATAGAACAAAGTGAAAATCAAATAAAAAACAAAACATTAAACTATGCACGGCCTCTGCCACATTGCGGTGCAAGATCAAAGACCGCCCCGAGATCTGTAATGACAGCTTTGATCATTGTTTTGCCTTTGATTTTTTCCGGTTCGCTGCTCAATGTGGAACGCCCCAGGGCATCATCGGTCTCTCGGCCAACTTGGGCATCTCTCGGGCATCTCTCGTGCCTCTCTCCGGCTCTATCCACATCGAGTACTCGCATTCGTACCGTTTTACGAGCAATTTCGCGCCTACTTAACAAATTTCTGTGCTCAACTCTTTACGGTTGTGTTAAGACCGTATTATTGCACTAAATTATATAACACTCTCATTCTTTTTAGCTGGAATTACAAACACGATAAATATTACAGCCCGTCCAGTCTGATGTTTGTTATGGCATAATATCATTGTGAGTTTAGATTTAATATATATGGAGATTTGTATTAAATACCTTTTAATCATTTTTTTATATACATATTTTTTTGGCGTACTCAATAGCAATAGCAAACGTTTTTCGCAAGGTTACTAATTTTTGTTATAGAATATTATAAATGCTTATAATGAGTATTATTTTTATTATTCAATGTCGATTAATATCAGTCGAATAAATTCAAGTAAAATAAAATCAAATTCAAATAAATTGTAGCATATAATTTTTAATTAAAAAAAAAAACGAAAACAATCATAAGTGAGTGTCTAATAAATAAATAAATTATATATTTTCATTTATTTAAAGAACACTGTGATTATTTAAAACAATATAACAGAGAAACATCCCTTCCTATAATCTTAATGATTGATTACTAGTTTAATGCCAGACCATAATTAATTTATTTATTTGATTGCTGTTCTTCATTAGGAGTTTCTATTTGTATGGCCAACTAATCGGTGCAAAGACCACCAAATGTCAACAAAAGCTGAGTTAACAAAACAGCTGCAAATATCTGATAGACATTTACTTTGGCCACCACAAATTTCTTTAGATTGTCGCCAACAATTTATGGCATTTTAAAACCCCTTTCGAGTTCTGGCAAACTACGCGGCCCGGCTACAAAATTAGAAAACACAAAAACTTTTCAAATAAAAATCACGTAAACTGTCGCCTCGATTTCAAATGAATCGAGCGGTGCACACTCGACATATTTGGACTTAGGCACGATTCTCTGCCCCTGCATCTGCCCCTGCCCCTGCCCCTGCCCCCAACCATAAATAATGGGCGCTGCATGAGCCATGCACTCTATTCCGAGAACCCTTTCTCTTGGCGAGAGCAGCCAGTAGAAGAGGCTATCAATTTATATTTTATTATTGCTGGAACATAAATTCTAGAAAACCACACAATTGAAATTTATGTAATGCCTTCGCAGAAGAGCAAACAACAAAGATAAAGGTTGAATGATCTCCCTGCTACCGTTCCAAATGATATTTCAGCGGCAGAGTCTAACAAATAGTAAGTGCTTCTGTTCTTAACACGGCCAATAAATCAGAGTTCGTGAAGGCTAGCCTTGTCAAATGGAGGTATGAGTGTTGTATGGGTGCTTTATCTTCTTGATTTGTTTTTTTTTTAGAAATCTGTAACACGGCCCTTGGTCTGCCAGTCACCGTAGCGTGTGGGCTCCAGTCCGCGTGGTCCACCAATTTCACCTGTATGTGGATTGGTATTGTTTGGCCAGGGCAGCAGAGGCTCCTTCTCGTGAGCCGGATGTATCATGCCTCTGGCCGCCTTGATTACTGGGGCATCCGATCGCAGTTTCTCCTGAAATTTCAAATAACGTTCGCTCGGCTTTGACTGTTGCTCTTCCTTAATATCCTTTATTTGCTCCTTGATGAGCTCTTCTTCTTGAGTGTGGGTATAGAGCTCTACGGGCTTAGGATCGACACCATCGCTATAAAAGCGGAGTGAAGCAATTGAACACCATTTGTGCTGGCCAAGCAAACGAATCATATTTGAGCTTGAGTTAGATTGACTAAACAGGGAATATTAATTGTTTTGTGGCAATAGTTTTATTTCCGTTGTTTTCACTAGTTAATTTAAGATTTTTTTTTTGGTTTTTTATCTACTTTGCAAATGTCAGCTTTAATAATCTGTTACAAAATTTCTATATGCCTACTGAAACTCGTAGAAGTTTTTATATTGTTTCTAGAAATAAGTAAATACATTTTATTTTTTAATTTTAAAGTATTTATTTATTTATGTTACTATCATATATTTTATAGAAATAATATAACAATTAATAATACAAGAATACAAGAATGCTAATAACAATAGTGGTGTCTATTTGTATTTTTAAAGTGTTCTGCTAAACAACAGTCTTGAATAAAGTTAAATATTCAGTCGATGTTGTTGGATAAGATGGATGATAGTTAGGATGAGTGCAGTAGGTTGGTAAAGTGGGCTTTTCTGATGCTATTTGGTTTTTTAATTACATTTGAAGACACATAATATTTTCATAAATCTTAAAAAGATGGCTTCAAAAAAGAGTTGGCCTTTATATATTTCGGAAATATGCTTCTTAAAGTTCTAAATAAAGAAAATACACTTTGTATGTTCGAGTACAGAATTGAGCAGCCGCAGCAGCTTGACCTACTAGGAAATCAGTGCATGGAATTAAATTTGATACGCGTTGAATATTGCCAACAAATTTGCTTGAACGCTTCGGCTAGTTACAAGCATGTTACGTGTTATGTATTGCATGTTGCATGTTGTGTTGTTACTGTGTTGCATCTGTTTGACATTATGTACTCGAACAGCTTGTCCAAACAGTTTGACGCGAGTCTAGTTGACAGCTGAGATCAAATGTCTGCGTTTAAAGCCCGACTGCTTACATTTCTACTGCTGGCAGTCAGAGACTTGACTGACAGCGTGACAGAGTCTAATGACTTTGCAGCAGCTGCTATAGTGATAAACTACGGGTTTTCTTTATTTTTATTTTATTTTTTTTTGTTGTTGCTCTTTTTGCAACTTCCGGAAATGAGTAGCTGACTGGCTGGCAGTTAGCTAAATAGCTAAATAGCTAGTCGGGCACAGCAGCAAGCAGCAAGCATCAAGCAGCTAGCAGGCAGTCAGCTTGTCAGGCTATAGTAGTCAACTGTCAAGGCGTCAACCGTTAGCTGATTCATTCATTGATGGCAGCAATTAAAACTGGACATGTGTTGCCTTAAGATAGCCAGCCTGCTCTGATCGTGTCAAGCGGACAGGCATGCAACATAAGTCGCTCTCGGAGGCAACGCCTTGCAGCTTAAGTTGGAGTTTAGAGATGGAGTTGTAGTTGCCGTTGTAGTTGTAGTTGTAGTTGTAGTTGTGTGGCTGCAACAGTCGGTGCAACATCAAAGCATTTTAAATATGGCTTGTGTGTGCACATTCCGTGGCGGCTCGGGAAGAGCGCAAGTGTCTGTCACGCTGGCGCAAAATCACAGCGACATTGCAAATTTGTTCTGCCATCAAATAACAACCCACTCGGAATTGGAGGAGACTCTGTCTCTGCTTGGCATCTTTTATTGTGTGCCTCTGTTATTTTTTTTTTTTTGTTTTGCTTTCGCGGGGCAACATTAAAAGTTGCCGGCTGTCAAGATTCGCATGCGTCTGCATCGTTCTCCTTGTCGACTGCAACTTTCTTTCTTTTCAAGCCCCCGCCAATGGTGCTCCACTTGGAGTTGCAACTTGCGATTGAGGTTGTTAATTCGCTCCTGTCTCTCGCAGTGTGTCAGCTGGCACAGCGGGTTGTTGTTGTTGTTGTTGCAGTCACTTTTTTCTGCTGTTTGTTTGCGGCAAAATTGAAATTGTTGCTTTAACGTCGGCATGACAATAATCTCGCAAATCTGTTTAAATTAAGCGAGACAAATGTTTCTTTTTGCTCCATGCACTCCAATCAGACAACCAGACGGGCACAGCTTGCCAGCCTTGCCGTTGTCCTCCACGCTTTAACAACCATGTCCATATGTGTGAGAGTATTTATCTTGAGCATTTGATGCGAGCCGGGCATTTTCAGCGCGCATAATTCGCGATAACTTTGTTTTTATTGCGCTTCGTGGTTTGGCGACCAACGGACCGAGTCTGAAGGAAGTTTGGCTCGCAAGGATGTGCGTGCCACTCGTATTGAATATTTGTTTGATATTGACATTTTTATTTGCAGAAAAAAACTTGACGAATTGCAATTATTATTGAACGAAATGCCAATAATTTTGCAGCTTACTTAGCTTTGATTGTTTCCTTTAATCAAAGAAAACAGGGTTAATTTATGTAAACAATTTACGCGAAAAGCAAAAACATTGAAATATTGAAAAGCAGCGAAAATACATATTTTATGAAAATTACAACCTGCTGCTACATTAATTAAATCGTATAAAATACGCCGACTGAAAGTTCCTGTGGCTTTGATCAGCCGTCAAGTGGTTTGATCGATTTCCAACAATAAAAATTCACCGACAACTTGTTCATAATGAAGATCGGTGGATGTTAATGTTGTTGTTGCCAGCATCTTGTTGTTTTGGTGCTCACAGCGCATCAATCACTCCAAAGCCGCATCGAGCTCTCCACGTGTGTGTAGATATATATACATATATGTATATATATATATATGTGGATATGTACTGGTATTCGGGCTGGTATCGGTATATATTGCACGATTGCCCACCCATAAACTTGTTTGATCCTTTTCTTTTTTTCTCTCGTTTTTGGTATTTTACGGAAGAATCAAGCATTTTCACACCGCAATAAAAATCTCAAACATGTTTGTAAAGTTGTTAATGCTGCTGTGCTGTGTGTTGGACTGTGCTGTGTTGTGTGTTGTGTTGTGTTGGGGGCATGTGTAGGTGGCAGCAACGTATAAATTAACATTTTGACTGCCAACTGGCGCGGCAAATGATCAAAGACACTTTGTGCCGTCATCGTTGCGTTGATCATCGTCATCGTCATCAACGGAGTCGGGAGCGTAGTCGGAGGCGGCATCGCGAACATCATTTCACGTTTACGATCCATCAACACGAGCCATCAAATTGTATACAAACAAACGCAACAAAGATCAAAAGCCGTGTACCTACACACACACACACACACACACACACTGCCACACACACACACACACAAACATACGATTTACAGCCGGGTATGCTCATTTCGATTTTCAAATTCATTTAAATGAATTCGGGGACCGAACCACAGCCAACTCTGCCGGAGAGTCACTGTGATATGGCAGCGAGAGAAGGAGTTCTGGTAGGGAGTGGGAATGGGAATGGGAATGGAAATGGAAATGTGTATGAAAATGCCTCTTCAGCTGCATATTCATTTCAGATTCTCTTTGTCCAACATGCTCAGCTAATTACTTATGTGCCGACGACTTGGGCCAAGTGTAATGCATTTTTCGTGTGTGCATCTGTGAGAATTATTTTTTAATCCCACACGGAGTGAGTGTTGTATTTTATGTGTGGGACACACTATTCCTTGTTTTTTTTTTTAATATTATTTCAAACAACGGCCGAACATTTACTATTCTTAAAAGTAACTTTTGTCTGTATGTATTTATATGCTAGTCACAGGTTTATGGGCGAATTAACTTGCTTCCTCTTTGAATAATCTCCCATTAAATAATTTAACTGTGGTGAACTTCTCTTACTATATAGACTCAGAGATGTTCCTATTTTTTTCAATTTCTCACTCAATTGATATCTCTCTCTTTCACTCTTAATAACGCTTCATAATTTTGCAATAAATGCTGGGCCAGTTTACATTTTAATATGTCCAAATTTATTGTCTTCATTATTTATTTATTTTGGGTTTTTCATTTGAAATGTTACCCATTCAGTTTGTGTAAATTAATTTATAGCTATAAATTTAAATATAAACTTAAATTTAAGTTTTTTTTTTCATATTTGTGGACTTTTTTAAATCTATATTAAATAAGTAAATAATAATTGAATTATATATATATATAATTAAATTAAAAAATATATATTACCTGATTTTAAATGTGTAAAACATTCAAATTCGTGCATTTTATAATAATAATTGCATTAATTAAATAGAATCGAATAATATATAGCATTACCTACTCGACGAAAACTGCATTTATCTCTTCTGCCAAGCAAAAAGCAAAAAGATGAGGAAAATAAGGGAAGCAGTGGCTAAAGACCATTAGCCTTATCAAATGACAGCATCGTCAAAAAGCTGAAAATTTATATGTTGCCCGTTTGTCAGACTATAAAAATGTACAGATTTAATGCCTATGAGCGGCATGTCAAATTCAATTTTACCCCTAAGATTGATACAGAGAATGAGGACGTATGCGAGAGACCCCAATAAAGTGCAATTAGCCAGATTTATGATTATCCCTGTTATGCACAAATAATTTTTAGGCAATTCTAGATGGGTCTACGACGGGCGCCGTACGTTTTGGGCGAAAAGCCGACGCAAAATTTATAACACCAAACGTAAACAACAAAGAAGACAAATCGCTTTATTCACGGCATTCATTCGGCAGCCGCCACAAAAACACCCCCCGGGCAGGGGTGGGCTGGTCTGGGCTGGGCTGGGCTCGGCTCGGCTCGAGCAGAACAAGACCAAGGCAAACACCCCTTTTGTTTGTGATCTTCTGGTTGAGAAATATGGGCTGACAGCATTATGCCCATAACATGGTATGCTGGGCTAAAGGGTCCATGGTCCTTGTCGTCACCGGAGGCACATAAAATCAAATTGAAATCTGCTCGAAATTTGATATGCTTCTGCCCTGCCTTATGAGGTATGATGTGTGCGGATGTGTGTGCATGTGTGAGTGTGTGCATGTCGGAGTTACCCAAATAATAGGTTTGGTAGCACTTGCCCAACACCAACTCCTCGGGGCTCGCGGTTGAAAGGTGTTGATAGTTGTTAGGTTTTTGAATTTTTTGAAAACCTCAAAGGTTGTTTTTAATATGAAATGATGAAATGAGATTAGATTCAAGGAAGATATAACTCTCTATATTTAATAATACAATGTAAAATTTTATAAAAGATTAAGTATTTTCTTGTTCTTAGAAATATTTTCTAAATTGCGAAAAAACATTGTTAATATTAAGAAGGTTATTTTCTGTGCTTTAGAAATATATTTCTTTATAATAGAACTTAGTTGTAAATATCAGATATTATTTGTATTATTCTCTGCTGCTATTTAAGAGTTTGGCTGTTTTTTGTTTCATAAATAAAAAGACATATTTTTTCAAGTTTAAAAATAATATGTTCCAGGAATTAATAAAAATCCTGGTTTTTAAAATGTTACAATCTTTAATTAATAATATTAAGTATGAATATTAAAACGCACAATCTCTAATTTTGTACCAGGATAATAATTTTTAAACGTGTTTTCTTAGATATATTTTTTTAATAAATTAAATTTATTATATAGTACTTAAAAGTTAAAGGCCACAAACGCCTACGACAATTATTATTTTTATTTTTTAAATTAACCAAAAAGTTCTCGTCATATTCCAGCATAAATGTATAAAGTCGGTTTGTTTTTGGCCTGCGACTTGTCTCGAAAGTGGCATGCAATCGAAAAACTTTTTGCTTGCCACGTCATAGAAAAACCACACACCATATGTGAACATTGCTCATGCCCCAGGATATGTGTGAGGTCCTTGCAGAACGCCTTCGCATGCAACCCCAAAAGATGGTCTATGCTCGGTCTATGCTCGGTTTGCCCTTTCGCGAGGATAAGTACTTTGGCTCAGTTGTTGTTTGTACATGTTATTAATTTCGCGTAAAGGCGACGTTTTCGCCAGTGAAAGGGGCGAGTGCCGTCAATGTCGACGGGGTGGATGAAAGGATGGTTAAATGGATGGATGGATGGAGTGAAAATATTGCCGAAGGCAACGCCAGCGGGCGTGTGCTGTCAAATTTGACAAATGTTGACAAATGCCTCGAAAATAATATTTGTTTGAGCAGTCGCAGAAGCAATGCCATAGAGCTGAGAAATAAATATTATTTGCGTTCATTAGTGCGAGTAACCTGAGGCGCCTCCAAATGACAACAGTTTCACTTGTAGATTATGCTTGCCTCAATGCATTCACCCATACATCAATCCATCAATCTATTCATCCATCCATCCATCCATCTATCCATCTATCCATCCATCCATCGATCCATCGTATGGGATCCATCATATCGTGTCGAACCGCGCTCTACCGCGTTGTCCTGTCAAATCAATCATTGTCTCTGGTTTGGCTGGCTTTCGGTTTGTTTTTTCTTTCGTTGGCCTGCCTTTTGTTATTGACATAAAGCCGGCCCATAATTTTTCATTGCATTGCACACGCATGACATTAATTTTGCTGACAGTTTTCTTTTATTTTTGCGTGTTATTCTCTTTTTTTGTATTTTGCCTCTTTTGTACTTATTTCCCCTAGTGCTGTCAGCACGCATTTACATGTGTCACAAACTTGTAGACCCGGCTCCGGTTCCGGGGGGCCTTCAGGGGTTACGTGAGTGCGGATTTTGTGGTTGGCACATTTTGCACTCTTTGCAATTGTGAACATGTCCACTTGTATAAATATCTTGTACGCTTTTCGCAACTCGCATTTCATTTATTTTTTTTAGCAATAATTCAAGTTGTCGTTGGCATTTGCAAGAGTCACTTTTTGGATTGGTTGAATTTTAGATGAATTAAACATGCTACATCTTATAGCATATATACAAAGAATAATGATTGTCATTTGAATCTCTCAGGATACTTCAGATCCAATGTCAAAATCTTATACATCATACGATCAGCTGGCACAGTAATAGTTAGCTCAAGCAGAGTATTTCAGGTTCGTTGCGCTTAAGAGTTTCAGCTTTTCTTTTACATTTTCCTCCTTTTGCTGCAAAGAAATTCGTTTCTCTTACGGTTCTTTGCATATGAACAATTACGAATTTGACAGTTATGTCATTTTGGGCCATTCGTTTTATTTATTCTTGACAAGGGTCGCCGCTTTCTGTGCCATATGCCAGATGTACAAACTGCGGGCTTAACAATATAGACGATGTTAGCAAACGATGTGTCGTCATTAACGACTAGTACAACTTTTGTTGTAATCAGGCTGCTTTCTAAGCAGAATACCAGAGAGTATTAATCTAAACTAATCAAATTTGACTAAACAAGTTTAGCACTCTTAAACCAAGTATGGAAAATAGGCTACAACATAATTTGTTGTTCTTCAACTAGTTACAAAAAACACTGCTCACTCAGTGATTATTCATGGGTTATTTATTATTCAAAATCTCTGCTTTCTCGAAATTGTCAAAACAAAAGCAACGCACATCAGAAATGTTACTAAATGCACATAAGTATTGGAAGGCATCTGTTTATCCGCCAGCTTATCCATATATCCTTTCCTCATTCTATCCATTGTCAGCTATATGGAAGATTTGATAGATCAATAAGATATCGTATAAGGTTTATCCGGCTTTCTTTTCCACTTTCCAAACTGAAGTCTATAAAAATCTTTGAAAACACAACAAAATCAAAGTCTTTTGTAAGCTTTTTTATTTTATCGATCCAACACTTGTTATATTGAGGTTGGGCAAACAAAATGCTTATGCGCCTAGCTTTGATATCGAAGCCTACTTGAAACAGGTTCGTAAAACGCCTACTTGAAACTGATGGTGCTACCAAAAAATGAACTCAAATTGTGCTCGGGGGAATAGCAAAATAACTACATGACATCCGACATGCATAATTTACAAGATTAACGATATGAAAATTGATTTCGATGCCACTAAAAATGTCGAAAATTAAACTCAACAAAAACAGAAAAACTTTTTTTTTTGTTATTTATGGTCAGGGTGTGTGTGTTGGAAATGGAATACCATTTAAGTCATTTAAATTTAATAGACGAATAATTTTTATGGGATTTCGAAATCAGGTATTTATAGGATTAAGTGGTTGAACTCAGGGCGCAGTATTAGTAAAACCTGCAAACAACTCCATAATGACTCATTAGCTGCCGCGACTATGAAGTTATATGCCCCAAGTCCCCTGCTCAGCACAACGTGTCCAACTACATACTTTGCTTTTGGTTTTACGACTCTCCTTTGTGTCAACTGTCCCCAGTAATTGTCACATTTTGTCAGCTTCCCATATTTGATTTGGGTTGCTGCCTCCGCACCAGAGACACAGAGACTGAGACACAGAATGACAGCCGCCACAGTCTCCCCGGCTGTCTCTCTCTCTCCCTCTCTCTCGCGTTCAGCTCTTTTATGACAATTTTAATGCAATTTTCTAAAATAAAATGTATTTTTTATGGCTCTGTTCAAGAGTGTGCACCCTCGGGAGACAGACAGGGACAAAGAGGGAGATGTGAAGAGCTGGAAACCTGAACACTGTTTCGACCTGACAGCCTTTACGATTGGCTTTCATTTGTGTTGTCTATTATGGCTGTGTTTGCTTTTATCTCTCCACTTTGATTTTATATCTGCTTTGTGTGTGTGTGTCAAAGTTTATATTTTTATTTGTTTCGACAGTAAAGTTGATGTGTTTATGACACGTCTTGACACTAAGTAGCCGCCGCAGACTGCTGGCTACTGTCCGTGCGTGTTGACCTTTTTTTTATACGGTTCATCGTGTCTCACATGGTAAAGCGTCCACTTACCAGCTGATGGGAGAAACCATAACCAAACCTTGATTGAATAACTGAGTGCTGCTTTTATTAATAATTCAATAAAACTCAAACGGTTGACCGATTAAGGGAAATGTAAAATACGGTAAAAAATGCAATTTATAGAAATAGTTTCAAGCTGAGCTGATGTTTAGAAGGGGTTCATTGTTACTGTCAAACCGATTGGGAACTTAATGTGAATACTACGTATAATTTAGAGCTTTAGGGGAGACTGTGATGAGGTCTTGGCCAACATTTGGTGGATCCTTTGCACCAACGCCTTGTGGTGATTATTTCTGTATATCAAATTAAATGGTATTAAAAAATTAAAACCAAAGGAAAAGGATATTCTAAATAAAAGATTTTTATATATTATATATTTTCATACATTTACAACTTATATCTTGTTTTTAGATATATTATTTAGCCCCATGGCTACTACTACCATCCATTAATATAGACTGCCTTTGAAAAATTTAAAATCTTTATTTTTCTTGGTAATTATTTTATAGCTATGCCATCTTTAAGCTTTTACGTATCTTTAGTATTGATTAATTATTTATTTTGTAATATCGTACTACTAATATTTTGACCGTAGCTGTATGTACTTAAATAATTTATGCTATTTAACGAAACGAGTTCGTTTCCGGCAAGCCAAATCAATATAAATGTGATGGGCATGTCAAAGCCGTCAGGCAGTAAAAAATCATGCTCAAAACCTTAACAGGCAGACAAAGACTCGCCGTTGTTGTTGATTGTGTTGTTGTTGTTGTTGTTGTTGTAGTTGTAGGTGAGTTTGCTGGCTTCTGCACAAAAGTTGCAGAAAGAAGACCAAAAGGAAAAACCGCAAAATTGAAAATACATCAAAGTTGTCTGCGGCAGCAGAAGCAGAACACCAAGAACAACAACTGAGAAATCATGAAAGAAATATGCTATGAGAGCCGAGGACGAACAACAACAACAACAACAACAACAAGGAAAACAACAAAAACAACAACAACAAGAGGCAAACACATTCAATAACGAGAGATGTCAAAAAGCCATCATAAACAGATGACATTTCCCATATTGAGTGGCGAAAGTAAAATTTAATAATAATACGAAATACGGCGACAACAGCAACGTCGACGACGACGACGACGACGTCGACGACGAGTCAAACTTGGTGGCACGTTATATGAGACGGATGGAACCAACAGAATACAAGAACTGGAAGGGCACACAGACGAGTGGGCGGACAGACAGACGGGCGGTTAGTCGAAATAGGCGGGGCTGGCAACACGTCAACAACGAAAATTGACACGCCGACATAAACACTCACACATGTTTCGTTGCTGTTGCTGTTGTTGTTGTTGCTGTTGTTGTTGTTGTTGCTGTTGTTGTCGGTCTCCAACGCTGTCTTTGGAGAATGGTTGGGGGGAGGGGCGTGCTGACTGCCTGCTGTGCGGAATGTATAGCAAAAATGTCAATATGTTGTTGGGGTTGTCAGGCCTGTCATGTCACACTGGCGCTTGGCAGTTCCCCTGCCCCCAAGCTGGGCCCCGCCGAGTGCCCATGCTAAACGTGTCTTAGTTTCATGCATGAATGTTTGTGGCACATAATTGAAAGCTAGCTAAATTAATTTCAATGTGAGACGCCAGCAGCAACAACAGCAACAACAACAACCACAACTTATACTAGCCGGTTAGTTTCCCCTTTGCGCCCAGCTCTCTCCGCCCACACCCCACCCCTCCTCATTTCGGTCACAACTAACTGTTCACACATGACTGGCTCGTGGCGTGGAGAGGTGAGTTCATCATGTGGGGCACAGCTCGTTAACAGGAGCTTCACAGCTAGTTAGAAGTCACCTCATCATCGTCATAGTCATCGTCATCGTCAGCGTCAGCGTTAGCGTTTGAACATTTTCCATGACATTTTTGACAGCTTTCGTCGAACACGCAACAGAACCCACAACACACAACACACAACACACACACACACATGGGCACCGCCCTTCAGACACCTCACGCCCCATTTGACATACGACGTTTATCAATGACATTTTTTGGTCAGCTGGCCTAATGGCAAATGGCATTGATTTAAATGAGTTTTGAGTTTTGGCCTTGTGGCTTTCAGCCAAACACTAAAACGTGAACGTGACTATGTTATTACTTGTCTAGTGGTTAACTTTGCATTTGACTTACAATTATTTCTGATTTTACACGACTTTTAAATACCACAAGCAAACAAAATGTGTCATATTCAGATGAAGACTTCAGCTACAGCTGTGTTTCTCAACATTTTTATATTTATTTAAATAGCTACAAAAGCCAGATTTAGTTCAATGGGATTACAGATTTTTGTGTACAACACAGATACATTTTTATTTTAATTGTTTTTAAACTCTGCTGGTTGAACGGCTGTGTATTTTTATCAATTTCCCAAAATAAAACATCAATTTTAAATATTTATGTAAAACAAATAAATAAGCAAACTAAACAGATTTTATTCAATCTGAAAGCAAATTCATATGTTTAAATAATGCATTTTTAATTGTTAACTTGAGCAGAAAAAAACTTTCTGATTTAATTTTATTTATTTAATCTTAAGTATCATCTTGCTTTTCCAAAACATCGCATATGTCTTGATCTAAATTTTTAAATTAAATTTCACATTTCGATTTAATATATTTAATAAATTTCAAAGACTGACTTAGGGTCTCTCATATTTAATTAGGAAATAAAGTAAGCATAAGAAAATTTCAAATGTAACTATAATAAAAATTTTCAATTTCATTTTAAATTTTTGTTTTCTCCAGACTTTTTTGTTTTAAATAGTGAACTGCTTTTAGTCCACAGTATATAAATGATTCAGTAAAAAGAATCAAGAAACTAGACACCTAACGTATCATCATTTTATAGATGTGTTGCGAGTATCTGGGACACTTAAAAAAACCTGGCACCAAATTTAATATTATACATATCTCGTCTCTGGCTGAACTATTTTTTTTTTATGATGCAACTCCAACTGAGCCCTGAACGAGGAGAGAGCAGAATGCTCGGAATGGACACACAGAGATAAGTACAAAACGTTGCCAAGTATTTTATATTACATTTATGCTCCTGCGTGCTGTGAGTGCCAAGTGTAATAGAAATAGTTATTAAAAGCCTTCAAGACGACATCCTCGACGACAGCTGGCGACTATCGCAGTCAGAGTTTTATGTTGGGCAGATAACTAACAATGCGGAGTGGAGCTTGCTACAATTTATGTGCTTGCCACACATAACACACACACACACATACGCAAACATATATGATCCATGAAATGTCATAAAAGTGCAATTGCGGCCAAAATTATCGAACATTTAGCAAAAGCGTTGGGGCTCAGCCATGGGTGGTTAGTGTTTTTATATCCCACAAATCCCCTATCTCTCATCCCCCCTACCCCCTCAATACCACAGCAGGACCTTTTGTTTTTTACGACCATCAGCAGGCGTCAGCCCACATTGACAACGACGTCAACTTCAACATCAGCATCCAGAATCCAGCGTCGCCACGTCGAGCAATTCACACGTACGACATTAGAGGCACTGATATACATACTTTTAATAGAGCGTAGCCAAGAGTCACTGAATAAGGAAAAGTAGGAGCAGGGGGATGAAAGCCAGAACAACCCCTCAAGAGACATGGCACGTTCAATGCATGCTCGTAAATTTGGTCGTTTCATTTGGGCACTTGGTTTATTAGTGTCAAAAAGTGGCTACATGAGATGCTGCTCAAACAGGAAGCAGCATATGGCAGATCCTTAAATGACCGCACGGCAGGGTTGGCAGGATGTGCACACTTTAGGATACGATAAGTGAACAGACACACTTGGTAACCGAAACAATGACGCAAATAAAAGATACACTTCACATCTCTCAGTCGGCTAGAAACCAAACAAACGATTGCTTCCAAATATCGATAAGAAATACTATCATTAAAAGCGACAAGCTTGCTTAAGATAGGCAGGAGGCGAAACTTGCTGAGAGCTTTAAATAATGCCAAAACCTTATAGTTGTCAAATAAAAACGATATAGAAGACTTTATTAAAGCCAAAGGCATTTAGTTCTCGATTATGTACAACATTCATAAATAAAGACAAATCATTGCAGCATTTCTAACTGATTCAGTTATGATTAAGTACTTTAATATTGTATTAACATTCCCTGTTTCAATATCTCGATCTGCTCGCACCAACTCAAAAGGCTTTAAAAACGACTGTATTGGATAATTCGGTCGATGATACAAGTGTTGATTGTTTCATAATTAATATAATTATAAATTTATAATTTGCACACATAGTTATTAGCTTAAATATCCTGACATTTATACTTTGCTCCATAGTATTATTTATTTAATTTCAGTTCGAGTGCTGCATTTTTACAAAGTTGGAGTATAATGAGAGATTACTGATGTTCCCGGTTGAGGAGTGGAACTTGGTGTATAACAATCTGTATAAGAATCTGGATAAATCAATTTGATTAATTTGAATTCTTATTGGGAATTGAATAAATTTAAAATCAGTAATGTTTGCAAGATGGCTTATAAGATTATAGAGAAAATCGAAGCTATTTCAATATCAATAATAAGCTCTTGATTTTTACACATTGTATAAATAGAAAACAAAATATATACAAATAAGAAATTCTCTTTTGTATTTGATTGATTTACAAAAATTTGCATTGTTTATTTTATAAGTTTATGAACAACATAAAGATTGAGCAAACTTAAAGTTCCAGTCGAAATGTGTGCATAAAAACTAAGCACAACAATAATATTTGTATCTGAGGCTGGCGCTCTCTCAAATTTGGTGCACTAATTGAAAATAATTTATAACGGTTTTATCAAATAAATCAATCGAGGCATAATCCATGACTTACTGCTGCGACGACTGCTGGCCCAATCTCCTAAGACTTGCCCCTGCAGCCGCCGAGGCACACAAAGAGCTTGACTCATGTCACTTGAGGATTTATTTCTTCCTTTCTTTTGGATCTCGAGCGCGTAACTTGGTAGAACGAGGGCCACGTCCACGGCGGCCTTTTGTTGATTCTCTCTCTCTCTCTCTCTCTCTCTCTCTGTCTATCTCTCTCTATTCCCCTCTCCATCTCCCCTTCTCGCTCTGTGTGTGCGCATGTGCGGCCCTCTTTGATGTGCAAACATTATTAAAAAGCCAATAAAACATTTAAAAACAGCTTGAAATTTTTCATTGTTGGCGTTGTGTTTTTTTTTATTTTTGTATTTTTTTTTTTTGGCAACGCACCGCAACGAAAGATCCAACGAGTCGGCTTATTAATGCGACAACGAACAACGCCAGACAATTTAATATCTTCAATATGTCCCTTTGACTACCGAACCGAAACCACTGCACCACTGGAACACTGAACCACTGCCAAGGTGAACTGCCGATGCGAACGGTAGCACAAAATGTCAACAATCAACGAACAATCACATTTTGTTTGCTGTCAATGTGACAGCCACCAATATTTATTTTAAATCACCGACAACGCTGCGTGTTTTATAAGAAGTGCCATCCCAAAAAAAAAAAAAAGAAGTAAAAGAAAACCACTTGGGTACCCTTACCCCTCTGCTCTTCTCTTCTCTTCTTGCAGCCTCCCTCAATCGACGTCTATTGCCTGGTTGATTGGTCTCCGTTTATTTAGGCAGCTAGGCAGCTACTGTGTTTGTTTTTGGCTTCCAATTCGTTTGAATCGGCTCAGCGACTCAGCGACAGTCAGTCAGCCGCATGCCATCATCAAAATGAAATACAAATATCTTTGACAGCTACCACTGGAGTGAGCACAAGAGTGCCAGACAGAGAGGGGGATACAGTGAGAGAGAGAGAGAGAGAGAGCGAGAGAGAGAGAGATGGAGTTGAGGAGACGGGCCGACTTTGAAGTCCACTGTGACATGGACGACGACAACGTGCCCATCATTCGTTCGTCTTCTTCGCTTTTGTCATGTCACCGCAGATGCAGAAGCAGCAGCGTCTTCTTCTTTTTTTGGTAGCCAAGCTAAATCTCAGCCAGTTCAGTCCGTCTTTTAGCCAGTCAGCCTTTTAGGCAGTCAGCCAGTCGGCCAATCTCCCAGTCAGTTGCAGTCAGCAGTTTAGGCTGGCAGTCATTTCCTTTTTCGCTTTATTTTTTATCCATTCAATTGGGTTGTGCGTGTGCATGCATGACAGCATGTGTGTGTTTATGTGTGTGTGTGTGTGTGTGTGTGTGTGTGTGTGTGTGACACACATTCCTTTTTTGAGCCAGGACCCACAGCGGAACGGCGTTACTTCAAAGGACATGTTTGCAATCGACTTGCGGTTTTCTTTTTTGGCAGTCAAAACGCCTAAATGGCCACAAAAAAAAAGAAAGAAAAAAATTTAAATTGATTGTTTGCTCATATTGTTTCAATCCCAAGACAATAGACAAAAGCCAAACATTGTCAACTGACCTTGTGGCACTTCTGGGTATCTAAGAAACACATGTAGCATTTCAATGCTGGCCACAACTAACGCTAATGTATTCAATAACAATTGATTCGATTTTTGATTCACAAATCAAATTCAAAATATTTTCCGTGTGTGTTGTATTCGGCTTTTATATATTCCGCAAAACGACAGGAAATAGTTAATAACAAAAAGAAAAACGATTTAAAATCGTTTTACTCTCAAAAACAGAATTGCAAACGAGGCAAGCTAAACAACAAAAAGAACTATAAATAATAAATAAATTATTTAACAGCTCATTAATGAATGTCCGAAAAACATTAAAAAGTTCTAAACACACCCACACATCCAATCAGACACACACAAACCCACACACTCACCTCAGTTTTGGGCACACCCAAGAGGTAATCAAATATCACTCATACGCCACATGAATTATGCATAAATTTTAAAAGGGGCTCGGGTACGAAATGCAAATGCCCATAAAATTATACAATTACCAAATATTAAAACAAAATTATGGTTAATCATTTTCAACGCGTATGCAGCAAAGAGCCAGCCCGACAACCAGCCAGTCAGCCAGTCAGCCAGCCAACCAGCCAGCCAGCCAACGAGCCAGCCCCACAGCCATATTATTATTTATACTTATTTACATTGATATGCAAAATATAAACAGACATTTCAACGAACCGAAACGACGCCCAATCAAAGTTAACAGCCCAAAAAAATAAAAACCAAAGCCAAAACCAAAACCAAAACGAAAGTCGAAAAGGAAAGCAAAAATGTGCCGACAAAGTGGTCGGTCCGTCGCTTAAAAGTGTCTGTCTGCCTCTGATAATTTTCATATATCAAAGGGGCATATAAAAAAAGGGGCACGTTTCCCCCAAAATGAAATTCATTCATTTCTATGCATAGAGCGGATCGGCCCATAAAGACGGGCAACAATTTCATAGTTCGACGCTCATTCGATGGCATTGTTTATGATTATTGCAGCGAATCTACAATAAGCGACCTGCCAGCGATTACTGGCATACCCTTTGAACTTACGCCGCGCCAAACTATTATGCATTTTTAATTAGCGTTGCGGGCTAACGTGTTGATAATCATTGAATTTATCACCTGTGAATGCAATGATACCAATTCAAAAACCCATTCCTTCCTCCGCCCTCCCTACTGTTTGACTCAACCAATTAGAGTAGCATCTAACTAACAGTCCAACTACCTGCCGACTAACAAATCTAACAAAAAAGCACAGATCCCCGTCAAATTGAAAACGTATCTTGAATCTGGAAGGAGAACCCGTGCAACCTGTCTAGGCACGCCGCTCCTTGTAAGTATCGCTACACAAACGAATAAGTAATGCGATTTTGGTCTGAGTTTCAGTAGTTGAGTACTTGTATTTTTTTGTGACATTCATTAGACGGTCGCATCATCAACACATCTATTGTTGCTTGCACAAAGTCGTTGTCAAACTGTCTGTCTATCTGTCTGACTGTCTGACTGTCTGCCTGTCATAGAAACTTGTGTCTGTCAGCCTGTCATTTAATGTCGCGTCAATCACAGCAGTTTCACGTCACAAGTTTTCCATATACCAACATCATTTGGTGGTTGTTAGTTTTGCCTCAAAATGGTTGTGGTCGGGGTTAATTTACACACAACGGCACACAGCAAGCAATCGTAAGTAAGAGGTTATATTCGAAAACCGCTTTTAACTCATCGTTTAGGCCAAGTTTGTACAAATACAATAGCGAATAATGAGACAATTTTTATCGTAATGGAGATGGATGGATATCGACAGAAGACAAACAAAATTCAATATTTAATGTATTTATTTGTAAATTTAATATTTCAAAATTATAATTTACGAGAAGGCACTAATTTTAACGTATTTTCAAATTTATTTATAGTCCAATAGTATTTTTAACTGAAAAGAACTAAGGAAGAAATCACCAAAGCCAATTGCGTTTCGGAGTATAAAAAACCAACGGACGCAGAACAATTTTAAACGATAGTATTTGGAATATGTTACTTACTTTCAAATTAATTTATAGTTTAAAATTATTATTTTCAAAATTAATATATTTCTAAATATATTCTTCATCGAAAAGGGAATGGGAAAAACGGATTTCCTAGGCAATTAAAAATGGAAATTAAAATGGAAATCAAGCAAATTAAAATGAAACTTAAAATGGAATACAATCAACTTTGATGCGACAATCCGGAGTTGTTTAATTTTCATACATAAATCTGGATGTTTATCTACATTAGAAAAGGAAGCTAAGCTTCACTAGCCTTGATCCGACCACCAATTACCAATCTGTCAATAATACAGTCAGCTAGGTAAAAACTGGTGTATTTATACAGATTAATGGGGACTATCTACTCCTACTATTACTATGTGAAATGTGCAGATATTCAAGGCTAAATCTATTGCAAATTCCACATGACAAATGACAGTTCTTTTGTTCTTAAACGCATATGTACATACATGGATTTGTATACAATTGGGATTTCATTTAATTTGAAGAAAGGAAATGCAAACTGTTTACATTTCAGTGGAAGGAGAGTAAGGATACCCTCAACTATGCCATTTGGCACGTTCATTACTATGACGACCAGAGCAATAAAAGTGTCGGCCGTTATTCAGGCATTATGCGTTTATTTGACAACTTGTATGGTCATTATCCCTTGTTAGCCGGACAGGGCTGCCACTGCTGCTAATTTGTGTGTGTGTGTGTGTGTGCCACAAAGGAATCACAGAAAAAGTGCCGCAAAAATTATGAAGAAATTGTCGAGCAGAAATATTTGCAGGCCCATGAATGAAACCAAGCAGCAAGCAGAAAGCAGCAAGCAGCTTGTGTCCAGTTCTTGATTTTTTCATCGTTTCGGTAGGTAGACGACCGACCGCCTTTGCCGTCTTTGAAGTTCTGCGTTCTAAGTTTCAATTCGATGGAACCACGCTGGGTGCCTTCTTCTTTCACCTTGTTGACAAACGTTGAGCGCTCAGGGTTCGATCCGAACTATTGTTTCGAATGTGCCATTTATAAGACTGCGAGCGCCTTATGCATATTTCTAGGAAGCTTCCTTGAACCCAAAACCGATTCGGAAGTGCCATTGGCTCCGTTTGACAAAGCCGACATATCGGACGATGACATGATCAATAACACAGGCCGTGGGAAATTGTTGAGGAGAGCGGGTGGTGCACACAGCACTTTTGGCAACTAATCCCAGCTGGGGCGCGTTCTAATACAAATTAAATGGCTAAGAGATTAGATGCCAACCAGGCAATGATAACAAAGGGTAAAAAAGCCATGACGACACATCATTAAAAAGGACACAAGCGCATCTGCTGCTGTTAGGGATATATGTACCTTCTGGGGTTGCAGATAAATGCACAGATAATGCGACACTTGAGTCTAAGCCCATGGGACAAGCAAGTCAACTGAAGCATTAAGGCATTGTTAGCGGATTTATGACTTCAAACATTGAGAACTAAAACGCTGATTTATGCGCAAGCCAAATATTTTGTGTCTAGAGTTTAATTGTTTTCACAGTTGCAAACTCAAACGCTGAAATTGAATCATTGCCTAGCAATGTTGTCAGTCACTTCAGTCATTGAAAACCGCGCTTAAGTGGCGGCACTCTTTATACCCTGAACCCCTTCAGAATGGGTAGAAGGGGTATACTGGCTCTGTGCAAAGGTATGTAACAACAACCAGAAAGAAGCATCTTCCTACACATATTCTTGATCAGGATCAAGATCAGTCTAGTCGCCTGTCCATCTGCTAGCAACTTACAATTTCGCATATACGTTCTCATTTAATGTTATCGATTAATTCTGCTGTTGCACGAATATCGATACAAATCAATTTCCGATTACATTCCAATTAATATGTAATAAAACTTGCCATATTATTGATTACTTGTTAAAATTTTATCGAAATCGAAATAAAAGTTGGAATATGTTTAAGAGCTGGGCTTATATTAGGGTATAGCGTAGTCGAGCTCACTCGACTGCAGCATTCTTACTTGTTTTTATTTGTATTTCTCTTTTACGTCTTCTGCTGGTTTTTTTTTTAACCCTTATCATGGGAATGCTTTTGATTTGATTTCAAGTATGCATTTAAAAAGGGTGTATTGCGTTCGAGTTTTGGATGGTTTTCAATGGGTTCTGCTTTCTTTGCAATCCCTTGCAGTATTTGCGCAACTTGACACAATGTTGCCTCGCCGTATTAACGTGCAACGTTCAACATTCAACGTACAACGCACGACGAATGCCGTTGGTCGGGGCAACCGGTGCTTTGTTGTCGCGGATGTATGAAACCCTCTTTAAAGTCCTCACCATGTGCCTGATAATGCCCCTCAAGTGAGTGTATATCATTAACTCGAGAGCCGCCGGCACTCACAATTCCGATTTGATTGCATGTGTTTCAGCTCCTGTTGCTTTTTGTTGTTGTTCTTGTTGTTGTTGCTCGGTTAGAAATCCGATTTGAGCACATCTCGAGTGCTGTTAGAAATACGGAAATTGCTTGCTAGCCAAAATGCGTTTTATTTTTGCACATTTTATTCATTTAATAGCTACATATCATATATACACGTGAGTGAGTGTGTACACAAAGCTCTTTGATATTGTAAACCCCTCAAATTGTTGAGTTGATTCTTTCTATTTTGCTACGTTCGCTTGTCAAAAAAATTACAAAAATTACTTTTAATCTTATTTTTGAAGTGCATCTTGTTGCGAACCATTTCCGAAAATGCTTAAATGTTGGAGTCGCATAAAATGTTGATATTCTCCAACTAATACAAGCATAATATCACGTGTGTCACGAGTGTGAATTGAATTTAAATAAACTCAAGCCATTTGAATCATCTTTAGAAAGAGCTTTTTTTTTAAGATTCTAAAATTTCTTACTGCCTGGATTTAATCGTAAAGTTGGCTACATTTTTATATTAAACGATCTCAATGAAATTGCTTACAGTTGTTTATAATACGTTTGGAAATATATTATATATCAAATGTAAAGCTTCTGCTTTATAATTGCGTGTTTTATTGCTATCGGAAATCGAGTTGGCTCGATGCATTTCTTTCTGCCGTTTACGTATTTTTGCACATTTTCATAAAACCTTTTCCCCCGTTTTAATGGGTTTTTTCAGGTCATATAACATGCCGCATGCATCATAAATATTTACAACTTAATTGAAAAGACGAACATACCACAAATATTTATGCATTTTGGCACCATTTCAATTAATATGTTGAACACAAGATCAAAACTTAATGCAAATATTTAGCGAAAATTAATTTCATAGGAAACACATCACTTACTACACAAATATATATCTTCAACGAGTGTTTGTTTTGTGGTGCTGTGGATATTAATCGGTTAATTAAGCTCTTTCGATAAGCGCATTAACCTTTCGACGAGATAGCTCCGAGTGCGATTATAAACAGACTCCTCAATTGCACCTGTAATTAGCCATACCCCGGCAGGCTGTGCTCGCTTTGGGATTGACGCAAAACGCAAAACGCACCCACGTTTGCCATGTACATAAACTGGGTGCAATCTTGCCCAGGCGCAGGCCAAACAACGGCAATAAATTACACAGCTGCTGATGGATGTCACTTGGCGACATAATCACTGTCAGTTGTGCAATGGGACCCCAACAAACAGACAGTGAAGCCGATAGAGATGGAGAGAGTCTGAATGATAGATACATGCAGATTGTATATGGAGGAGGGAGGCCTGTCTCAAAATACAAATATACGTTGTGCACTGGGGCAATGAAGCAGACAAGCAACTAACGAGCCTCGGTCCGAGCATTGTTTATAATTCATAAAGCAATTTTGCATGCCGGGCCACAGAAAATGCGAGCCATATGCAAATGCAGCTGACAGACTGTTCTGCAGCTCTGCTGGCTCACAGTCTCTCCACTGCCTTCTGTTCGAATACACTCAGAGAAACAAAAACTATGCCATCAATAACACTGAATTTAAGGCTTAATTATAGTTGGTTTACTTTACACAAGTACGTAGAAGAATTTTATAAGAAGTATAAATAAATATATAAATACGCAGAAGAATTTAGTAATAAAATTAATTTTTTGGTGTGTGACTTCTATATTAATAAATAAATAATTATTTTAGTAAGCTCATAAAATGTAGAATATCGACATTAAATGAAAATCTCTTTGCAATAATTTCGAATAAGAATAGAATAAGTAATAATAGAATAAGTTTACTAGTCGCGTCAAAAATATGACTATTTTCTAAAATGAAGTTCGATTGTTTTTCTGAGTGTAGCTATCCCTTTGCCAGTTGGCTGGCAGGATGGTTGGTCAGTTGGCCAGGCAACTTATCACGCGGTTGGCCTCCACTCTCCACGTTTGTGTTAGTGCCATCATTGAACGTCATTGCGTGCATGGAGTCCAACTATGAGTTCGAGTGCGACTACGAGTTGGAGTCAGAGTCAGAGTACGAGTAAGAGTCACAGCCAGTTGGTCCACATGCCTGTCCTGTCATTCATTCATTTTGCAGGCTGGCTTTCAGGCATCCATCAGTTGCTGTTGCTGATGCTGTTGCCTTTGCTGTTGCTGGTGGTTGCCAGTATGTCAGTCAGTCAGTTACTACTGTTGCTGTTGCTCTTGCTGT
This sequence comes from Drosophila macrothrix, assembly GCA_035042055.1. NCBI lineage: Eukaryota > Metazoa > Arthropoda > Insecta > Diptera > Drosophilidae > Drosophila > Drosophila macrothrix. The sequence goes on from JAWNLX010000604.1 coordinate 1,013,910, forward strand.
AGCTCTTGCACAGAAAAAAAGAAGCTATATATTCCTGGGCAGTGCATACCTACAGAGTCAACTCTCTCTCGTTCTCTGACCCTCTCTTTCTCTCCAACTCTCTCTCTCTCTCTCTCTCTCTCTCTCTCTCACTCTCTCTGTCCATCTGTCTTTCAGAGTTGTTTTGAAATGCACGCGAGATTAACTCTTGCTTCTGACATTAACGAATGAGAGCCAACAGCATCTGACAGTCAAATGTCAGTTGGCTGCTGTGCTCTGAGTCGGCCCGGACTCGAGCTTTGTGGCTCCTACGACTCCTCCAGTTCGGCCACTCAACAGCGCACAGACTTAGTAGGTAGCCTCATCCACAATTAACATGAGCAACAGCAACAGCAACATTCAGCTGCAACATCCACATCATCAACCCAACTGCAGCAGCAGCTTTTGGCCATGTCTGTTGAGTTTGTTGCAGTTTGTTGCGCGTGCAGTTGACGGTTGACGTCTTTGCTCATAATTTACAAATCGGCCAGCAAAATGGTCGGTACTCTCAATTTCAATTGTACAAGCAGCACTAACTGAAATATTTGCACACATTGCATGCGAAATACCCTGCAAAATAAAACAGTTTTTAAAGTTTAGGTTGAGTGAAGAGAGCTGACATCTATGGCGTATATCAATAATATAGTCAATATATATAGATTATATATAGAGTATAGATTTGACTATTGATATAAATTGTGATGTCTTGAATAACTTATTTTTTATAAAATAAATAGTTCTTTTTAGCTGAACAGACTTAGTTGGACTAACTGCACAAAAAGTAGTCATCAATTAATTGTTAAATCAGATTTAGGGTTAAGAGCCATTGTGGACGGGACCAGTTAACTGTTTAGCACACAGACTAATAACAATTTGAGCATGCGATGGCATTTTGACGTATTTACGTACAACGCATTTGGCCCGTGGCCTGACTTTGGCACGACTTTGACTTTGGCCCATTGACTGGCTGACGCTGCCTGGCTGACATTTCAGCTGCAGGCCAAATACCAAGCAGGAAAACACAGAATCTGAGCCAAAAACAGAGTCGTGGAGAGGGAGGGGGCTAACAGACCAAGACATAGTGGCAGCGTAATTTGAAATGAAAATTAATGACATGCAATCAATTTTGGTAGTCGTCGTTATTTGTTATTTTGATGACTTGCCTTGTACACACTCGCTCACTTGCAGCAGCAGTCAGTCAGTCTCTGCTGGAGTCTCTTTCTGCATCTCACTCTCTCCCTCTCTCTCTCTCTCTCTCTCTCTCTCTCTCTCTCGCTCTCTGTCATTCTGTGTGTGTGTGTGTGTGTGAAGCGTCTAGCGTACTCATTTGTCAAAAGCAAAACAATTGGGAGCATGAAAATGAAATATGGCTGACGGAGAGTAGCTGCCGTTAGACGGGCGAGTGCAGCGTGCGGAATGCCGAGCTGAGTGTCAGAGGGTTAGACGGTTAGACGGTGCTGCTCCTAGCCGCAATATGCTTAAGTTGTGGTTATTTATTGTCGGGCATTTATAGTTCAGTCTCAGTGCTTGGGGCCAAAAGGATAAAAGAGTACGCGAGCTGCCAGCTCGAGTTTTTCATATTTTCCCCCCCAAAAGCATTTCATCGATTCATTATTGTATGGCGGCGTGCAACAACAACAAAAAACAAGAGAGGAAAAAAAACTAAAAATTGGATTTGAACTTTCGCTTGATTCGTATCGACATATTTCGCCCGCATTCTGTATTCCGGCTGTCAACGCCAAAAGTTCAAAGCCCACCTCCATCCTTTTTCCACTCACTCTCTCTCTCTCTCTCTGTCTCTCTCTCTCTCACTCTCGCACACACACTCAGAGTCACTCTTGCTCTCTCTCTCACTCCGTTGAGTTGGTGAGTGAAGGACTGTCTGGCTGAGTGACGTGAGCTTACGTTTCCACCCCAGGCTGATTGATGTGCGCCAGCAAAAAAGTTGGCACTTGCTTTACTGTTGTCGATTACACACCGAGCTCTGCAAAAAAGAAAAAACTTTCCTGTTTCTCTTCCTCTTGCTGCTGCAAAATAAGAATAAAAAGAAGAAGAAAAAACACTACCCGAAATAAGTCATCGCGTGCAGCGCAGACATCAAGTCAAACTTAAGATTGATTAGTTATTGAAAACACTGAAACGATAACAGCCATGCCCAAAAGCCAACTGAAATACTGGTCAATCACGCACAAATACCCTGTAAACGCAACCAAAATATACATTAAAATTGTAGAGACATTTCAAATATATATATAGATATTTATAATATATAAATACAAATTAATCTATCCCGAAAATGCAAAAGAAACATTATAGATTTATATATTATGGTGTATATGAAATGATCAGTCAATCAGTCAATCGACGGAGATATGCTCTAAATGCAACACAAATATTATTAAAATTTATAAATATTACATATTTCAACTTAATAAATATTATAAATATTGTGCTTACTGTCCAAACTAAACAGACTTCAGAGAATATCATGGATAACAGCGTGTAATCAATTTGAGCTGTTGTGCAACATTTTTCATATGTATTGCTACCCCATAATTTTGCCGAGTGTACTCGAATGCCACGTTTTCTTATCCACACAGCCCCAAATAAGTCATAATGATTTTTGATCGATGTGTCAAGTCCAAGGCGTCAGCGAATCATTAACAAAAAAATAAGAGGGGGAGCAAGAAGAGGAAACGACCTACCAACCACCCCCAAGAAGCCACTACTCCATCACAGAGACCCTGTGCATAATCATTTTCAATAAATAATTTTTTTTCGCCCGCTTTAAGCGTTTATTTCTTCTTCACAATTTTTTTTTGTTTGTCATAATGACAGCATGACAGGATAAATTACTGCCAAATGAATGAGGCAAAATAAGTCTTAAGCGACAGCGTAGAGAGAGGGAGGGCTGGAAGGTAGGGAGGGGAGGGAGTTGGGCACGCCCATTTGGCGCTGGCAAAAGCCAAACATAATTTTTTGTTGTGTAATTTACCACCAACACAACACAAGAGAACCGAGAACCGAGAACTGAGAACTGGATAAAGGGGCAGGCAACGCCCGCATGGCTAAAATTAATAGGCATAATAATTTTTTGACAGCACACCCAAGGATAACACACTGCAGCAGGCAAGTCATCAGAGTCCTCAGTCCGCAGTCCGCAGTCCTTCCATCAATGTGATGCGTGGTGTGGTGGGGGGAGGAGGAGAGGGAGGTAATTTTTTGTACCCAGTGACTTGACTGACAGGCAGGTTGATGATAAATGATGTCGCTGATGTTGAGACGATGATAGAGTGAGTGAGTGAGGAGCGAGGAAGTGGCAGAGGGAGAGGGAGAGGGAGAGAGAGAGAGTGAAAGAGAAAGAGGGAGAGGGAGAGCTGCCAAGTCATGGAGGCAATCATTTGGACTCGTCGCTGCTGCTCTATCACTTTAACTGACAGTCGCTCGTCAGAGTCTCAGGATGATTACATTGATGACGTTGCCACATACACACACACACACACACACACACACACAGCCAAACAAACAATCAAACATATTCATATTTGGCCATATTCACATTTATTTTATGCAATCTCATTGGCTTATGTTTGTATATACGTACTTTATATGTATTTTTCCTACTCAACTTGTATAATTAATTGATGAAATGTGCGTGCTTGCAACTCGCTTTGACAATGACCGATTGGTTTCCATTTCCACATCCAATTTTGGCGCGCTGGTTGTTGATCTGGAGTTCTGGTCATTATTTTGGTCTGATAACGCGAAAAAGAAAACAGGCAAGTAATATCAGCGTACTTATGTTTAGTCATCAGGATCTAATTTATCAGATATTTTTTGGGGCTGTGATGTGTCAATTTAAAGTGTGAGAAAATTGCCGGGGCTTGTCTAAAATGATGAATGATGTTGATGATGATGACCACAAAAGTAAATAGTGTCGTCGTGCCTGCTAGGAATCGAAAGTGATTTTTAAAAACAGAAGTCAGTCCACAAAAACATTTGCTCCGTTCCAAATTTCTAATCTAATCTATTTGAGAATAAAATGGAGAATGGGCAGAGGAAATAACTTTATATTTTGTATGACTATCTTGAGCAAACATATTTTACAATTTAAGGTTACAGTTGGCTATTTATATTTTGGATACAATAATTATAAACAAATAGCAAAATATATTTTAATTGGATCGAAGGTAATTTTTAAAAACAGCAATCAGCAAAACAAAACAAAAATGGATCAGTTCTAAAATTGCTGCATTTGCGAGTAAAATGAAGAATAAACAGGGAAAAAACATATAAACTTTATATAATAATTAATTCTTTATATTTATGTTTATATTTATCTTGAGCAAATATATTTTTTAAATTAAAATGAAAAGAAAGATTTAACTTTAGACATACTGAAAAAAATCGATATCTCTGAGTTTATCAAATGATAAATTGATTCTTCAAATTGTTCTCAATTATTGCACAATTTAAGGCCAGTGGAAATATTTAAATCATTTTGAGCTGAATGCTAAACAAATTCTTTGGCTTTTCGTAACCCATTCCGGTAAAATGTTTGCTCTACACATGTTTGGTGCGGGTTGAGAGGAACAAATCAACTTCAATTGTTAACTTGCGACCCCGGAGCAAAGTTCACTTCCCCAAAACTGGTTGCCACAAAAGGCAAATGGCAAAGGCTCGAACAATGCACAGTGCAAGCTCATAAATAAAACAATTGACTAAAAACATAAATCAAACACTTAATACAATAGTTTCCGCTTTTATTATTATGTGGTCGGATTTGAGAGTCGAGCGAGCAACTTCAGCATTTGCTGCGCACTCGCATAAAATTGCCATAAATTAAAATAACAGTTAAATAAAGCATTGTGAGTGTATGTTTATGTGTATGTGTATGTGTATGTGTATGTGTGTATATGTGTGTGAGTGTGAATGCGAATACGGGTATTGGTATGGGTGTGGGTCTGGGTGCGGGAATGAGTACTCGCAAATTAGCATACAAACTGTCTGCAGAAAAGACCATTGAAAGCCCAGGTGAAGTCGCACGATAATATTAATATGTAGCGCACTTAATCATAAATGCCGGCCGACATGCAACGGGCGACACATGAAACAACCCCCCGCACCCCCTCTCCTTATCCATAACCCGGCTCTGCCCAAGAGCGATGACGACGATGATGATGATAGTGATGTAAGAGTGGCGATTTCTAACTGCCAAGTTGTTTGCCAAAGCGCAGCCATTTGGCTTTGCATGTTGCTAACTAGTTAATAATACAACGACAACAACAGCATGCAACATGCAACATGCAACAAAAAGTGGCAAGCTTCATGACGCATTGCATGACATGCAGTCGCCGTAGTTTGTTGGAAACAGAGTTAGTTGACCACACACTCCATAACTGTAAACCCATAAAGTTAAGTCGAACCGAACCCGAACCCGAACCCGAACCGATCCGCGTGGCGACCTCCAGGCTCTGACCCAAAGCGACACATGGAAAAACAAAATAGAGAGAGAGAGAGAGAGAGAGAGAGAGAGGAAAAAAAGTAGAAAAACTCCCTTTGGCAAGCATTTTTCATTTCATTGTGTAATTTATGACCAGCACTTTTCGAGCCGCAGGCCAAAGCCAGCAGCAGCAGCAGCAGCAACAGCAGCAGCAACAGCAGCAGCGGCAATCAGCCAAGCGTTAATCGTCGTTTGACTTGTTCGCTCTAGGCCCAAACCAGAAGGGGGCTAGAGCTAGAGAAGGGGGAGGGGAAGTTCAGCTCGCTGCTGAGACTGGAAATGAGACTGCCACTTTGTCGCATTGTCGTGTGGCTGCTACTGTTTCATTATTACTGTTATTATTATTGTAATTTGGCGACTACCAACTGCCAACTGCCAACTGCCAACTGCCAACTTACCAACTTGGCCAGCATAGTCAATGTTGTAGGCCCAACCACGTTGACAGCGTGTCATTTCGTATCGTTTTGTTTAGTCATAGTTATACACAGCACTCGGTTTCCCGGTTCCGCTCCTGCCCCTGCTCCCATTCCCCCCACAGCCCCTGCCACCATCCGCAGTGCGCAATTTGTAGTGACTCCCTTGCCCTCCATCACACCCCCCTCGCTTGTTGCTTGGCTTGGTTTGGTTTGTTTTCCTTCGTTTTTTTTTTTTAGCTCACTCTCCTTTATAGTTGGTCTTTTTGTGTGGCATATTTCATAATTAATTGTAAAATTATACACAGTCATATGCAAAAAGTGGTCGACAGTCATAATTTTTCTGCGCTTGTCACTTTGTATGCACTCTCCAGTTTTGGGTACTACTGACTATATATGCACATAAGTAGTCAAGTTTTTAACTAGTAGAGGTACTCGACTTGCAGCAGACACAGGTACATATTTTATTTTACCTACAATTTCAGTTTATATTTCAGACTTATTCTGCAAATTGTATCTCATTACATTCGAATTAAAATCAACTTAAGCTGCTTACAAATTCAAATACATTTTTGTAAATTTTTATGCTGCTAAAAGTAGACAGTGACTGGCATAAGTATTGGCAACAGTAAATTTGTTTACTAAATGGATAAGCGAACTTATATTTAATGTTATTTTGAATCATTATTTGAATATTATTTGAATAAATATTATTGATATACTCGTATTTCTGGTCAAGTCACGCTTAAATAATTACAAAGATAGTTTGTTATTTTATAGGGTCTCAAGTATTGGCATTAATAAACAAAAATAACTTTTAAACATTTATTTATTTTTAACGTCGACTAATATCAGTTGTCACAAGATATATAATATTTGTAGATTATATTTTTTATATATGTTTTTCGCTGGTCAAGTGAAAAATTTCCCATGAAAAAACCATTTATTTAATATTGCTTTTGATAATGATTTGAATTATTATTTTTACTATAATATTTAGCTGACATTTTTTTTTATTATTGGTTGCTGTTATAGTTTAAAATAAAAATAAATAAAAATGGAATATTTAGTTAATATGCGCTTATAGTTATTGAGCAAAATATATTTTCTATATATTAATATGTTCCAATACTTTTGTCAGCTACTGTATATCGATCTGCAACCTGCTTGTCTGACTATACTGGGTCATACTCCTGGTCTTCTTAGAGCTGCTTGGCTGGTTGGCTGGTTGAAGGGCATTTGAGCTTCGAGTGCTTTTGCGTGACTGAATTTTGGTTGTTATTTATTCAGCGTTGTGTCGGCATTGCCTTTCATTTATTTTCGCGCTTATTTGAATACGAGTTTACGGCCATGCTGCATAACTAATCAGCTCAGAATAATGTAGAGCTCTCACAATTCATACAAATTAATTGGTTTCGCTGCCATTCAATGGGGCGTGTCTGCTGTAATGCTAACAACAGCAACAGCAACAACAACAGCAACAAAAACTCTGCTGCCAGTTGCCAACAACACATGCAACAATAACAACAACAACAGCAGCAACAATAAAAGCAACTCAAGTGGAAACGGAAGGAACTATTTGCGGACAACGTCGTTCGACGACTGACTTGAGTGCAAGTAAAAATCATGGCAGGCAATGTAAGTCGGAAGCACACTCAACACCTGCTAGAAAGCATGCTAAAAGGCATGACGTCAGTTACTTAACTTACATAGTTCCCCAGTCGGAAGTAGACCGAAAGGAACTGTCATTGCCTGATATCCCTCCAGGTTAGTTTTGGATGGGAGCTGGGGGCTGGGTGCTGGGGGCTGTAACGTGTCAGCTGTCAATTTGTATTTGATATGCTGCTCGTCCCCCAACTCACCCCACACACAAATCACAACAAATAAATGCCAATTGACAGCGACAAGTGCACAGCACTGAACTATTCCAGGCCCCAAAATGCCACCCACTTCGGGGTCATGCTCTGCAATTGAACTTTGTGCGGCATGTAGGAGCAGCAGGAGGAGCAGGAGGAGCTGGATCTTCAGCAGGCATTCATTCATTCACGTATTTGTAGCTCATGCGCTGCTCTGGTGCTAAACGTTCGTGTCAAGACACTTTATTTGTCTTACTTATTTATGTTTATGTGCCACTCAATCCCCTCCCCCACAGTCCAATCCCCTCGGCACGCATTCCCAAATTAGGCACACGTCCATTTGGGACGTAGGCTACCTACTCGCCGCCTTGCCTCCTCCTCACCAGCCACCCACCATTTGTGGCACAGCTGTGCCTAATTTATTTCACTGGACGTGCCCCCGTTTTTCTTATGCGCCTCATGCCTCGGCCAAATAGCAGCAGCAGCAGCAACAGCACAAGCAACAGCAACAGCAGCCACTCAATCCACAGTTGGAGATTTATTTCATTTTGAAGCACATTAAAATTTTACAAATTGCTAAATCAAATAAATGGCCGCGTTTATGGTGATAAATTGGCCAAGACATCGATGTGAAAGTTTTAATTCAAGACTGTGGTCTCGCATACCATTTTCCAGCGGATTCCTTAAGAATACCTAACTAAGTACCTTAATTCTAGACGAAATTGTTGAATGCTTTCAACTATAACATTTCAAGTTTAAGGAAACCAAATAAATATTTCAGGTTGATCTCTGTTTAGCACCAAAGTTCACTTCATCTAAACTTTATTTTTTATTTTTATTATTTCCCATTTTCGACTGCCACTGATTTTGGGAGATAAATACACCCTTATTTGCGAATTTGCTGCTTGATTACAATTTATGACAATTGAAAGATGAAATATGAAATATGTCCCGGACATATGCAAAACAGTTGCGGGAATTGTGTTTGTCTGGGAGTCTGGCTGTTTTGTTAGCACCGCACACCCTTTTGTTATACGGCAATAATTGTTATTTAAATATTTATGACAGCAAATAAATTCCGTGTCTGTCAGTTGTGCAACGCAGTTAGGCAATGCCACAAAGAGGGTGACGGACTTTTGAGCTACCCGAAATTTCATAGTTCATTATCAAATTTGTTATGCGTACGAGTTTCGAGTGCTTATCAAAGGAGCACTCACTCTCAAGCAACCCTTATAAGGCGGACAGTAATGGTCTTAAGTGCGGGCCAGTTCACAGTTACCAGTTACCGGTTACCCGTTCACAGTTACCAGTTGCCGGTTGCCAGTTGCCAGTTGCCAGTTGCCGGTTCCCATGATGTTGATAAGTGGAGTTCCGTTGACTTATTTGTAAGCATTTTATTGGACTGGGTTCTTTTTATGTTGTTTCTTATTTTTTTTTTATTGTATATAACATTTTCAGCGTCTGCTTCGCCACAACAAACAACCACATTTAACTCTTTCTTTTCCTCTTCTACGTGTCCCTCTTCGGTCTGCGCATAATTAATGCTGTCATCTTGTGCATATTTAACTCAATTACTTCCGCGCTTCTGCTGGAAGCGGTTGGTCTCGGTGATAGGGGCCCATCATGTCGGGACCTAATTCATTTTGTTACTTTATGTGATAGTTAAGGTCTTCTGGAGTGCCCGTGGCTCATTAAAAGAAATTGCTTTATTGGCGAAATTTACATACAAAGTGTTATGGTGGCCATGCTACGAAAAAAAAACCATTTGGTTGCCATACCCATTATACAAAAGACTCGACGAACTCCAAAGAGCGAGCATCACTTATACAATAATCGTAGATTCTTATCAAAAGTGTAGATTGAAATAACAAAGTGGTTCCCATATTGTGCTCGTCTCTGAACGAACAAGGGTTTCCCAATCAGCCGAAATAGAGCACTGACTAATAGCAGGCAATTAAAATTATATTTTCTTAATGGGGGTTAAGATACAGGTTTGGAGTTCTCCTCGTCGCCTATTCGCCTGTTCTCCTGTTAATGTGTGAATTTGTCTATATATCTGTTTAATCAGCCATAATGCTGAAAATGTCAAATGTCAACGATAAGAAAGCAGAGACTACGAAAACAATGCGCCACATTAATGAAAAATCAAGATAGCAATTTTGTAAAAATATGACAACAACAAAAAGAAAAGCGTCAGAAACAGGCAGCAGTTGCAGCAACAACAGCAACAACAACTGGCAACACTGAATAGGACTAGGAATAAAAAGAATAAAACCAAGAAACAACAGCAGTTGACAACTGTCAGTGTCAGAGAGAGCTGCCAGTGCCACTGTCACTGTTGCTTCTTTCTGTCTTTTGTTCCCACTCTACTCTCCTTCTCCCTCCCTCCCTCCCCATCTCTCTCTTCCTCTCTCTCTCTTTTATATGCACATATATATATCTCGCTCCTTTCTATTGTGCTCTTGAAACCGAAGGATGCATTGAATAAACGGAGCCGTTTGTATAGCCAGTATTGGGCACATTTCATTGTTCCTTTTTTATGGATTCTCATTTCGCTAACAAGAACATAAAAAATTGTTCGAAAATGATTCAGCTTTATTTTCTTTAAGTTTCTGGGTTTTTTATATGTGTGCAGGACAGACAGTCGCTTCCAAAAGTATTGGCCACAGTAGTGTAGTCTACTAAAACACAAATTCCTCGCATAAGAAAACTTTTACTTAATATTACTTTTAAAAGGTGAAAATAATTATTAAAATCATAATAAATAAAATATACATAAATATCAATAAAAAATTATATTAATTTTTAATTAATTACGAATTATTCAGTATCGTTAAAATAATTATTAAAATAAAATTCAAATAGTTGTTTTCTTTAGTATGGTACAACAAAATTTCAATATGATATTCAAATAGTTTCTGAAAAATAATATTAAATAAAGATTTTTTGTTGGGAATCTAGTCGAAAATGTCTTTTAGTTATTTTTTATGTATGTAAAATATTATATAATAATATATAATTAAAGCTTTACTCATGGGATGCATCTCCATAAAATGAATCCTTTAAAACATTATAAAAAAAAATATATATAATTTTAATATGATTTATGTCCCAACAAGAGCGTAAATATAAATGAAATAAATATAAAGTAAACACAATGGCATTCGTAGAGTATTTTAGCTTCTTCAAAAGTTAAATTGAATTTTTATTTAGTGTGTTTTTGTCTGTTTTTTGTTTTTTGTTTTTGCTGTTTTGCACAGTTTTCACTGTTTGCTGTTGACATTAGCAGAAGCTTAGTCCTTGCTGTCTGTGCTGTCAAAAGTGTCCTGTCAGATGCTGTGTCACATGCAACTGTTCGGTGCGACAAAGGACTCGAGTAAAAGTCGTTTCGCCAGTTTTCAAAATTGGTGCCTCAGAGGAGTGTGAGGGGCAGTCAGCAGCAGCTGAACCTGTGGCATGGCATGACATTTTATGATTGCATTTGTGTGATCCGCTGATGGCTGTGTGAAGTTTGTTGTTCGTTGCTGCTGTTGAAAAAAAAATGTAATTAACGAGCACCCATAAATAAAATTAACCCAAATTAAACACTGGCAATTAATTACAGCTGCTGGGCAGCCAGATTTAACAGCAAATTAACACCACAGAATCTGCCGGACTTTTTGGAAAAAAAAGAAGTGAAATGTTAGACGAGCCTGACAGTTTAACTGACCATTAATTTGCATTTAAATTGTACGCCAAGGAAGCATGCGACAAATTCTGTGAGACCTTTCTGAGATGTTTTCCCATCAACAGCAACAGCAACAGCAACAGCAACAGCAACAGCAACAGCAACAGCAACAACAACAACACTATCTCACACACCATGTGGCATGTCGAAAAGCATTCGAGCGGAATTTGCATATTTTTGACATATTTTCTACAAATTTCGGGGCAGCTTGACCATTTTGGCTTTGGGTCTCGTCTCGGGTCGGGTGTGTAACAATTTTTACTTTATGCAACAAAATGTTCACAGTTGATTTATATTGTGTGTGTGTGTGTGTGTGTGTGTGTGTGTGTTTCCCTCTGTCTCATTCGATCTGTGTATTGGTGTTTTTGTGTGTGCTTGTGCATATAAAGCCAGGCATGAAAATATTTCTTTTCATGTTTTATCGCACATTTTTCTTCATTTTGTGGCTCTTTGCCGTTTACAGCGCATTAAAATTTACTTGAACGCTCGTAAATTTCGCATTCTCACTGGCAAAAATAAATGTAATAATCGTAAAAATCATGATGAAACAGATTTTTTGGCCAGCTTTCATAATGCACAAAAAGTATTTCTTCTCATAAATTGCAGCTCATAATTTGCCCTTACAATTTTCTGTAATAAATTTTATATTAATATCGTTAAACGCATTTCGCATACCCACTAAATTAAAAGTATTTTCTGTGCTGTGATTTTTAATATATTTACAAATAAGTATAAGCGTAAACGAAATCTACTAGTGAAGTGCTCTCGTTTCTATTAAAGTTTCTTGTTATATTCATCTTCAAACAGCGTTGGAAAGTTCAGAAAAAGTTGGCAAGAATTTGTAATTAAATGCAATAAAAATGCAACAAAAAATAACTTTTAAATGTTATTAAAATATTTGGCTATTTATGTATTAGTTGGTTTTGAAAATAATAATTTTTGTGTTTATCTTTTATTTTTATTTAACTAACTACTAATAATGTAACTAATAATTTAAATTAAAAGTAAAACTACATATTGCAATTGTCTTTTAAATAACCTAAATGTTTAATATGCTGTACATTTATTTGTTTTTAGTTTATAATGCGAAATCATATGGCACCTGAGGCTTAGTTGCCACTTTTATAAATACATTGAAGGGCTACTGTATGCATTTAAACTATGTACATTGATTGCCCTTCGCATGCAGTGATTAATTTAACCCAATCTAAAATTTGTACTTTCTGGTCTGCTTTGCTGTGGCATATAATTCACTGCTCTAATCTCAATGGCAGTCCCATGAGGACACAAGTTGCTGCGGTAAATGCAATGCATTTGGCTTGCAACATCATAAAGCTCAACCCTGCAGCCCTCGATGGGCCATCAGTCCCCACAGAAAGACACATAAATTGCGCTTTTAATAGCATCCGCCTGTCATTGCAATCTAAATAAATTGTTATATTTATTTACGACAAAATGTCCACACACAGGAGAGGCGTGTCAGAGGAGTGGAGAGGAGAGCAGATTGTGAGGGGAAAGCGAGCACGAAAGCGAGTGTGGCTAGAAAATATGAAAATTAACTGCCGACTAAAGCCAAATCCCACCACATATAACCCACACACACACACACACACACACGCAAACATATCCCAGGCAAAACAATTGCGCCACAATTTCCACATGTGTGTGTGTGCGAGTGTGTGCAAGTGTTTGTGTGTAATTTTCACTTCATGTTTGGCCACAAAAACGCAGAAACTGCCATAAAATGCACACAGCGCAGACACACACACGCACACAGAGAGAAGGACGCGGAGAAGTCCTGGTCAGAGGAGCGACCCCAAACAATAAGGTGAATGGGGGCACTAAATGCCACTAAATGAATTTATTTGCCAGAGCAGCCCCAGCCAGCCAACAACAACGCCAACAACAGCAGCAAAAACAAAAGCAATCTGAACGGGAACATTTTGAGAGTAAATAAAGCCCAAATGAGATTTATGCAACATGACCGACAACGACCAAGTGCTGAAGTTGCCCCAAGCCACATGCCCAGCAATTTTACAGCTTCCACTCCTCGCCTCTCTCTTTCTGTCTCTCCCAGCTGTAGGTTAGTTCGTTAGTTTCAGCGGGCAACCAACCCGCAGCCGCACCCAGACAACTGCCCCTGCTCCCCCCGCCCCTCTTCTGGGGTGTCCAGTGCGTGCCTTTTAACCCAACTAATTTTTTGGGGGGAAAACAACAAAAAACACTACGACGAATGAGAGTCGCATCCTTCTTTGTACTCTGTCCTGACTCGGCTCCTGGTTCACATTTATCCTGCACAAAATTGTCACATAAATTTCACAGTGTCCGAGACACGTCGAGCGTACTTCATTTTGTATTTTATGATATTTTTCCTAACTGGTTAAAGGGATATTTATGGCTCACAAGCTAAGCAAAAGCAGAAAACATACTTTTTTATTATTTTTTTATTTTGCTAAGCCAGACAGTGAGCTTATTTGGCTGCAAAATAAATATGCTTTTCCCAAAGTGGTCAACAAAATGTATTAATTAATCGGATATCCGCTTACACTCAATTATAACTTCAGTTTTTTTAATTTTAATGGCAAATCTAATGTCAGACCTCTCAAGTGGCATATATTGAAAGTTGATTTATGGCTGCATTAGTCCACCCCAAAGTCGGATAAGAGTATAATAAAATGTTTGCTCCTATCTGAAATGAAATTTGAGAATAAACCGTTACCAAATTTTTGGTTAACTTGTTGCCAAGGGTAACAGTGCATTAAACAAACTGCGGCTCGAGAATATTGCCAGAGGGCATACTTTATTTCGACGACAAGTTTAACCCTTTCTGTGCTGTGGGTTTGTCATTTCACTTTTGTTTGCTTGAAATTGACTGATTGCCCACAAAATAACCGAATTTCCCAAAAATTTGTATGCAATTCGAGACATTCATAAAAGTTTCTTACGCTCAGAAACTAACCCCTTTTCCCAACACAAATTGTGCCAGACGGGTTCTAGTTTGATCAAATGTGTAACATTTGTTACATCAAATGGCATTGCTAATTAACTCAGATTGTCTGAGGGAGTGACAGAGTGTGCCAGGAGAGGGAAAGTGTGAGAAAATGAACTCTGCGGACTTATAACATACATATATGTTGTTCATAGGTTATTTTCTCTGAAATGTTTGTAAAAATACTTAACTGCTTACAGAGTATTTTTTATATTTCAAATATGATGCGAGTTATTTGCAGATATCAACTTATAACCGTATTCTGACTTCTGCAATTTAGAGTTTTTGGTAACCAATTTTTATAACCAATGTAGACATCAGGCCATTTTAAATATCCTTTTTGCTGGTATTCGACTAATTATTTTTTGTTAATATTTAAAAGCCTGGCATTAAATATTTGTTGTGGTCAAACTGAAGCAAATAAATATGCATTAATTAGAGACCAGAGTTAAGTCTCTTGCCTGGTTTGGTTTGGAAGCAGTGGACAATAGGAAGCTGATTTAAGGGACGAGGGGTGTATTTGTCCCATTGATTAGAGCTATGAATTGAACTATTTAAAACAAATCAACTTACAACAATATATACAAGCGTCGACTACATAAAGTTACTACTTAAACGTTCCATTTGTTTTTATGCCAATTATTTGTGTGAGATATGATTTGAACTATCTGCAGATAATCAATATATACAGTTACTACTTAAAGTTTCCATTTGCATTTATGAACCTAGTCTTGACAATAGACAAGGATGTTATCGCATTAGCCTCAGCTCAGCTCACCTCACGAATTTATCGAGCCGACAAAATGGGAAAAGGAGAAAAGGAGAAATGGATGTGGCCCTTGGAGAGCTGCCCATGTAGTTCAGTGACATTACTTCTGCTTAGTTTAGCAAAACGATGAAAGCATCGTTTTCATTTCATTTAAAATGCTGTCAGCACGTAACCCAGGGCCAAGTCACAAGGGTCCCCCCCCCCCCCCCATCTCTCACCCTCTCTCACTGTATGCCTCAGTATGGTTCTTTTTCAATGTCTTCATGTCCTTTTTTTATGGCACTTTCAACGCGTCATTGAGTGCGCCGCGGCGCGTAGTAATCAGCCCGTAGAATGCGGCATGGAGTCAACAGTGTAGTAGATTGTGTGTGTGTGTGTGCGAGTGTGTGTGTGTGTGGGGGGGGGGGGGAGGGGGTTAGAGTATTTTGTGGAAGTGCTGCCAACAAGCATTCAGGCTGAAAATGAAGACGCTTAGAGAGGTTGAAAGAAAGAAAGAGCAGGGCTGCCTTCTTGAGTGTGAGGTGTGCGTTTATAATCAAATTAGAAGTGAAGCGTAAGATCAAAGAGAAGGCGACCAGAAACAGAGAGAGAGAAAGAGAGAGAGAGGGATATGGAGAGAGAGTAATTGTTGAAAAATAGGCGCGACATAATGCCCGAAATGTCGAAAACACAAGCTGCCACAAAATGTTGGAAGATGATGAGGGGCTGTGTTTGGCTTGACAACTTGAAGTGGAAATGACTGCGCGGCCTGCTGTGGCTGAAGAAGACGTCTCATTAATGACAACAAGGAGCCCCAGACTCGAAGACCGAATCCAAGCCGAAATCGAAATCGAAATCGAAGTCCAGGTTCAGGTCCAAGACCCCAGCGTAAGAGGAAAGGTGTATTATGCACTCAGCTCAACTCAACTCAGCGCAACTCAACTCAGCTCAACGCGACTCATTTCAAACTCTAACTGGGGGCTGTCAATTCAAGTTTTTGTTGAATTGTTTGTGCTCAAGTGGTTTGTTGGCTGCTTGTTCGTTGTTGGTTGGTGGTTTGGGGCGACTCTCTAACCACTTCCTCGAAGGATCATAGCGATGCGCGATATATAATTGAAAGCGAGAAGAAGGTACCACAAAATTGCTCTCGACGTTGTCTGACATTTAAAGTTGATTATGAGTGCCCCACGTTGGGAGGATGTTGCCCCCTTCTGGCTGATGTGGCTGATGTGGCTGCTGTTGCTGTTGCTGCTCATGTTGATAATGATGATGATGATGGTGCTGCTGTCAGAGAATCGGCATCATTTTCGTGCTGATGTTGCTGACGACAGGTTAAATGTTTTCATTATGAATCGCTGAGCAGAGCTGCGTGAAGCTGTCGGCAGTTTTTCCATAATTGGAGCTGCACTCAAGTGTCCTTAAGTATTATTGTTGTTGTTGTCGTTGCTGCTGAATCCTAAATTGAGTTCTAGGTAGTCACCAGTCAGCAGTCACCAGCCAGCAGTCAACAGTCAGCAGTCAGCCCAAGTTCCCTGTTTCAACTCAAGACTCAAGTGTTGGCCTCATGCTTGTCCCTCTTTTGATAGTGAATTGTGGACCCGTTCAATTAGTTCCTCGAATACGAGCATTTTCTGTCTGCCTTTGACACTTGTCATATTCAGCATTTGTTTTCTAATTTAGCTAATATTCAATAGGCACAACTCAGACAATAATATTTTTAATCATTTTTTGCCAATAGCATTGCATTTGAAATCATTTGAATTATTTATTAATAATCAATAAGCACAACTTGATTAATATGTTAATTAAATGTTTGTTTAATAAATTCGTTTCAGACAATAATTCAATTAAAATTTAATGTTTCACTTCATACCATATTTTTCTTAATATAATTGTCTTACATTGTGCACATATTTTGCCTCTTATTTTCAGCATATTTTTATTAATATAAATGTAAACCGTGTAATTTCCACACATTTTTCTTAATCTAAATGGAAGACTAATGTTTTTACATTTTTTTCTTAATCTCAATGGAAGCCTTTTATATTTTCCATTTTGTATCAATAGATTTAAGTTGAAAAGAATTAAAATGAATTAAAATTTACGACCACGATAAAAAGTTGCATGCGTAACATGCAACGAATAATAAAGTTCTATCGAGTATTTTAGATTGCGACGCATCCACAGAAAAAAAGTCATTTAATTTAGTTGGTCGTAAAAAAGAGAGAAACCGTATACTAAAAACCAGATGTGATTTATGGAACATCAAAGAGAGCCGGGCTCGAAACGGAGACGTTCGTCGGACACGTGACGATGAGCGGCACATCAATAAATTAACACAAAAACCAAACTGAGCAACTGAGTCGACTGAGAAACTGAACAAGTGAACAACTGAGCAACTGAACAGTTGAGTAGACAAACTGCGAGAGTCATAAAGGACCCTTAAAAAAACAAACATGCCACGCATAACTGATGTTTATACTAGCACACACACACGCACACTCATAAGTAAATAGTAATACTTGTGTACCACACTCCTATACACTCAGAAAAACTGTCAGCTAAATTGTAGAAAATCGGGTAAAATAGCTAACCAAGATGTTTTATTTAATATAAGTAATCGTTCCAGTTACGCTCATATTAATCATATTAATTAAATATTTTAGTAAATTATAGCTTTAAGTAAGATAACATTTTAAAGTGATGTAATTAATTGGGTCTTGGAATACAATTTTAATAATTCTTAGTATCAAAACTTATCGATTATATATATGGACTATATATAGCCTAAAGATATATATATATATATCTATATAAGTAAATATTTTAAATAAATTAATAACTTTCCTTTACAAATTTAATTTCATTTTTAAATTGATTTCATTTAATATAGATAAAGTTAAGCTTTTACGACTTCGTTCCTTACTTAATCTACTTTCCTCTGAGGGAAACAAGAGCTAAACATCAACCAAATAATTTAGAAATATATATCCGTATCATGGCAGTAAAAAAAGCAAATTTAATTATTGTTTTCTGAATTTCGCAAGAGAATTAAAAAAAAAAAACCGTTATTAAGAAATATATTTGGGGAAATAACTATTGGAAGGTATTTTTCTGAAAAAAAAAAAATATTTTTAATAATAATAATTTTTAGAATTTTTTTATATTTAGAAATTATGCTAGAAATAATTTCTGAAAGCGATTTTTTAAAATTTACGACTATTATTTTTCTGAGTGTACACTTCATATCAAGAGCAGAAGCAGCAGCAGCAGCAAAAAGAAAAAATTACATAAAAAAGAAACCTTTACAACGTGCAATAAAAACTAAATTATATCCTTTCACGTTCAAGTGGCTGAGTCGCCGTTCGCGGCATGCATGAAAAACGAATCAACAACGATGCCGCCGCTGAGCAGGAGGCAGCAACATGTTGTCCAGACAGACAGGCAAACAGACAGTCGGACAGACGGAGACAAACAGATAGACAGACAGACAGACAGACAGACAGAGACCACGACCCACGCACTATTTAATTTAGTACAAAATTATTATGCGCAACATTAGCACTCGGGAAAGGGAACTGCGACTGGGTTTGGGTTGGGTTTTTTTTTTGGTTCGGGATTGGGATTGGGATTGGTATGGGAGCGAAGCGTGAGGTGCCTCAAATGAAGTGTGAATTCTGCTGTCAGCCTGTCATTTCAACAGAGCGCACAAGAACAGAGGCAGAAGTGCCGCCGTCTCTTCCTCAGTCTCCTGCTCTGTCTCTGTCTCCGTCTCCGTCTCGGTCTCTGTCTGAATCTTTGTTTTCTTTGGCTTCCTTCCACATCGCTTTTTGCGCTGAGGCACCACAAGGATTACTATTTGAAATGGCTCGTTTTATATAATTTTGTATGCGTCTTTTTCCTTTTTGGCTTTTTTTTAGCTAAACTTCATTTATTTTTAATGTACGCAGTATATTTGTTAGTAAGGCCAGTTTGTTATTTTAGTTACATTTCTGACAGATAAGTTAAAGGCACAGCCAAGGATATGAACGTGATAATTCTTCAAAAATGACAGAACACGCTTGTTGGGACAATTATCAAAGCACATGAATAGCTTTGTATTCCATATATAGAAGAGGAAATATCGCAACTTAGCTCCAAATACATAAGGACATTCCAGGAACGTATGTGTTAATCTGCTGAACAACATTCAATTGCCACCAGAAGACAAAAGAGACTCCATAGTCAGTTTACATACATATCTTTAATTTGATAATTTTTTTGTTTTATCTTAGATTTGTAATTTAATTTCCTTGTTTTAAATTTAAATATTTTCATTCGTAACTAAACCAGTTTGCTGTTTTATTGTCAAACTTCCTATTTAAATGAGCTGGTTTAAATAAGCTTGTTCAATATGGAAAAAATCATCTTTGTTAAACAAAATCTCCGATTTGAGGTCGATATTAATGCAATTTTTAGAGTTTAATAATTATATGTATGGGTATATTCGATATTAATTGCTTGGATAAATCTTTACAGTTTTGTATTTTATAACTTTCGGAAATCAATTTTTATTGTTATTCTCTAAAGCTAAACTTGACTGAGTGTTAAATATTTGTCGATAGGTTAAAGACAAAAGCCACACAACTTCTCGATAGAATGTCTTCTGTCTGTTGCGAAAAGGGTAACATTTTTGCAATTAGCAAAATAAATTGTACATTTTAAGCAATTTTTTAAAGCACTCTTTCGTAATGTCAAAAATAATAATAAACTTTTGATAGCAGCTTATTTATATTTAAATACTAATAAAATATTTGGCATATACAGTTTAATCGGATTTTGCATAACGTAGTTAATCTCCGATTTCTAAGACACTTGATAAAGTTCGTTTATAAAAATTAAGAATTATGTGTGATGTTTTATCTCTTGTGCATTTGCATTGTAAAAGGGTTTCAACTTGAACAAATTGAGTACTCGGTAGAAAAATGTGTCTTGCTTGTCTCAACTCAGCCAACAAGCAACAACAGTTTCCTAAACAAATTTGATAAAGCCAAAAACTACAAAAGCGTTCCGGGAAATTTGCAATCAACAACTGTCACGGCCAAACAGGCAAATAAATGACGCGTGACTGTCAGGATAGTCAAGGCCAGGACGAGGGCGAGGACCCGCCAGCATAGGACGAGTGTGGCACAGTTGCCTGCCACAGCGTGTTGCAAGCAGGACAAGGGAGAGACAATGCGACAGCCTCGAAACACTTTGATAAATGCCTCATAAAATGAGCAATTATCACGTGCCGCATTTTGAGGCAGCTGAGCGTCAAACTTGGAGGACAATTAAAAGCCAAACACAGAACGTCAATAAAATTATTTGTCAAAATGTCAGGGGACGACACCGGGGGTGAGTGGAAGTGAGGGGAGTGAGCCGAAGGATGCCCGGCTTGCCGAGAGACATACGCAGAAGTGTCAAACTCTCGCTCTGATGGCACTGAAATTAATGAGCAACATAAATCAAGGACAATGCCTGGACGAGGCAGCCAGCCTCGTTGTCCTTGATTGACCGCATTCGCATTCGCATTCCCTGCGCAATATCCTTAAGAGTGACAGAGTCTTTCTGTTTCTCCCTGCCTTTGCTTGTGGCACAAAATTAGCAACGCCATCAAGCAAATCAATAAACAACGCATCATAAAAACTTCGGTTGGCCATAAAAAGAAATACAACAAAAAATATTGCACACACGGCAATGCTCAGCATCGATAGATATTCATGATATATAGGCCATAATTTATGGGCGCTTTATCAACACAACACGACGCGCTGTGGGACGGGATGGAGAGTATTCCTTATGGATGGCTATATCCTGTTAGCGCCAGTTATCCGGACTCGAAGTCTTTTTGCTCTGGGGATTCTGAGACGCTTGTTAAACTGTGAAGGTCGTAAACATTTTATGCCCGGTCATAAATATTTGGCGCAGCTTACATACAAAATAACAACAACAAAAACAACAATAAAAATAAAAAGGATATGCAATCCTGGTTTTGCTTGTTGTTGTTTCAACAGATTTTTATGTGACACTCGAATTGCAGTATTTGTTTTTCTCTCTCTATTTTATTATGTTGTCAGTCAGCACATGACAGATGATCATCTATGAATGCCCTGCTCTCAACACACTTCACTTTTATAAAAATACTCCGCTAAACTCATAAATAATCATTTGCCAATCTACACATTGCTAGCGATTTGTATAAATCTAGTCCATTAATTTCATTTGGTTTTTGTTATATTCGAATTTCAGCGATTATTAGTATAATAAATAAATTCAGAATACCAATTTAATACTTAAATGTAAGCTAAAATAAAATAAATATTGTTTATTGTTTGTCGGCCTATTTTTATAGTCAATAATAAACATTAAGTAAAGATATTATTAACTTTAAATTTAAAACATTTTAATTTTGACTAGATATTTAATAGGCTACATTTTTATAATTTCATTTTAAAAATTGAACATTAAATTATGAAGTTGTACAAAATTATGCATCAGGCAGAAAGTACTCATTCCTTCAGTATTCATGATCAGAATCTAAAGGCAATCTCAGAGACTATAAGAGCTAGGAACTTTATACCACAGCAGGCTAAGTTTTCATCTTATCGATACCCGTTGCGTGAATATCGATATAAATCGATATCCGATTACAATAAAAGACACAATTGTAAATATTTGGCCTTCCAATTAATATAGCCAGATATATTATGGATCAACTCTAAGAATTACATAAGGATCGGGTGAGAAAGAGAGATTTTTATATTAAACAAACATATCTCTTAAATCTGAAACTGTGTTTAAAAGGATTTAAATATTTATTTATTTAAGGATACCTTCTAGTCCAGCTCTGCCATCTAACTAATTGTAGTTTCAATTGATTTTGAAAATTTAGTGAATTTTGATTTATTATTTCAGGGAAAAACCACCCCAACTTCTACTCTAAGCCAGCTTTGTTATTTGACAAGCAATTAATACCCAATACCATTGGCAATAAAATGTATATTGTCAATTTATCATTCAGATTCAGATTCCTGCACGTGTCACATTTTTTATCTCAAATATTGCATTGTTTTCTATTCTTTCTTTTATCATTTATATATTTTTTTTATTATTTTGGTTCATTGTCAGCAGGAATGCAACCATTAATTTGCTTTATTAAGCTACACAGATTTGGCAAGGGGAGTGGCTAAGGGGCAAGGGGGGTGGGGCGAATGTAGCATGCCCGCATTTTGCCCGCAGATCGGCAAAAAAGAGAAAATGTATTCTAAAGGAACCTTTACGTTTACCGTAAAATTTCAATGTCACCAATTGCCAGGGGCAATTTTTCTTCGTCTCTGTGTGTGTGTGTGCGTGTGTGTGTGTGTGTATTTTCTGCTCGTTACTATTACGAGATAAATTGTTGTCGATAAATTATCGACAGTCGCTCTTTCTTTGCCTCCCTTCCTTCCTACCAGCCCCCCTCCACTGCACTCTATCATGCCGGATGTGTGTCCCTTTTTTTACACAATTTTGTTTTATATGGGTTTTTTCTTGTGTGTGTATGTGCGTGTGTGTGTGTGTGTATGCGAGTGTGTTGCATAGTCGAGTTTACCCAATTTATTGCAGTTTGTTTTTCAATTTTTTAAATTGCTGGGATTTTGTGGGTTGAGTTATTGCATTGTTGCCAACATCAAATCGAAAGCAATAATTGTGCTATCAAAACTTTGCAACACTCTTCGACTCTTATACGCTCGAGCTGTGTTGTAGAAGAGTTTAATTTTAGTACTCAATCTTAGCCTTCGCTAATATTCTAAGAGTGTTCAACAGCAGCAACAACAACAACAGCAGCAATCGCTGTGTGTGTGTGTGTGTGTGTTTAGTACTTTCATATTGTTGAAGATAATGTCAAATTTATTGCATTATTTTGCGCTGCTTGCTTTGCTGCTGTTATTCTTGATGGCATTGCCAGCATGCGTGCCAACCCCACCCATCGCCGCCTACAACTCCTTTGTGCGCTATCCCTTTCACACCGCTGCTGCTGTTGTTGTTGTTGTTGCCGTGCATAAATCAAACGGTAAATGGCTGCATTTTTATGACTGCCTTTTGCGCCATTGCCAACGTCAGCGTCGTCGTCATCGTTCATCGTTCGCCTTTTGCGCTGTTTCGCTTTTATCACACAAACATTTCAGTGATAATAAATGCCATAAAAATGAAGAAATATGTGGTTAATTTTATGTTCTCTGCTCTGCTCTGCTGCTGCTGCTGCTGCTGCTGCCTCCTTTTTATGCTCTGTTACCTTCGGTATCAAGAGTATATTAATTTTACAACGAAATTTTTTCCAACAAAGCGTGGAAATAGAAAAATCGATAAGAAATTCTATAAAACTCGACAAGAGTCACCAAATTAGAAAGGTTTATTGCTAGTATCATCCTTCAAAAGCTGATGAAAATGTTTGCTAAATGAGCTAAAGAAACTAAATTAGGAAGTTAGATTCGTAGGAACCTTTCCAAATGCCATATATCCTGCAATTTAAGACCTTTAGTTGCCAAACTTGGAAGGCAGATTACTAAAACTCTCCCCTAATATTTTTTCCATCCACTCCCAGTAAAATACCACCATTTTAGAGCCAAACTTGGTGGATAGATCACTAGGAATCTCCGTCAAAGATAGGAATCTCTTGGCTACATCCACCCCATTCTGTACCACTTGTTATAGGAAGGTATTGCTTATTGGTATCAGAGTATTCCACAGTCGCTTACGCCCGACTGCGACGTTCGCACTTGTTATTATATTCTTCATTTACACACACTCACACACACACACACACACGCACACATAAATGTTTTCGTGGCCACAAATATTTTTGCGCTGCTGCTGAGCATTTTACATCCCTGCGTGTAATTTATAATATTTTGTGTTATTTATATGCAGACCCCCTCCCACAATCCACCTCCCTCCACCGCCCCTCCTTCCGCCCACAAATGCGTTCGCATTGCTAGTAAATAATTCACATGCGCTGGCAAAATTTATGACGCTGACAAAGTAGCCGTAAAAATATGAATTACTTACGTACTTCGTACATACCTTCTTACGTACTTACGTATAGACTTACGTACCGTGCCACAATGCATACTTATTTTGAATGAAAAAGAAAAAAAACAAAAAGAAAAACCTGGCAACTTGCAGCAGTTGCCAGCATTTTGAATCAAGAAAAGCCGCAAATTATGCCAAAGCCAAAACCAAAGCAAAACACGCTTTTACCTAATAAATCCCCCATCAACATTGTTTTGTGTGAAGGTCATTTCAGATCCTAACTGTTCTACCTGTAAATCCGAGCTCTTCGTTTCTGACCAGGATTACGCATTGCTTAAACGCCCAGACTCAGGCGTAAGCTTAAGAAGATCTCTTTCAATCTTTATCTGGCATATTTGCAAGGATTTTAATTTTAAATACTCTTAAAACCAAAATCCATCCTGATTATTTACTAATTATTATTTAAGGTAGACGGTGAGGAGAGATGATTTTCTGAAGAAAAGAAATCAGGGAACCAATGCCAGGCGGTCTAGTGGAGTTATTAAATCGAAAAGGATACTCAATCAGGATACTATATTTACCCCATTGCGAGAAAGAAAAAACAGGAAATGTTTTCAAATGTATCTTTTTTAAATTTGTAAATTTAAGGAACTTACAAAAACGATATTAGAAGTGGAAGAATACTCTAAAAAAAAAACTGAGAAAGAGAAAATATAATTTTATTCACAGTTTGCAACTTGTTTAAATGTAATTAAAATGCACATACAAAAAATGGCATTTTTTGACAACAGAAAGAAAATTTTGGAAAAAATAAAAGCGTCACTTTGAAAATGTTCAGTTATAATTATGAAAATTAGAAATAAAAACGATTTCTATAAAGTTGACTCGTCCTCTTCTTCTCTGCACATTCCCTTACAAATACAAAATAAATTGTATTTATAAATATATATTGCAAAGAATTCCAGGAGTAGTGATAGCTTTAAGTTATAGAGGGATTATACATACAGTGTCTCACAGCTCAAACGTAACAGTGCCTAGCAAAAATTTTAATTGCCTGCCATAAACTAATTATACAATATTTTTCAAAAATTCCAAAGACCGATGGCAGGTACATATATTAACCACCATAATGAATATATGATCCCAATAAATTGGGGTTTCCCCACGGGCTAGGCCGGGTTATGTAAAAAAGTACCTTAATTTATGGTCGCATATTATTTGGAACAGGGGCGTTATGGACACCTGGGTGCCATAAAACCCGGATTTTTTACGTCAGGTTGATGATTTTCGGTATAAATAGACCAATCCTTCGTAGTCAGTTTAGTTATATCCTGCATCTCGGGTGCAACCAGCCAACAAGGACTATGGGCAAACGGACTACCATTGAACAACGGAATCTCGTCCTGGAACACTTCAAGATTGGATATTCACATCGCCAAATAGCTAAAATGGTAAATCTAAGCACCACAACTGTATTCAACATCATTCATCGCTTCGTCGACGAAAATCGGATAGAGGACAAGGGCAGAAAGGCACCAAACAAGATTTTCACCGACCAGGAGGAGCGGAGGATTGTCAAGAAAATAAGGGAAAATCCCAAGCTATCGGCTCCAAAACTGACTCAACAGGTGGAGGATGAAATGGGGAAAAAGTGCAGTGTGGAAACTGTGCGCCGGGTTCTGCGCAACCATGACTTTAATGCCCGAGTACCACAGAAGAAGCCCTTTATAAGCGCAAAAATTAAAGGGACTAGGATGACGTTCGCCAAAACCCACTTGGACAAGGATTTGCAGTTCTGGAACACATTCATATTTGAAGATGAGCCCAAATTTAACATTTTTGGCTTAGACGGACGGAATTATGTGTGGCGACAGTCCAATACTGAGCTGAATCCCAAAATCCAAAAGGCAACAGTCAAGCACGGCGGAGGAAGTGGTCATGGTATGGGCATCTATCTCGGAAGCCGGCGGCGGAAATGTTGTGTTTTTTGAAACAACAATGGACAAGAGTGTGTACCTCAATATATTAAAGGAAAATTTACTCCAAAGTGCTGAGGAGCTAGGAATCCGGCGTACTTTCCTGTTCTACCACGATAACGACCAGGACAACAGCCAAGCATAAGTCCGGATTAGTACAGTCCTGGCTTATCTGGAACTGCCCCCACATGATAATTCCACAGGCCCGGTCTCCAGATTTAAATGTTATTTAAATTTTTGGAATCTGCTGGAAAATAACATCCAGAATCACAGATCCGATCTCAAAAATGCTCGGCTGGATGAGTGGAGTAAAATCAGTCCAGAAACTACCCGGAAGCTGGTATCTTCCATGAATAATAGGTTAAGGAATGTTGTTAAGGCTAAAGGATATCATACTAAGTATTAACATCCTTATTTAAGTTTTTATACGCATAATATGTTACTTTTCTAAGACTGTTCCAAAAAAGCGTTGACCTGTATTTTGGATATGTTTTCAGTTTTTGACTAATTTTAGTTAATTAATTAATATTTTAATAAAAACTGAAGTTTCCTTTTCAAACGTGATATAACATAAAACAAATTGGCAATTAAACATTTTGCGTTTGTTTTTTTATTTAAGCCTCATAGCACTTTACATTTTTTGCTAGGCACTGTTACGTTTGAGCTGTGAGACACTGTATATTTGTTATAAAATATTTAAATTTAATACATCATTTTGAACTTAAAAAAATAAATTTTCTGAGGTTATTCAAATGAAATATAAATCAAATTTTTTTGGGGATACCCCATAAGAAATCGAAGTTATTACTAAATATGCCATATGTTATTATGTAGTAAAATACCATCTGAGGAATGGGAATTTAGTGTTGCGAAAACCATTAAAAAACACTCGCTTAGCTGTATTATTGAGAATACATCAAACAACCAACTAAACTATTAAAAAGTTTGAAAGTGCAGCATGTGGCATCAAAAGCATCATCACAATGCTACTTACAACTTGTGACGGAGATTAATTAAGCCACACACAGACATACACGCAAGCATTTAAAATACGATTATTAGCAACGCGAGACGACAAAAGATGTGAAAAATTGTTGGTTGCAAGTTTGACATGACGACAAAACAACGATTTCCACTTTCCAACACAATAAACAAGAAGAAGAAGCTCGCCTGTGTTGGAAAACAAACCGCAGAACAGAACAGAAACCAGAAGTTAATCGAATAACGCTAAACAATGCCACAGTCAAAGTTAGAGTGGGAGAGTGAGATAGTGAGAGTGAGAAAGAGAAAAAGAAGGAGTAGAGGGGGCAAACAAATTAATTTTTATATGACATTAAAACGAGCCGAGCCGAGGCGATGGCATAAAAAAAAGAGTGCTTAAGTGTTGAGTGAGTGAGAAACAAATCTCGGCGAAGACAATGCGACCGAGCAGCCTGCTGTTGACAGCCGAGAGCAGTTCACAGAGAGTGAGAGCTGGTGCTGGAGCGGGAGAGCAAGATTGAGTGCGTGACATATGTGTGAAGATAAAATTAATGAGCGCGTCAAAGGCGAACTTCCGTGGACAGCAGCAGCAGCAGCAGAGAACGAAAAAAAAGAGCGCCGCTCTCATGCTCAACTGTTGCTCTCGCGCCGAGTGTTGCCGTGTTGCACGCTGCAAACTGAACGTGTGCAAGAGCGAGCGAGAAATGCCCATGCAGCTGATTGAAATGAAATGCAAAAAGAAAAAACAGAAAAAAAACCTGCTCGTCCACTTTACGGCTTCCATTGCATGGCGCATGCGATGTGATTGGGCAAAAAGTACGCCATATTTGAAAATTACGCAGAGTGCAGCTCGCTCGCACAGCACGTGCGCCTCTCCTTTAGCACACACACCCAAACGGCTGTGCAGCGCTGCTTACCGGTTCTGAGCGCAACATACAGCAAAGAGCGCAAAAAAGAGAGCGAGAGCCGAATGCCGAGTGCTGAGCGCTGAGAGCGAGCGCCGACAGCTGAGCGAATTTTCGCTTCACTCTATCGCAAATCGCTGGCTGTTGAATTGGTTGAATTCAGTTCGAGTTTAGCCTTCGATGCGTTCAGACGTGTTCGGAAAAAACTAGAAAAGAACGGAAAGCAAAGCAAAGCAAATAAAAGCAAACTCTTCAAAATCAAAAATCTTTGAGAACGTTTTTATCTCTCTTAATCAACGTCGAGTTAAGTGTTAAGTGCTTCAATAAGTGAAAGATACGCCGCCAATTGGCCGACTTGTCAAATTAGTGCAGCACACAAGAAATCTTAACTAAAGTGTGAAAAATAATACAAATTCAAAAGAAAATAAAAATACATCAAATTCTCTGGGATTAAAAAATTTGCCGTCGCATTCTCTATTTGGATTACACTGAAACCAACAAAAAAAAAATAATCAAAACAGCAGTTGGAGTTTATATTTTTATTGTGAAACTGCTCGGAATTTGTCAACCGTCGCACTTTCTGTGGATTACCCAATAAACAATAAACAAAAGCCAAAACAGCCCCAAAATGGTTGTCTTGGAAGGCGGCGGTGGTGTTGTCACCATCGGCAATAACCAATACTTGCAACCGGATTACTTGGCCCCATTGCCAACAACGGTTAGTATTCAAACCAAAAAAAAAAAATATATATATATATATAATAATAAAATAATAAAATTAAAAATTAAAAAGTTGAGGTGCTCAAAAAATAAACGAATTCAGCTATTAAAAAATCAAAAGTTTTGAGGTATTAAAAAATAAAAGCAAAGCTTAAGGAATTAAAACAAACATAGTTCAGTAAAAAAATAAACAAATAAAAGAGTTCAGACATAAAAAAATAACACAAAAAGAGCTACTTGAGTAAATAAACAAAAACCATAAAAATGCTGAAGACAACTAAACAAATAAAAATATAAGACAAAAAAATAGTTTTTTGCTGCTTAAAAAATGAATGAATTTTGCAATTAACGTTCAACAAATAAGATGCTTATTTAAGCATTCTAACTGAAAAAATGAGCTGACTTTGCTTAAGTAAAGCACCACAGAAATTCCATTCAACAACGAAAATTGCAACCCACTTTTTTATTTAACAAAAAAACTGCAACCTAATTGAAAAAATACATTTTTTATAACATTTACAAAATGTAACTGCGGATTTTTAACACGTTGATGTAAAACATGGAATTTTGAGCTTTTTTTTATTTTTTACAAACTCAGCGACTTGTGAAAATTGGACACGGTTTTCATTGTGCACAAGTTTTTTGACCTTACAGTCAAATAAGACTTGCACAATTTTTGATTTGAATTCATGAGATATTTAAAAATATTTAGAAATAATTTAAAAAAATATAAAATATATCTAAACCAGTGTATATAAAATACTAAAGCCATGCCCATTTTTGTATATATTTATTAAAAATATTAAACATAGAAAAATATAAAAAAGTAAACACATTTTTTAATCCTTCTCAACTCGCTTCTATATTGAAAAACTATCTGAATAATTTAAAAAATTTGAAAAATAAAATATTAAATCCAACATTGCACTTATTTATTTATAGATGGATGCCAAGAAGAGTCCGTTGGCACTGCTGGCCCAGACTTGCTCACAGATTGGAGCCGATTCGTCGGCAGTGAAGCCGCTGCTGGCCGTGGACAAGAGCAAGAAATCGGGCACATGCTCCTCGTCGTCGACGTCGTCGAGCTGCTCGACGAGCAGCAACGAGATCGGCCAGGCCAAGTCACCCAGCCAAGCCAAATCGCCCAAGTCGACAACACCGATTACAACAACAAGCACAGCAACAACATCGATACCAATTAGCAGCAGTGGTGCAGGTGGCAATGAGATCAAATTGGCCTTCAAGCCGTACGAGACGAACGTGTTGAGTCAACAGAATCAGAACAGTTTCAAGAGCAGCTGCCTGGGCGACGACACCCAAATGCCGACGAGGCCCAGCTCCAAGAGCTCCACACAGGAGCGTGTTCCCTCGCGCAATCGTTCGAATGCCACGCCCACCAACACCAGCACCAGCAGCAGCCACGATGCCATCCAGTCGAGAACGGAACTGGATAACAGTCGCAAGACGGTGTCCCCTTCGGGTTCGTCGCAGCGCGGCGCCAGTCCCATTGTCCGCTCCGGGATGGAGGTGCTGAACAACGCCAACGGCACCGCCCAGCATCCCAAGGAGATGAGCAGCATGGCGGCGGCAGCGGCAGCGGCTGCAGCTGCCTACAAGGCAGCCGGTCCCTATGGCCTCAATCCCCTCTCCGCTCTCTGCTGTCCGCCGGGCATGGAGCAGCATGCCGCGAATCCTGCATTCCGTCCGCCATTTGGCGGCGGCTTCTCGCATCATCATGCGGCCATGTTGGCGGCAGCGGCTGCCAACGGTGGCTATCCGGGCGCTGGTGCCGGACCAGCGGGCCAACCCAATCCGTATATCAGCTATCAGCGCATTAAGACACCGGCTGGCGGCGAGGCGATTGTGCCCGTGTGCAAGGATCCGTATTGTCCGGGCTGCCCCTATTCGCAGCACACGCAACAGATGCTGATGGGCGCCCCCTGCCCCGCCGGCTGTGCCCAGTGCGAGCATCAGAAGTACGGCATGGCCATGGCCAGTGCCGGTCTGCCACCCACGCATCCCTATTCCCAGGCAGCTGCGGCTGCTGCGGCAAATGCGGCAGCTGCCCGCTCGGCGCCCTACGTCTGCAGCTGGGTGGTGGGCGATGCGTATTGTGGCAAGCGTTTCCAGACCTCCGACGAGCTCTTCTCCCATCTGCGCACCCACACCGGCAATCTCTCCGACCCGGCCGCTGCTGCCGCCGCACTTGCTCAATCCCAGGCACAATCGCTGCTCGGCTCCCTCTTCCCGCCTTCGGCGCTCCGCGCCGGCTACCCAACACCACCGCTGAGTCC
Source organism: Drosophila macrothrix (assembly GCA_035042055.1). Classification (NCBI taxonomy): domain Eukaryota; kingdom Metazoa; phylum Arthropoda; class Insecta; order Diptera; family Drosophilidae; genus Drosophila; species Drosophila macrothrix. The sequence continues at coordinate 1,045,073 of JAWNLX010000604.1, forward strand.
GATGTCTGCGGCGGCGGCGGCTGCCCGTTATCATCCGTACGGCAAACCTCCGGGCGCCCTTTCGGCTGCACCCTCCCCCTTTGGGGCTGGGGGTGCCTTCAATCCGGCGGCGGCGGCTGCGGCAGCCGCTCTGGGTCCCTATTACTCGCCCTATGCGATGTATGGTCAGCGCATGGGCGCAGCTCATCAGTAAGCAGCGAAGAGATGGAGCGACAGAGAGTGGATACCAAATAACACTAAAAGTTAGTGTTGCACAACACGCTCGCGAAAAAGAGGGAGGAGGAACAACAACAACAGCTCTGTGTGTCTCTTGGAAATATAAGCATGCTAGAATTGATGATGACTACGGTAACGCTCTCAGCGGCGTTCGCTGTTCTGTGATACTAAACTGTAGATTTGTCGAGCGCTAAAATTACATTTAAGTTTCCAATAACAACAAACAACAAACAATAACAAAAACAAAAACAAAAACAAAAACAAAAACAAATAAGCCCAACAGTAAAATGAATATCCATCAAATTACTATCACAAGTCAGCAAAAGCAAATAAAATTGCTCAGTTTTTTTAACAGTTTTGTTTTCATTACAAAAACCCATTTCAAATTTTATTTCTTTTTTTGAGCATTATTTTGTAAGTTTGCTTTTGTTCTCAAAGTTCAACCAAAGTTTTTGTAAGTCTTAGCGATGCAAATTTTAATGACTTCCAGTTCTCTTGCGATCTATATATATATATATATATGTATGGAAATCGCATGAAAATCGTATGTTTATCAGGTTTTGTTTATATATACATACATACATACATCAATACAAGCATATTACTGAATGTTTAAGCATTGTTTTTATTCTAATTTGTCTAGATTTAAATTAGTTCTTAACTATTACATCATACATACAAAAAAACAAAAAACAAAACAAAAAACTACAAAATAATAGTATGCATACAAATTTCAATAATGTTTTAAGTCATTTATATGTAAACTACAGCGTATAATAAACAAAAAAAAAACTGTAATAACAAACATAAACAAAACAAAACAAAAAGATTTAAAAAAATTGATACAAAAAAAATACAAAATACAAAAAGATTTCATATAATTATTTACTGTGTATAAATTCAATGAACATAAATTAGAAGATTTGCGATTACCACTTGATGAATGCCACACGAGCAACCACAAAACAAAACAAAAACCAAAAAAAAAGCAAATAAAACTGAAAACAGAAAACTCAAAACCGAAAACCGAAAACAGCAAAAATAAATCAGAAATCCGCAAACGATGACAACAACAATATATCGAAAAGTGCGCAGTAAATAAATAATTACACGCAAAAACACAATTCATATGGACAAAATATACAGTGAAAACAATTTTTCAAAATACAAAATACGTTTGTCTTCTTCTTCTTCTTCATTATTTGACTACCCTGATCCCATCAAGGGTTGTCAAACCCCTTTCTCAAGCATAGAGCGAAAGTGCTTGCAGATCGTGGGCATCACAGATGTTGACTATTGTTATCGATAACATCCAAGTCGATCATTTTTTCTTGGTTGCGTCTCTACTCGAGTTTTCTCTTTGGCTGCATTAAAGGTTCGGCTCTTAAACGAATACCGCCACTAAATTATAAAAGCTTTTACTTGGCCTATTAAACAGTGAGTTGATTGCAATTTTTACTATAAGTTAGTCGAGAAAGTTGGAAAAGTGGCTACCCTGCTCATAGCTCATAGCTGTTATATACCTAGTGGGATTGCTGATGGTAGTTTGTTCAATATGATAATTTTTGCAGATCATCAATCATATGGCAGCGTAAATCAGTCAATTAATTGTTATCGGAAATATATATTTATCGATATGCGCGAAACGTGTGTAGATATCGATGAAATGAAGCAAACTTGATCTGCGTTTAGCAAACGATGAATCTATTTAAAGTTTATGCTAAGTAGCTCTTGTAGTCTCTGAGATCGACTTGTTCATACAGACAGAGAGAGACTTGGCTAAATTGACTCGGTTCTTGATGCTGATCAAGAATATATATACGTATACTTAATGGAGTCGTAAAAAAAAATCAGCACTTTTATTAATCTTTGTTATTATTAATCATTGCATCATTGGCTCTTCTGATAGTTATGTCAAATATTTATTTTCGATTTTCTGATACTAGCTATGGCAATCTAATCGTGTTCAACTTTGCTAGGAGAACTATTGCATACTGTAAGTAATTTATTAGAAAACTTAAAAAAATATTTGGTAAGTCAAAATATAGTAATTAAATAAATAAAATAACAATTTATTATATATCTAGAAGTATTAATTATAATATATTTGTACAAAAATAGCATTTCAATTTATTATTATTATATTGTGTTGTTATTATTTAAGCTGTTCGAAATCACCGAAAGTGATAAAAGTGTACAAATGTAAGCTTATAACGGAATTATTTTCGGTTATTTATTAATATTAATTATAATTAATAAGACACTTACAAGCACAAAAGATTCGACCTTCAGCTCTCTTTTTATTTTTAATGTATATTAAAATGTGTAATAAATTTATATATTCCGTCAAATTTGATGGATGAGATGCTATTTACTCTTACGTCTATTTAGTAATATATTTTTTCTAAATAGTTCGAACTTTGATACCATTTAATTCCGCATACGTAATTTACTTGCTGTTCAAAGGCCTTTTGTCTCTGATTTAATCTATGCACTAATCATTTGTAGGCAGTTATATTTATTTAGTGTTAGCATTTTATCTTTACTTCATTTATTAGCCATAACTTTAATTGCATTAGTTAGTTTATTGTCTGCTAACAAGCATTGATAATGTTGATAATCTGTTCTATTCTATGCGTCATTTGAATTTTTATTTTATTTACATAAGCGAATCTGATTAACAACTGAATACCATTCTATGTAAGATGTATGTATATATATATAATTTTCAATTTAAATATAATCAGTTGAAAGTTTTGATTCATATATATGAATGAAGAGAAAGTGCACAAAAGTTTCCTTTAATGTCGACAAATATCAAGCGACACGGATAAATATCAAGAGTAAAAATGGAATAAAAATAAAAATAAAATTTAATATGTAACTTTAAAATTTTGTGTGAGTATTTAATTTATTTAATATAATTGAATTTGGCTTGCATTTTATATATTAATAAAAATATAATAATATAATTTTTAGGTTTTTCTGTTCAGTTTCTGTCTATATAAAATGTGCTCTGTTGTCTCTGGTTCTCGTATGTCTGCCAAAATGATAGGCTTTCATTTTAAAGTCAAATCGCAATCAAAAAAGGAAAAGAAAAAAGTCAAATCAGTATTTATGTATTTTCATTTGATATTTCGTATGCGAAATGCATAATTTGTGTTTTCGGCTTTTTGATTTTAGTCCATCAAATTTGAATTTCATGAGTTGCTATGCAGTGCTGATTGAGGAGGCGGGTCGTGGCGGGTGGGGGGGTGATGTGGGGTAGGTGTGGTGGCATTTGAGCAAGCCTTAATAAACTCCGAGTCTGACGACTGCGGCGACAGCTATAAAACACCCAGGCTGAAATTAAAAATCAATAAAGGCATACATTAAATCAATTGACATTCCATGAGCAGCGCTCAGCAAACAAACAACAATAATAATAATAAAAAAAATAATAAAAAAGTAAATAAAAATCCCATTTAATTGCAAAGCGCTGACAATTGTCATATAACCCGACAATGTGACAGTAGCAATCAGCGTCGATCGGCCAATCGAGCGTACATATCTTATAAGCAAATTAATTGTGACATTATTCAATTGATATGATTTGAAATTATCGCCATCGCCTGTCAAACGTCCAGCAATTATTGATTTTTCAATTGCCTCAACTTGAATTCTGATTGCGAGTTGTTTCTTCTCTTCATGTTTGACTTGATGTTGATAAGATGCTAACGTACAGCGACCCCCTTCCCCCTCCCACCGACCAGACCCACAATGCGGGAATCAGAGGGGCAGCACAGCATATGCCCAAGTGTCGTGAATACACCGAGAGAAAATAACCCTTGCAGAGGGTCTTATAATTCCTTTGTGGGGTTTGTAACACGAGTTGCCATTCTTTATTCTTGTTTCAAGCACGAAACAAGTGAAAATTAAAGAAAGTGTCAAAGCTCTCAAGACAAGTGGGTTGAGTCCATTTATAATTGATTGAAAAACATCAGATCAAGTTTTGCCTGCCTTTTTACTTTGCTCATTTTTATTTGGAATTCTGAAAAATACATTCCTGAATTGAGATACATAATTAAAAAATGTTTATCTGTTTATCTTCCTCATTTTGCATAAATTATTTATATTTTGCATATTTATAGACCTATTAAAAATGCTATAAAACATTGACCTGTATCAAGGCATAAATAAATTAAACTTGGTCATAAGCATACTAAAATCAACATGTCAGAAGAAAACTCAAGAATAAACAAATTGGTTTGGGGTGCGTAAGATAGTTGTTCTTTCTTCAAGCTATAAAAAAGTCCAAGTTCTCAAATCATGTGGATATTCTTGGATATTCTTGAGTCTATTTCTTCAGAAGTCAAGAACCTTGAATAAACTGATGCCTCTATGTAAGAAAGCAAGAAACTTTAATCAATTTCATTTTAAGAACAAATTTCTGATTTGAGATTCATAATCTACGTTTTTTTTATTCGTTATTCTTTCCATAGATATACATATCTAGCAATGTATAGATAACATATTTCTAGTAATTTTCTTAAATATTTATTTACTTAAAGTGGACTAAAAAAAGACCCAAGTTTTTAAAAAAGGGTCTTAACAATTAAATTATATGAAATAGAAAATGAATATTTATTTATATTTAAAATTAAAGAAAAATAAATTAAATTACAGTTATAATAAATTGAGCATTGTCTGATTAAAATCTTCTTATAAAAAGAAAGAAAAATACGCTCTATAAAAAATGAGAAACATTTTTAGTGTTGAAGAGCATTCAGTGTTCGTCTGTAAAAGTTAATTTTCTTGTTTCTGTTTTTCTTGTTCTGATTAATATTAATATTTTTTTGATTGTACAATTTCAGCTGAAAGGTCTGTGATCGTTGTTTATTGTTGTAGTTGTCATTGTTGTAGTTGTCACTGTTGTTGTTGTGTGGCGCTTGATTGCGCTGTTTTCTATTTTGTTTTGTATTTTTGTTGATTTTCTGTTGTTCCAAATTGAATTTATTTACATGCATCATATTTCTTTTGTGTTGCTGTGTTGTCCATGTTAAACAATTTGTTTTGTTGTCAACACTCGCGAGCAACAACAAAAACAGCAACAACAACATCGACAAACGAACATGGCAACTTTTTGTTATAAATAGACATGCTTTGCTTTGGAAACAAAGCTGTGTGGGCAGTGTAATAGTGAGGGGGTGGGTGGAGAGTGGGGAGCAAGTCTTTCTCGCTCCAACTTTTTCGGCTTCTCTTGCATTGCTCTTTGGTTTGTCTTTCTTATCCGTGATCATTTCTGGGTGCAACTTAAAAGCTTTGCCAGCGCTTTGATGACTAACTGGCTCGTTGGTCTAGGGGTATGATTTCCGCTTAGGGTGCGGGAGGTCCCGGGTTCAAATCCCGGACGAGCCCAAGTCAAATTAAACTTTTTATATTTTTTTTAATGATATATCGTAATAACGATTTTTGTTTTATACTGTTAGTTGTTGCTATTTTGGCCTGCAGTTGCCTACACTTTGATTTGCGCATTTATATAGTTTTTACCGCAATAAATTAATAGTCATTATTACTTCTTGGATTTATAAAAAGTACTTTTTCAGTCATACGTTCAAATTTATGAACGATTTCGAAGTAGTCTTGTGACTCAACCCTATATATATCTTTCTGAATAGGTAATCCCCATCGCCTAGTTGCTGCTTTATGGCCAAGAATTTAATAATAATCAGTGGTTGTGATTTGAAAAGATTTTCCTAAGCATTAGGCATATTATTTATGGCAACACTAGCAAGCCATATACATGTTATATATATATATATATATATAATATATATATATCTTGGCTGAAAGTTATGGCCAAATGGCCATAAAAACAATTTTATTGGCTCGCTCGCATATAGATGTATGATTAAACATCACGAAGAGCTGACCATAATTTATAAGCACTGCATAGAATAAATAAGTAACGACTGCCAAATGCCCTGTAGAGTACTTTTAGTGAGGACAACTCAATTGTTAAGATTTGCTTGAATAACAAATTATTAGTATATAATTTATATATTTAGAAATCTGTCTTCTTTAGAAGAGTCCAGTTTTTGGCAAAAGTATGTAACAGTCAGGTATATACATATATTCCTGGTCAACATCACAACGTTATAGTCATGTCCGTCTTGATTTCAGAAGCTATGGAAGCTAGCCACTTCAAACTTTTAATATAAGTTCTCTCAAACCCAGCGCAGATTAATTTTATCTGCTTTTTTCGATAACTTTCTCCGTTTCGCGAACTTCGATACATATCGCTTTTTTCCATAGCAATATAAAGAAACAGCTTTAAGTGCAGATAAATAATATACATTGCCATATTTGTTGCGTTTAGGGTATATTGTAGTCGAGCTGACTCGACGACAACACTCTTCTTTGTTATTGCTAGATTCTGTTGTCGATTCTATTGCTCTATTGCGATCATATAAATCGTGTCGACGATTGTATAAACTTGATTGTTGACAATTGCTGCAGTGATTTCGCTCCAGCTGAATTGCTATAGTCTCACCAGCGACCAACAACTTGACATTTAAGATCAGATGATTTATGCGCCGAGCTGTCCGCTCTCTGATTTATGAGGTGTTGTTCCCGATTAGTAACAGACTGGGGTTAGCTGTGCTGCTTATGTAAGTGGTAGATGAGCTGCTCAATTTGGCAAAAACTTAAAACTGGCGATCATCAAATCGAACTATCTAATCAAAAATCTGGCAGCTACAACAGCTAACAGAAAGGTTTGGGTACGGGTCAAGCAAAGTGTCTTCTATGTGGCACTCAGTTGGCTTTACACATTTGACAGCAGCTGTTGCGAATGGTATCCATGTTGCATGTCATCATAAATTATACAGCAGCTGACTGATGTCAGCGTCGGCGTCGCAGCTAATTAACAGTTTTGTTATAAATTACACCAAAGTCATTACAATTTTCGTGTTTGCCCTCCTGGTGGAGCGTCAATCATGCGTTAACTGACAGAGCTGTGTGGCATCAAGGGGCGACGACTTGCGGCCCATGTCTGTCTGTCTGTCTGTCTGTGTGTTGGTCGCCCGGGGCGACGACTAGCGGATACATTTGTATCTTTTAGTTGCTCAAGTGCTTGTTGCCCGCTGTCAACTCCTTGATAATATTTTCTGTGAATTTCTGTACACCCCCGCTGTGATTCATCGCTCTTGGATGTTGTGACATTGTTGCTGTTGCTCTTGTTGCTGTTGCTCTTGTTGCTGTTGCTGCCGGTTTTGGTTTTCCTTTTCCTTTTCTATATGTATATATTTTTTTTGTATTTTATTTATGGCTTCCTCGTGTCATTTTCATAATGTTGCGTTTGACACTTTCCCTTTGGGCTGCACTCCACTCGCAGCCTATTATTTTACATTAAATGGGCGGTCTCGCTGTCTTCTGCTTAATGCTTTACTGCTCAACTTGTAGTTGTTTCTCCTTCGTGTTGTTATTATTAATTCTTGTATTTCAGAATGACATCTCTGTGCAGCGACAACTGTCAACACACACTTGGCAGGCATTTCATTTCATTCTCAAAAGTTGTGATTTTTGATTTCCTGTGCAATCCCTTACTTTAATATATCACTCAGTTTCTACAGCTGCAACTTATTTACGCTTCAAATACATAATAAATTAAAATAGATTAACTAGAATCAAATTTGTGAGAAAATAACAGTTCGTTATTAATATGTTTGGCTCATTAAAAATAGTAGTAATAATAAAATAAAAATAAATATTAAATAATTGAGAAGGCGATTAACTACAGATTTTTTTGATTTAATTTCTTATTGACAACATTTATCAATCTTCGAAAGGTTACAAGACATTGAGTTGATAAGTACACTTCTAAGTTAAATAAAATAAAATTGTATTCTTTCTGTTACCTTTCTGTACATTTTTTATTCAAAAACTAGTCACTTTCAAATTTTAAAAAATATTTTCATCAATAAATACACTGTAAATAGCGATTGACAACTTTTGATAAGTAAATACCTATGGTTTTCCATAAATAAAGTTGTCTATCGATTTCATCGACTATCGATTATTCTCCATATCTGATATGCACTGCGCCAAATATATTTATAAAAGATTTATTGAGTTTGCCGCATTGCTCAATTTATGAGCCTGCGAGGCCTTCATTTGTAGCTGCGACATAAATACTTCAACTGCTGTGATTATTATTATGGCACCCTCCCCCAACCAAGCACTCACCGGTATGGCCATGCCCCGTGTCTGGATATACACTGAAACATAAACTACATACACATACACACACACAAGTCTGTCGGCTCATTTGACGGCTCTTGTTGACACTTCAAAGTAACCGCCGACATTTTGGGAGCGCATTTCTTGTACTCTAATATATTATTGATAGATCGATGCATATATCAGTGATATATGAACCGACATTCATTTACTGGTCAGTGTGCACACACACACACACACATTATATATGTTGATATATTCAACATTCACATTTGGCCATCATAAATAATGTGGGCCAGCAAAAGCCACGGCTTAAAAGCGTTTCCTTAGGGCTTTAGATTCGATAAGCTCACTTTGCATTTAATCGCTTTGTAATTTATAAAGCATTCCAAAATCAGGTCACTGCAAACTGTCAACACTTTCAACGCAAATCAGTTTCGACATGGTAATTATTCAATTATTGTTCATTCCATATGATTTTAATTAAATTCTTGACAATAAATTATGTGGTAATACTCTATATAAGTACATTTCCAACGTGAGAATTGCAAGAAAAATTACATTTTTTATATTTTATAGTGAGAAAGACAGTCGATATCGATTTGAAGATTTCAATATATTGAGAACAAAAGATGAGATTGGGAACGTGAGCAAAATGAAAATCGTTTTCGGCGGCATCTGCAGAAATCTGTCAGTTTCAAATGATTATTCTCATGCGATTAATTTTATACTGACACCTAACATTTTGAAAAATTGGCATTGGCTTTTAATTATTTTTAGGTTAAGTATGATTGCGATTATGATGATTATATTATTTATTTATTCTTAATTACCAAAAACTTTATATTTATTACAGAGAGAAAAAAATTCAATGTTGTTTGAGCTACTTTTAGTTTGAAATGTTACACAGAAAAAACGCAGATATGTATTTATGTGGTTGGAAAAAAGTAAGTTCAAGCTTAAAATAAAAACATCAATCAAATTCCGGTAGCATCCGCTGAAAATACTTTCAAGTTGCTGTCCACTTTAGACGTGTGTGCCCCCAAATACACCCAAATAATCTAAAGAGCATAAATATTTCAGGCACTGTCAAGATAGCCGATTGCCGAAGCCGCCTGTTAAGTGTGATATCGCCAGAAGTTGGCTAAATGTGGGCTTGACCTGCTGTTGTTATTGTTGTTGTGGTTGTTGTTTCTGCTGATGTCCGTTTGGCTGTTGTTGGCCACATTATTAAGCCAATTCAGCGGCAGCAGATAAATAAATAAAATTTGAAACATCGCCGCAACAATAAAAGACGACAGTACACGATTTATTAAACGTGGCAACGGCTGCTGCTGCTGTTGTTGTTGTTATTGTTGTTGTTGTCGTTGTTGTTGTTGCGGACCAAATGAAGAGGCAGACACAACAAGCAGCAACAACGCAGCAGCAGCAGCAGCTGCCACTGTTGTTGCTCACATTACTCTTTTTGGCGTGGCAAAGACAACGACAAGAACAACAACAACAACAACAACAACAACAACAGCAGCAGCAAAAGCCAGCGATTCAGATACAGATACATTGCTATATAGAAAACATACAATACTTGAGGTTGAGGCCAAAATGACTAATGACCAGCGATTATCAAGCGATAAAAGGCAAGAGACCACAACAACAACAGCAGCAGCAACAACAGCAACAACAACAACAACAACAGCAGCAGCAGCAGCAACGATAATTTATTATTGTTTTAAACATTTGTGTTTTGCGCTCAAACGAGATACATTTGTCTCTTTTTTTTATGTTTCTAGAAGCCGTCGCCTTTGTTCATTAAGACAATAATGCAAAGGGTCTCCAAAAAAAAGACAAAAAAATATATAAACATAAATATAAAGGGAAATGATAATAATAATAGTACGGGGCACATACATATTCAAATTTGCTTTTTAGCATATGTATTTTGATGGCGGCTGCAACTTGTAATTAGTTGGCCTTTTATAACCCGCTTATTTACTACTGTCTGAGTGTTAAAAGTTGTTGCTACCAGAAGCGGCAAACAGCAACAGCAACAGAAACAGCAGCAGCAGCAGCAGCACAAAACAGACAACAATAATAAACTTGAAGATTCATGAAAGCGGCAAAGAAAAATAAACAGCAAAAGCGACGTAAATTTTAGTCTTTCAGTATTTCATTTCTTTTGTTGGGGCACCAAACGTAAACTATCTCAAGCCATCAACTAAAGCCCCCACCTTACAGCCACGAAGTCTGATTACACTTAAACCCGGTCTACAAATAACAGCGCAAAGCATTTACTCTTAACTCTTTGTGGCTTAAAAAAAAAACAGTCAATTGTGAAACTAATTATTATGTTGCGAAAATCAGCGTAACAAATAAAACATATAGTGTACAAAAATATATATTCATTTGTGAATCTTCGACAAACTTCATGTGTTACCTAAAACTACTCCAATTATAGGGCATTTGAAGAAGGGGTAGAGGGGAGTAAGATGCTTGCGTGGCTCGTAGTAAATGTGAATTGGTCGAAATGAAAAATAAATTTATGACTTAAGTGGCTATAAATTATATTTCTTGTTAAAATTCTATTGTTTCTGTGTTGGATTTTATAATTTTTGTTTTGTAGCTTTTGTGCTCGACTTTCTTTTCAGATTATTTATTTTTCCAACATTCAACCTTTTTAAATTATTCAGCACATAAATTCGCTGCACATTGCCGTTTCCTGACATTATTTACGACGTGCTAATGAAGTTGAGTAGTTTCCCGATTTGATTCGCACAAAGATATCGCATTAATTATGAGCATTAATAAAACCACAGTTACACTCCACACAGCGACACACATATATACACATATGTACTTGTTTTATTTTTATGACTGCACCGCCATATTCACAATTGCCAGCAATTAATTGTAAATCTGTACCGGAATATTGTACCAGCTGATAAGACGCTCCACTTCAGCACATGAGGCCACTTGAAAACAGATCAACTCACATAAATTTCAGGGCGAATCATTCCAGGCCTTTGTTTATTACTTGAACACTTGAGTTTTGTGTTATGTTCTGTTTTTGGGTTTCACTTGCCTGTGTGTCTGAGGTCGTTTGGGTGATTTGTTATTTATTAAACACTTCGACACGATTTTTCTGTGTCCCAACATCTTCAATACACTCAGTCTGCTGATGTTGTTTGGCTTTGTGATCGATTTTGGAAATGTCTCAATCCACAAAAGTGTAATATATAATTGTTGAAAGTGACAAAATAATTTTAAAGCTCTTCGTTTGCTGACGTTGCACAGCCAGCTGAAAATTGCAAATATTTCATTGCAACTTTGTCACTTAATTGAAAAAGTGATTAATGTGTTTATCTAGCTAAAAAAATGTTGTTGCTACTCCGCTAAAATTCGATTTGTTTTTTAGAGCAACAAACAACATTATTTATTTTAATTCATTTTAGCTCCTTGGTTAGTGTTCGATTTTTTATTTATTACTACATGCAAAAAATATCACATTAGCATATGAAATAAGTTGAGTTTTCGTGTGCTTAACTAGATTCCTGACCTACACATAAATGCAACTATCGATTCTCTTAACGATTTGAGCTCTCTGAGTATGTCAAGAAAATGTTTTGACAAAGGATAGCAATTATCTTTCTCTAAAGAGTACTTTTATTAAGTAATTAAGCGCTTCCGACTTAAACTTAAATCTAACTAACAAAGCTGTTAGCAGTTTTCTAAATATTCAATTAAATTTGCAAATTCTTACGATTGAATTGATTATAAAATGCAATTTTATTTTAGTCATATTGAATAGAGCATTGGATCTTCGATAGGTATATGGCGTATAGTTTACCCCACGGCACCTCCCTTGTTATTTGCTTTGACACTTTGTCACGCCATATATATATATATAAGACATTTCTTGGGGGCGCAGCATTTTGGTAAAGAATATAGAATTAAATGGAATAGGTTACATAAGTAGGAGGCGACACAATTGCTGCGTCTCTAATCTAAATACAAAGCAATTAAAATTGAAATTTATGGCGCTAATGTGCCACATACTCAACGAGAGTTCAAGATTTGGCCCCCGTTGAAGACAACACTCGCCTGTCCTCTCCCGTCCCAGAGACCATAATATTTTATAGAATTTTATGATGGTTCCGCTTTCATTGGGGCGCTAGATTCAAGTGATAATTTGTGTGGGCAATTAAAAATTTGTTTGACTGCCGATTCAGACGCTCAACTAATAAGCTACCCACACACACACACACACACACACACACACAATAATAATAACAGCAGCGAGCATTTGTAATACTTACCGCTAAGTAAAGAGCTATCTTTTAAAAATAGCTTCGGCATGGCTTTTGTGGCATTTTCAAGATAAACAGACGACGACGACGACGACGACGACGCATTGCAAAAGCCCCCCTGACAAGTGTCAACTCTGAGTGGAGGGGTTGGGGGCTGTGGCGAGTCTCTCTGTCTCAGTCTGTCTGTGTCTGTCTGTCTGTCTGTCTGTGTGTGTGTGTTGTTTTCTTTGAAAACATTTGAAAACATGACAGGCGCGTATAGTAAATTTAAGTAATATACCACATCAACATTTTGCAGCTACTTAAATGCTTAGCTGCAAAGATAATAAACAGCTTTTCATCTGCATGGCAATTGTGGCAAGCAGATTGTGCCAAGTCAAGTCAAGTCAAGTCTCGAGCAAACGGATTCGTGGTGCAGGTCTCGTGAACGTGCCTCGCTGTCTAAATTTAGTATCTCATACACATTTGGTTAGTTTGCTTTGGGTTCCAGATGCCATTTAGATAACTCCCAACCGGTTAGATTGTGATCTTGAGATTTGCAAGATCTATTTGTTGTCTTTTTTGCTGTCGTTGACGTTGATTGTCGACTGGCACACGATTATCACTGCACCATTCTATTTAATCTATGATTGTTGTTTACAAATCTCGACGGTTTATCATACGCCTTATGACAGACTACTCAACCAATTATATGAACCATTCCCCCCATCCATTTTTATACTAAGCCCCCTAATTTATGGCACACTCTAGGTCGGGCTGAAGAGCTTAACATCTTCTCTTATTGGGCATATTAAGAGCTTCACATCAGCTCAAGGGAAACAAATGTGTACTATAAGTATGTGAAAGCATAAAACACAGTATTTTATTGTCATTTTTATATGGCAGTACACATGTGCTGATAGACAGCTCATACTTAACATATATATATGAACATCTATATATATTTAAGATCTCAGCTGTTTATCGTCATTGTTTTTTAGCACATTGCAGCGTCGTTTTGTGATCAACTTTGAGATCTATGATGAGCAGCCTCCATTTTATTGGTGTACTTAAATAAGAGTTGTGTAAAAATGGGTTTTATAATTTCAAATTGGCAGGTGCACAAAACGGTGTTAAAAGGTAAGCCATAAAATGCTGTAATTTTATATTTATTGCCACCTAAAGTGCATTTAGATTTTTATATATAATATTACATGAATATTTTTTAGTCGGAAATAATAAATAATAATTTTACTAATATTTTTTTATTTTATTTTATTATTTTGTTAACCGAGGCTTTCGACTTAAGATGATTATATAATTCGATTCTTAAATTGAAGTTACGTATAAATGTATTAAACGCTTTTGAAGTTTGAAGGATGTGGGAAAGGTTTCTAGTTTAAATATTTCACAATTCAATATTTAATAACATTTCCATATGTTGATCAATGTTGCCAATATGAATAAAAATTAAAAAGAACCATAACTTATAGTTGTCTTTAATAATTTTTGTTAAATTATGCGAGAAATTATACTTAGGGGAGAAAATTTAAAGTTACTTTTTGGACTAAATATCTATTATAAATTGTAGAAAAAATGTATATTTTTGATAATAAGATCTCCATCAAGAAAAAAGTATTTTTATAAAGTTTAATCAGGCATATTTTTTACAAGTGTTTAATGCACTGCATTTGCAGGTTGACATGCCAGAATTGGCATTCATTGATTGCACAAAATATAAAATAATAAAATGTCTATTGAGCAGAAAGTGTATTTCATGGTAGGCATATTTGCTGTAAGTGTTTTAATGGATTGACGTGTCACAATTGAAATTCATTGATTGTATCGATGCCAGCTTAAACTGTCTTCTCTGGCGATCAATGATTGGATTTAACAAGCGCTTCTGTGTAGGCTCAATAGAGCGACTCAAAAATGGCAAAATATGTATGCGACTTTGTTTCGTTGGCATCAATGTTGAATGTTGGCTGAATGTCTGCGGCAGCAACCGACCGAAGCTGCCTGGCATCAAGCTGTCAAGCATTTAAGCCGCCCACCATCAGCCAACTGTCTGACAGTGGCACTCTGGCGGTCATTTAATCACAGTATTAACTCTTTTGCTGAGCCGCTGTCAGTCTCGTCTCATTTTTGTTGCTAGGGAAGGGTATTGCTCAGGCGGGGAGAGAAGTTATAAATACTACTGTCTTCCAACTGTCAGGTTTGTCTAAGTTTTGAGCGCAAAATACAAAATACAAAGCCGACTTGACAGCTGAACGGTCTCTCCGGCTCTCTTTTCAACCCGCCTCTACGCGATGTTGATGTTGATGTTGATGATTATTATGTATTTATTTATTTTTTATTTTTTTTGTGTTTCATCTGGTTGTTTTTGGGTAGCTCGAGTGAGAGAGAGATAGAGATAGAGACACTCACATGGCTGTGCATTCGTTTAGGCTTTCGAACGCTTAGGCCGACTTATGTTGGACTTAAGGCGAGTGGCGAGCAAAAGCCAACAGTTGGACAGCTGAAGACGCCTCAACTCGACTTTGGCGACGTCGGCGGCAAAACTTGAAATGAATTCGGACGCGCTTCGTATAATGAAAACGAAACGAGTCGCCCGCTCCACACACACACACACACACACACACACACACACACACATAGTAGAAAAGAGAAACAGACAAAGACAACAACAACAAAAAAAATATACAAAAGACTCGGTAAAAAATCCCCAACAATCCCCGACACAAGAATAAAAACGTCAAAAGTGATTTTGCGCTTTGGTCAGCAGTAAAGTAAAATCAAAAAGTGCCGCCACCGCCGCCATCAGCACCTCCACTGAGGGGTACCTCCTTCCACTCCACCTCTTGCCTCCTAGGTTGCACACTTAAGCACACCCATTTACTGAAACTACTGTCCGCCGTTAACTGTTTTGTACAAGCTGACAAGCTTTTGGGCGCTTGGGGGATTTTGACATTTAATTTTTGTACGCTTTGTCATTTTTTTCTGCTTTGCCTTTTCGCTCTTTTTGGTCATTTTGGCACGTACTTTTTCAGTGTCAAAACGCCCTCCAAAAGTAAGCATGAAGAAGGCCCAACAACCAAAAATGTTATATAGCTGTCCACACTTTAACCCATGCGTTACCAGTTTTTCGCAAAAGGGAAACGAGGAAGCAAAAATTACACATTTTTCTATGTTTGACAAATTTAAATAAATATTGCTTTTCTATGAAAAAGATGTGTAAATATTTTATAAAAGCCTTTCCTCATTTATTTATTCATATCATGCACTTTTGTTTAAATATTGATATGAAATCTAGCCAGCATTTGAAAATATTTTTTAGCCAGGTACTTGGATTGTTTACTGTTTATAATTTAAATATGTTTTTCGCTGGATCCATGGCAAGTGTTTTTTATTTTATTTTTAATATGCTTCGAATACCATCGGGATTAATCTTCATAGAGTTTCATAGAGAAAAAAAAATAAGTAAATAAAAATATATAAAATAATTACATTTGCTGTTTGGACTTGATTTCAATGCTTTTGCTGCAACATTATTGCTATAATACCCTTTGTGAACGAGCGTGTAAGTCATTGGGTATTTAAATGATTTATATGCTTAATTTCAATCAGCTCTCATTAAATGGGTTAAGGCACCCATTTATTTTAATGCCAACATCCAGCAGAGACAAAAAAAAAAAAAAACACAAAATGCACGCACGTTTTAATTTGTATTGTTTTTTTGTTTTTACTTGTTTTTTATTTTTTGCTTTGTGCGCCGTGCAACGCGAAATTGTTTATAAATTATTGATTAAATGACAATGCGCTGTCAGAATTTGATTTATGGTCTGGGGAGCGGGCCACTTCGTTGGAGGCACGCAAGCAAATTGTGTGGGCACGAGAATACATTGAAAAATTGTTAAGCAAACAATAAACAATAAACAACAAACAATAAAAGATGGCCGCCACTGACGTCGCCGACGTCGTCCCCACGATTTATGACAGCAAATTATATGTGAAAGGGAGCACCACAAAATGCGTAGCTCCAACTTGCCCAACGACCAACGACATCATCGAAAAAAAACCGAACACTGGACCTGGCAGCTAAGGCTGGCGCTGGAGCTGGAGCTGGAGCTGCAAATGGGGCTTCGCATTGGGGGCTACAGAATAAACAAAGTTTTATTAATTTATCATTGGACAACAGTCCGGGCGGCGGCAAAAAAGTGACATTAAGTCAGTCATCAATCAAAATTACGAAATGGAAAGAAAAAAACAACGTTGCAATAAATAAACGATAAAAGCTCCATTTCATCCATTTCATCTATTTCATACTTGGGGCCGAACCAACGTCGAGTTGAGGATTTTCAATGGCTTTTCAATTAACGACAGCAGCTATTTCCCTTCTTTTTTTCTCCTTTTTTTCGTTTTTGAAGGGGGATAACAGGCTTCCGGCGCTCTTTGAGCTGATGGACTAAAAGCCGCGACCGAGGCTCCCCATGTTGTCTGTCTTATCTACTTTAATATTAAAAGACCTTGATGTTTTTTAGTTTTTTTGCCATCGCATTATTTGAACTGCCCATTTGCAGATATAGACATTTTAGTATTTCAAAAGATTATGAATATAAATAAGATATGCAGGCAATAAATATGTTAGAATGCTCTAGTAGAGGGGGCTCGACTAGCAAATACCCTGAAACCAGCTTTAACCAACATAGTTCTAGCTGGCTTAGATGTGTGATTGAGATAAATCAAGTTGGAATATTAAAGTTGAATAATCCGTAAATAAATCTGTAAATAATCGATGATAAAATCTGTGTTTCTTTACCGAACTTAATGAAATTTTATATCCTTTATATTTCTAATCTATTTCTATATCCTTACAATTGCGTCTTTTATTGAAATCTGAAATCGATTAATATCGATATTCGTGAAACGTGGGCAGTTATCGAATAACTGAAATAAAATCTGTCTGCGCTTGATCTACGAAATTTGAAGTCTTTAGATCTTATAGTGCCTGAGATCGGCTTGTTCATAAAGCGTGGCTAAAACGACTGGGTTCGAAATGCTGATGAAGAATATATATATATTTTATGGAGTTGCATGCCTGTTACGTGCTTTTGCACAAATTCATTATACCCTCTACTCCAGTTTAAACAGTGCAGTGTATAATGAGGAACTTGTTGTGAATGCTGTTTCAAACCACTGTAACTAAATACACAAGAAGCTGAAGATTGTTTGCACACTTAACAGCAACTTCACTGAACTAATATGGTTAGAGAGCGACAGAGAGAGAGAGAGAGAGAGAGAGAGGCAGAGAGAGAGAGGGACAGAGACAAGGTTAAATGGAACTTGTAATCACGATTAGATTTACAACCCGCAGCCGCACAAATCATCTAACATTGGCCCGAGAGGTGTAAATACCCCGGATTAGGCTGCCTATGAGTGCTACTGGTTCTGGGCAAACAAAACGACGCTCAACCACTTTCAAAACCCATTTTTTTCTTCTTTTTTTTGGACAAACCAACCAAGCAGCCAACTGTGCAAATATTTGCCAAGCATTCATCGAGCCCAGCCGCAGCAGCAATGCTGAGTTGACTATCTGCAGTGTTTATCAAGTGTAACACGCTGTTTATTTGTTTTCCAACACTCGAAAGTTGATTGCCTGTTCTCTCAAACTCTGTCGTCTCTATTTGACTTTGGAAACGTATAATACAACAAACTCACCGCAGCTGACTGATTTACACAGCAGCGGTCTCCATCTGGTGTTAGCGTAATATCCAGTTTTCACTTTTACCAACTGGCAGGCGGCCGATACTTGTTTAAACATATGGATATACTCGTAAATCTGTGTGTCAGGCGATGTCGTCTGTCGTTTGATTTACACCATATAATGCGAATTTTTCTCGTGCTCAACAGACTTAATGTCTGTTTATAAGTTCAGACAGCAAACACCGCAAACACTCCGCGCACACCTCGCACCCCTCGCACTCCTCCTCCTCCCATCGTTTAACGAATGGGCAACTTGCATGGCATCGAGAATTTCGCAGTGGTCGTCGTTGGGTGTTGCGCTATAAAATATATCATATTTGTACATATATAAAACAATCTGATTTATTGCATTTTGATAACCTCTCGGCTGTCCCTTTCTCACTTCCCTCTCTCCCTCTTCCTCTCTATCTCTCTCTCTCTCTCTCTCTCTAGGCGGCAAGTCGAGCGGAACAGCTCCGAATGAATGTGCAAAATGCCAGCTATAATTGCGACGATAATTTATGGTTCACTCTTATACTTCAGATTTATAGACGCTAGCACACACATACATAAACGTGTGTATGTGTGTGTGTGAATGAGTGACTTTAATGATTTTGTTTACAAAGCCTTGATTGGCAGATCAAATTCGAATTCATAATTAACAGCTGGACGTGTTGAATATAGAATCGTTGTACAGGAAATATTGTGAATTACTTTTGAATTTAATTTAATTTCAACAGCTCAACCACTCGGCAGTGATCGATTCTATATAGTCTGTATTAATGACGAAATCGATTGCTTGTCAAAATCACCTTATCCAAGGGAGGCAGAAGTAGTAGAATATTCAAGTGGAGACAGCTCGACTAGGAGATACCCTAAACCCAATTGATAAATATATAATATGTATTATTCATTTCAATATGAAAATACTTTTGTTTCTTATTCGATCCCAATGAAAATTGTACAGTTAATCAACAATATGTCAATTGCAATTTACAACTGTGTTTTCTTCCATTCGCCAATTGATTTGTATCGATAATTGCAAAATGAAAATGAATGAGTTATCGATAAAATGGTATTATTTTATACCATGTCTTGCGTTTCTTCAAACATTATCATAACAGTTATTACCGGAAGTTGTACGTAAAGCTGAAATATATTATAAAATTTTTATTTTCTCTAAAACTTTCCTTAGTTGTTCTGCAGTCAATGCGTCATTCTAAGTTGCTTGAAAAATAGGTCATTAATTGTATGCATGGATTAGTCATAACATTATCATCATTATAACAACACTAAATTTCATTCTTGCCCCATGCTCAAGGAATTTAACCTTGTCGCACGTGTGCAAATAACAGTCTATTGCAGATTGCGTCAAGTGTCGCCTGGTTGAGCTCATCCCCCCTTTTGTTGGAGGGGGCTGCGAGTAACGAGTCTCTCCAAATTTGTTCTGCAAATATTTTGAGGTAAGAATGACTAAATATTAAGTCAACACACGTTTCCCCTGACAGTGATAAGTGTTCACTAAACCAGCTAAATATATGTGTAAATAAATTTTAAAATTGTTTAATATGTGCTTATTCAAATTTAATAACAATTTACGTTATTTATGCAATGCGAATGTTTACTTACAAATAAAACGACTCCTTTTGCATATTTTTGTGCAATTTTTATAACTCACATTTGAATTTTATTATTATCATAAATAGACCGAAGATTATTTGATTGTAAAAATTTAATTTTAATTTGCTGTTAATAATAAAAATAAATTTGTATTTTTTTATTGACTTTTGCATATAATTTATTACCCAAATTTTAATTAGCTAAAGCGCCGATACTATTTTATTTATATCGCAAATATTCGTAATATTTAGGTAATTATTTACTTTATTTAGGTCATTTATTACTTATTGTTAATAGTAAAAATAAATTTGCTGTTCAGTTTTGTGTCACGGGATGTGCACAAGTCATTTAGTTTCGGATAAACCAAATAATATGCTGTTAGTTGGTATCATGTCAAAAGTGATCCGCAAATAGACCAACAGTGAGCTAAAAATCATTTGCCCAGCTAATTAACACACACACGCGAAAGTTCATTAAAGCACTCAAAGCAGGAAGCCGTCCGTCCTTCCGTCCATCCATTCATGCAAAGAGGCGACGTGTCCCACTCGAGATGGTCATGTCAAATTTGAAAAGGAAAATTATTTTGACATGCTAGCAAAATGATAGAGTGCGGAGAGAGAGAGCGTGAGAGGGGGGTATGGGGAAGGCCAAAAAACATAAAGAGCCGACAACAAAGACGACAACCGCACTGACGTGACTTTGGCTAAGCAAAGCAAATTGTGTTAATCAACACGAGGGCAATCCACAAAATGCTTTTGCATGGCTGTCAATCAAAGGCGGTGTGGCTCACGGTCCAAGGCGTGAACATGAACGTGAACACTGAACCGTGAACCGTGAACCGTGAACCGTGAACCAGACACACACACACACACACACACACACATAGCAATAGCAAACTGAGAAATAGTTAACGCTAAGCGGGGGTTAAATTGCCGTTGATAATGACAGCTGAGTAATTTTTATGGAACATCATCAAAACAATTTCACGCTACACTTGAACAGAACAGAACTGCAGAGATACACACAAATGAATGTATATAGATACATTTGTGCACTCACAGATACAAATTGATGGTGCGTGTGTGCGTTGGCGTCGCATAAATTAAATGTAATGTGACATTTTTACAAAATGCGCTCATTTCTCAACATATCCGGCTGAAAGGAAAGGCAAATCGAAACAAGAAAAGAAATAAATAAATAAATAAAGAAACTGTGAAGAGATGCGACAAAATGAGACGCATAAATTCTCATATGTGCCGAGCGAAATATTTCGCCTTAAATTAGCCTCAATTAAATGTTAATGCATTTTGACATTTCTGCTGTCGCCCTGGCAGTGAGTGCCCCTCAGTCCCTGTCCCCCGCCGTTTGCTTAGCCTCAACCAGCTTAAGCATGAGTATATAAATATACTCATGAGTAAGTTGGAGACCACTCAGACGTTGTGTCGTGTATTTGTCACACTCGCATCACAAGTGTGCGGCATTCGTTGGCATTCAAGAGAAATGAATTATGATTTGCCGACTGAGTATCTGACTATCTCAGTATCTGTGTATCTGTGTATCTATGTATCTGTATAATGCAGAGAGCAATTAGCGTTGACGTAGCTGCAGCAGCTGCATCTTCATTTATCACATAATCCTGCTGCTGCCCCTTGCTCTTTACACTTGTATTTTATGGCTCACAATTATGTTGGCAAATATATTTTGCAAATGACTTAATGACTGAGCTCAACCGTCAACCGTCAACCGTCAGCATTTATATGAAAGTTATCTGAGAGCGTCGAGGTTTGCCACTGCACACTTAACATCCTTATCACTCATTCACTCATTATTGCGGTAGTCTTTTGAAATGATCACAATTATTACTATAATTATTTATATACAAATAAACATAAAACATAAGAGGAATAAAAGCAAAATTAAGTTGTGCAGTAGTTTGTAAAAGACAGCCGTAGAACTCTACAGCTTCAAAGTATATGTATTCTTGATCAGCATCAGCAGCCAAGGCCGTGTTTACGAACAAGCCGGTCTCAGAGACAATATCGTCTATCACAAGCAGAGCAAGTTTATTTCATCAGAATCGACTTCCAATTGCAATATATAAAATTGCAATGATTCTGGATTTCATGTGATATTTAATATACATTTTAATAGGCATATTTTTGGGTTTATTTTGCTTTTTGTATTACTTTGATTCTTGCATTCCTTACGTATTATTTATGTATTATACATGTATTATATGGCTAAGATTTAGAGTACCAGCTACAAAAGCCTATTCTACATTTATGGTCGTTTTTCAATTAAATTAAAGCACATTTCTGTTCTCCACCGTATTTTCAAAAGGAGTTATTCAATTGTTAAAAAGTCTGGCGTTGCCCAAAATATCTCAGTTGTCAAGCTGAACGGGTTCAAGGATACCCTTGCATGCATCCTTCAGCAAATAATATAAGCAGCTACAATGTAGCCTGGTTAACCTCAGAGCAATCTTGGAAATAACATGCTTGACACATCGGACCTTAACATCTGCCAACTCGCATCTGCAACTGGCTGTGTGTGTGTGTCTGAGTTTTACCTGCACTGAATAGCGTTAAATATATATATATATACTATATATATATACCTTTTTATTACAAAATTTGCGTAGTCGTCCTTTGGGTTTGGGTTTGCGTTTGCGTTTGCGTTTGGCTCCCCTCTGCTTGCGGTTGTCCTTTTTGCCGTTTGCACATTCGCTCGACTGGTCGGCCGCATGTCATCGTTAGTGTCTGCTTTCGGCAGGGATTTGTAATATTATGCTGTCAAGTCGAACATGCCCACTGACAGTTACCAACTGTCTGACGGGCGGACGCTTGACTTGAGTGTGTAAGCCGACGTCGGGTTACACACACCCCTCATCCGCAAACGTAATCGCAATCGGACTGGCAACGGCAATAAGAATGGGAATGGCAATGGCAATGGCAATGGGACTGGGAATGGGAATGGGCAACGGAGTGAGCGGGATTCGGGTTTAAGGCGGACTGCCAATTACACTTTTGACGCCAGGCAACGTGTGCACAGACAGGCAGGGGCGTCGACAGCGTCCTGATACTCCTTCTCATTCACAGTCTCGTTCACATTGTCTCATCCTACCAGCGTAGTCCTTGGTCGCTGTCGGCTGTCGGCTGTCGGCTGTCGGTTTGATGCTAACAAATAATGACATGGCAATTTGCAGATTTCACAGCATGCCTGCCCAAAGCTTGTAAATAGTCGCATATATTCCACTCGAACATTTTGCCAGTCAAGCGTCAAGTCAACTCAACTTAACAAAGTCAATTCAATGCGCGGCGACTGCAAGTTTGTTTAGCGACCAACTTGGGTTTGGGCGACTACCCAGCCATGCTCTGTCCTGTCCTGCCTCGTCCTGCTCAGTTCTTTTCTGCTATCAGTGTCAAGTCAAGGTGCTTTGCTGCCGATCCCCCGCCGAGGACCGCCTGCCAATGTCAGTTAGCTGAAAGTCCTGTCCAAGTCTTCGCCTCGCCTCGCCCCGCCCCGCCCCGCCCCGCGTCAGCTAGCCCGCTGTGTTTTGTGTGTGTGTCTGTGTGCGACCCCAGAGAAATTCAATTGCGAGCATGGGTTAAAAGCTTGCCTAACTGACAGCAGCTCGACCCGTATCCGCACCCCGCAACCCACCTCCCGCCCCGAGCTACCCGTTTGCCCCTTGGTGGTCTCGCATTCGGGTGAGGACCTCCTGCGTGTTCGCTGTCAAATTTCCTTGTCTCTCCGCACAGGCCTCTATATGTCAGCCCCTCTCCGCCTGTCTGCCTCTGTGTGTGTGTGTGTGTGTGTATCTTTGGTAGAATTCAAGCTACAACCTTGTGCTTGGGCCAGTAGACATTTTTCTCGACTTGTGCAGCTGTCATGTGATTAAGTCATTAACTTGCAGATTGAATATTTTACATTTATATGTAGTTTTATTTTAGCCAGAATCCAAGAGATTCGCATTGCATGCCTCTCGCTTCATGGGCTCATTTGATTTGATGAAGGTATTTTAGGGACTCTATAACTAACTGATTGTATAAATACCTTCTCGTAATCAGGCAGGGCGATTGTATATTTAATAGGAAAACACTTAAGCAGTCCGATTTCCGATTTAATTTTCTTGATAAGAATCAGTTGGATTCAGTCTTTCTGCTTGGTTTTTCAAGAATCGTTAAGCTAATCTAATTGGGGTTTTTCTAGGTTTCTCCATTCCTTGCAATACATATTGGATCATCTATCATTTTAAAATTATTTTTTATTTTATGTTTACCATTCGAAGCTGTTATTTAAATATTCACTTTTATTTTAATATAATTTAATTGTGAGTATAATTTAAGATTTGGCTTTTTTAAAATGATTAAATTTGTGGACAGTTTTTAGATCAAATGCAATAATTAAATTAATATTATTTAATTTTGAACAACTCCTTTTTAATACTTCTGGACTGCTTAAGTTGCTATTAAATTAAAAAGAATAAACACAATTTTAGCAAGATGTGACTTGGTTCTCAGTATTTCCCTAAATAGCGCACACTTTTAGTTAAAATGTACAACAAAGAGTATCTCTGTGGTTTATATCTCTCTATGGTACAACCTGCAATCCCAGGGTGTTATTTAATTGCTTGTATAACATATACTCAGACATGGCACAGAAAAACTGTTCAGCTTGTCAGTGGATAGCTGAGAATAGTTGTGTCTGGCGACTTCAGCGCACTTCCATCAAAATTGATAGCTAGCCAACTGTCAGTAGATGTTGCATGCACCATAAAAATGCATTAAGATTAGGCATTGGCCGACTGTCGACTGTTGCATAGTTTACCGAGCTTATAATCAATTAGCTTGTGTGGAAATCACATAAATTGATGAAACATTAAACGGGTCGCTGTTGCCAGTGGCCAGTGGCCAGTGGCCAGTGGCCTGTTGTCTGTTGCCTGTCTTGGGAGCTCGAATTGGCCATGGTTATGGTCAACATTTCTCAAATTTTACGAGCCGCTTTTCAAATTGATAGAAACATTTGCTAAGCTGCCAGTGCGTAAAGCAAAACGGGTTTAGCCAAAGAGCGCCGACTGTTTGCTGATTGTCCCCGTTCTTTCTTTGCCAACCCGAATCCCATCGGATTCGCTTGGGGATTCGTATTCATTGTAGACCGGACCGGATCGCCATGACGACGTGTTTGCGAATTTATTGCACTTCCTCTTGCATATAATTTTCAAATTAAGTGTTGCTTCATGTAAATTGATACATTCGCAGCTCCGTTTGTCGGCTGGTGTGGCCATTCGAGCCAAGATTTGCATTCACCCATTTAACTCTCGAATATTGTTGACTTTTTACTGCATTCTTGATTTCCGATTAGATATGGCTAATTTAGAGTGCAGCATTCAATGCATATATTACGCATTTCATAAACTATGACCGAGTCCATTAGCATCTAAATATATTTGCTGTAAGTATGCAAAACGAATGGGGTTTTATTAATTAGCTAAACGTTCGTTAGGCAAAGTGATCGTAAGTATTATTTACAAATGCTGCTATTCATGATCTGTCAATTGATTTTCAATCAACTCATTCCTAGGCAACAATTTAGAATGCTGCAGTCGGAGTAGCTCAATTAGTAGACAGGTTTTTATTAGAATTAATTGTTAGCAATTGATCGATAGTATGTCAGGGTATATTATATACCAATCACCAAACTATGTCCTTATAATTTTGTCGATTACTATCGGAAATCGATTGTTATCGATAAACGAATTATCTATTAAATTTGATCTACTCGGAGAGGTGCTCTTGAAAGCAATTAATTCAAATAAGAAAGAATGATTATCTTAAGCAGACTGAGAGACCTGAATTAATCTGCTGACATACAGATATATGTATATATTTCTTTCGTTGCTCGAAATATTTGTTCTTCGCTTTGAGCTTTAGCTAGATTTAAAGTTTTCATATTTATTACAACTGTCTTTCATTCATTAAGTTTCTTCTCGCTTACTTTGGCGCAAATAGGTTTCCAAAGCACCTCTCTTGGCTGCCACACGCCCCTCTGCCACTGCCTGACAGTCGTTTCCTGCCTGGCAGTCGTCTCATTCGTCTGCCGCAGGACACTGTCTGCCAGTGCTGTATCTCCCTCCTCTCCAACCCACCTCTGCCCGCCACATCAGCTCCTCGCTTAGCTGACGGCTCATTAGCATGTGTGCGTGGCTCTCTGCTTGTGTTCCCCTCTCATCTCCTCTTCGGCTGTCAGCTCTGCTGCTCGCTGTGCCATTAATTTTGCCAGCCAGCGTGGATAGACAGAGAGAGAGAGAGAGAGAGAGAGAGAGAGAGAGAGAGAGAGAGAGGGAAGAGAGAGGTGGAAAAAACTAACCTAACCTGCAGTGTAATGCGTTGTATTGTTCACGCAAAATTTATTTCCGCTGCGTCATGAACATCCTGCTGTCGTCGCTGATGTGGGGATATGTTACTGCTGCTGTTGTTGTTGGTGCTGCCGCTGCCGCTGCTGCTGTTGCTGCTGTTGTTGTTGTTGTTGTTAATTTACGTAATAAATACGCTTGAAAATTTTGCACGCACATGCAAAATGAATTACGTCGCTTGACGTTGGCGCAGTGGCAACAGCAACAACAGCAGCAACAACAGCAACGACAGCAGCAGCAGCAGCAGCAGCAACGACAGCAGCAACTTAACTGTCACTTGTCACAGGAACGTTTCGTTGGGGGCCCTTGGCAGCATGTCCTGGCAGAGCTGACATCCTCGTCCCCGTCGTCCTCGTCGTCGTCGTCTCTCACATGTCAACGCGCGTCGCTTTGCTTGGCATTTTTGTGATGTGAAATGAAGCAACGAGGCGACAGCCAAGAAGGGAGTTGTTGCTGGTTGCAGCACCAACAGCGGCAGCAGCAGCAGCAGCATAAAATGAATTACTCGCGTGAACAACAAAAACTGTCAGAGTGCTGTCAGCTAGGCTGGCGCAAGGGCGTGTTGCAGTCGCAGTTGTTGCTGTTGTTGCATGTGTGTGTGTGTGTGTTTGAGGTGTCAGAGCAACGCATTTGAAATGCTCACACACACTCACACACACACACAGGACAGTTGACAGGCAACAGTCAGTCAGTTGAACGCCAGCAGCAACAGCAACAGCAACAGCAACAACAACAATGACACGCCAGCAACATGGCACGGCCAGCAGCAACATGTTGCCCAGCTATAATGCTTCGCTCTTGCGGCACACTCCTCGAGTGATTATCTTACCTAAATTGCTTGTAGCAATCCACCAAATGTGACGGCTCCGCTTCTCTCTCACTCTGCCCCTCTCCTCCCCTCTCTCTCTCTCTCTCACTCTGCTTGCTGCTGTCGCAATTTTCATTTTCGCACTCCATTATAAAGTAATTTTTTTACATTACTTATGCCTGTCAACGTCTGCTTTGACTGCTTTTTCCTGTTTCCGCAGCAACGCCTCGTTTTCCTTTTCATCATCAGTTCTCCTGCTGCTGCTTCTGCTCGCGTATCCTTCTTGCTGCTTGGCAAAGATTAATATGTTGCTGCCGCTGTGCCCGTTTTCCTGGCCCCAGTTCCCCCCAATTCCATCTCCATCTCCATCAGCAGCAGCAGCCGCAACTTCAACTCCAACTCCAACTCCAGCTCCGGCTTGAGCTGCCAGCTCAAGCTCCGCGTGTGTGACAGTTTGCAAATGTGATTGACAACTGACACTGCCATATAAATTCAAAGCTTTCACACACACACACACACACAGAAAGAGAGAGAGAGGGGGGGAAAGAGAGGTAGACAGACACATAGCAAGCAAACGCGTTGACAGTCTACACAACACATTGCAACTGAATGGGGCACGGGACGACTTCAGAGGCATGACAAGCTCGCAAACTGGCAAAAACCGACCGACTCACTGACTGACTGAATGACTGAGTGACGAGCTGACTGATGGGCGGTACAGCTTTGACTGACGACGACTGATGGATGGATGGATGGATGGATGGATGGATGGATGGCTGGACGGGTGAAGGGGAGCAGCAGTTGGGTGTGTTGAGCCGTCAAGCGAACACTTCAGCTGAAAGCAAGAATGGAAAGCAATTACAGCCAGCAACTCGCCTAATGGCAACGGTTGCGTGCGATTAACTATGCACAAGATTATACTAGCTCAAATTAAGAGTACATGACACAACATGGCTACAAATTACTCAAATAATCCCTCCTCAACTATCCTTGATGTGCCGCATTTCACTTGAATTATTTATTCAATAGCGGACCACTTCCGAATACATATCTATGCCCTGAGCCCATGCAAAATGTGAGAAAGTGTGTAATGAAGTTGTGCCAAAGTGTGAGACAGCAGAAAGCATCTTCGACTCCATCAAATATATATATTCTCTATCAGCATCAATATCCGAGTCGAACTCGTGGACTAGAAGAGCTAGCTACATAGTTAAAATGGAAGTTATCGTAGGTCAACTTTATTTTATTTTATCGATAACTGACAACGTTTTGTGAATATTGATACACATCGATTTCCGATTGCAATTAAATTCACAAATGTACAGCAGATATCTTATTGACAGCAAACCTGCCATGTATTGTATATAACATGCCATGTATATAACAGCTGTGTGCAGAGTATCACCTAGTCGAGCTCTCTCTACGAGAACATTCCATTTTATTTTATCTAAATCAGACATCTGAGTCTGCTAGAACTCAACTCGCGGCTAAACTGTCAACAAAGAAATGGAATCGAAATGGAAATGAAAATTATAGGCCAAATTAAAAATGAATGAAAGAATATTCAAAGAAAGTATTCTACAATTATATAGATAAACTGTAAATGGGCTGAAAAATATAGGTTATTTTGCTCAAACATTAATTAAGCTATTTAACAATTTGTATTCATAATAATATGAAGCAACCAAATACAAAATAGAATACTCTTGTAATAAAAAATCAATTTTTCTCATTGAAAAATATTTATCCCGATAGAAAAATATTTATCTCGGTTCTATTTCTGCAGCTCATAGAAATATTAATGAATTTCTTAAATTTTTTAGAAATTTTCCACGATCAATAAAGATCTGTTAATTAAATACTCATAACCGTAATATTATTTGTGTAGACATTATATAGATATATATATATTTTTGTACATACATAGAGGTGTAAGGTATTATTTGATTTATAAATCTAGCAAAATTATTCATCAGCAATCAGATATATTTGATATATATTTAGCATATTTTGCAGCTGTTTAACATCCGCAATTAATTGTTTTGCAATAAAACTTGTTATTAGAGGGAAATTATTTGCTTAATTAGAGTTAGTAACTAGGTGTGTGAGTGTAGCCAAGGCGATTGCTCACTCATTGTGGGACTTGTGTGTTTAGCTGCTTCCTGTGGCTCTTTCAATTATTCCCACATGTGAGCCAGCTCTGTGTATACAATAATTCCAATTATCATGACTACTTCCGCTGCCCGAGGCAAACTCAAATTACAAGCTAATTGCTATTTAGGGTTCCCTTCTGCATTTTCTTTTTTTATTTTTATTTAGCTATTATTCGGACATCAGGCATAACTGCTGACACGGCCAGCTTGATAATAGACTCATCAGGCACCTGGCACCGGGCATCTCGTCATCATCATCATCATCATTATTGGCAAGAGGAGAGAGGGGAGAGGGGAGCACAGCAGGTAGCTGGGGCATCATCAGGCAACTGGGAGCCCAAGCTGTCGCTCGTGCTGACGACAAATGTCTTGGGCGGCAAACGGAAGTGACACGCCACAAATCCCTGAGAGAAGAAAATACTGAAAACGATGAAAAAGATTTGATTATAAATGTTGTGGCCGTGCAGAAAATAAAACTAATAAATTGATGTTGATCAGATGCTGTGCCGAACCCCCTCCAAATCGAACACTCCTCAAGCAATGACAATGACAAAATCAACGAAGCTGACAATGATGAAAGTGACAACGACAATGGCATTGAATGACAAGCCAACCAACCAACCAGCCAGTCACCCAGTCAGCCAGTCACCCAGTCAGCCAGTCAACCATGGAACACATGATGGCACATTGGGTTAGTGGCAGGCAGACAGTGGTGGCAAGTGGCAAGTGGCAGCTGCTGCTGCTCTTGAGACGCTCTCTCGGCGTGACTTGTTAACTGGGCATCACCAGCAATTTGGCTGCAATGCTGAAGATGTGCTCCCCTCCCCTTCTCTGCGTCCCTTTGTTTATTCAATATTCCATGAGCCAGTGGACTACCTGATGAAACAAGAGTCAACTCGGATGCCTCGCATAGAATTTGTGTGCTCATCCATTAGCTAGTTGTGGAGTGACACAACTTTGATTTGGTTTTGTTATTTTCTCATCATTTATTTTGCATATATAATTTATTGTATTGTTTGGTGACCTCTTTTTACAACATAAATATGTCTTTCGGTAGCATCAACATATTTAAATATATTTGTTTTTATACTCTAATTCAAAAGGTATAAAAGTATTTTGCTTTCAGTCCATCTTGATGCCAGTGATTTAAGACTATATAAAATAAGAATATATAATCATTAGCGTTCGACAAAGTGCTTTTATTGTGAAATTATCAAAGTGAAATTGATGGGCTGCTAAATTGATAACTTTGATAAATGCAAATCGATAAAACCAGCTAGATTTACCTAAGTTGGTGGGTAAATTTGCTGGTGACATCATTCAAAGATCTGCACATGTCAATCGTTGCTGAAAATCGTATTTAATAATAAAAAATAAACAAGCACTTTTTAAAATATAATTTTTTTTTTATACTTGCAAATCGATACTTGAATCAAGTATTAATCTGTAGGCCAAACCATGAAAAAAAATCCCTGCTAATTTGGAAATTTGATCACTTTTGGCAATGCTATGGAAAGGATAGTCCCATTGCCACAATCACATTTTGAAATGTTTTATTTAAAAAATAACCTTTCCAGAATTGCATTTCAATTTTACTTTCGACAACCATTTAAATCATTTTATAGAATGAAATGTGGACATAGATTTTAACCTAGAATCGGGTTTCCAACTTTAATTGTAGTATTATTTTGTGGGTGATCAAAAATCCCAAAAATCTGATTACTTCTGACAAAGTTCTGTGAAATTTGCTGGCTTCCGAAAAGCCTATAACAGTTGCAGACCTAATAATAAATTGAAAGGAGAGCAAGAATGATTTTCAATGGCTTAGTCACGTACAAGCATTATTATTTATGTATATTTTAAAAACCACTTCACTATCTGAGCCGTAGGAGAATCTAAATTTACTTTCGACTATAAATAAGTCTGATTGTATTCTCATATGTGGCTCTAAGCCCAAGTTAGCCAGTTAGTCTTTCAATTGTCCGTGAGTCAAGCTATCAGGCATTCAATCATTCACTCATTGCGACTGTTGTCACTCACTCAGACTTGAGTTGCATGTGCCAGGGGCACGTTGCACGTTGCACGATTCGTGCTACGCTTCAATGAAAACAAACTGATATTTGCCCGACACTTGAGATTGATTGTCATCCATCAAGAGAGCCTTCCTCCATTTCTCCGCTCTCCTCTCCCCTTCAGATTGCAGTGATTGAAGTGATTGAAGGACAAGGATGAGTTCTTTGCATTTTATATTCTACATTTCGAATTTACATGCAAATTCCCTGAAAACATTTGCACGTTAGCCTGAGCTTATATTCAATTACAAACCAGAAGGTTGTCCGCGCCTGGTCCAGTTCCTGCTCCTGCTGCTGTACCAGTTCCCCCAGTTGCATCTTGTGGTGACCACAGAAGTCGTTGGTTGGCTTTCACACTCGACACCTGACGAGTTGGCAGCCTGTGAGCGGAGACGTCTCCATTACCCAGCAGCTGTTGCCTTAACAGGCAAACTGATTGACATCCTCAAGATCATATTTGGCTTGGCTCAGATGACCGCAGAAGCTGTAGACTCTCAGCGAAAACGGGGATTGGAAGCAGTCTTCGTAAATTACGTATGTCATCGGCCAACTCTTGGCTACACTCAGAAAAAATAAGCCCGAATACCAGAGGTTGTCTAAATACCAGTTGATATTGGTTGAAAACATTTCTAAGCCTTTTTTTTAGCATTGTTAATTGGTTCATTGTAAAAGAAACGCTCTACTACATAAATATGTACTGGGAAGTTATTGATTTAATTTTATCATTTATTAAAAGATATATTTAATTGCACTCTAAAAATCAGTTCAGAATCCGTAAAAAATAAATATCTGCATATAAAAAAGATATGGGAGCTATTTTATCCTTAATTTTATAAAGAAAGCATTGGAGTTCTTTAAATAAGACATTGGATTCCTTATTTTCAGAAATATGATTTCTAAATATGGAAAAAGGCCACAAAGTTTTAGTGAAAAATAATATCAGTTTCGGTTTCTGATTCTTAAAAATGTTGAGGATCCTATTCCAGTTCAGTTTGTGAATTTAAATCGGTTCATTTCACTTAACGGTTCCGGTTTGATACCTTGCTTAAAAGTTATTACTAGAAATCTGAAATATAAAAATCCGGGGGCATATTAGTTTATTTTCTTGGCGTTGGTCGAATTTTGACTAACTGAAAACATTTGTGGTCCGTGGCAAAGGCGTTTATTTCAATATTATATATACGCTTGCAGCGGGTAGATTGCAATTTATAAAAAATTACTTGTTCTGCGGTTAAATTCATTTAATAATATTCAATATAAAAATCAAGTTTTCCTTTTTAATTTTTATATCATTCGATTCGTCATCAGGGCGATATTCACAGCGACCGTTCAGTCTGCTGTAGAGTTTGAAATTATTAGTCTTATGTCCACTTTCTGATTTTACGAAGATACCTATTTGGTGAGCATAGTTCGAAGTTTGACTAACTGAACATATTTGTAGTATTGTAGTTGTATTTGTAGTAAAATTAGTTGAGTTGCTTAAACAATGTACTAAACGCTTAAATACATTCAATTAATTTTGTTCAAACATATAATTTCAGTTTGTAAAATGCACAATCCTCTCCCGTAAAATAAATGTCCGAAACCCAGATGCAAAAGCCCAGCATGTAAACACTGCTCAGGAGCCGCCAGAGGCGAGATGAGAGTTGGGAGAAGGGAGAGGGGAGAGGCACAAGTAGCGCATAAAGAAAGTGAATTCATTAAACATTAGCTTCCTGACACGATCGCTCGCCGTAGACCTTAAAACATTTAGTGTCGCAATATGCAAATACATAAATTTTGTGGCCAGATCTCGAGTCTTGAGTATCAGCCACTCAGCAGTTCTGCAGTCACTTTTGGTCGTCGCCGTGTCGGGCTAACAGAAGACATACACACGCGATAAAGAAATTCGATTAGGCATCAATTTTAAATGAGACGCATTTCCCCCGCTGTCTTCGCCCCTCTCCCCCACCCCTCCCCTCCCCGCCCGCACCCGGTTCCTATCACGCACAACACTCCGGTGGCTGGCAGGCCGCCTGCTGCGGATGCCACGTAACCTGATATGGTGACACTCGTCGATGTTGCGACGTCGTCGTCGTCGTCGCTGTTGATGTTGCCCCGACTGCAATCTAATTTATGACTTAATTATCGGGCCATATTTAATGTGTCCAATAAACTAGTCTACAAAATTATACCAACACATCGTTGTTTAGGCTTGTTGCTCGTTGCTGCTGCTGCTGCTGCTGCTGCTGCTGCTGCTGCTGCTGCTGCAACCCCCCAACTGCCGCTCCTTGGCTCTCTTGTGGCTTATTAGGCTTTTGCTTTATGCGTGGACGGGGCAGAACTTGAATTCGCTTGCCCCACTCGATGTTGACGCTGATGCTGATGTTGATGTTGTGGCCTCCTTTAGTTTTGCGGCCATCAATTTGCTTTTAAATGCAACAATTTGGTTGGCATTGCAGCCGCCACCGCGCTCCACACTCCCTAGTCTGCGGTCTGTCTCTGGTCGACGTCATCGTCACCGCATGCAGTCAACGTATTTGGGTTGGTCTTCGACCAAGTCGCCAAGTCTTTTTTTTTTGTTGTCTTGCGCCTCCAACTCCAACGACTGCCGCAATAAAAATTTCGTGAAGTGGCAATAAAATTCCATTTAAAATGGCAGCGATTATGTCTCAACAGACCATTAAAGTCACTCAAATGACAACTACTACTTAGGCGCACTCACACACACACACACACACACAAACACACACACACACACACACTCGCACAACAGCTTTTGGATCGTCGATCGCGACATTTGATGTCGGCGCCGTTCCTCGCACAGTGGGACTCATTTAACGGCTCAAGTTTAGTACCATGGGGTGTCGTTTCGAGGGGGGCCGGGGGCAAAACGCGTCTCGTTTTTGTGGCAATGAAAGTGTCGTTGGAGAATTGCAACTGCAACTGCCATGTCACCATTTGTGGTCCAACCAACTATTTATTATTTTTCAAAATTATCTGCTTCCGCTGTCAAATTTTCGTAATTGCTGAAGCCATTTATTTGAAAGTATTCGGTTTTTGCCGATCTCGAAATGTCTCACTCTAAAATGAGGAGATATTCGCGACTTTAGAAGGCTTATACGTATTTGATTACCTTGGCTTGTCCGTCTTTGTACCCTTTTTGTATCCTCGGCAAGGCAGCTGTCTGGATAACACTTTGGCATATATTTGTATACCCTGAATTAAGTTGTGCAAAAGTATGGAACTGGCAGAGGGAAGCCTTATCAACAGTAGAGTCGAATTAGCCACATTCTTCTGACTGTCTGAATAAGCCATTCAAAGACTCTTTAAGAGCTAAATACTTTCGATTTGGAATACATGTTTTCGTGTATGTCAAGCTCATTTCATTTTTATCGATAACTGCACCCGCTTAGTGCATATCGATACCAATTAAATAAAGATATAGTCTACCAATTTGATATATATATATGTATCTATATATATACATTTTATTGATCAACTATAAAAATCTTAGTTAGATCAGACAGAAACAGATTAACTTAGTCTACTTTTTGTAGGTTCGTTCGACGAAAGCGTTTTAGCTTGTTTCTGTGAGCCAGATCGGCCCGGTATATAATAGAGCTTCCTTAAAAACTAGATCTCGAAAATTGTGTGCTCTTATGAAAAATCTTCTTGCTTAGCCAGTTATCTCAAACAAAATTATTTTTTAATTCTAAAAATTAGTAACAGAAGTAACACGACTATACTTAGTTCCAAGAAATGTAATTCATCGGAGTGTTCTGTATTTATTGGATATATATTTTAATGCAAATGCATGTAGGTTAAATATAATTTGTGTTTGTAATTGCCTTTTTATAAGGTCTTATACTAGAAAATAAGAAATTAAAGTCATGTTAAGCGCGGCAGTTCGTAGTCAACCTGCAGAAATCTAAATAGTTATGTTGCTATGAAAGTTATATGATATAGTCGTCTCTGCCCATGTCTTAGACGTCGTCTCTGCCATGTCATAATGAGACTCATAACTGGTGGGCTTGATTAGGATATCATATAAATCAAAACAGTTAATTTTCTTTAAAAACACATCTTTCGACCGATTGCTTCTAAGGCAGCTTAATGAACGAAAGAAAATTATAATTATATACCCCTAAAGTGGTAAAAATATATTTCCTATTTCATATATTTTTATTTATTATTTTATTGCAGAAAACCACCAAGTGCTTAGCGATAAACATAATTTTGTTCGCTCGTTCTGCGTTTTTGCAATGCGCTGTGTTATTTAGCTTTAAAAACGCTGACTTTTCTTCATGCATAGGTTTTTTACGCTGCTCATTTCCTGCTGACTTAACCGTTTTTATTCGTTGGCCATTAAGCTGTCTCATCTCAAACACAGACACGCTCATTTGAGCCAAGTGTCTGTGTGTGTAGGTGATTATGGCCAACTTCCTGAGCCCATCATTTTCATGCACTTTTATGGCATGTGTGGCAAACAGCGTTTAGATAAGGACTTGCAGCCAAAATCACAGCGCCTGTTAGGGAAAGGGAAGCAGTCTGTCAACTTTGTGTGTTTGGTATCAGTTTTCAAGAGATTTAAAAAATTGCTGTATAGATTTGATGGCAAATGGAAATTTAATACAATTGGGCGTAGAGGACAGACGGATGAAATTCAATGCCATAATTTGGCTTTCAAGTGGCTGCAACAACAAAGAGGAAAACAACAACAAGAGTTTGAAGGCAGCTCCTGTGAGGAGCGAAGTTGATCCTCATTAGTGGTCACATGTCAGACTGGGTCGCATTTGCTGTATAATTTTGTCATTCATCATTTTTCGTCCATTTCCATTTTTCTTTATTTTTTATATGCTGCATGCCACAGGACTCGTATTTCACCCCCTCCCAATCCACACACACTCACAATCTTTCAACTCCTGTGACATGTGACAACAATGTAGCCCGTTGTCATTGTCATCATTGTTGTTGTTGCTGCTGCTGTTGTTGGTAGCTGTTGCTGTGACACATTTCTTTTCCTGCTGTGTGTGGAGGCGAGGTGTGATTTTCATCAAGTTCGTTTTTGGCTCATGTGTGTGTGCTCTGGAAAGTACCTTACTTTTTTCGCTGTTGTTTTCTTTGTTTTGATGACGTTGTTGTTGTCGTTGTTGTTTCTGTATTTGGTTTGCTTGTTTTTTTTTGTCCAAGGCATTCTCTTCTTTGCGAGCCGTAAGCCGTGCGATATATCACGCCCTGCCGACACTGACGGATGACTGACGCAACGCCAAAATGATGACAGAGTACCCCTAATGACAGCAAGAGCTGGTCAGCAACTGTCAACAAGTCTACGCAACGCATGCATACATATAAACACCTACTTAGCAAGGCCTACAGGAAATTGAGGTTAATTGAGACGGCTTACGCATTTAGAATTTTATAAAAAAAATATATATTTTTAGAGTACGTTTTAGAAGAAAAATAAATTCGTAAAAAATGCATTTAGTCTAAACTTTGGTATTTGTTCCATTAACTGCTTCATTACACAATAAAGTAACTTAAGTTGCCAAAGACATTATTATTAATTAAATGTTTAGCAGAATTCCAAATTGACTTCAACAATATCAATAAAATGATTTCAGAAATTTCTTGAGGATTATAATTATCATTATAATTATTATTTCATAACTGTTTATTGTTTCGAGCACTCTTTAAAAATTTAAATAAGTATTTCGCCGGCTTCAGGTCAAGTCTATTATGCTCCAATATATTTCGAATACCGTTGGGCGAAAAACATTTTTAATTTATTTTATTATACCAAAATATAGATCTTAAGGCCTTACACAAAGTTTGTCCTTTACTTTGATTTCTAAATGCTCTAATATCATTTATAAAATAATTTTATTGCGCCACGACCATTTGGTTAATAATCAACCGACAAATAGGATTTTCTCAATAGACTTTTTGTTTTTTTCATCTCATTCTTAAAGCATTAGATAATTTAAAATCATTTTGAAATATATTCCCAGCGGATAAGCAATTGAATTTGCAAACTCATTCAATAGATATTACTTCCAGTATTTTATATGTATAAAAAAATACACCCTAATGAGAATGTTGAGATTTACTATTTTCACTGACAGCAAGTATCTACTATCTAGCTAAAGTTTCTAAATATCTCAAAATTGTAAAAATAAATTTGGCAAATTAAAAATAATACCTCAAAATAATTGGATTTAAATTAAAACACTTGGAATAATAATATTAAAATTATAAATTAATTTGGTAAAATTTAAACGAAACGAATATTTATGAAATGTAAATTAAAGTTTAAAATCAATTGATTTTAAATTAAAAATATGAATTAAATGAAGCTATAAAATGCAGAAAATAAAGTATTAAATATCTGGGTATATCTGGGGAAAACCCGAAAAATAACTGTTTGAGTTGCCATATTAGTAACTGCTTATTTTTATGAACATGAAGCTCTCAACTGTTGAGTTGTTCCCCAAGGCTTCGGCTACAGTTTGAGCTTGAGCTTCAGAGTTGTCATTGCCCGCTGTGCGATGTCGTTGCTGCCACTGCGTGTTGTGCTCTGTGGCAGCCAAGTGACAGATAGACAATCCTTGGCAGTCGGGCAGGAAATGCCCGAGACAATGGATGGGAGACGGGTGGTTAGAATGGGGTTGGAGGGGACGGAAGGCGGAAGGGCAGTGCGTAAGACGAGTAGCGGAACAAAAGTTTCTCCAGAGATTCTCGCAGCCTTTTGTGAGGCATTTTTTATTATTTCTTTATTTTTTTTCTGTGTCTCGGCTTGATGGTAATTGTGAGTGACAACGCCTTGATGCCTGATTATGATAAATGAATTGTTAAATTGAATTAGGTGTTGCCGCGCTGCTGTCACTCAAAGCCATCCTCATGAATGGCACCTCGTCCCTCTCGTCTTGCCTCTTCTCTACTTTTTTATTATTATTTATATTTGCGCTGAGTTTCTCAGCCTTTCCACAAATTAAATTGCATGAAATTTGATATTTTTCAGGGTTGTCAGCGAGCAGCCAGCAAAGGGTTGACAGCCCGTTTTGAATGATTTGCCTGATGTCTCGTTTGGGTCTGGTTTGGGTCTGTGGCGGCAACACAGGATGCTCGGCTCTGCTCTGCTCTGCTCTACTCTGCTCTGCTCTGGGATTGCCCTCGACAATTGATTGGTAGACTCGAAAATTAGCTCAGGTTACCGTAATTACGGGCTCTTTGTGACACTTTGTTTATTTCTGCACAGTTGAACTCTCTCCAATTACAAAAGGAGCACACAACTCTTATTTCAATAAATATAATTTATGTAGGGAATCCCTTGGGCAATTTTACAATAAGTTTTAACTAATAAGACACACGGCTTAAACCACATTACAGCATTTATAAATTTGAAAAGATTTTTAATTAATCGCCTATCTGTTTTATTTTCTGCATATTTAGAAGCATCGATTAATGTCGAAAAATGCTTCGACTTCTATTTTTCGCACTGAACACCCCAGCAACGAAAAGACCCCATTGCGAATTCGATTCGCTGTATGCGCCTTACAGACTCGATATACATATATATATATATATATATATATTCAAAATACATTAAGAAAGAAAATATATTTTATTTTTCACTACACAAATTACATAACCGATAAAGGAAAGCACTTTATCCAAACTAGAATAAGCGAAATAATTAAAAGAGATTAGAAACCAATTAATATAAGAAAATTGCAAAAAGAAGCTTAGAGGAGTATTTGCTAGGTAATAAATAATGTTGTATGCAAACAGAATGCATTCTGTAATGGTCAGTCATTCACTAGTTCGCTGCTGGGTAGCGATAATTATGCTTGCGAGATGCGTCGCCGGCTTAGATGACCAACTAACTGGAAGCTATTCATTTTCCAGTGTGCGCTAGGTCAGGTTTGCTGACACCCACATACACACACATGCACCTACACACACACACACACATACACAGACA
The DNA here is from genome assembly GCA_035042055.1 of Drosophila macrothrix. NCBI lineage: Eukaryota > Metazoa > Arthropoda > Insecta > Diptera > Drosophilidae > Drosophila > Drosophila macrothrix. The sequence goes on from JAWNLX010000604.1 coordinate 1,084,562, forward strand.
TACCGATCCGATTGATGCAAATAGAGTCAGCTAAGAGAGTAAAACAGAGTTGACGCCGACAACTGAAACCGAAATTCAAAATGCATGCATGTCAACACTGTTTGTGTACAGTACGAATGTGTTCACATATATACCCTGTACATATTCTCAATGGGCTATAGAGTTGTGCAAATGTGTAGATTTTTGAATTTGCTTAGATTTTTATATATGAAATATTTGTGCCTATTGTAAGAAAACGCAAGTTGCACTTTAACTTGTGCAGCATATACAAATGAAATTTCACAAAATATATATATCAATATATGATAATTAAAACATTATTTTAAGTATCTATTCGATGGGAATATCAAAGTTATCTTCTGGATAAAGGGTATATCCACGTCGAACGACTCTTTCTCTCTCTCTCTCTCTCTCTCTCTCTATCTTGCTTAGTTCGAGCACTCTTACTTGTTGTTACAATATATGTGTACATGTATTTGTGCGCAGCTGCCACTGCCACTAGCCATTAATTTTCGGCCAACAGAAACAGAAACAGAAACAGTAACAAAAACAACACCCATGCGTCGTGTTTCCCTTACGTTGCCTGCGCTCATCTCGTTGCGTTGCGTTACGTTAACGTTGCTTGCTTCTGTCGCTGTCAGTGTTGTTGGCGCTCTATTCCATTCTCCACACAGCATAATATAAACTGCACTCTCTCCACTCTCCACTTGGCACTCGGCACTCGGCACTCTAGCGCTGTCATCCAACAATGCTTTCACTGTCAGAGACAGAGACAGAGCCAGTGACAGCGACAGCGACAGAGACGAGGCAGAAGCGGAGGCAAAGACAGAGAGACAAGGACAGAGAGCATTTTGTTATTGTTGTTGTTGTAGTCGTTGTTGTATTGCTGTGCAATTTGTTATGTGTCGCATTGTTGTTGTTGCTGTACATTTTTATAAAAATGTTTGCCATATTGCAACGCGGGAGAGTGCGGCACATGTCAACAGCAACGATGCATTCTGACAGCCCAATGACATTTTCTACATTTTCGTAAATTGCTTCGATTTGTTGTTCTTCTTCTTCTTCTTGTTGCTGTTGTGTGTATGTGTGTGTGTGTGTGTGTGCACGGAAGGTGAATTGCGAATGGAGTCCAAATATGCAATACCCAAAGTGATTGCACGTTATTACAACCTTCTTTTTGTTTCTGTTAACTTTCACATTTTTTTGGTTCGTATAATTTTAAAAAATACCTGCCGAAATTTAAAGGGGTTTTTTCAACTAAATTGGGCATGTAGTTGAGGGAATTTTTAATTTTAGAGTGGAAATTTGCTAAGTGATAAATATTGGGCTAAAAATTTTGTTTTGCAATCTTCAATTTGGGAAATTTATCTAAAGAGTTAAAATTAAAGCACTTTTTTTTACACACAATTTCTTATCTATTATAAGTCGAACAGCGATCGGTAAAACAAAAAAACATCTTGATCTGTGTATGGTATACGATAACTTAAATTCCAAATTGAAGCTGTTATGTATCTGAGATCGGATTCAGAGAACCAAGAATATACATATATACTTTAAGGGATCGAAGATGCTTTTTTCTAAATATAACAGACTTTTTGCAAAACTTCATTATTAACAAAATTTATATAAGGTTAATTCTAAATTAACAGACTCTAGAAATAAACTCTTGCTTTGCGAAGAGTTTTAAGTTTTAAGTCTTATACTTGTGTCAAGAATTAATTATTTTTGCTAAGAAAGATTTATTGTTGGCAAGATTTTCTTTTTCGCTAAATAGTTATACTTATCTCAGAAAAAATCCAATTTCATTAATATGTTTTGATTTTCAGAAAGGAAAAGAATTAAGGGTAACGTGGACTTCTTAGAAATAGTTCTACTATTAAAAAGGGTATTTCTCAAAAATATTGAAAATAGATTTTCTAACTTTAATACAACGTTTTTTATATATTTAGAATTGATTTCAAAAACCAAAACAATCGATTAACAATTTTGGTTCAAAACGAATGAAAATATCACATATAAACAAAATCAAATCTTCTAAGTTTAAATTTTTTAATGATTAAAATTAATAATAAAATAAAGGATATAATAAATGTGGGTGTCAGCTTTAATAAACAATTAAGTTACTTTAAGCTTTACTTTGAATTTTAGGTATTTATATTTATATTTGATTTAATTAATGTGAACTTAACAAAGTCTACACACGTAAAAAAATGATTAAAATGAGTAAGAAAATAAATAATAAACAATTGACTTACACTAAGAATTTAAATTTATTGAGAATGTCTTTTCACCTGTCATTTGTAATTCGATCCAACCCGCCCCGCTCCGACAACTTAAGTATTTGAGCTCCACTTCAGTTGACTTGGTGCCCCAATATTTATTGCGCCCCGTCAAATTGTTGCCAAGTTGAAATATCTGCTTGTTGGCGCAACTTGCAACATGACCGCTAAATGATAAGAAAATTACGGGCTACACTTATTAGACAGCAACGTGTCAGAGATAGCTAAAAATACAAAAAAAAAAAAACAACGCCGGCAAACAAAAGGCGTGCTAGGTTGCCCAACCCCTTACCACCGACACCCCTCCGCCACAGCCCCCAGCCCCAAAAAGTGGCGTTTTATCCTCAGCAATGCCATGGAAATCAGAAAGTGTAATACATTTTAAACAATGCGGAAAATTTACGGTGATTTTCGCTGACATGCCCACTTCTGTGCTTTTGGCAGACAACATAGACAAGCAGCGGGTGGAAAAGTGGGGAAGTTGGTTGAGGGGGTGGGGGGGTGAGGCACAAAGTGTTGGTAGCATGTCTACACACAGAGAGTTGCGTCGACTTCAGGCGGTATATCAAAGCGTTTGAACGCCTTCGCCCCCTCGGGTTGAAGGAGCTGGATAAATGTGAAGCGACGACGACGACGACGACGACGACGTCGACGTCACAAACTGTTGAAAGCGCAAAGTGAAAGATATATGACTTCAAGTAGGTGTAATCACACTCACACTCACACACACACAATCACACACACACATGTGAGCTTAAAAAATTGCACTAAGTGTTTTTCAAGGGAAACCTCGTCGACTCTTTGACTGCTCCACGCTGAGAAATTACTTGTCTGGCCTGCCGCTGTTATACCCTGCCAGTGAGGGTATTACAACTTTATATTGAACCATAACGTATATATATTTACTTGAGCCGATATAGCCACTTTCGACTGCCTCTCTGTTTCAATGCAAACTAATTCCTCAGTTTTGAAGCTGTCTATATATGTCGGAGCCAGACGAGTCCGATCACTGTATCATATGACTCCCATAGGAATAATCGGTTCAAAGATAAGTTCTTGTTCGATTCTCTCTAAAAAGTATTCTAGCCAAACTCATATTATTATACTCTTCTCATTTAAGCAATAAATCATCAAAATCGAATCTACTTAATCATATAGCTCCAATAGCAATCGATCAGTCGGAAGATAAGTTATTGACTAACTACACAAACTTATCCAATATGCATATGCAATATGCAATCATGGGAATCAGTCTACTATATCTTATAGCTACAATAGGAATGATCGGTTGAAAGGTGAGTTCCTGTCTTGAAAGCTTTTTCTATCAAGTAACCCTAATAGAACTCAAATGCTATGGATGTAATTTTGCTCTTACATTTGGAGGAAAATCATCGATATCGTGCTACTATATCCTATAGCTTTAATAGGAACTGAGATGCCAAATAAAAAACATTTTTGTTCCACAAGATATGCCAGCTTTAGGTGCCCAGCACCAGCCGCATCGGTTTACTTTATCATAATTATTTACTATATTTAAAATTGTAGTGATACTTTTATATCGGCAGTTTGTCGCCTTTCGGCAAGGGTATCTAAAGTTCGGCGTGCTGTCATTTCCTGTTGCTGTTGTTGCTGCTGTTGTTGTCTATCTGAAATTGAGACTCGACCTATGCATAAATTGTCTTGGTCTTGGCTGCTCAGTGTAAGGCATTTAAGGGGTTCCTTTGCCCTCTTTTTGCCACTCTCTCCATCTCTCTCCCTCCCACTCACTCAGTCTCTTTGGCTGTCTCTGTCTTTATTATTTTGGCCCCAGCTTTTGGCAAAGTATGCGTGAAATACGATTTATTGTTTTCGTTAAAAAGATTTATTACACAAGCTCTCTCTCTCGTTCTCTCTCTCTCTCTCGTTCTCTCTCTGTCTCTCGAAGTTTCATCTGCGGTTGAACTTTATTTGAAAAGTTTTCAGCAAATATTCTCAAGTTGCCGCTCAGCGGCGGTGTCTCTGAGTCTGCCACAAACAAAAGGCTTATTCCCTCTAGTTAAGTCTGGGCACATAATGGATTCCATTTTAGTTTTATTTCTTATCCTGTTTTCTTATCACGACTTATTGATCTGCAATCTTTTTGACTCTGTTCATCACATTTGAGACATTTGCCGCTTAGATATGCTTACAGCTTACACTTGTTTTAACAGTCAAAAATTTAAGGAATTTATATTTATAATATTTGTTAACTATTTTTTTAAAGTATTATTGACTGAAAATTAAAAATGAATCATCATTTTATGGTTTTTATTATAATTACTAAAATATTTAAATCCTTCATTAAAACAATTTTATTGATAAATGTAAATTATTGTTGTAAAGCTTTCAAGCTCATAATATAATTTTTTCAAGAAATATCACCGATATTTTATCATTTACCTTCGAATTGTTTGTCAGAATTTTGAGAATTTTTGTTGGTAACATATTTAAATGAAAATTAAAAATAGCAATAATGAATTATTTTGTATACCTTCATTTTAATAAAGCTTTGTCACTGCTCTGGTTATATAAACAACTGCCGCATCGTCGTCTCCACAGATCCTTAAACTGTTTCCAATTTATCATATTCAACCAAATTTGTCTCCTCTGATTTCATGTTTAGGTATCCAGAGATGCTCAAATATTCTTGGTAATTTGAAAATTGTTAGGCTACATTTTTAGTACTTTGTTATAACTTATGAAAGAATAACTTATGGCTACTTCTCAAATATATCTTGCATATCTTTTGTATATAAGTCTTGACCGTATCCATAAACAGATTTGTTTACCTGTCCAATTAAATAGTAGTTGAAACGTTAATGCATAATCAAGCTGAATGCGCAAGTAACAAATTGAGTTAAAAACGCATTTGCTTGATTTACTCAGCACTTGGCACACATCTATCAACAACATCAACGATATCGCTGTGTGTGTGTGTGTGTGTGTGTGTGTGTGTGGCAGCTGGCAACAAATGCATACAATGCGCACACGCCCCCCCAATCGAAACTTTGAACCCTGTGGCAACCACAGCTGACCCCTGTGTGTGTGTGTTGGTCTGTGTTTGTGTGTGTAGTTATATTTCAGGGGATCTGTTCTGTCAGTGCGGCGACACAAATTGCAAGCGCAAGACACTTATACACTTGCTACACACACACACACACGTCCCTTATCCGCTCCACCCCCTCACCCCTCGTGCTGAGCTGTCTCAGCTGGCGCTCAGCCACACAGACGTCAGAGCATATTATTGTAAATTGAACTCAATTACCACTGACAGCAGACAAATTGAAGTGGAAATTGAGATCTTCTTTTGGGTGCCAGCAGCAGCAGCAGCGAGAAGAGCCAAAAAAAAAAAAAAAAAAAAAGAAACAGAAAAAGAAACTTAATAAAACTGAGAAATCGTAGTCTTATATTGCTGGTGGTTCGGTCGCTTCTGTCAGCAATATGCTTACATATAAAAATAAGCAGAAGAAGTAGAGAAGAGCAATAACAACAACAACAACAACAACTAATTCACTTAAAAACACTTTGCTCGGCCCAGTCTCGAAAATGTTGTAGCCCAGAAAATGTGTCTGGCAGTCTGTGAAATGTCATTTGTCAAATGCACTTTGTGTCAGTGTCTGTCCGCCTGTCCCTCCCTCTCCCTCTCTCTCTCTCTATCTCTCTCTCACTCTGTCTGTTCCTCTCTCTCTGTGTACCCGTCATGAATTGCCCCCCGCCCTTACTGCTCACCTCAACGCTTTTGATGTGCAACTGTCAGAGACATGCGGGTGAATTTGTCTAAATTCCCAGCAAATACTAACTAAAGCGTAGCTACAGCGAAAGGGAGAGAGAGGGAGAGAGAGAGAGAGAGAGAGAAAGAGAGAGAGTGGGAGCGAGAGAGAGGGGTACTAGCTAATTTATGAGCCAATTAGTCTGTCTGTTGGCCATGCATAAAAGAGCCACATATCTCAATATCATCATTACCAACAAAAACCATACTCTGAGAAAAACAAGGACTAAGAAATAGCTTGAAAACAGCTGTCAAATGGATAGTAGACTTGCTGATTCAAGTGTAGTCAATATAAAAATACATTTTGGCTAGCAAAATCTGCATTTGATCAATAAGAAGTGCATATCTTTTATATTTTCCATACTTTTGTCCAAATTTTATATTACCCGACTCGCGTTACTCGTGGAAAATAATCGTTAAATTTATTAACGATAATTTTCAAACTATTTAGAAATATATTACATATTTGAAAAATATATTTCTACACTGAGGGAAAAAGTACCCCATGAGGTATATGAACATTCTTTAAGAAATATTTCTTAACCAAAACACACAAATTTGTTTTTGTAAATTGTTTTATACGCTGAACCCATTCAAATGTGCTAAAGTAAGATGTCGATAACTGCAGCCGTTTCGGAAATATCGATACAAATCGATATTCACTCGGATAAGATAAGTAGCGAGGATTTTGTTATCCAAGTCCAGCAAGTCGACTATAAAACTTTAGTTTATAACCTTTGCTTTTATTATTATTTCTCATTATTTGTATTCATCCATTTTTGAAATGTTTGCTTTGTTTATTCCTCTAATTTTTTCTATGCATATATTGTTCATTTCTATCTATATATATATATATATATATATAGATATGTATAGTTCATCTCCATCAGCATATTCCCGACACTTCCCACCCAGCTTTCTTTATGCGGCAATTCGTGCGTTGATTTTATTGTTTCTTTGGTTTATGACTCGTTGAATTTGGCACATGCCTCACTTTGAGTTACGCCTCAGACGCCGCGAGCGGCAAACAGCAAGCACAGCACAGTTGCACAGTAGCACAATTGGCATGGCATGTTGCAACACTGTTGCACTGCTTTGGGTGGCAAACGCATCACTGAAAATTAAATGCTCTTGTCGATGCTGTTTGCAGCCAAGATGAAATGGGTTAATGGTCGAGGCGTGTATTGTTCTCTGTTCTGTGGTGCTGGCTTGTATTGTGTTGCATTGTGTTGTGTTGTGCACACACAAAATAGCTGAGGGCTGACGATTTGGATGCGGTCCGCTGCAATCGGCCAATTTGAATCCACTGCACTCAAATGGGCCATCAAATAAATGGCTAAATGTGAACCTTAACTAAATTTGAAACTATATTTGAATACATTTACTATATTTGTAGCTGTAAATAAATAAATAAATTAATTAATACTAATAATAAAATAATTAATTAATAGCACAGCATGTGAAAACAGAACTGTGATCTTAAAAGTTCAATCAATCTTATTCAATCATTGTTTAATCAATTTTTTATGCTTACAGCATGTCAATAACTTTTCAAAAATAAATGAAGATTAATTTGTAATATATAAAATATAAATAATATTAAGAATAGAAATTCTGAGATTTGTCTCCGTTTTCCTGTATTTTCTCCATCTTTCTCTTTAGCTCTACTTTTCTCTCTTTTTAACGGCTTTAATTTTCATTATTATTAAGCTCTGAGGCTTAATAATTTGTTGTCTGATTGTATTTTTTAGGGTTTCCGTATCCCTTCTTTCTTATTTATTTTTATTTATTTAAATTTTCCCTTTCAATTTAGTTCTAAATTTTTATAAATTAAAGACTTGTTAAGAACTTTGCAACTGTGTGATATTAGTACACATTTAAAAAATAAATCAAATCCATAAAGAAATAAAATATTCTTGTGCTTTATATTTAGTAATTATTTGTAAATATTAAAAAATAATGTAAGTCTTTTGGCTTTTGATTTCTTAGTATCTGAAGCGTATTTATTTTTCTAAGTGTTGTTTTCCTGAATATTCTAAAATGTGTTCAATTAACGCCTATTTTAAAGATTTTAGTTGCGCCAATAAACATACTCAACTCAGCTGATAAGTTAAAATATTTAAGTACAATTACATAAATTAAACGCCAAATGGCTTGCATAATTATAATATTAATAAATTTTAAAATACTAATAAACTGCACGAACAACAACTGCAACAACAAAAGCAACAAACAATGGCAACTAAACATCCGGCGGAGGTCAGAAAAATACAAAAAGCTCATAAATAAAGGCAGCTGACACGCTGCAGGCGCAAAAAAAGAAAGAAATAATAACAAAAACAATAAAAACAACAACTAAAAGCCAAAAATGTACAATCCCACAAAACCGAAATAAATATGTGTATAAATTTTGGAGCGCTGTGGCGATAAAAACAAGTGGGCAAAATCTCGGTAACCATAACAATGCTCGTAACAACAATAATAACTTATAAATTTGTAAATATTTCATAAATGGCACATAAATTAACACAACTAATGCCAAACAGTGCCAGTCCAACAACAGCACCAATAACTAGCTAAAATATGCTAATCGAGAGATAGCTCGACTTGCAGATACCCTCTGCAGACAGCTTTAAAATGCAGCAAAGTCTTTGTTCCATATGACTTGGGTTGCTTAGCCGATCTTACAGTTGATCAATATAATGTCTGAGTATATTATAATATATAACTATATCTTAACAGTTGAGTCTCTTATATCTATCGAAAATCGATTTTTCAGCTTGTTCAGGCAGACGAGCATGTCTAAATCGACGCGACTATTGATGCTGATCAAGAGTATATATGTATATATAGAGTCGCAGATGCTACACATTTATTCGCAACTTCAATATACCCGTTTTACGCAGTCCAAACGTATGCGGGGTATACCAACTGTTTTCATGATTTGTTGCACGATAATTGCGGCAGTTGCAGCTGCAACCAAAGAGTCACAGTTGACACTATGCTCGCTTTATCTAAATCCACTGAATAAAACACACATGCACACAGCTCCAGTTACAGTCATAGAGAGAGTATATATATATATATATATATATATATATATATATATATTTATGGTATAACCTGACATTTAGTCTGGTTGAAGGGGCAGAGGAGCGGAGGGGCGTTAAGCCAAATGCATAAATATTTGAGTATGATTTACAAGCGGATGCTGCTGGAGCGCCAAAAACTCAAAACAGCAATATCTAAATTATATTTTGTGCGAATCATTTTGCAAAAACAGGATGTTTACCACAGCGAAGTTGGTAAAATGTTTTTGCTCATGCAACATGCAATTTGATAACTAGTGAAATATACTTATGGGATTACGAGTGCATCGAAAACGTATTTTATGTAATCGGGTAAATCTGTTGTAGCAAAATCATTATCTACCCATGTCTATCTGTGCATTTGGAGTGGCTAATTAAAATGTAGTGCGAAAATCTTCATTACTGAAATTGGGATCTATTTGATATGCCTTTGATGATAAGCACTGAGGATATGAGCAAAAACTAGAGACCAAAACTCAATTAGAATCATTTGAATATCTTAATTAAATTTGTAATATTTTAGAAACGGGGAATCTAATCCCGGAAAGAATCTTTTCATTTAGGTAGACAATATATATTGATTTCATAATCCAATAATGACAACAATAATAATACCTTACATATTCTCTAATATTATTTCATTGGTTTAATAAACAAATAAATTTAATAAATAAATAATAACTAAATTGAGTTGCATAATTAATATGTTATTCGTTTTTTTTTTTATATTTTATTTTTTTAGCGTTATCCTAGTTTGTGTATAAATTAAAGAATTGATATTAATATATTATATTATATTGATGTTAAATTTATATTTATTACATATATATATTATATTTGTATGAATATTCGTACTGTAATTCTTGAATAAGAATGGGCCCAATTTTCTAACATTCTAGTTTTCTATGCGAATTACGTTGAAGCCAATTTTGAGTTGTGGAATAATTTTTAACTTAATTATACTCAACTCCCTTGTGCCTAACACACTAATTTCTAAGTAAATAAATAAATAAAATACCTGAATGAGGTCATCGTGATCAAGTTCATATTTCAAGGCAAACTTTGGTACTATTATAACATATATGTATAGAAAGATACTTATTTGAATTGTTTGCGTTTAGTGTTTCCAAGTGTGAGATTTGCAATTAGCGATTGGAAATTTGTGCTCATCGAATGCATTGCAGTAGACTAAACGGGTAAAAGAGTGCTGGAAACTTTCAGAAAAGTGTCACAACAACTCAACAATTCAATGAGGCAACAACAATCGCAGCTGATTGAGTTGCTGCAACATCGTCAGCGGGAATCCAACTGGGAACTCGAGTTGCACAAAGCAGGTCTTGACCTGAGGCAAGAGCATGTTGCGCGCATGTTGTGTAAATGTTTATGTTATTGATTAATTACATTTACAACAATCAAAGTTCATTGAGTGATACCAATCAAAACAAGGCAACAAGACAACAACAGCAGCAACAACAAAAGCAACAACAACAACAACAATGAAAGCAACTGCAACGCAATGCAATGAATCTTCCAGTTGAAGTGGAAATTACTGGCTGAGTGACTGACTGAAAGACTGAAGAACATGTCTAATGCCAGCCCCCATCTCAACCCCTGCCTCGTCTCATCCCGCCCCGCCCCCTCCACCAGCAGTGCCCCACACTGCGCTTGTTGCCACTGATTGCTTGCATGTTGTTGGCTCTTGTCGGTTTGCTTGTATGGCATTTGTCTGTTTGCTCGCCTCGCTTTGATCTTGTTGTGTTTTTTTTCCTTTTTTTTTTTTTTTGATCTTCACTCGCTTTGATTGATCAATTAAATTCATTTGTAAACAAGTTCTGGGACGATGACGATGCCGATGACGCGCCACAGGAGACCCAAAGTGAAAGACGAACACAGACTGGGTGAGATTTATTTGGTTTCTATTTTCGGGGGTTAACCACAACAAACAACACAACAAATCGCATGTGACCAAAAACAAAAACAAGTAGATCTCTCCTGCCTCCAGTTACAGTCTACAATCTGTTACTTGTTGTTAACTAACCAGCTAATAGTTATCAGTTACCAGCAATCCAACTACCAACCACATAAATCGCACACTGTGCGATTCTGTTTGATTTTATTTGGTTTCCAGTTTTGGGAATAAACTACAATAAATCTCATGTGGCAAAAGAAGAGGGTTTATTCCAGTTGAGTCTAGTTCCAGCTCACAAATCGCAGTTACCAACTACCCAGCAAGCAGTTACTTGTTACCAATTCACATTATGAGACTAAATTGGTTTCTATTTTTGCATTTTAAATACAACAAAACACAACAGCTAAATTGTGACAAAAATAAAGTATTTTGTTATATTCCTAGTTGCAGCAACAGCTTGCAATTTGGCAGTTAACAAACACCCAACCAACAGTTGCCAGTTAGCGACTAACCAGCTAAGAGTTACCAGTTACTAGTTACCGACTACCCAACCAACAGTTACCAGTTACGAATTATCCAACTAACAGTTGCCAGTTAGCGACTAACCAACTAACTGTTATCAGTTACCAGTTACCAGTTACCGACTGCCCAACCAACAGTTACCAACTAAGAGTTGCACAGAGCACATACGCCACAGATTTATTTGGATTCTGTTTGCGAGGGTTAAACACAACAAATGGCATGTGACAAAAATCAAGCCACAGATCACAATTTACAGTTACCAGCAACCAACGAACAGTTACCAGTTACCAGTTACCAGTTACCGACTAGGCAACCAGCAGTTACCAGTTGGCAGTTGGCAGTTGGCAGTTGCCGAGCAGCAGTTACAAGGCAACAACTCTGCCATCAGCTGCCCTTGTCAGAGTTGGTATTGTGCTTTTTTATAGCTGTCAGTGCATTCGCCTGTCAAGTGTCAAAAACATTTGCAGCTACCCTCCCCCCAACCCCTCTGCCGGAATATACTGAAATGCAAATGCACTTACAAGCGACGCAGCGACAGACACGAAAGAGACGAGAGAGACGAGCGAGAAGAGGCGAGCGAGACGAGCGAGACGCGTCGAAACGACTAAGCGACTGACGACTGACGACTGACAATTCACAGTTTTGCAAGTTCGCTTCTCGGTCTTCTCGCTCTGCTCGCTCTGCTCGCTCTATCTGACAGTGACGGGCCAGCAGCAGCAGCAGTAGAAATATGTGCGATGAGCAAATTCGCATTGTTCGCCAGATATTACACGACTCACTCACAATTGTTGCTTTTATTGTTGCTGTTGTTGTTTCGCTTGTTGTTTAATACAAGGTTTGGCTGTTGTTGTTTATTGTTGTTGCTGTTGTTGTTGTTGTTGACTGGCGATTGCTCTGACATCGCTGACGCCTTGATTAAACTGTCATTTAGCTTCATTTATTTTGACATAAAACTGACAAGAGGCCCCCATTCTAAGTGGCAGCTTGAAATGCATTTTCAATTCGATAGTCGTACAACAGTCATCAGACATCATTCTGACTGACCTTATAATTATACATATATATAAATATATAAATAATTGATAGTACCTAGCAAAACGTACCGAACGATTTCGCATTATAATGTAAAAGACTCGTAATACAAATATATTATATATGACTAAACAAGACCAGTAATCAATCAATCAAAAATATTAATCGAAGCCTTAGAAATGGGAAAATATAATTATAATTATTAATTCATACATCGATTGGGACTAGGAAGGTGGCTATATTTCTGATAATATCATTTTATAAATGTGTATGAAATCTGTTCTCATTTGATGTCAAATAAAAATGGTGTTTACTTTTACGCTTTCCATAAAGTATTGGAATTGCCTAAATATATTTATCTAAAATGTCGTCTTAAAATTAAATAGTTACACGTTAATTGCAAATCCAATCAATTCATTACAAAGATAGCTTAGCCATAAATTCCACAAGTCACTGCTGCAGTCGGCTTGCTTTTATCGTCGTGACAGAAATGTTCGATTGAGGTGCAACTCACTTATGCAAAATAACAAGTGATTAAAATTCGTTGTGTGGCGATATAAAGCTGTCACTAAACATAAATTACAATATGTCAGTCTCAAGAACCTTTGACTTTTATTAATGTAAACATGAAAAGCAACACGCATGCTGAACGGACCAACTGGAAAGGCCCCAGATAAATTCAAGACCCAGACCCAGACCCAGGCTCAGACCAAGACTGAATCCGGTACTTGGAAGCGCAAATGTTGTAGCTAGTGAGAGAGAGAGAGAGATAGGTAGCCTGAGTGTGTGTGTGAGAGAGAGAGAGAGAGAGAGAGAGGTGGGTTATCTTGAGTGAAGTGTTTGCTGTTTTTGGATTGCTACTCGAAGAAGATGCAACACTTGGCATTTGCCTTTGATTATGGTATAATATGCGTATGTAAAAATGCATAATACTGCCAGACACACACACACACACACACACACACACATACACTCGCACACACACACACACTCATACCTAAAGTCGTACTTCGAATTGGGTTTTGTATCTTGAGCTCACTTAGCGATCATATCATTTTGACATGCTCGTGTGTTTAAGCTGTCAAATTGCCTGCTGTCTGCGGCTGCTGACGATGGATGCTACACAGTTCCGTGGCACAAGATATGCTTCTCCTTCTCGCCGCATGCTTTGACTGACTATCTTTTTTCATGTTGGCCAACCTTACAACTTACAACACTCCACACTCCACACTCCATTCGCTAGCTTGGCTTGGCCTGTCTATTTGTATCTAGACAGGCACTCGGCCTTATGCCTCCTTAAGTTGACGTGTTACGCTGTCAGCGTGGAGAAAACCTCAATTTCAAGCTGTCAGTTTGTGTGTCAGCTTCAACTGACAGTTCTCCACAATGTCGCTGTCGTATTCATTCGTTGCCGTTGCCGTTGCCGTTGTCTCTCTTCCAACTTATGTCTTGCTTTTGCTTTTGCTTTTGCTTTTGCAGAGTTACAGATACAGATACAGATACACTTACAGATACTTTGCTTGGGCATTTGAATAATGCGCGCACAGCAACAACAGCAACAACTCAAGACCACAACTAACTGTTGTTATGGCATAGTTGCAACCTGTTATGGGTTAGTTGTTGTGGCCACTTAACAAAGTGAACGACAACTCATTTGCTCATTTGCTAAACAAGGAACACACTTAGCCAAACTCTGACTAATTTTGTGAGATGGGCGTGAAATTAGTCTAAATCTGACAAATTTATAGAACATGCCAAAGTTGAAGATATCAACTTTTAAGTAGATATTGTATTTATATTTTATTCATTTATTACAGAGTTGAGAGCATAATAATTACTATGCCAATCAGAAAAGAGTTTAAATGTATTTATTTATTTGGTAATAGTTATTTATTAATCACACATTTTCAATTATAAAAGAGTCTTAGTAATTAATCTTACAAAGTTTTCTGCTACTGATAACCACAATTTATTATTAAATTAATAGTTATGTGCACAGCAATAGTTAATCACTTTCATGTTTGGCTATAATAAATATCAATTGGAAGGTTCTATTTTCCTTACTGCTAACGGAAGCCGACTAATATGGATATTGGACAAACGGAGGTAGTTATCGATAAATTGAAGTAAATCAGATCTGGTTTGGTGAATGAGAATTTATATTAAAGTCTTTTATAGTCTGATCTAGAATATATATGTATATAGCTTATGCAGTCGGAGATGCTTTCTTCTGAGACGGTATCCTATTCAAGTGGCGATTACAAAGGCATAAAGACAGATATTCAGAACTTATATATTATATTCGCTGTTGAGAATAGGCCAGTGTTTTATTGACCATATTTTTATAGTTGGTAATAAAAAAAGAGAGAACACTTCCAATAGCAGATGAGTTTGTTGTCATCATAAGTTCATAACTAAATGCTGCTTGCCTTCTAGAAGAGTAGTTAAACAAATTGAAGGCTTCCCACATGCAGATTAGCTTGATTAGCATACAAATCTATGACTCTGTCAATTGGTATTTGAAAATAGAATGTCTTCGTTATGACAGCTAAGCCTTTTTATGCCGACTTCCACAAGGGAGATGGAGTTATGGTACTAAAGATGAGCTCAACGCGGGTCATTTATGCGGCAGAGCATTCGTTTTATGGCCAACTTCTTTCTTGGGCCAGCAATGTTCTCCGGCGATAAATAAAGTTGTGAACATTCGCTCGATTTGTATAGCGAGAGGGAGAGGTAAGGGGGACGTGGAGGTAGTATACTATACTGAATGCATTGCTTTATAAGTGCCGCTGCCCCAAGTGCCACAAATATTGCCCCGGCAGCTGCCATGTCGTTGCACTGCGTCGGACACAAAAGATTTACGATTATGGTGCGACTATTAAAAAGTTTCGCCTCTCGCACACCTCGCCGAGCTGAACCAAACTAAGCCAAGTGAATCAACTGAGCCAACTCACTCAAGCCCACATTCAAAGTCAAAACAAAAATATTGTAAAACGCGCACGAGGACTTTGCAGCTGGCTCAACGGCAACGACTCGACTCGACTCGACTCGGCTCGGCCATCGATTAATTATGTGCGGAATTTGGTTTATTGAGTACGAACCGCCTTTAAATTGTCTAAAAGGCCAGAGAACTGAAGCCGTAGCAGAACTTGGCGCAGAACTTGAGGCTGTTGTAGCTGAAGCTGGGGCTGAAGCTGTCAGGGCCCCAGCGATCGCATCTGAACAGCAAGAACAACAACAAAGAGGAAAGAGTGCTGATGAGCACGACGACGATATACCCTGTACCCAGCTATTAAATTTCTCATTTCTGACTGAGAAAAAAGGGCACTTTTGGTTCTAATTAATATTTTTACCAATGCCAAAGTGGAAATTTGTAGTTATTAATTTTAGGATATGTTATATTAAATTTACTCTTAAGTATGGAAGTAATTTTTAAATTAACTTAAAATAAAATACTGCAGTTGATCAATAGTACGTCAATCAATTTATATCGATAATCTGGAGAAATAAGTGCAGTTATCGATCAAATTAATAAATTCACGCAACAAATGTTGGACCATTTTGCATTTAAATACCCCCAGAAATATTTAAAAAATTTCCTTTTTTTCAACATATATATATATATATATATATATAAATTTTTAATTTAAATTTTTCTTAGTTTTTGTATTTTTTGTGTCGATTGACTTTAGTTGACATTAAATAAATAAACATGATACCATAAATTATATTCAAAATCTGAATTCTCTAGTTGGACGTGGCTAAATCGAACTGGGGATGCTGATCAAGAATCTATATATATAATTCTTCGGTTCGTAGATGCTTTCTTCTGTGTCATACCCTTTTTTACCATTTCGAATGGGTGCAGGGTATAACGAGAAACGGCAACGGGTTTCAGCGGCTGACTATGCTGATAATTTATGAGTTTAACTATAATTTTGAACATTTACGTTGCGCCTGCGTGCGCTTGCAATATGACAATTTTCAGTAACTGAAACTTGCAAAGTTAAAATCGCACAGGGGGCGACTGTGTTTGGACTCGATGTAGACAGCTGCTGGTCAATTGAGTTGGCGTTGCCGACAGACACAAAGACAGGTAGACAGACAGACATTCACACAGCGTCTCTCTCTCTCTCTTAAAGGCAACCATTTTGTTGGGTTCGATTAGACTGTTAAGTTGTCAACCTCAAATTGATTTGTAGCCTCAGCCAAGCGTTTTTGTCTCTTTTTCTTGTTTTTTATTTTATTTTTTTTGTTTTTTAGCAGGGAATTGGCTACGAGCGGAGTTAAATGAATGTCACACAAAGCGTGCGGCTTTTTAAAGGTGTTGTTCTCTGGCTGGCGCTCATTCGACTGATCATAAATCGTTGGCCTGACTTGAATTTATGTCGCTGAAAGCACAATTATAAGTGGATACATTGCATACACAGCAGTTGGGAGCCTATCTTACAATCTGCAGACACAATTCTTACAGAGTTCTATCAAACATGGGTTTGTCTACAACAGAATCACACTGTGAATGCCTGTCTATGTCTATTTAATCGATAAGTGTGCAACTGTTCCA
Source organism: Drosophila macrothrix (assembly GCA_035042055.1). Lineage (NCBI taxonomy): Eukaryota > Metazoa > Arthropoda > Insecta > Diptera > Drosophilidae > Drosophila > Drosophila macrothrix. The sequence continues at coordinate 1,101,744 of JAWNLX010000604.1, forward strand.
TAAAAATATATACATCAATTATTCTTTATTATTATGTATCATGTAAATATTTATACTTACTTCTACTTTTATTATATTTATACACTCTGGTAAATTCAATTAAAGTCACTTACCATTTTTCTTATATAGAATATATTTGTGGGAAGTTGATATATAGATTGGGATGGTCATAGACAAACACGTTAACAATTTCAACACACAAATATTGCGTAAAATGTAAATCAAATTTTATTAAAACGGAATATATGTTTTATTATATTAATATGTGGACTAAAATACATATTTGTTTATTCTATATTCGTAACGTAACTTTTCTAAAATAAATAGAATTTATTTATAATTTTGTTCTTCCAATATACATGCGATCAGATATAGTTTTCCAGTTGATATTCAATATAACCACCTACATTTTTAATGAACTATAGAAATTTCATCGATATCGGATAAGTAACATAGATTTTGTCAACAAACATATATTTTCATATTGACAGGGCGTCTCGTAGTCCAGCTCTCTCAAAACAACTAGATTGGAATCTTATAAAATCAAATATATTACAAATCAGATCGGACTTATCTTTTTTTTACTAAGACAAAGGTAAGAATTATCACCTTGGGAATAATTATAATCCGCAGTTTTTGAAGAGACGACAGGTGAATAAACTTATTCGAAATCGCATTAAAATAAAATCAAAGCTGACTTTAAGAATGAGAAATGAGCATGAAATAAGTACTCAAATGTTGAATCACTTCAAGTTTTGAGACATTCATTCCGCTGTATTCGTCATTGCAAGTAAACACATCACAATTGAAATCAATCTTTATATTTACTTATGATTAGTTGCCAAAAATAGACAGTTCACAAGTACACGTCGAGCGTCACGCAAAGTGATTACACAATCTGTTTCTATTAATGAAAATCAGAGCTCGGCATACATATGGCGATCAATCAAATCACTTCAACAGTGTTGAACAAGTGCTTCATATTTTTAGTTAGTTTAAGCACACACTTGAGTGTGTCCATGTGTGTGTGTGTGTGTCTATGTGTGTGTTTGCTTGGATGGATTTGGTTGTGCGATAAGTCGAATAAGTAATAAGTAAATGCTTGATGTGCTTAAGAGCCGGCACTAAATGCCAAATTAAGTGTCATTGCCATTTTGCGTCTTATCAAAATCTGCAGCATAAGCAATTACGTGGATGGTTGATGGTTGATTGACGTACTGAATGATGGACGGAATGATGGACTGAGCAACTGACTAATCATCTTTCAAACTTCATTGCGATTACATCTAAGGCCTGCTCTAATCCAGCAGGTATTATTTCATCTCACTGAGCTGCAGATTGCGACTCGTCTCTATGAGTGAGCAGTGTGTGTTTGTTGTGTGTTTGTTGTGTGTGTTTGTTGTGTGTGTGTGTGTAAAAAGCTGTTTGAAGTGGTTGTCAGTTTCGGTTTCTGTATCTGTAGCTACATCTGTAAATGTATCTGCAGCTGTGTATGAATGAATGTTTTTCAGTGAGTTGGCGTTCGCTTCAAAGGAGTGTGCGACTTCTTTGACGGCAACGGATTTGCTTGCTTACACCACCCCCCCCCCCCCCCTTCCACCGCCAGACACCCCTCCCCCTACACTCAAACGCCTGTCTCCCCTCCTGTGTGTGTGTGTGTGTGTGTGTAGCGACTATAATCTGACATTTAATTAATAATAAAGTTGACAGTTTGTTTTGAGTGACTGTGACAGTTTTAATTGAGATTTGTTTCCACATAATGCGCTGCAGAGGCGAGTGTGCCGCTTATGAATCTATTCAGATATATTCAGCTCTATTCAGCTTTATTCATTTCTTGTTTGTTCACTGAATGCTACCGTCAAACCATCATCTGAAATACTCTATACACATTTCAATAGAGATAATGGACAAAGAAATGGATTTTGAGTAATTTAAAAACAATTGTAGAACTGCTTGAATATATAATACCCGAGTGCATAGCCATTGAGGTCTTGTAAAGTTAGGGTATATGAAAAATAAATGTCCCACAGCTTAGAAAATCAGCCTATTTTTGTCTCTTTCAAGACTTGGGACTCTATTTCGTAGACTAAAACGAAGTTTTGTGAACCAGTTTCCATTAAAAACTCTCCCTGAAGACGGTTCTCGATGGGAAATTAAATATATTAAAGTAAAAATAAAATACACTTGAAGAAAAAATATATGTTATAATTATTAAAAGAGGACACCAAACAATAACAATCCCTTGGTATAATAATTTCCTTTCTTTTCACGGGTTTCTCAATTCAAACAGAGTGGTTCTCAGAAGTGATCCACATCCCAGGTTATCTGCAGGTATTTTTATATATTTTAATATAATAGCGTTAAACTTCTCAAAAAAGGATCTGATATCCAAGTTATTTGCAATGTTATGTAGTGTTTTCTACATTAAAACCAGAAAATACTTTACGCTATTAGCGTTTTTTTTATGAAAGTATTATTTAAACTGATTAATTCTATATATTTCACTGGATTCATTAAATTAATTTATTAATTTATTATTTATTTTTATATTGTTTATAAATTTTCAATGTGAAAGCTCCTCTCATTTTTTCCATAAGAAATACAAATATAAAATTTTGAAATTAAAGTGTAAATATGATTCCTCATATAAGAAACGATTTTTCTGAATTTGATCGATAATTGCCTATGTTTCGCGAATATTGAAACAAACAACAATTTTAAATAAATAGCCTTCTATAACGATATATAATATGCGCAGACATACAAATTTCACCAAGATCGTATAAGAAACGTAGTTTTTGTTAATCCAAATGCTTTTTCATGTCGAAAAGACTACTTTCAGCAAGCCTACATAATTTTTAGCAGTTGTGTGCAGGGTATCTTCTAGTCGATCTCTGTCGATTAGAGCATTTTGCTCACAGCTTTTAGTATAGCATAGCCAGCTTGAAAATAATAGTATATTGATGGTAATCTAACTAGTCCACTTGCAAGTGACTTTAGGTGCTCTATCAGCTGACCACCGCTTTGATCTTGAAGAGCGCCTCACCACGCTGCCACACATGCAGCTGACACCGACTCCTGCTCCCTGCTCCCTGCTCCCAGTCATTCCGGCTGCAGGGCATACAAATCACTTGAAAGGCCGAGAAACAAACAGCGAGCACCGACAACAACAACAACAACAATAAGCATTGCTGCCACTCAAATGTGCCGCAGCACTTAAGTGGTGAGCGTGAAGCTTTGCTGAGAGTAGACTCCATATGAATATATATGTATATATATATATATATATATATGTGTGTGTGCAGTCAAGTCGATTGAGAGGCGATTAGCGCACAAAACAGAAGTGGCATGTTTTGATGATGATCATCAAGCCCGTCTGATTGCTGGCAATCAAATGTCGCTTGTTGCTTGAGGGTGTTTGTTGAGTGTGGCGGGGGGTGGGCGGTGGGGACGTCATGCTTTTAGAAGACAGACACGCGTAGAAACGTTTTCAAATGGCTACTCAATTGAGTTGTTAAGCACCCAGCCACACCCCCAACTCAGTCGGCAGGCATTAAGCGCGATAATTGAGTTTTATGATTGACACGACAACTTTGCTTTTTAAATTGACATCAATTTCAATATGCAGCGAACAAAACAAACCGAAACCGAGGAACCCAAAGCGAAAACCGCAACGTCATGCGAATTTAACGAATTGAACGAATGAACGAATGAATGTGAATGTGAATGTGAACATTGAAATCCGCCGAGCAACGATCTTTCGGTTCGTGCCTGCGTCGCTGTCTCAACAATAAATTGTGCAATAAATTTCAATTACAGTTATTTCGCTAGCACATACAGACACACACACACACACACACACACACATACGAATACAAAATCAAAAAGAAACACAGAGAATTGTCAAGCGGGTCGCATGTACACAAAAACTATTCAAGTGTAGGGGCTGGGCTTGGTCGGGGGGGTGGCGGCGGGGATTGGGACAAAAGCTAAAGGCAAAATATGCGCACACAAATTGTGATAAATTTGATGTTAAAGTGCATGAAATTATATATGGGCGACACATTTGGGCACTCATAAATTGTATTTAAACAATTTACAATTGTCATTCGACAATTGCTTGCCACTGCCTGCCCCTCCCCACCCAAGCCCCTCACTCCTTATCTCCATCTCTTTCGCTCTCGCTTTACTGCTGCTGCTTCAGTTACACATTAAAAAATAGCAGTAGTTTTTGTCACTGTTGCAGTTTGGGCTTTACTTTAGTGAACAAGTGCTTCAATTTAGGGGTGTATTTAAATGGATGTATGTATGAGTATGGCATTTCGAGCAGTGATTGGAAATGCTACGCTCCTTTGTAGTTTTTCGCTTTACTATTGCTACTGCTACGAGCTTTAACAGAGAGCAATAGCAGAATCAGTAGAACTAAACTGAAAAGAATGCTATTTTGCTCTGCTCTGCTTTGAGGAGAATTAATTAATTATTAATTATTATTATTATTATTATTAAAATAAATTATTTGCTTTTGCTACTGCTACAGCAATCGCATATTTGATTTGCTTTTGTGCTCCGCGTAGCTGCTACCAGGGTTACTACCTAAGCTGAGCAGTAAACTGAAACACTGTTTTGATGCATATTAGAGAATATGATAGATGCATATGTATGCTCAACTAGAGCACACCCAGTGCTCTGCTCTGGTGATGATATGGTGCATGTACAAATAGAATACTCTTTAATTCGATCTCCACATGAGATATACTCAGATAACATACAAAACTTTTAAAATATGATATATTTTACATATGTATGTAACACATTTGTAGTGTGCTATATAATATATATATGTAATAAAGTTTGCAGTCTTTTCATTGCCGTTGCTACTTAGCACATATATGCTATTTATTGATTTATATATATTATACAAACCATCGACTATATTTCACAGGATTTCTTATAAAAATAAAGATAACAGCCAACCAATAATCTCCACATTTATTTCTGTGAGCAAACAGCTTACCGTTCACCTGACTATGTAGCCCTAATAAATAGGCAGGGCTGACTATGACTATGTAGCCCTAATAAATAGGCAGTGCTGAGTATGCAGTCCTGACTATGCAGCCCTAATATGACTGCAGAGCTGACTATGCAGCCCTAACAAAAATGCAGGGCTGCATAGTTAAATAGGTGACATATAATTACGGGCGTTTTTCAGCGGTTTGGTTTGAATATATGAGAAATTTTTGACATTGAGTTCAGGATATCTCCTAATCGGGCTTTATCGACTATATCATTATTGTAAAGCACATGAAAGCAATACCTTATTGATGATTTTCAGTATATTTCTTTGATGAAAACGATGCGAGAATCTCGATTTCACTAAAATACATTTTGTTGAATTTCATAATTTGATATGTAAAGACAACTTTGTGGCAATTGAATTGTAAAGGCAAGTAAATTGCCTGACCCCAAATTGAGTACTGTCTGCAGCACCCAAAAGCGAAACTCAATCAAATTACAACATCAAAGCAAATGTCATCAGAGGCTTTCCATGTGGAAAGTGCCCAAAAAGAGAGTCCAGAGGAGAGTGTTTGGCAGGTTCAGGCAATGCCAACCTACAACTCCGACCTACACTCAGAAAAAATATATGTAAATTTTAAGATCTACCTAAAAAATAGAGCTTGTTTCTTATCTCAATGATGACAATTTTTTATGTTGTTTTTAGAAATATTTTCTGTTATTAAGAAAAATATTTCTAAAAGTAGAAATGCTAAAACAATTTTTTAGAAAAACCCCTATCTAAGTAGTTAAATTTACTGGCTCGATTTTTATATTAGAGTTAAGTTGTCGTCTGACTTAGAGGTCGATAGCGGGAAGTATTCGAGTGTTCGAAAGCTCCAAATTAATTCATATGAATGTATAAACTATGTAAAATGTTTGGGTATCTGTGAAGTCTGAAAACATATAAAATAGGTAATAAAAAAGCTAAAATAAATATTCTTCGATGGTACACACATAGAAAACAACACCCTTGGAAACAGGAATATATTTTCTAAAATGTAGGCCATTCTTTTTTATGAGTGTACAACTCCAACCTCCGACGCCGACTCCGACTCCGATTCCGACTGAGAGCCGTTCTGCTGGCTGTCAGTTGCCAGACGGCAACGTCATGGTCATGCCGTGGTCTCGTTTCTGTTGCTGTTGCTGTTGCTGTCTGACAACTTACTTTGGCATTTGGCTGTCAACATGCTGTCAGACATTTAAACAATAAATGACCAAACACTTTTCATTATGTTGCTCTTTGCGGTTGCTGTCGCTGCCAGAGACAGCAGCAGCCGCAGCCGCAGCAGCAGCAACAGCATCAGGCCAAGAACTGAGAGAGAAAAGAGAGATTTATCGACTGACAGAGACAGAGACAGCAAAAGCTGAGCAAACTTTGCTTTGATGCCCACCGACAAAACAAATGCGAATAAAAACCAGCCAACCAATAAGCAAGACTAGTTCGATTCAAACCAGGGACGGGACGGGACGAGGCGGGAATGGAGGCATAAAGTTTTCGACATGCGTATGCATGATTTGGACTCTGATGTGGGTCAAAGCGGCAAGCACTGTCCATCATTTCTGTCCATCGCCCCTCCCTCCTTGACCAACCTCACTCCCACCACACATGTTGCACAGACAGAGGTCAAAGTTTTACGGCTGTTGCCTGTCATAAAAATGTTGCCAAAAATGTTGTTTTGCACCCCAACACAGACAGTTTTTTTTTCTTTTATTTTTTTTTTTGTTGGTCTGTCCGAAGTCCTTTGTCTGTTATACGAGAACCCATTTCAAAAATGTTGACACTTAACAGAGGGCAATTAAATTCATTTGCTCTACGCTCTCTCTCTCTCTCTCTCTCTCTCTCCCTCTCCCTCTCCTTCGATATCCATCTCTCGCTGTCTCTTTCTCTGTGTGTGGCCTGTGCTGGACACAGTTGGTAGCCTTGTTGAAACTAACTGACATATTGCGTTGCAAATTTGAAAGGTTTTTCCATGCCCATTATTGCCACGAAAATTGCTTCAAATATCCAATTTTCAACTGACTCAACTCCCATTGAAAACATACGCATTTTTTTATTATTTGTTTGTGTGCAGCTCCTTGTGTGCAAAATTTATGATTCCATTGGTTTATTGCCAGAGTTGAGCATTTGAAATTTGTGACATATACCACAAAGGAGGCTTTCCGACATAAAAGACTTACATGCCATGTTATTTGTCACGTCAAATTGTTTATATAGCAAAGATTATATAATTTGTCACGACGTGGTTGAACGTATATAAATGGAGCGATTGCAATCTACATATGTATATATATATATGTATGTAAAATGAATTCCATTTTTGCAAACATTTATTGGAAAGGATGTAACATTATAAAAATCTGTCTTTGTCGGAGAAATAAATATAACCTTAAGCATTACACAATGTTAAAGTTATTCTACATTTGATTTATGTTTATCAATATATCTGTGCAAGAGAATATTTTTATTTTGAAATTGAGACGGTTAAAAATAATAACGAAATATTTCGAAAATTAATGTCAAATCGAAAATGATCGAAAATAAAAATAGATAAACTTCCCAAAGTAAATACTAAACAATTATTATCCGTAATCCCATTTCTTCTATAGTTTGTTTTAAAGCTCATTAAAAATAAAAAAAATATTTTTATAATTAAGATTAATCAATTAATATAACTGAAGGTAAATATTCAACTTTGACAAACGTAAAAATAATAATTATAATCAAAAGGGAATTACTATTGGAAAAAATCAGCGAATATTATAATAGTTTATGTATTTGTTAAGGATTTATTAGATTAGGTTTAGAATTAAATGAATTAATTTATAAATATATATTTATGATTTATATGTGAATAGTAAATAATAACTCTAATAATAGTAATATTGAATATTTGAAATTTGCTCCATTTAAGACAAGTCTGTTTTTTTTGTAAGGTCTTTAAACACTTAAGCGCCTGTTGTATGCATCATAATTTGTAGTTAAGCATAAATGCTTATGGGTACATAAATATGGGCTATGTGGAAGAGATGGGTATTTCCTGGGTCACAAATCTTCCAGCAGCACCAGCCATAAATACCTGAATACGCTCAGCGTATTCCACGCTTCCACTCGGAGAATGTCAGAATGGCATTTAAGTGCTTCGTTTTTTTTTTTTTTTTTGGCTAGAGACACATTAATGGACCTAAAAACACGTCGTTGGCATTTTTTGTTCGATGCGGAGACCATCAGAACAAATTGCTTCACACACACATTAAGAAATTTCCCATTTCCCATTTCGTTGAGCGCCCATTCAGTCGTTTTCCTCCCCCGCCCCTAAGGCGACCCATCGTTCGTAAGGATCTGCTGCTGCTGCTGCTGTTGTAGTTGTTTGGAGCGGGGGAGGAGTGGGCAGCGGTGACCATAAATTTTGTTTTATTTATGAGCATTTAATTTTTGTAACATTAATTTAAACATAACTGCCAAAACATAAATTAGCTTCCGTTTCAAACTAATTATGCCGCCTGCTTCAGTAACAGGCCCTTGCCCCCGCCCCCGCCCCTCCTCTTGTTCATATTGTGGCAATCGCTCAAGCATGAAAATCGTTGACTGCACAAAAGGCAGCCCACATCAAACACACACAGAGAGACAGAGCGAGAGAGACGGACAGACAGATATACCATGGCATAAATTTAAATATATGTACACATTACTCCCTCTCTTCAGCTATACCTTTCATTCTCTCCCCCTCTCACTATCTCTGTCTCCCTCTCTCTCTCTCTGTGTCCCTGTCTAACTGCTACTTACAATGCGTTTTATCTTTTTGGCTGCCCTTCGCTCTGTCACTCGATGATAGCTCGACTGAAGATACACAGTGGAGTGGGGGGTGTGGAGTAAGTTCCCTAAGTGCCGTTACACATGCATCGACAACGCATGCATATAAATTTTATGTGTGTGTTGCCGCTGCTCTTTTGAACTGCCATCAAATTAGTTGTTCATCCAAGCAATTAACCAAATGCGCCCACAGTGCCAAGCGAAAGTGACTGGTGAGGATCAGGGCTGCAAAACATGCATTTGCATGCCAAGCTGTCAGCTAACAAAACGCTTTATTTATGTATGTTAAAAACAAAAAACGAAATCATTTCGCTCTCTCTCCCCTCTCTTTCATTGCCTTTTGTTTACGAAAAGAGTCGTAAATTTGGAGATATTCTCAGGACCCAAATTAGACTTGCTGCTTGTGGTAGCCCTGGCAAAAAGAGCCGAAAGCACGCCAACATAATAATCATAAATATATCAGACAGCTAACTTTTGCTTGGCATAATAAAATCCAATTAAAAACCAAAGAAAACAATGTTTACGACCTGACAGCGCCCACTACTCGTCGAGGGAGGGGGTGTGGTAGGGGGAGGGGGATGGGGGTTGTAGTTGCTTTTTTTGGCTAAAGGGCTGACGCGGCGATTGCGTTGAGTTATGTTAATGGCACTGTCTGCGCCCACAAAACGAGTAAGTGTGTAAGTGTGTGAGTGTGTCTGTGTCTGTGTGTGTGTGTGTATATTGTTGTATTCTTAAAAAAATGCATTTTATAACAGCTTGTTGCTTGAGCTGGGGAAGAGTAAGGGTATTCCTAGTCGCCAACTCATTATGAAAGCAACGGTAGCCAAAAAAAAACAAGCAAAGCTTCCAATAACAACAACAACGACAATGCCAGCAAAAAACAAGAGAGAACGTCGAAATTCGCGAAATTCTCTGGTACCATAAGCAATACCAGAGTTGATAACAGGTTGCAAAGAACAGGGTTGTTGTAGCCAATAAAAACCCGTCCAAGTTTGTCTTTCAAATTTGCGGAAGATGTGTGTTTTTGTGAATGTTGTGTGGCTAAAAAAAAGTCGGAGAACGATCTTAGCAATCTCCTCTCCAAGTTTGCGGAGATATAGGCTTTTATCATTTTTGGAGGCGGGAGTTATCGATGTTCAAAATATGTTATCGGTGCTTAAAGGCGGTAATAGACGTGGAGTGGCATAAGCCGATCTATCAAGGACATCGTCAGCAACCTATCAACCAAATTTGGTGACTGTAGCTTTAACATTTTGGGACACTACGATCAGAAAGAGAAGGTAGTAAAAGTCTACCTCGATAAAATAAATCAAATAATTATTCAAATATTAATCACTTTACAAAACTCATTTAGCATATATAACAATGCAAATGTGGCACCAAATCAGTACTATTTTAGTCCGACTTTCAATATTATGCAATATTTATTACGTTTTTGGAAAATTTGGTCGAGATATTTTCAACATGCAATATTGGTTTGCACATTTAAAAGAAATAGCTCAAATAAGTTCATTGATTTCTTTAATTGGAATAGTGTATGCTAATATGTTGCTCCTTTTGCTTGTAAGCTATAATTAATTCATCAACTTTTGTAATGTCGATTTCAGTTGATGTGTGGCGTGCTTGGCGGCCTGCTGGGTTGCCTGCCGCTGGATGATAGGCAAAGAGGATGGCCAGGAGAGCACAGATGAGGATTACGGTCTGGGCTCTCATTTTAATTGAGATGTTACTTTTCACTTGGTAAGTCGAGACTGATGTTGAACGAGTCTGTTGCACTTTTATATCAGCTCAAAACTTGGCAACACCCAAAAACATTTGTAGTAAGTGTACACAGCCGGTTTTAAAGGCGTTTATTTGTCAAACATTGTATTTAAATATGTATTTATTGTTTTTGATATTATAGGCACAAGTAAACATTTAAAATAAAATTCAATTCATTGAGATAACAAAAGCCTTGAACCTTGCACTCTTCATTTGAACTCAGAAATAAACAAATACCTTTTTAAGCTTTAAGCACATCTGTTCAATGAAAGCTAAAATATAAAAAAATACTAAAAATTTGCATTAAGTAAAAAATGAAATCGCAATTAATTTATTGCGCTTCAGATCCATTGTGTTACAATCCGATGCAGGTCCTGTAAGCCACAAGTGGCCAATAAAATGTTGGAAGAGTGTCGAAGCACCTCGTAAGTTTGGTAACTGTGGCTATTTGTTGCACAGCGTCAATATACTCTTGATACCTTCGTTCACAGAGTATAATAATTCTTCAACTAACACAACATTACTCACCAGGCACAAAACGCTAAACAGCTGAGCATCTTCTGCCTTGCCACCACCTCCAACCCATCACAGCCTTTGCCCCCCTTCAGTTCAGTTGCCCAGTCAAGTGTCAGCGTAAATCTTAAAATTCACGAAGCAGAAAGTGTTGCTCGGTTTCGTTTTGCTTGGATATATTGACTTGGCCAAGAGCAGTTGGCAGCAGTTGGAGGTCTCCGTAACGAATAGATACACATAGTAAGTAACTACAGTATTTGTGGCAGCGGTAGTGGGTGCTCTGAGTGGGTGGTGAGCGGAGAGAGGGGAGCGGAGAGCGGTGAGAGTAGCTGTCCTAGTCTAGGCTGGGTCTTGCACTTTATTATTTATGGCTGTCGAGTTGAGTACGAATTCATTTTATTTATGAAGCAAGTCAGCCAAGCGGCCAACCAAAGCAGCCAAAACAACCCAAACCAGCCCAAAACAGCCAAAATGGCCAACTGGGCCCGCTGTCGCTGCCTGACTTGGCCATAAAAATGCGAAAATTTGTTTTCCACAAAGAAACGCGCAAGCACAATAAGAGCTTGATGAAGAGGAAGACGCAGAAGTGGTAACGAAGGATTTGGGTGAAGGCTTGTGTAATCCATAATATACAGTGGCTGCAAATGGAAACATTTTGCACAGAAATGATGAGAAACTGCTTAAAATAAAATACAAAAAATATTTTAAAAAATTATTATAAATATATGTTTAATGTTTTATTGTTTGGTTAGCTCTTTTTAAAATTTAAATATATATTTTTCTGACTCCAAGTGAAGTGTTTCTTGTCTTTCTTAAACTCCAATATATTTCGTTTCAGGGAGGGATTCGCATCGTCCGTTCAATTGTGCTTCAATGGAGTTTGAAGCCCGACATTTTGTAATTAATTAGTTAATTAATTAATCAATCAATTAACTGAGTACAAAATAATACGAAGCTTACACGAATATAAAAAATTAATGAATTATTTATTTATGAAGTCAAAAAATAATAATTGCGATATATTGCTATACACAAAAAAATCGTTAACTGGGCCTTTAGACTTGACAGGCGGTTAATATACAAATATTAAAGCTTAGCGCTTAAAAATGAAGAAGATTGAGTTCGGTTGCTGAGAAGATGAGTAAATATTTATTTCTGTTCCTTCTGGTATGCGAATTTTAAAACGTTTTCCAAGACTGCCCTCAAAATGGCAATTAATTAAGGCAATTTCAGTTCAGCTTGTATGCAATGGCTTGGAAACCACTAACAGGAAATTGACATTCGAAGGACATTGTGGAGAAGTAATCATCACAGCAAATTGTGTCTCTCTAGCCAGGAGAAGGTGTTGTATTTTAGAGAAACATGTTGTAAACTCGAAAAACATAGAATCCGTCAATAGGGCTAATTAGTCCAAGAACAATAGTAATAAGACATTTGTCACCAGCTGTGCCTATGATATTTTTAAGGAATGTGCATTTATATTATTTACAAATCGATAACGAGTATCGAAAGAAGGTTTTTATCTACAACATTATTGGGTATAAAGTGTTGGCATCTGTATAAGCCCGATGAAGAAACTCGCTTACCTGATATATATAATGATAATTTTGAATTGTTGCTTTGATTAAGCACATCGCATTTGTAGCGAATGCTTAAAAAACTTATGGTTCTATATTTTATACATATATATTTCAATAGTTTCTAACATATTCATTTTCTTTACTATATATTTATGTAAAGAAAAAAAGAAAAAGATTTACATAAATACTAGTTTAAAACAAAAGTTACAAATTAAATTATATAATATTAAAAGGGGGGAACAAATTCGAAATTAAAGAAAAAATAAAATAAAATAAATGACATAAATAATAATAAACCAGGCTTATTAAAATGTAAAGTGGTCCTACATTTATGGCACGGATTGTTCCCAATAATATTCAGAGAAGACATATTAATAATTAATGTCTCATAGTCGGATACATTTTCTCAGTTCAAGAGAACAATTTGGTGCATTTCAAGTTGACCCAATTGATCCCATTGTTCACCGTGCTTTGTCCTTATCCTCCGTCGATTGTCCTTGCTTGGGCGCCCCAAAGTATGCAATACGATGCCGATGTAGCCTCCGACACTTGGGCTATGAGTGTGGCATGGCTTCTTGGCCCTGGTGGTTAGGTACGTAGCAATTTTCGTGTCGGCTAATTAGCTTTGGGTGTATTGTTTATAAATTTATGACGCATGTTAAATGGGTTTAATTAATTTATGGCACTTTGAGCCAAGCAAAACAGAAGAGAACCGGGCCAAGTCCGAAACGAAGCTTCACTCAATTGAAATTTCTCTTGTGAATTATGTTTATGAGTTGCGGTCATTAAGCGTTTGCTTGCCACATGTTAATTGGGTTTGTTGTATCGTTACAGACCTCAGACCAAATAAAACACATCTGACGAACCAATTAAAACTTGAAACTCTGTTCACTTATCGCCTCCAGGATCAAACTTCACAACACCAAACACCCGTCCTCATGGTGTCCCACTGTGCCAGACAACTCTATTAGAAGTATTTCAACCCCAATAAGATGTTTATACTCGCATTATTGTTTTGTGTATTGTGTATTATTATGCCATTCAAATGCACATTTCTCATTTTACGCTATTCCAAACTGCTCAATTGAATACTTTTACCCTAAAGTGAGGTATTGCCACTTTCCACACTTGTTTGGTTTTATTAGTTTAATTGGTTATTCTGTTGGATTAATACTTTCTAGAGCAGTTCTTATAGATAGAGTTTGACAAGTCGCTGTTTTAATTGCACTGACAGTCATACACTTCTCTTTGATCCATTTAAATAGTATTTTTCATTGCCAAATGGCTATAATTTAAATTTACACCTTTCAACTGAAGTCATCATTTTATTTTTTATTTCACATTAAATATGTTTGAACTGAAGACAGCAAATAAATATTAAAATAAAAACTATTTTTATTTTAAATGTGTAAATACAAATTTTTAATGTTTTTAGTTAAAGTTTTTTTATTTATTTTTTTACTTTGCTGCAAGTATAATAATTTTTTTTAATATAACTTTAGACTATTATACATCTATATATATATATATATATATATAATAATAATTAATCTGCAATGCTTTGTTTCCCAAATATTGATATATATCGATATTCCATAGCAACAAAATGGCAATTTTTCAGATATAGCCTTGCTATTGATACCAAATCAACCCAAACAAATTTCTAAAGGATTGGAAAAGATATACAAATTTTGTTAACCGAAATGAAATTTCATATTGAACAGTCTAATTTCAGCAGGCCTACTATATATCAGTTTTGGGTATCTCCTAGTCGAGAGCTCTCGACTAGAGCATTCTTATCTTTTTTTTTATAGAGCGTAAAGTTAATCTTAAAGATGAAAATATCTACATAAGAAAGAAATTAGCTAAATATATCCACTGCGAATCTGCCAGGTAGTTATGACAGTAAATGACTTTAGCTGAGGAGCAGCTGTCATTCGAGTCGATAGAGTATATGGTTTTCGGCGTGCCAAAGATATTTGTGTCTCCTCGTTGCTATTGTGGTCGTCATCATCATCATCAGCGTCAGCGTCGTAGTTGTTTTTATTGTTGTCGTTGTCACACCCAGGCGCCATACCCGAAATGATCAATGGGCGCTAATTAGTGTGTCCTCTCTTTTGGAAAGTTTACACATGCTCCCTGCGGCCCTTGGTCTATGCTATGCTCTGTGGTCTACGGTCTACGGTCTACGGTCTGTGGTCTGTGGATAGTGGAGGGGGCAGCGGGGGGGTGGAGTATTCGGTTACAAGTGTCGTCTGGGTCTCTGTTGGGTGCCCTGCTGCGGCCGCAGGTCATTTATTATTTGTACTGCTGCTGCTGCCGTTGCTGCTGCTGTTGGCGGGACTTGAATTTCAATCATTTTGTAGCTGCGTCGATTAGAAACTGCGATAATGTCCAATGGCGACAAAAGTTTTCGGAGGCGCCTGTCTCCTGTTCAATCCGACTCCGATTCAAACTCGAACACCGATTCCCGCTCAGCTTTTGAGTCGCCTGTCTGCCTGTCCGCCTGTCCGCCCGTCTACAGTTTGTCAGCTACTAGAAGGCTTATCTGCAGTTGACTGCCAGTAAATTATGTTTTATCTGCATCTCTGGGTCATGCCTGTAGCCCGGCTGCGAGTTCGGGTTCCACATGAATATATATGTGTATGAGTATGTGGCTAGTGCTTGGACAATGGAAAGCCACGTTGCGCTCAATTTGATTGATGAGCCCGAGCGCTAATGAGCTGCAATTAATAAAGTCATGGACTTTGCTGACCGCAACAATGTTTGTTGTGGTCAACCTGCCAAATGATCAGACGGGGGCTGAGGATTGAGGGGTGCCAGCCAGTCGGTGTCCAGCTGATTAATGCCAGGCCCGGTAATGAGGTTTTGACTCGACTCCGACTTTCAGTTTGTTGCTTTTCATACTGGGCATAAGCCTTGGCGTTGAGTAATTACAATGAACGTGTCTCTATAAAGACTTTAAATGTATATTTTATATTAATTTCTAACACAAAACGAAACTGAGTCAATGAAAAGTTTGTGAAATAAGAGTCTGAAGTGCTTGCAGAGTGTTTGCGGTATTTAATTCGCATAGACCCTAAAAGATATAGTTATATGGACTCGGCTAGTGATGCTGAATATAATATAATTAATTACCTTGTCAGATCGAAGACATCGTCAATGGATATTATTAGTATATGTTAACTGCTGTTTGCATTATTAACATTTACTTTTTATAGGTTTTATAGGTTTTCCAATTCCTTGCAATATTTATTGGAGTATTTTACATGTTAATTCACTCGAAACTATTTTATTATTTATTATTTTGTATTATTTTTAATCGTTATTTACTTTTCAAAATTTATTTTGTAAGTTTTAATCTTTTAAAGTTTGTGCAGTAGTCTAAATAATTACTCAAATAATCAAATACTTAACAAATGATGAGTTACACTTGGCTTATGCGTACACAGAGAAAAACGAGGGTGTAATCTGTGTTTACTTCCCACACAGCAATATCTCATGTTTAACTATTGTAAATGGCCAAGGAGAATATTTCTGGAAATTCTCAATCAGGCTTACGCAGAGTGTGGCAGAAGGAGAAAGAGAGAGAGAGAGAGTTGGAGGAAGAGGAAGAGAGTGGCATAATCAAAACGTGGGCGTTTTAGTTGCAACTCCTTTGAAGTTGCGCCGACAAGCGACGAGGCACATTTGCAGCCGTCTGTTCACCTAATTATCACACTATTTGAGGCACCATAAAAATCGAGACACGTGTGTGTGTGTCTGGTTGTGTGTGTGTGTGTGTGTGTGTGTGTGTGGCTGAAAACAAATAACGAGGCCTGCGATAAAAACTGAAAATAGGCGAAATAAATAAATAATCGAGAACAAGAAAACCATACAGACTGCAATGTATATGGAAATGTTAATGTAAATGAAATGCAGTCAAAGACGGATCCACAATAATTCCCCATAATTCTGTATAGCTCGTTATGTCGTTGTTATGGGCCGCATCATAAACCCATAAAAGTGCGGCGAGATCAAAGCATCAAACAATTCAGCATGAAGCAGCACAAGGTGGATGCAACATATACATATATATATATATAATACATATACATAGTATTAAAGCCCACTCTGTGCTAGACTCAGCGGAAGGTGTTCATTTCTTTGCCTACATTTTTCTAAAATTTTCGAAAAAATTATGTCTAATTTCCAGACACACACTAACTTATTATACCCTGAACCCATTAAAAATGGGTGAAAATGGAATAATAGTGTTTTGCAAATGTATGTAAAGTATATATATTCTTGATCAGAGTCAACAGCCGTCGAGATTATCCGTCTGTCTGCATGTCTCTATGAACACGCAGATCTCTGAGACTATAAGAGCTATAGACTTCAAATTTGGAATATAGGTTCTCGTATACCCGACGCAGTTTGATCGATAGCTGCCTTTGTTTATCGATTATCGAAACATTTAAATTTACGATAGCAAGAAATACTACAATTTTAAGGGCAGAATCTTCTAATTAATTCATACATACATCATTTCATCATCAAGATAGGTATGTACATATGTGTGTGCACGTGTTTGTAGCCAGCCAGAGTCCATTGCAGAGCTGCTCACATTTGGGTGAGAAACTTCTTCTGCCTCTAAGACATACCGTTAAACTCTAGCATAGTAGTCGAGAGAGCAAATTTTATTACGATTTTTCTAGAAAGAATTATTTACAAAATTATTTAGAAGTATTTTCTACTATAAAGCAAGACATTCATGAAAATAAAAACAAAAATTTCTAATTCTAAGAATTATTTTTCATATAATTAGAAATTATTTCTAAGCGCAGTAAATATTTATTATTATAGGGCGATTTCCCTTAGCTGTCCTTTAAATGGCTATAATCGTAAATGATCTAAGCGAGTAATTACTACGCGAATGAAGAGAATTGTTGTGAAAATTATGTAGAATCCTCAAAGCATTCTTTCAGATTGCGGATGAAGTACACTGAGGAAAACTTTTTTTTAACTCGCAGAAAATAGAATCCCACAATCCGACGAAAATTCTTGCGGCAATTGGGATTGATGAAAGAGCTATTGGCTCAGAAGAGGACACATTAGATCGGACAGGTCGCAAGGAATGAATAATAATAATAATAATATTAATAATTATCCACAAGAATAATAATAATAAGAGCAACATACAAATATTCAATGGCAAATACTTTTTCAATCGTTGATTATTTGGGTAAAAATAGGAAAGTACTATTTACACATTCCTTCAACATGGTGGAATATTCGTCAATTATCCTGCTAGATAAGATTAGATTACAGATTAAAAAACCCTGGATCTGAAGTGCAGTCAATTAATTGCAATCCAATTTTTTAATTATGCAAATATTAAGAAATTTTTATATTAATTTATAATTTAGCTTGTTGATTCATTTCTTTAAACAGATGTTCTTAAACTTTAAGAGGAATTAAAGGGAATTTGTTTATTTTTGAGTTCAAATGAAACGTGCAATGTTCAATAATAAATACATATTTAAATACAATGTTTGACAAATAAACGCCTTTAATAACGGCTGTGAACACTTACTACAAATGTTTTTGGGTGTTGCCAAGTTTTGAGCTGATATAAAAGTGCAACAGACTCGATCAATTCACGTCAGTCTCGACTTACCAAGTGAAAAGTAACATCTCAATTAAAATGAGAACCCAGATGGTAATTTTCACTCAACATTAATATTTCATCTAAATCGTATTTCCAAAAACATAATGTATAAAATAGAAAGTCTGACTACAAATTGCATTTTATATTTTTCAATCATAGTTTGATTTTGAATTATCTTTCTGCCTGTTTAATTATCCCCCTTTTGACCAATTTTGAATGGGGCCTGCGAAATACTTAATACCAGACTGTTAAACCGAAATAAATTTAGGTTCGGGTTCTAATTGTGATACGTAATATATAAAAAGTCCGATAAAGATTTGCATATTCCTCGAAACAATTTCGCTGTATTCGGTTAAATATTGGTGCACTAATTTTTACGATCCGTTGATTCTTAAGGTAAAATACTCTCATACCATTTGAGAAAGAAAATTATTCACATCGGTCCAATATGACATATAGCATGTTGCTGTTTTCAAATATATAATGAAATTGCAGGTGAACTAAGGTCTGCGAGGGTTCTTTCCTGTTATACCCTGAACCCACTAAAAATGTGTATTTTTGATCAACAGCCGATGTCGATCTAGCCATTTCCATCATTTCCAAAGACTTCAAATTTAGAACATAAAATATTGGTTACGATACGGTCTTTTCGGGAAAAAATAATATCAGTTTGATGAACGCGATTCTTCAATCGGTAAAGATGCGGTTTCAACTTCGATTCCAATTGTGTTTAGACACTGAAGCAATCGTTATTTTACAACTATATAATTATGAAATTCACATATCTGTGTATATATTATTTATAGTAGTCAAAGTAGAACTAACTATAGGGGATTTCATTGACACCCCTACGCTTATATCAGATCTTAAGCTTAGCAAATGCAATTCTCTGACTAACTGCATTCCTTTTGGGTATCATTAATTTATGCTCGACCCGCCAAATTAGCAGTCAGTTGCATCCGCTTTGGGGGCGTCAAGTTTGCAACTTGAATCTTGTACGAGTCCGGCAATTGGAAGTCGCAACTCACACACACACACACATGGAGAGACACATAGACAGGCACAGCTGCAGTTGCACATGCAAACTAATAAATTTCATTGATGTGTCTATTTTCGGCTAGTCAGTTGCACTTGCCTTGCCTTGCGCTCCGCAGGCCCAGGCCACAGCCACTCCCAGTTGGACCTTAAAGTGCCTGCAACGGAAGCAATTTGTAGCTACAAGCTGTAATTTCTGTGCCACACACTTCACCACCCTTCTGCACCTACTTCACCATGCTGCAGTTGCCGCAACGCCGCCTAAAAGACGTCGATAATTCTTAAGCAACGGCGCGAAAATCGCCAAAATAAAAGCGTGCAAATTTTCGCTGTCAGAAGTGGCTCCACTGTCGGCAATAGTTGGCTGAGGGGGGTCAGGGTGTGGTGGGGGAATGGGGGGGGGGGGGTTTAGTGAAGTGGTTGGTTGGCCTTACAGCAATTGTAGCACATTTTATTTAACCCTTTTTATGGCCTCATTACAGCCCGAGGCAGGTCGCAAACGACGCACACAAACAGACAATATATACAAATATATATATATACATATATTTATATATATTCTCAGAGGCAGAGGGATTGGGTTTTGGGGTTGCAAAGTGGAAATGAGGCTAGGAATCAAGCAAATAAATGTTTTATAAAATGTTCGCAGCGCGCACAGCCAAAGTAAGTAGCGATATTCTCAGGCACTTCTCAAGCCATTAAAATGAAATTTATTGTTCGCAATGTTTTATGGTTTTACGAAAATTTCGTGCAGACTGCTTCTTGGTAATTTGGTGGAAAATCAGCAAAGTCACATGAACTGAAGTGGTGCTAACTTATTGCTACTTTGTCTCCGTACTTACAAATGATATATTCACATGCTTAAAAGCGCATCTGAAAGACAGATATAATTTAGCGAAAACTTCATAAGCCACTGAATATTTATTTAAAGTGTCTGTTCTAAAATTAAGGAATATTAGAAAATTAAGCCGAATATAGGTTGTGGACCAGATCGAGTCCTTTTGATTGATTCTTTCTCAAGAAATCATCACCAACGATTTTGGTCCGCAGTTCTCATCGATTAACCATTAAATTTCGGTTTGTGGCTGATGCATTTTAGGAATTGGAAAAAATGGAACATCGTTTCCATTTCTGGATATGAGTTTCAATCGGTTAATTTCGTTCAACGGTTCTGTTTCCAGTTCTGGTTCTGAGTTTCAATCCGTTAATTTATGTTTCCTCTTTGGGTTCCGTGTTTTCATAGGTTCATTTCAGATAACCGTTTCAAATCCTGTTTGATATTTACTTCCGATTTTGGTTCTGACTTTCAATCGGTTAATTTTGATTAACGGTTTCGGGTTGCGTACCCCGATCCTTTAATAGACTTTTAGGAAAATTTTTCTCTCTTTACTTCTAGCTCATAAATCATTTAAGATATAATTAAAATTTAAAATATAGATATTTAAATTTATTTATATTAATATTCCGAATTTTTTCGACTTGTAATAAATTCTATAAATATATTTATTAAGAAATAAAAATGTTTTAAGAATCCAATTTGTCCCTGAATTTTAAATCAAAATCAATTCGATTTAAATGAAAATGTTTTAATTTATTTATTAAACATTTAACACTGAAGTCAATTACTTGCTGAATCTATTCGCATGATACTGAAAAAAGAGTAATTTTGCAAGCAATTTTGCCAAGATGAAGTTTACCCAGCCAACTAGCTAACTACTTTTACGCGACCAGGTTCAATGCCAACCACTTGCGCCTAGATAAATAAACTTTTGCCGCCTGTGATTCATGTCTGCGAAATCGTTTGCAATGCACTTCATAATTCGCGCGAAAGGGAAAGTTTTGCTCTGGCTCTGAGATGTGCAGAGAAATTAATAGCGACTAAAACTTTCAGGCTTGCAGTCCCAGTTTCATAGCTTCCACACACAACACAACACACAAACACCCCAACCCCCCCACTCCCCCTTCAACCACACCTAAGCACTTAGTCAGAGGCCGCCGTTTTCCTTTTACAGGCCATAAATTTTTTGCGGAGCGCAACGCAAAATAGCCCAAAAAAAAATAAATGCAAGACAAGCTCTGCAACGGCAGCAGTTGCCGAGAATGAGAGCGCTACAGTGGGGCAAAAGGGAGGAGCTGGAGGGGGACGGGAGGTATGTCTACGAGAGGGGTATGATGAGAGGGGTGAGGGGGCTGTGTGTGTGTGATATCTAGCGCACATTCAGCGCGACGATAAATTTCCCGGCCAAAATGTGTAAATTATAAATACGAGCAATTATTTTAACTCTACTTAACAAATTACCATGCCATAGCATATGGGGCAAAAGGTATAAATTACCGACTTTTACGACTTGCGGAAATTGTATGGCGACGACGACAAGGTTGGCGCTGGCTCTCTCTCTCTATGTGTGTGTGAAAGTCAGTGTGTGTGTGTGTAGGTGATTATGCTTAATTGTGTGTATGTCAGTGGCTTGGTCTGTTCAAGCACCAGGACCCGTTACGGCTTCCTGTGTTGGCACCAACATCATCACCACTCACACCATGCCGCCCACCCAACCACCTCCCGCCCCTCTCACGCTTTGTGCAACGCCAGCACTTTTGCCGTGTGGTAGAAAAGTTTTCGCATCAACTTTTAAGCAGCCCAAATGACTTTGTGGCCATTTTACTCTTGTGTGCGGCTGGTGTAGGAGTTGGGGCACACTTGATAACTTGATAACTTGTGTTCCGGTGTTTCCTGAGGTTTTGCGTTTAATTGCAACATTTTGCGGATTTGGTTGTTATCAAAAAAGGGCTTCGCGCGCCCGAGATTGAGCATGTGTGTTAAAGTTCAGTTTGAGCTTGTTCAACGAATGTTTCTGCTTGTTAACGAATGTTTCTTTCACTAAGTTATTGATTGTGTACATAAAACGATTTTTATCTACAAATTGAGCATACTTGAAACTCGTTAAATTGCTTGACGAATTTGGATTTGCATATGAAAAATCACTTTTTGAATCAGTGCTTCACTTCAATTGGTGCATTATAATAAATAGATAAATCCCATAAATTGGCGCAATTTGTTTACTTGATCAATATATTATTAAATTATATGCTACATCAATTGAATGACTTAATCTTTAGAATTGTATCTTTCACGGCTATCGGATGTTGGTTTGAATGGATAGATTATATATATGTTATAGATAAAATTAAATAAACTTAAATTTATATTCCAAATTTGAGGTCTTCAGCACTTGTTGTCTCTGAGATTGTCCTCTTCATATATATACTATTATAACTTGGGGTTTATATTTATTCAGAGCATATGCCCGCTGCATGCGATTTATACTACGCGATTCGAGCGACCAAAAGCGACTCACTCTCACTTCATGAACATAGCTTAAACATAGCATCGAAGAAGGTCTTGATCATAAGGAACTTACAATTACCGTTGCTCGCAGGCAACAACAGATTAAAACTACAAAACGGGAATGCAAGACAAGCTGCGTGTACATAGGCAAATACAGTTATTTCCAACATAAACATTAGTCCAACATTAGGCTGGAGATGCTTCTCTCTGCTCAACTTTATGTGCCGCTTTTCATAATTTTACTGGCTGCAAAGCATGCAAACATTTACATTCTGCAAATTGAATCGAATTAATGTAGAAATTTGTGCTGTAATTGTGCTCTGTTGATTTGATTAGGAAAGGAGCAGTGTCGGAAGATTAATGATGATTACATATGAATAATTTATGTAGTTTTCGCAAGATTTGCCAATGCAATTCATTAAAACACATTTTCAGTTTCGGGAGTGGCAATAATGAGTGGTGAACTGCGACGGTTGCATTCATTGCCAAAGTTGTAAGTTATGTTAACGAAATGCGCTTTGGCTTATTTTTTTGCATTTGGCTTTGGGTTTGGCTTTTTGCCCTTTTTTTGTGCGGAACTCTCGCCGCGTATCTTTTGAGGTCTTGTACACTGCGCAAAAATGTTTGTGCGGAGCCAAGGGCGCGCGTGCAAAAATAATTTATGGAGACCATCAACAACCCTTAGAGCTGTGGAGCACAAAATGATAGATGGCGTGCCAGAATGTCTGCCCTGGCATGGCAACTGTGCGGCAACTGTGCGGCAACTGTGTGGCAACTGCGCGGCAACTGCGCGGCGACTGTGGCAAGGCAGCCAGGCGAGGGCAAATGCGAAGCAAGTTAACCCAAAACCCAAAAATATGCTGCTGGCGATATATTTCTCGCACTCACTGTCATCGCGGCCAACTCGAGAGTGCAAATGAGAGAGAGTGGGACAGCCAGAGCGAGAGTGAGATAGTGAGAGAGAGAGAGAGAGAGAGAGAGAGAGAGAATGAAGTAGGGTTTTAGTGCCCAGCACTTTCAAATTGAAATGTCGTTTCGTCTGCCACTAGAATTTTTCATTGCCAATTTCGGGGAGAGCATTCGCCCAGGGCTGCCATATTTTCTCGAGAGCCAGCGCACAAATGTCACATCAATCTTGTGACCAGTGTTGCGTAAGAGGCAAACGAAAAATATTCATTTTGTTTTCGAATCAAGCAAGTTTCGCCTCGCTGCTGCATGCGAAAATGATTAATGATCCAGCGCATGTTGCGCGAATTTCAAATGGTTAAACGCGACTCGTGCTATATAGATGCGATTATTCACATACGTATATACAAATATTTATGAATTGGAAATGGTTTGTTTTCAGTTGAATGAAAATGATTTCGTTTACAAAGCGCTCGCTTGCAAATCTTAGTCTTAGTGTTGCTTTAAATTTGGAGAATGTTTGAAAATTTGTATGAAAATTTGTATGTTTCTCGCAGATTTGAAGCGCAAACTTTTCCATGAAGTTCATTAAACTTGCAAGCAATTTAAACAAGTTTAGTATTTTAGGTTAGGTTACTTAGGTAGGCATCTGGCCGCAGAACTTAAGCCATATTTGGCTCATTGTGCTGCCACAAAGGACTTAATTTGTCTGATAAGACTTCAAGAAATTTTAGTCTTCTCCTTCCTGCCACCGCCAAAGCTTGGCAACAGAACAATTAATTAAACAATTAAAATAAGCAAAGTTTCTATTAAATTACCACTCAAAATAATGCTTTAAAAAATGTATATATTTTTTAAAAAGTTGACTAGAATTGTGAGTTATTTGTTTTATATAATAAAATTATATAATATAATATAATAATTTATATAATATGTAATAGGCAGAAGGAAGCATCCTCGATCCCATGAAGAGTATATATTCTTCTTCAGCATCTAGTCGATTTCGATATAAAAGTTGATCCTAGAGACTATAAGATCTCGAGGCTTACAGTTTATTACCATACGCGGATCAGGTTTATTTCGTTTCATCGATAACTGCACCCGTTTCGAAAATATCGAACCGAAATTTCAATTTTCCTTAGCAATAAAAGAAGCAATTGTAATTAGTTAACCTTCCAATTAATACATAATGCACCCCGACATAATATTGATCAATAATACAAATTTCATTAAGATCGCATGAAAAACACAGATTTTGTTTACCAACAAGTTTTCCACATTAAGCAAATGAGTACCAGAAAAACTTTATTTATTTAAGAGCTGTCTTTTATCTCCTGTCTCGACTAGTTTGCTCTGATTTTCTTTAGATCAGGAATTTGCCAATGTTTCACCTTTTCACAACTTCAACTTTGCTATTTGAGTTTTGAACTAGTTCAATCGCCTTTTTCTTCCTTGCAACTTTCGTGCTCAGCTAAAATCTAGATTCAATGATTACTTTATTTATATTTGGCAATATTCAATTTATAATATTTCTCAAAATATTATTAAATAACCCATTTATTATTGACAAATGTACGCACCTGTTGGGATATGTGTTTTGTTATTTCTTTTTACACGAAACAGCTGTTCATGTTTTATGGGATCGAGTAGGTCAACAGCTCGCATGCGGCATGGCTGCATGTGGCATCTTCGATGGATATGCACCTGCGGCGACTTTGGCCACACACCTCAGCTGCAGCTTTCGGGGCATGCCATTAGGTGTGAGGCATATTTTTCATAACCAATATCGACAAGCGACTTGACAACAAATGGCAAACTCTGGCAGCTGTCCAAGATACCCTGTGACGCCAGACCAGAGCAATTGGGGTATGCCAATTTGTGTATTGCGAATATGACTGCAACTGGGTGTTTGTTTGGTATATCTGTTTTGATTTGCTGTGGCAGCAGATTTGCTGTGGCAACACATGTTGCTGCATTCATGCATGCAACTTGTTTTCGTGGCTCCATGCGGCAACCTTTGCAGCTGATTAGCATCGCCATCGGCATCTCGGCGCTTGTGTCAGTGCGATAAGCTCTCAAGCCTTAAGTCTCTCTAGTCTCAAGTCTCAATCATGTCTCAAATATCAAATCTCATGTCTCGAATCTCATGTCTCCGCTTTTGGCTCGCATTGCATCGATGCCAATGCCGATTGCGATGTCGATGCCACAAATCATTGCCAAACATGCTTTTCCTTATGCGACTGGCCAGCAAGGTGTGGTTATCTCTGCCAACTCTATCCAAGATCAGTATTTCCACATTTGCAGCAACGGTATTTTTAGTTCAACTAAATAATGGCACACTCTGTATTTGATTAGGCAAGTGTTATTGGCTACGTTCCTCAACCGAATCAGAGAATCGATGTAATTATTCTTAGCCGAGTGCTAGAGGAAAAGATAACGTAAACCCTTTGAAAATATGTCAAGGTGTCGAATGAAGTTGTAGCAGGAAGCATGGATATATTCTCGATCAGTATCCTATATATATAATGGCATCATCAGGTTGTGTTCTCTTCTCTAAGTTCAAGCAGAAGTTGCTTTCAAGGAAATCAAAGCCTTCACGATATGTTGTCCAATTCCCGTTGAAATCTTCGTTCCCATTGATTCTCTGCTGGATGACTGTCCATCGAGGATTAGCAGTCCCAAAAACGCCTAGGTCATCAAAGAAGAAGATTAGAAGAACACGAGGAGCATCAGCAAAGGAGGTGCTACCAATTTCGTTGTGGATATTGGATATTTGTTGGTTCATTTGGCCAATGGGTTTCCTTTGTGCTTCAACAACTAGTTGTTTAATGGGCTTCTCATAGAACTCCAGCTGAGCAATGGTCTCCTTATACCGCTCTAACTGAACCCTCGATTGCTTTTCGGGTTAAGATTATAGTCAACTTTTTAACGATAGAAATTTTTAGAATTGAGAGAGATGTCTTACTTTGTTGACGTCGTATCATCACAATTTGAACACCAATTTTATGGGCCGGAAATTGATGAATTTATATTCGAAGTTTTAAGTGTGTAGCTGCAAAATGGACAGATGATCAGAGTATATATATTTAAAACTTACATTAAGGTAAGGGTTTATTATATATTCTAATGTACAATGGCTTCTTAATATTTATGGTTATATTAGTTAACTGGAGCCTCAATTTTACTTTTACAAATTTAAGATATATCTGTTAAATAATTATAGACTAGTGGCTAGCATTCAGCTAAGCGCTCTCACTAACTAAATATTTATATGCTTGATTAATTATTTCCTGTTTGTTATCAATATAATAGGTATAAATATATTACAGTGAAATACGACTTTATAAAACAACGATCTATTTCCTGGTCACACCGACAACCGTAAATCTTTAGCTACTCGGGAGTTTGACGACTTCTCGATTGACTCGATTGACGCGTTCTGCTCTTCTTCTAGGACTCTTCTTCTACGACTAATGCTAATGCTGCTGTTGACCTGTTAACCAGCGTTGCCACCCACTGCAACTGCTCGTTACATGTACGTCATTTCAAGACTACGGACTTGACCAATTAGAACCCCCAAATAGACTTGCTCAGCATACTATTTATACATGTGCTTACGTGTGTATGCATGATATCAATGAGGCAAACTAACGAGAAGCTTCCTGCTGAGATCTCGCATGATGTTGTCCCCACCAGCCAGCCTCCATTCCAGCAGTGCGAGAACAACTCCTCTGGCTTCGGCCGGGTCTCATTAGTTGCTGCATTCGATGACGCCAAACAAGCCACTTAATTTAAATTTAAATGTTTACTTCTCGCTTTGCGTGTGGGGCAAAGTATTTTGTCTTCGTTGCGTTTCTCTGCTTCCCTACCCTACTCCTACTCCTCTCTCTATCTCTCTCTCTCTCTCTGCCTCTCTCTCACTCTGTGTGTTTGCTGTCACGAGATGCCAAGATTTATTTTCGGTATTCCATGGTCGACTAAAATGCGCTGTCAGCGCAGCAGTTGCTGCCACACATCGGACCCATCTTGCCCCTACCCCGTTGCAGCGACAGCTACATTAGCGTCTGATGGTGGTCCAACCAGCCACAGTCCCTAGGGGTGCCCCCGATGCAGACCCACTCGGAGTGGCATGGAGAGTTCCCTCTCATTGCACTTGACACCCGAGAAATGGATGCGGCCTCAAAAACCCACATTAATTAGGCAAAATATTGACACGTTGATGTGTGGCGTGTGTGATTTATGCACTGTGGCTGCTGCGAGAGGAGCTCGATTTTAATCAGTGGCCGAGTCTTTTTTGGGCTATTGTCACACTATTTACTATTTGACAGATCATTTGTTATGGCTTCTGCTCGTTGGCTCCCATTAGAGCGCTCTTTCCCCTTGAAGCGAGTGATGCGCAGTGCCAGCTGTAGGAGTGCCCCAAAGCGTTGCCCTCTAGCCTTTCCTAGACATATTACAGATATTACTGGTTTCCCTTCTTTTTTTAAACAATTTTTGTTAAGCATAAATCAATACCTACGATTGGAAACATGGCCGGACTTCCTCTCACAATCCTGAGTAGAATCCCGAGACAGAAAACCGGAAGTTGGCGACAAGCTGATGATCGTGGAATGGACTGCCTGGTTGGTCGATCCGCTTGCTGGTTCTGCGAAAGAAGGTGATTTTGAGCTGGGCTTGTTCAACATACGTTCATCTCTGTTGCTCAGACGCGCACAATTCTCGGTGGTTTTCTTCAGCAGCAGCCAGGACTTTTGCAGTATTTTGCCCTCCACAATTAGCTTCTCATAGCCGTGGAGCAGCTTGCGCACATCGACGCCGGCCAACTCCTCGGGCAGCGGCTCTTCGCTGAATTGTCTGGACGTCTGGCGCAAGTCCTCGAAGCGTTGTATCAGCTGCTTAATACCGCCTGGACATTCGTCGTTGTTGCTCGTATCGGATATGGATGGAGATGCCATCTGTGGCTCGGACTGCTGATCGGTGCTGATGCAGCGCAGCATCTCGGCGGTCTGCTCCATGAAGGCCTCCTGGCGCTGGTGCAGCTCCTGCAGGCGCTCCTTCAGCTCGTCCAGATACGCCAGCTGCTGGCATGTTGGCTGCTTGCCGGCCATTCCCTCGATTCACATGAATTTTACACAAATCAAAAACATTTGGCAACTTGTGCCTCTGAGCACTCTCTGTACAAATTTTGGATTGTGTTTAGACTCGATTGGGTTTGAGAAGTCAAAGCCTCGGCTGCCTCGGACTTTGGGCGCCCAGTCGACTATGTCGCAATTTGTTCAACTTGAATCGCCAGCACAAAAGGCGTATCCACCTCTGATTGGCAACCAGTTTGCCATGGTCTTTAAGATCCAACTGATTACAGACCACCAAAAATTGCATTTTAGCCCAAGTCTCAAATGCAACCAACTGCGATTCGGGTGCTTTGACTTTATCGTGTAATTTGCGACTGCAAATTGATGAATTGAGTTAAGTTCTCGTTGAGTTAGGTCAAAACACTTTAGAGCTAAGCTTTATCTAAAGTGAGATCAGATTTTGTAAAGCCTTTGCATTTTATCACAGTTTGATCTTCAGCTTAATACTACATTTAAATTTGGAAACCCGATTCTGACCCAGACTGGTCAAAAGTAACCCAATTGCTTAAAATAACAGGGATTTTTTATCTTATATTGACTTATATAAAAACCACATTTAAAGTGGAAAACGCGGTTCTGGAATGATTTTTACATAACATAATACTCACAAGGGATTTAGATTGTCAGAAGTAATCCGATTTACAGTAATCATAGAAATTTGTAAGATTAGATATTGATTTGCATTTATCGATTTCCCAATAACACCTTGTCTGGAGCGGAAATAGATGAATTTATATTCGATGTTTTAAGTCCATCTTCAAAATGGAAAGATGAACTTTGCATGAATCCAATATACTCTTCTGCATTCTCTATTTAAAACTTGGATAAAGGTATTGGGAGAAATATATCTATTCTGTTTTGAAATGTACAATTTATTCTTAATATTTTTATTTATACATTAGTTATTAAATTTTGAAATGCAATCGAACAATTTTTAAATATTAATAAAAAATATCCATGCTTAATGAGTTTTACCATCTAATTTTAATTTATTTATTTAATTATTTATATTTATTTACGCCAATTATTACATATTTTGACTTCAACCAACCTTGATATAAACTTATTTATATTTACTTACTCTAATACAGATTATATATTTAATTTGTAAATGGATTCTTTTGTAATAAATATTAAAACTTAATTGCTTAAAATAAAGCGCAGCTCAACCACTTTATATGAATGGAATAACAAATCAACTTGAATCGAATTGAGAGTTGTGCACTTGAATTGAGAGTTATTTAGACAAGTTTAGAGGGTGTACAGCGATCGATTTGGCCTGGCTTAATTCAGTTCGGTGCTCAGTGTTATCCTATTGCCGCAAAGAGCCTCCAAATTGAGATATCGCATGCAACTCGCATTGTGGAGTAAGTTGTAAGTTGCAAGTTGTAAGTTGTAAGTTGTAAGTAAGCGACTGTCTGCCGCGAATTGCGCGAACAATGGCGATTTGAGTCGGGGGCGCTATACAGATACAGCTATATATCTTGCGCTAAGCTGGATGGGATGCGGCAGGGTGGGGCATGGCTAGGAATTTCACGAAGCCAGTTGCCCGTTGCCCGTTGCCCGTTGCCAGGCGAAACGTGCCGAATGACTGCCGCCTACCACAGACCACAGGCCACAGACAACAGGGCAGAATCGCAAGTCGAGAAGTGACAGGAATGCCGTTGCCCGTCCCAAAGCTTTGCTGCTGTTGATTTCACCTGAGGTGAACCACCTCCACCTCCACCTCCATCGTCTCCCTTCATCTGCCCTCATCTGTGGCAACTGTGGCAACTGCCATCTGCAGTTCGTTCCGTTTTGGTTTGCAATTGTTGTTTCATATTTTAATGCCTTTTTGAGTTGGTAGGCGTGCTACGACACGATTCTCTTTGCCGATAAGCTGTTATTTTTATGTGCCGCCAAGATCGCTATTGGTGTCCCACTGTCTGCGGTGTGGGCTGGCCTGGCGACTTAAAGAAGTTAAAATTATTACAGGGCAATTGTCTTGATCGTTGATTTATGAGCGCCTTTTGTTGTATAACTCCAAAACTCTCTCGGGCAAATTTGCTGCCACTGCTGCTGCTGCTGCCACTGCTGCTGCTGCTGCCACTGCTGCTGCTGCTGCCACTGCTTCTGATATTTATTAGGCAACAATGCCACATGCAACACGGACTGCTGATTATGCCCTTCACCAGCATCAACAAGAGACAAGTTCGAGCCGCAACAATGTCTGCCTAATTGCACAAATCCCTCATTTTTGTCAAATTCAGCTCATGCGTGATTCTATTGGTACATGATTTGTATGGCTCTCATTAGAGTTTGGCATAACTTGCATTTAATTGCAGGCATTGCCTTGCTAATGTCATAACAACGCCCCAACCACCCCCCGCTGCCGAGTCCCCGTTTTGCATTTTATTTGCCACACGATTGAACAATTCGCCCATGCTGGAGTCTGGCCGTTGAAATTGCCTCAAACTTAATGATTTCATCTTTCATTGAATTCAAATTTGTTGGCCGCGGGTGCAAGCAACAAGCAACCGCCACTCGCAGCTGTGTGGCAGCAGCAAACGGGCTTTAAATGTGGGCGTGCCTTCATCTATACGCCCCTCAACTTGTGGCAATCGTTGCTGTTGCTGTTGTTGTTGTTGCAGTCGCTGACTGTTGATAGCCGCCGCAATGTCGGCCGATATAACGAATTTATTATTTATTTCACCTGACAACCCCGGCAACAGACTCTATAAATTTCCCTAGTCATTCGTTGTTGTTGTTGTTGTTCCTGCTGTTGTTGTTGTTGTTGCTGTTGTATTTATGGCCTATCGCTCGCTGGGATATGCTCGTATGAAAATATAAAATTATTGATAAGGTACACACACTAATTGGTTATTTGGGGTCGCTGCTGATTGAAATGCCTTCGTTCCAACAGCTTCATTTAGTCGAACCGAACCGAACCGAACCGAACCGAGCTGAGCTGGGCTGAGCGCAAATCGAAAAAACCAAAAACCGAAATCAGCTGCAAAAAACTTTAACCCAATATCCTGCTTGCAGTCATAATTTGTATGCTGCTTGAGGAGCTGAAGCTGAGGTCGGAGTTGGAGTCGGAGTCGGAGTTGGGGCTGGGGTTGGAGCACAATCCAATGCCAGGCTGACCGCCAGAGCCAAGTGGAAGCCTCGTTGGGTTGATCTCCAGCATCTCCAGCATCTTCGCATCTTGGGTCGAGTATTTTATTATGAATTGCTCTTAACGATGGTCCATTTTTCATGTGCGCATTCATAAAACCATCTTTTTTGCGCATATTCGCATTTTCGCTGCTGTAGACTCGCAGTTGGATTGTTTGCAGGCTGCCTCGATTCCAGCAAACAGCCACTTGGGATCTTCTTTTTCTTGCAGCCTGGGACCTTGTTCGCGCAAGTGAATGAATAATTGCAGCAGGGTGTTGTAAGCAGAGCTTGCGGCACTCTGGACTCGCTTCAATTATAAGCCTTCCCTCTAGACACACAACACACAGTGTGTGTTGCGGCAGAGTGTCGAAGTCAACGCGCAAACTACGAAAGTGATTTTTATTTAAGACTCGTTGGTTAATTGCCAACTTAAGGACATCTGTAATTTCCCTCTAGGTTCTTAAACTAAATAATTTGCGCTATAAAAGTTGAAGCTATGCATAACAAAATGTAAATTGAATTCGAAGCGGAGAATTATAAAAAATCGAAATTTAATGACACAGGAAATATTGCAGCTATTATAATTGTAATTATGGGTAACTTAAATTAATTATTTAGTAAAGCTGGTATACTCAAGTCAAGACATCTGACGCCCTGAACCTTTTGAAGAGATAATAGTCTTGTTGATTGTTTGTTTGTTCAATGTGAAACTATGATTCTTGGACTATCTTTATAGCACTTTTACAGTTGATCAATAATATGTCTGGCTGTACTATCAATCAAACGAGAGGATATATGTTTTCAATTAAATCGAGAATGGCTATCACTTATCGACTAGTATCGATATTCGTTCAACAGCGGCAGTTATCGATATTTCTTTTACCTTCTTCCTTTGAAACTTAATTTCGATTGGTAAACAAGTCTTTAGGAATCAAATTTCTTTAGCTCTCTGACTCCAGTCTGCTCATACAGACTGACTAACTGACATGTCTTCATTATTTAAGTATAGTTATGAAATAAAATTAAATACGCAGATTTCTGTAAATAATATTTTTTTTAAATATGAACTGTTTTTAAATGATTTCAAACAATCCAACATTTTCCTCTTATTTCTAATGCCAGTCAGGCTCTATGCAGAAATATATAATTATTTCGACTTATTTTGGAAAGTTTTTATTTACAAAAACCTGGTAAAAGTCGAATAACATCGGAGTTATTTGAGACATCAATTTCCAGCACCAATTTTAATTATATTTAGATTATATCAGTAAATCTCTATTAATGAAAAATTAATTATTTCAAGAGTCTTTTTGTTGAAAGTTTTTACTTGCAAAAAGTTGGTAAAAGTCATTTGTATAAAAATGTTGGAGGTGCCCTTAGGCAACTGCAAAGCCAATTCGCTTTGTCAGTTGCACTGCTTAGCTGAGAGGGAGGGAGAGAGAGTTAAATACACAATTATAAAGAGAGAGAGAGAGACAGGTAGAGTTGGAGAGACAGAGAGGGAGAGAGGGGAAGGAAGAGTATTGCATTCAGCTTTCGGTGTGGCTGTCAAAGGCGCAGCGGGCAACAAAATCGCGGCAAGCACAATTGAAAAACGGGCCAGCTTGTTGCAAGGAAAGGAAGAGGGAGCAGGAGCTCTGTGCTCTGTGCTCAGCAGCGTCGTGAGTGAAGGAGTGCGGCGGCAAACACTCCACACTTGTCAACAACGGCTCTACTGATTGTCTACCCCGGGTAACCAAAGCATCCGAGGCAACCAGGAGACCGAGCTCCGGCCAGGTACTGGCAACGGGGTCGAGGCTGTGGACTGAGTCTGAAACGAGACTCACGCTTATGCTCACAAATCATAAATTGCCGCCTTAAAATTTATCTTCAATTTTCGAGACCCCATGTGGTGCTTAGCGAATGGTGTTTTGAAATTTATTGCTGCATTTGCAATAAATATTGTCAGTTGAGTTCAGCCAGCGAGGGAGCGAGAGGGGGATGCATAGAGAGAGAGAGAGAGAGAGACAGGCAGTTACACTCAGCAAAAAAGAATTGCACTGAATTTTAGAAAATCCTCATGTCTTAACTAACCTAATTATTCAGAAAGTATATTTCTAATGCCAAGCTACAATCTTCTAAAATTTAGAATTGCATTTTTTTTTTATGTTACTTATTATCAAACATTATTCTTATTATTATTTTATGATATGTTATTATTACATTACTATCATATGTTATTTTTAAAGATATGTGAAGCAGTTTTGGTAGTTTATAAATTCATATAATTAAATATTATAATAATATAATAATAATATAATAATAATTAATTATTATATAATAAAATTTATAGTATAAAAGTAGACTTCAGAAAGGATTTTTCCATATTTGAGTTTGTAATATTTTTTTAATTTTTTTAGAAATATTTTCTATTACAAAGAAATTTACTTCAGAAATATAAAAAAGGCTTTCTAATTTTACATTTTTCTGTTCATTTACAAATTACTTCAACGAAGTAGATTTTTGGCGACGATTTTCGCCATTTCGGTGCAATTTTTTTTGTTTACTTTTCAGGGTGATTCCAAATTTCAGGACCTTTTCTTTGGTATTTCAGGGCGTTTCTCATTTTAGGGCGATTTGGTAATCTTTTTTTCCAAGTGTAGCTAGTTGCTTTGGCGGCATCATTGGCTCGCTGTTGCCTTTTTGTACGATTGCCGCTGTAACGCCTCTCACACCAGCAGAACTCTACCCCCCCGTTTCCCGCACACTGCACAGCCTCTTTACCACACCAACACCCACTATCCCCCACACCCCCCTCACCACTCACCACTCACTGCTCCCCCTGCATTGTTTATTGTTCTCGTGCATATTAATGTGCGTTGATTGCGAGCCGAGGGACGCGTTCGGGTGCTCTAAGCCACAAGCCGCAAGCCTCTCTCTCTCTCTCTCACTCTCTCACTCTCTCTGTGTGTGTGTGTCTATCTGGGGGCAGTTAGCAGCTGCCATTGTCCCTGCTGCCTGTGGTGCCCCTTACCCGGTGCACGGCTCGTCCAGTCGAATGGTTAATTTACAGCGCGAGAAATTGATTGCCACTTGGCAGAGTGTACAATTTGTGGGGTGTGTCCAAAATTTTGGTTGGTTAATTGTGGGTTTTTTTCTTATTCAACATCAACATCAGGTTTGTTGCTGCGTTTTCGCAACAATATTTAATTGGCGGCATTTGCCAACTTAATTACAGTCGCGGTGTTTATACGCGTTATCGAGTCATCACCGTACAGCGCATAATAGTGTTCAGCGCAATCAACAATTGGGAATGATATATGCGGGGTAATTAACAACAAGTCGAACGAGTTCTGGGCCTAATGCAAACATCTGATGGCAGCTGATGAAAATAACCCTTATCGGAATAATAAATGGACTTTAGGAATAAATGTCAGCTAATAAATACACAAACTTTCCCTGATTGCGTTATTTACTGGGCTTATCCTGGCACTGGCCCAGTTTCAAATACTTTATTCGCACAAAATTAGACCAAGAATATTTCATTTTTAAATGTTAATTATAATTGCAATTATTTTTAGCAGGATAAACAAACATTTTTAAAAGTGACAATATCATTTTGGCTTAATTACTGAGTATAATCATTGAAAAATCTTCCATCATTAAAGATTAAAATTATTTTTAATTTATTATAAGAACAAATCTCATTTGTATTAAATATATTTTAAAATTCTATTGTAATTTAATTCAAACTTAGCTTTATAATATACGTATTTCCATATAT
Organism: Drosophila macrothrix; assembly: GCA_035042055.1. Taxonomy (NCBI): domain Eukaryota; kingdom Metazoa; phylum Arthropoda; class Insecta; order Diptera; family Drosophilidae; genus Drosophila; species Drosophila macrothrix. Next base: position 1,137,434 of record JAWNLX010000604.1, read on the forward strand.
GCATTACATTTCCAATTAAAACACTATATTCAACTGAAGATCTTCAATCTTTAAAGAACAAATTATTTTAAACATATTATATTGTATTTATTTACTTGATTAGGATAGTAAAAATAGATTAAAACTCGTTTTACTTCATTTAAAACAAATAAATAAATATATATATATATATATATATATATATATAAATATATATGTATATATATGTTTAGTTTTGTAACTGTAGATACCCTCAGCATATTATCTAATTCATAACGTTAACAAACTTCGGCAACTGCCAACCAATAACTTGTACCAAGCTCTGTCATGACGAGTTTTGCTCATGTTGTTTATTATACCCTTTTACAGAAGGTATTTAAATTTTGGCATAAAGCTTGGAAGCCATAGAAGAAGACGTCTCCGACCCCATACAATATATATATTCTTGATCAGCAACGAAATACGAGTCGTTTTGAAGCTAACTTGATAAAACTTGGTGTATAACCATATTTTTGCTGCAAATAGCGAATCGGATCAGTATTTCATATAGCTTCCATGGGAGCAGTCAGTCTAGAGATGAGTTCTTGTAAAATAAACCTTTGGAGATGTGTACCAAGTTAAGCGGACCAAACTGACCATTTACGATGCACCCAACATTTGTACAAGGAATCATCAATATCGCAATACTATTTCAAAGTTATGAACACAAAATTTCATAGGGCATATTTAGATATCAACAGCTTTTGACTCCTTTCTGCAAGGGTGTTTAGACTTCGGCGATCGCATGGAAGCTTTGCCTTCTTGTTTTCAACTGGGTTTGTTGGCCTGTCGTGGCTAGAAAAAGAATTCAATATTGGGCTCTCACCTAGTTGCATGTCAGGCAACATTGCCAAAGCCATCAATCAATTCAGACACCAGAAATGTAATCCTCGTAACTCTGCCGCACCCTGCACCCTGCCACCCTGCCACTTGCACCCCGCACCCCGCACCCATCCACACACCCACACCCACAGCCCTTCTACGTTTTGTAGTGTCTCACTTGGTGTATGTATTTTGTGCACACTTCCTGTCGCCACAATTTGTTTGTGCCGCTGTCAAGATGTGAAAGCGACGAGCCCCCTTTGACGGGGGGAGGGACTTGTCCAGCGCCCGGCTGGCACGCAGAGACACCCATGCGATCCATTGAGGCATGTGACAGGCGGCGAGCAGAGCTCATCAATCTCGTGTCGAGGTCTAAACAAAATATGCAATGTGTTTGGCATTGCGGCAAAAAGGCCAGCATCGATAAACCAACCGACAGACGACAGACGACAGACGACAACCGGCAGCAGACAGCAAGCAACCCACAGCAAAAGCAGCAAACAAAAATTAGAAGCCAAAGCCAAAGCCGATGCCAGAAACAGCAACTCAAATCCAAACATGGCAGCCGAAAACCCTTTGCGGCCTAACCACACACACACACTCGCACACTCACACACACACTCACACACAATGAGTAAATATTATAACCACACAGACACAGTTTGAAAAAAAATTAGAGAATATGTGTTGACAGCAGTCATCAATCAAGCGACACAACTTTTGACATGTCAAATGAACGAGCTGGCGCATAAATTACAACTCAACGACAACAACAACAACAACAACAAGAACAAGAACAAGAACAACAGCAGCATATGGAAACCGTTTGCGAACAGTGGGCAGAGCGCGAGAGAGCGAGAGAGAGGGAGAGGGAGAGACATGAAGTGCGATATGGGGCAAAACATAAAAAGGAAAAGAAGAATAACAACAAAATACCTTGCGTGCCAGTAGCCAGCAAACATGTCAAACGGCAGCAATTGGAAAATCAATTTCAACACAAATACACAGAGTGAGAGAGAGAGAGGGGGGGGGGAGGGGGAGGGAGAGAGAGAGCGCTGCTCAACTGTGACCTGGGGAGTCTTTAGATGCGGCATGTTAAATGTCATTACATTGCTGATAAGATTGATAACGCCTAAACGGTTTTGTGTGTTTTCTGTTCGCCTCGCTTACGTGACTCTCAAGTGAGTCATGCGGCGCATTCAATCGCTATTCGCTATCGCAATCACTTGAAATACTCATTCACTCACTCAATCACTCACTCCGGCAGGCAGACAGTCAGCCAGTCAGCCAGTCAGACAGCCAGCCAGTCAGCCAGTCCATCAATCAGTCAGCACAACACGCTGACAGACATTTCCACTTAGAACAAAGGCTGCGCAATTTCAATCGAACTCGCAACAGTTTCAATTTTGATTACGAGTTGATTAATTCTTATTGAATCTGATTGTAAGCAAGGCTTAGCTTAATTAATAACCGATTACATGGCAAAGATTGTGATATAATTAATTAAATTTTTAATTATGTCTTTGTATTTTGTTTAGTTATCAATTTGTTTTTAATGTGCTCGCAATTATAATTATAAGAGAGTCTCACAAATTGATTTTGATAATAATATTAAATTAAGATCTGCTTAATACACAAGTCGCTAAGCTCCGAAAGGCAGTTCGCATCAAGAGCCAAGTTTCTCAGAACTTCAAAACTTTTGGCAGTGATTAATTATATAATTTAAATTAGATAATTTAAAAAGGAAAAACGCAGTTGATAAGGAAATTACATAAATTATAAGAATACGAATATTAATTTTAAATAAATAAAACTAAATTTTAAACTCCAATTACATACATATGTGTATAAACATCTCAAGTCAAGGGCCTAGGTTAGTTCTAGATAATAAGACATTATGCTTAGTACTTATTGGTAAGTCATAATTTGTTAATTAATGAAATAAATAACATATCTAATAATAAAATAAAACTAATCTTTAACTGCTAATTGAAAATAGTTAATGACTATTTATTATTTAATTATGAATATCAGTAAAAAAGAAATATATCACTAAATAACACCTATGTGATAAAGAGCTCTAATAGATTTGAAAGATTTAAAGCTGTCTTGTTTGAGGGACTAATTTACATAGAAATCTACAGAAGGCCGATATCGAATCGGTTGTTGTTGCTGATCATGAATGTATGTGTATATCTTATGGGGTCGGAGATGCCTTCTTCCGCCTGTTACTCACTTTTTCCCAACTTCATAAAGCCTTAATTAAATGCATTATTGATTGGATAAATATGTTCTTTAGCTCCAAGTTTGGTATTTCTTTATTTTTTATATACCCCAATATATTTCGATTCTCGTCCGCAATCGTTTTTATGAAGATTTACGGCATCTGTTCAGTTAGCTGTTGATTTTGAAACTTATTTAGAAAAGTGTTTTCCTCAGCAATTCGATTGCCAAAATAGGATATGTGTTAGCTAACCAAGAAGCAACTTCTTTGCAAAATTCGCAGGGTACTCAATCTCTCGCGTGCTAAACAAAGATGTTTTTCCCTTCCTTGCATATTTTTTCTCTTTTTTTTTGCATTTGCTTTTGCATTTAGTCAACACTGTGACAGATTTGAAAATTCTCTTTTCCGTCTGCTGCTCTTGTTGACGCTTCTGTTGCTGTTGCTGTTTGTTTGTTTGTTTTTTGTTGGTACTTCAGTTGGTGTTGGCAGTGACAAATCCTTTACCGTTATTTGCGTGCGCTGACACTTTGACAGGCGGCGACACACATGCGAGGCTCTCACGTCCCACAAGAGCTGGAGAGCCCCTATCATATTACTTACTGTAGGGGCTTACTTTGTTTGCCTGCGGCCTGCGGCAAACTTTTCAATATTCGAGCGAGGCGCGCGAGTCGTGACAAATTCATTTCAATTTCCATGCTCAGTTTTTGCATACATATACATATATATATAAATATATACAAATTTAAGTTGATTTTTTCTGCTACGCAAATACAAAGGGAATTTCAGTGGTATACAAATTTTTGTTTCCGGCTCAGGCGACTTCGTGCGTGACAGCTGTCAGTTGAGCTCTGCCAAAATATTGACAGTTAGCATGCGTCACTTGGCAAACTTGGCAAACGTGGCAAATGAGAAACGAAGAACGGCGTTTGGTAAAAATTCGCTACCAACTTGAGAACTCACTGTTTACATTTGGACTTTAAAACAATTTGTTTTTTTTTTTTGGACGGAGGTAATTCATTCGACGGGCAACAAACAAATCCATTGCAATTAAGAACTGTCAACAAGTCTTTTGTATACACAACATTTTTGAAATCGCCGTCGAATTCTCAACAGACACTTGATTTACTGTGCTGAATGTAATTTGGCGCTAGCTGCTCGTTTCTCAGATTCCCCATTTGTCTCAGTCTCTTCTCAGACTCTTTGGCAGCTGGCATCCCTTTGTAATTGATTGGCCGGCGGGTTAGCCAGCTGACATTGCATGTCGCATTCAATTGCCAAGTGTGCCACAGCGCAATGAAGATCACATAAAACCAAACAAACAAAAACACCTTTTGAGCAAAAAAAAAAACAAAAAAACAACCGATTGTGTCAGGGACTGCATTTGATTGATCACCAAATTGGAATTATCTTTTTGTTGAATTTCTGTATGCCTTCAAAAGTTGTTCAATCGTTTTGAATAAGCTTTAAGCTTCAAATTAAACATCAAATACAGCAAGTGCAGTCTCATTTAAAGTGAAAGCAAGAAGGGAAATCTATTAGACTGAAGGTAATCGGCCAACATTTAAATGCCATATCATATCATATAAATATTATTATGATTTTAAACCTTTTAAGCAAATTAAATTTGTTATTTTTATGGCTTTGAACTACCACTAATATTCTATTCTATTCTTCTATTATCATACAGGTGTTAGATATAGTTAGTAACACAAGTTGGAATACTCTAGTCGAGAGACCAATTTAATTGAAATTTCAAAATACGGTTTGGTTAACAAAATATGTGCTTCTTATCCAGTCTTAATAAAAGTTTTACAGTTGATTGATAATAAGTATCGATATCAATTAAAACGCAATATCTTTCAATTGTTTTTTCCTCTTTCGGATATCGATTTGTATCGATATTCACGAAACAGGGGCGGGTATCGATAACTAGAAATATGGTAACGACAACCTTTATTCCAAATTTAAAATCTCTAGCTTAATTTCTAGACTAATCAAGAATTCTTTTACTTAATGGTTATCGAAGATACTTGCTTTTGTTTAGAACATACTTTTGGGGTCATTTGTATACCTTTTTAGTGGACTCAGTTTATAACAAGCAAAAACCAAGTGAGTTAAACTTATTTTTGAGTTGGTATTCATTTTTGATTAACGCGATATTTATTGATCATTAGTGACTGAAGAGTTCCATACATATTCTTTTATTGAACATATACATCAAATGCATAGTAAAAATGTTAGTTTAGCTTATCTCGTCATTTGCTTAGGGCTTAGCCAAGGCAACGCTCAAAACGGGATTGATCGATGACCCCATCATAAAGCTGTCCGAGTGTAATTCCAGTAGGCGCCAGAGTAAACAAACAAACATATGCACTATATACATAAATCTATATATATATATATATATATATATTTATATGTGTGTATGTATATCTAGGCTATAATCGTTGGAGTGTATCGTTGAATGGATATTGACTCTAGATAAAGCGCACTATTTGCCTAGTTGTTTGTTTGTTCAGCTCAGAGCTGTCAGTCGTAGTACGATTTGGACGACTTACTGCTCTCTGTCTGTCTGTCTGTCTGTCTGCCAGTCTGACAGCGAATGAGATGTTGTTGATCATCAATAAAGCCGGAAATGATCGAGTCTTTGAATTTATGATCTCGAAACGGGCATAAGTCGCCGGCTTATCGCGAGTGCAATTTATAATACAAAATGGCAGACGGACGAGTCCAAAGCGAAACCAAATGGGCAACATAATTAATATTTAAGAGCTCCGCCTGACAGCACGTATCCACCATCTACATGCCCCATCCTGTTGCTCTTCATCAGCGATTCCAATCAGATAACATTAGCACGTCACATCACACAGCGTGCAAAAATTATTATTCATTGAATTTGTGATAAATGTGACAGGGCCCAACAGGCAGTCGTCCAGCGGCGAGTCCGCAACGGATTCCAGTTGCAACAATGCGTTGCGTTGCACACACAAACAGACAGACAGACAGACAGACGGACAGACAGACAGACAGACAGACAGAGGAGGCCGCATCGAAGCTGTCAAAAATTTGTTGCAAAAGATATTATCTGCGCCGCATCGACTGTTGCAGGCAGCTGACTGACGACTGCTTTTCGCTGTAGCTCATCAATAACGACGACGACAAGGACAAGGACGAGAATGTGGCAGAGAGTGTGTTGCAAGCGGATGAGTTGCACTTGATGACGATGATGACGACGACGATGATGATGATGATGATGTTGACCATGATCGATGATTGGCCTTTTTTCTGTGGCAGACGCAGACGCTGAGTGACGATTGCTGAGCACAACGGGGCACCCGAACCATAAACAATGTTCAGGCAACTGTGACCACACCCATTGACAGCCAGACAGACGTCAAGCGGACAGACGGACGGACAGACGGACAGACGGACGGACGGACATGTGCAATGTGCAGCGATGGCAACAATTATTTGCGGAGAATCACAACAGCACCAAACAAACAACAACAACAACAACAAGTAATGCATCCATGGAATGGCCACTTGATTGATGGGCTCAATAAATTGCACGAGAAGCGCATTGTGAGTGTCGTTGATGTTGTTTTCAGTGCAGCCTTTTTGCCAATCGTTGTTGCTCTTGTTGCTGCCACAGGTCTGCTGCACAACCTGCGATAAGATATAGGTGACAGCCAAGAACGGGACACCGTTCGACGCAATTAGATCAACCGGCGAACTGGGCACAAATCGTTACAACAACCATGTCAATAACTGCAAGAACGGGACTCTAAAAACATTGAGTTGCAATATTAAATAAGCTAACAGTTGAGCATATCCAAGATAACTCAATAACAAAGCTAATAATCGAATAATCGAAGTATCAAATAGAACTGCATTATTAGGTAAGCCAACAGGTGAGACTATAAAATAGAACTGCAATATTAGGCAAGGTAAAGTTGGGAGTATTAAACAGAAACACTTTTTTGGGGCAGCTATTATAGACTATTAGAATCCTCTTAGCTGACTTGCCTTTTATATAAACTAGCTCCAAATAAACAATTATATATATACATATATATTGTCATATCAAAGACTATAAATATTGTTAAGCGCTCCGCTGGCTACAAGCAACTTTTGCCAATCTTATTGATCATCGAGTCTGATGTATCAGCTGCAAATTAGATGTGAATAATACTGATGATTATGGCGAAATATGTTGACACACATAATGAGGAAAAATATAATTCTTTAACTAAAATGTTGTATATATATTTGCATTATTGTTATACTCTGATACCTGACAATTGAAATTGGATTGAATAATTGATTTTGTGCATTGTTCATAAAATTTTTGTCCTTTCGCCTGTCCATCTTGAAGCTAGAGACTTTTTTTATTTATTTAATAATTTATTTAATGCCGACTGATATAAGTCGTAGAAAATAAATTAAATTAAATTAAAAATAAAATGTAATATTTGAAATATAGAAATATTTACAGATAAGGTATTCAGAATTGCAAATAAATAATAATAAAATCACATTTCTTTCGTAATTTGTTAGCAAATTTTGTTGGTAGCATTCGGCTTCTTTAAAGATTAACAGATATGTTTCTATCGACAGACAATCCGTCCCTAAAAATCGAAAAGATCTATGCTTCCACAGTTTGCAAGCTAGAGTCATAAAATCTTGAGGGCGGACTACCAACAACCATCTTTAAAGATCCGTAAACCCATTTTATGCTGCCCCAATAAGTGCAAAATCGACATAATAATCTTCGAAATGAATATGAATGAAGGTATAGAAAAGGTGCTGAGGAACAAGATGAAAATACCTTCTTCTTATTATAATAGAATCATTATGTTGAAATGTTGATTTTCTGTGATTTGGCTGCTCAAGTTAAGATTTTCAATTTTCATTTCAGGGGACATTCTTAGGTAGGCAAAAGTTGTTGTGTGTAAAACATTTTATTTATAATTTCTAATTTCATGGCTCATGTCTTGCTGTCAGGTGACTTTAGTGATTAATGCACAAGAGTGTTTCGAAAGTAAGGGTCTCGCTAGAGATGCTATATATATATATATATATATATATATGTATGTATTGTTTACATTTGAGTTATGTGTTTGCTTCTAAAATGAAATTATGTGTTAATCTCATTTGATTTGTCATTTTCACATGATGTGATTTGGTGGCCTTCCCCTCAAAAGGAAATTATCTAGCGCGGTGATGTATGGCAAACAAATGTTTTCTTGACACATTTATTTGTTTAATGAGACGTTGAATAATTAGTTGGATACACAAACCAAATGACTCAAATAAACATTTTCTAGGCATATACATGTGTGTGTGTGTGTGTGTGTGTGTGTGTGCATGTGGCACGTTTACATTGGTTGGCACAACAATTTATAAATTATGATTGACGACTCGCCACTGATTGTGTGACCCGTAATAAGAGCTACCCCCACCCCCTTCACTCAGGGCTCCCCCCTGGCTCTCATGCATGATATTATTATTTTTTTTTCTCTGGCTGTATTTTTGTGCGGCGCTTTTTGCTCTGCTTCGGTCATTACGGCTGACAGCGAGCCTTCAAAATGAAGAGTTTAGATTGATGGCCACACATCGGTCAACGAGGCGGAGCTGCCACATGCAACATGATCGAACTGGAACGCAGATACTCTATTTTCTTGATGAGCTGTTTACAACAGTTGTAGATTTATTTCAAAATACACTTGTTATGTATGATGTAAATAGTTGATTTGATGATCAATTAAATAATATTTAGCAAGATTCATTTATTATTCATTTTCTTTAAGGCAAACATTGCTAGAAGTTCGTCGTACACGTTGCTGGGGCAGATTGCAGATACTGCTGTGGTTTGTCTGGCTGCCCTGTTGACAGGTCACTAATTTCAAGTTCTCTAAGCACCTTTTTCGTTTTGGCTGCAAATTTGTTCTTGTTTTTTTTTTTGGTTTTTCATAGGGCAACGATGATTGATGATTGATGCGATATTGTAGCACAACAAACGCAAGAAAAATAAAAACCCTTTCTGCTGGTCTTTCGAAACATATTTTATGTAGAAATGTCATTTGAGTTTGGCAAAAATATTAATCATCATCGTGGAACGAGTCCCCATCGCTGCTGCCATTTGATAAATGAAGTTCGAGACGCGCCGGATTGGGAAATGTTCGCTATGATGGCTTGGGGTAATTAGCGAGAGCTGCTTGTAAGAGCCAAGAGCCAAGAGCCGAAAGCCGCGAGTTGAGCGTTGAGCGTTGAGCGTTGAGCATAATATATGTGTATATGCCGCATAATGATGTGCACACACCAGCAATGCAGTAGAGCAAGAGAGAGCGAGAGAGAGAGAGACGGCAAAATTAAATATGATAAAAGACCCACACACTGTCTGTCGGCATAATTAAGTATGACATGCAAAAGTATGAATTATCACTGAGATGTCAAAATGTCACAGCTGGCGAAGACAGAGAGAAAGAGAGAGAGACACACACACACACACACACAGATAGATAAAGAGACAGAGCGGAAGGCATAAATAAGATACAAGACGAGACGAGACGACACAACCAACACGAGACAAGACAAGACAAGCCAAGACGAGCCGAGACGAAACGAAACGAGACGAAACGCGACGAGAGCAGTGCAAAGCGTAGCTGACAAACGAACGCCGCGTGTGGGATTAACTGACTCGAAAATTTATGATATGAAAAATTACTTGTTACTCAACAGGCACGCAACAAAGCAAGAGAAAGAAAGAGTGGGAGAGAGATACAGCGGAAGAGGGGGGAACTATAAGTTTGTATACTATTTTCTCTCTCTCTCTCTCTCTCTCTCTCTGTCTCTCTATCCATTCACAATGAAAAATTTGTTGCTCGAACAAATTTTGTAAAGTCTGTGCTGAAAAATTAATGTGCCCAACTGTCATTGCAGTGACAGAGATGTACCGGAATGGAATGGGATTTGGGGCGTGAGGGTTGCTGTTGTTGTTGTGAAAGCTTATGATAAATGATTTTGAAATGTGACAAAATGCTTACGAGTGGGATTAACAAGACGATGTCAGCAACGACGACGACGTCGACCTAAGCCTGGCAAAAGGATGCTTACTTTGCTTGCGTATGTGTGCCTGTGTGTGTGTGTGTGTGAACAACGGGTTGTGCGAGAATTATTGTTATTATGTATAAACAGCTGTGGCAGGGGTGAGCGAGGAGGGGAGCGGTGTGGGGTGGGGAGTGCCACAATCTCGGGTCGGATTATGTTGATTATTGTAATGAAGTCGTGGCAGGGCTTAAAATGTGTGCAGTGGGCGTTCTACTTAGAAAGTAAGCACAGTAATTATGTCTTTATTTATAAATACTCAATGTAAAGTACACTGAACAAAAAGAAGAACAAGTTGTCTTTATTAACGTTATAAAGTTGAAGACTGATTACAGAAAAGAGTCTGCGAAAGGATCACGGTAAGTTGCTAAATATAATATAATAATTGCCATGCTAAGTGGCATATCTAAAGTCAATAAATGAAAAAATATGTTTTTTTGTAGTTTCTAGAAAGAGATGATAACAGAGCCAGAACACCGTCGGCCGGCATAATTAAGCATGGCATATAAGGCATGAATTATCACTGGCAACATATCACAGCTGGTGAAGAAGATTTAGGAAAACAGTTAAGATAAGAAAACTTACGAAAAAGTTGTTGTGCAAAGTTGTTGAAGAATATTTAAATTTTGCTCAAATGTTCATTGTCAAATTAAAAATGTTTCGCTTCACTTTTGAGATATCAATTTGAATTTGGAATTTTCTTGAATGCAATTACAGCTAAAATTAAGCGCTTATTTAGTTTAAAATATCGTTTTAAACTCAACTGGTTGCTGAAACCATCAAGCAAACTCAGCTTGAGCAACAAGCTGCTGGTTTATAGGAGCATCATCGTGCCTACATGGACATATGGAATTCCATTCTGGGGCACAGCTGCAAAATCTTGGATAAACCAAATTCAAGTCCTGCAGAACAAGGTGCTCAGAGACATCTCTGGTGCTCCACCATACGTGAGTAACAGGACGCTGCACAACGATTTCGGTCTTCCAACAGTCAGACAACAAATTAACAGGCATACGAGTCGGTATAATGACCGGTTGCACAACCACGTCAACCCTTTGGCCTGCTCACTTGGGTCGAATACAACACGCAGGAGGTTGAAGCGCCTCCACACCAGCGACCTCTGGACTGTAGGGCGTTAAATAAATGAGCCACAAATGTAACTTTTGATGTTATGTATTAACTGCAAAAACCTGTTCTATGTTTATGTTATAGATTGTATTTCACTGTTATTATTCATTCTGTTACAAATCAATGTTTTATAGCCTTTGAATAGGTTGATTAATGTTTAAAATATAAATGCTATATAAAAAAAAAAAAAAAAACAAAAAATATCGTTTTTTTTTTATTTCTCAAATTTTTAGTTCGCTAGAGAACTGAACGGCAAAATATGCTCTTAGAAATTATTGTTTTTAACATAAGTAAATCCTCTTTTATTTATTTGTATATAAAATGAAGTTCTTTAAGATTGTATGACAAAAAATGATTAGAAATTGATTGATTTAACTACAAGTTTTGAATACTTACGTAATACTTAATTTATTTAATTATTAAAGAGAATGATACGAAAATAATTATTAACTAACTTAGAATACTGACTAAGAAACCATCTAGGTCAATTTTGTGACAATGAGCAGGAAACCTCAAAGCACATGATAACAAATTATGTCGCCTCTGTCAGCAAAGCTGTAGCATTCTAGGGAAACATATTCTAATCTCTTAAGTCATAGACTCAATCCGATAAAAATTCGTTACTCAAAGAGTGGGTCTGATAGAAGAAGCTCAGACTGAGAAGGTAGTTCATTTTTAACAATAATAACTAATAATTATTAATAACAATAACTATTAATATTAATATTAACTTTTAAACATACAAATAATATATATGAAGTAATGATAATACTATAAATGTAATTACGCAAAATACATTTATTTTTGATTAAGGCTGCACTTGCCACAATTATCTCACTCTGAGTTATGTTAATCGATTTGCGGCACTTCAAAGCGACAACAAATTGCCGAAAAGTGATTCATTTGAATCCATTTGGTGTCATGTGTGTGTGGCGACACCAATCCCACTGGTCAAGTGAGGCGACGCCAACGCGAGCCAATCGATGATGGGCGATCAAAGCGATCATGTGAAAAACAAAGTGCCATCCATCTTGCTAGTTTCGACGCCTTCCTGGATTTTGGGTAGAGCCACAAACAAAAAAGCGAAAGGCGAACTGCAGTCACTCAGACAGTTGGACAGGTGGACAGTCGGATTCATCGATCGATCGATCGATCGTTGGCTCGATCTGGCCGGGTTAAGACATCATCAGTCAAATGGCTCGACAGCGTCCATGCCTGGGTCAATTGAGCTTGGCAGCGTGTTTGATTTATGTAGCCATACGGCAGAGGCAGACACTTCACTCAATAAAAAACGGACGACCCTCTCGATAAAGATAGCTATTCGAGTGCCCCTTAACCCCGCCCCGGCAAATTTCTCTCGTTTAGCTCTCCAGCTAGCTAGCTGCTGGCCACAATCCATCATAAATAATTTAACATATCGACAAAGTTATTACACTGTCCATAAAACGGCACTTAGACGCTAGATAAGAGAGAGTGGGAGGGAGGGTGTAGAGTGTAGGAATTGTAGATATATATCAGATACTCAGTCCCTGGAGGGGTTAACCAGATGTCGCATTATACACTTGAGCCGCATTTGACAAGATGGTAAACAGCGATTGGGGCAAGTGCGACAAAGACGACGACGACGACGACGCCGCTTGACTAATTGAAAGTATGCAGCGATTTGGGGAGCACCCGCACTGTGGCAGCAGTAAATCGAAGCAAGGGGGGCGCCACACCTTTGTCCACTTTCGTCTGCACAAATAAATCAATTAATTTAAACTGTCGGCCAGCTGTCAAATTGTTGCTACCGGCAGAGTTTTACTCGTTGTCTCGTTTTGGGACTCGAAGTTTGAGTTTCGAGTTCGGTTCACGTTCCCGTTCCCGTTCACGTTCCCGTTCCCGTTCCCGCTCCAGGTTTAGATGACGATGGCGATGGTGATGGCGAGACTGGCAGGCAATGGCGACATGTCGAGATTTACCGAGTGATTGACGACTTTATGTGCCATTAAATACCGTTAGCAGCGACTGGCGTTGTTGTTGTTGTTGTTGCTGTTGCTGTCAATGTTGCTGCTGTTGTTGTTGCACTTGAGTCATTTTTCATGCGATGTTGCTCAGTGAAAGTCGTCTGAATTTGCTTGGAGACTTTTTCTTGCTTGCCTCTTGGGTGTACTCTGTGTGTGTGTGTGTGTGTGTGTGTGTGTGTGTGTGTGTGTGTGTGTGTGTGTGTGTGTGTGTTGTGTGTGATTAGCAGCAATTAAACACCAACTGCGTGGGGCGGCATTTACTTAGAAATGCTGTGGATTAGTCGGAAGTGCCCTTTGCGGGCAACTTTGGGGCTACTTGAACCAAATTTTTACCATTTACATGGTCTGCCAACAACGTGGGAATAAAAAGAGTCTGATTATTATAAATATAATTAATTACAATTACTTAAATTAACAACTATTTAAAATTATGGAAAATAATAATATGATTTTATATATTAAGCGTTGCAGTCGTGCATAGACGACTGCTAAATACTTTGATACCATGAGTAATACCTGAGCTGATAACAGGTAGCAAATATCAGCCTAGCTTGCCATTCAAATTTGCGGTAGATAAAGATGGACTTTTGTGAATTTTGGGGGCGCCAGTGGGTGTGGCTGAAACAAATTGTTGAAAGCGTTTCCTAGCGTTCCTCCCTTCCAAGTTTGGTAACTGGAGCTCTTCAATTACGGGAGATATGGCCATTTGGGAGATTTGGGATTTCATTCTTCCAAATTTAGTAGCTGTACCTTTCACATAGGCATGTATCGATTTTGGGGGCGGGAGTGGGCGTGGCTCAACCCTTTTTTCATAATTTTTTAAGGTTATTACCAGCAATATACCTTGCAAATTGGGTGACTCTAGCTAAATTGTGAGAGATATACAATTTTATCGATTTACACCATCCATCGGCGTATCGATTTTAAGAGGTGGAGTGGGCGTGGAAGATATGCGCATTCCAGAATTCTGGTCTGAATATGTATATGCCGATCTTTGGAGCAGGTTACCAGCCAGTTACCTTCCAAGTTTGGTCACACTATCTTCAAAATTGTGAGAGATATGCGGTCTTATCGATTTATAAATATTTGTTATCGGTTCTTAAAGGCATATGCCAATTTATCGATTTCCCAGCCTTCTAATGGACGTGGCACTCCAATTTTTCTAATGGAGGTGAAAGACATGTTCAAGAATTTTTTGATTTGAACTGAATAAAATGTAATCAAGTTGTATCCAATAGATTACCGACCATATTGTTGGCTGTAATCCCAAAAATCTGCTGTGAAACATAAACTAAGCAAATTGCTTTTGTGACCATTAAAAATATTGTCTTTAAAATGCAATCATTAAATGCAGAAATCAAAGTTCAATTTACTAAACACTGCTTAAGATTGCCATCAAATTGAATGCAACTAGAGCTGGCATTTATGATAGACTCCTTGCCGCACAGAGACACGTTGAGTGCCCCATTTGAGGGGAGGGGCACTTAATGTGGCATAGGGGCAACAATAAAAACGAAACGTTCGCCAAAATGTGCGAGTGGCAACGTTAACTGTTAAGTGGTGCACTCAACTAGCAGCTTATTAGCAAACTTTCTCATTGGATTATATAGTTGAATATTATAATAATCGAGTTAGAAAACCTTCTTGTCCCATTGCTGACGAGGGGTGTGTGGGGGGGTGGGGGGATGGCAGGATTGAGTCGGCAGCTTTCATGCACAATTTCCGCTTCATGGTCGGAATAAGTCCATGGTTTACGAGTATGTCGGGGGGCGGTGAATGGGGTTGGGTGCTTCAAGAGGAGTAGCAAAAAGTGGCCAACTTTTTAGGGCGACAAGGAAATACTTTGCTAAATTGCCTGGGCAAAGCAAACCCCCCAAACCCCTCCCTCCCTCTCTCTCTCTCTCTCTCTCTCGCTCTCTCTCATCAAGGCAGTCAAGCCAATAACAAAACTCACACATGCCAGCCACCTAAATGCCAATGAGTGTGTGTGTGTGTGTGTGTGTGTGTGTGCGAGTGTGTGTGTGTGTGTGTGTGTGTGTGTGTGTGCGGGTGTGTGTGTGTTTGTGTTGAGGATCCAACTTTTACAAATCGTTAGCATTTCGCACGTTTATTGAGTTGTTTTTGTATGTAAATTGGTCGCATAACTTGCCAGTTGTTGTTGTTGTTGTTGTTGTTGTTGTTGTTGTTGTTAGTATGGGATTTTGATATGTAAAGTGTCGAGTGGCAGTGTCCATAGTTGCCTCTTGCCGCATATCCTTTGCTGTACACTGGATTATTGTCTGTAGATTTGCAGATATGCGCCTTGTGTGTGTGCGTTTGTTTGTTTGTCTATAAAGTTTGATTCCTTTTGATACCCTAGGGCCTTTAAGAAAGGGTATAATGTTATTTTTGCAAAAGTATGTAGCAGATGAGAGAGAGCATCTTCAATCCCACAAAGCACTCATATTCTTGATCAGGATTAACTGCTTAGACGATATAATGAATAAATAATTATTCGTATACTTATTTCTAGTATTATCTCACTTAAAAACAAAAATTATTTACGTACTTTGTAATAATTTTAACATAACATATCCCAAATATAATAAGTAGAATATCTCACTTTGGCATAGGTAAAAATATGATTATTAATAACGAAAAAGCCACTTTTTTTGTAGCCGAATAATTATATTCGTACACTTCTCAGTTGTCTAAAATTCTAATGAAAGATCAGCCCCATTAAAGATGAAGAACCACATTTGTCTCTTGACGGGATATTGTTTTCACCAAGTTATTATTGCCATTACCACTAACATTTAACATTTGATTTTTTAAGGATTCCTTTAAATTAAGTAATCATTTCCTAGCTATCAGCGCTGCCTTAGTTTATTTAACTGCCTGCCATAGGAAATGGGAGCACTTCCGAGCATGCTTACATTTGAGTGTGTCAGACTTCTTAAATTAATATTTACATTTAAGATCTGTGTTCAGGGTATACCGCAGTCGAGTTGACTCAACTTGAGCAGTCTTAGTTGTCTAGAATGCGCCAAACGCATTCTCTAAAAAGTTGTATCCATTTTCACAGAGTTTGGTTTTGTCGTCTGAGCTTTTGTCTGACTCTGAGTCTCGGCCGGGCTCTGCAATTGGGATTGGGTCGAGTTTTGGTACTGGGTCCCCGTTGGGTTCTTCGCCTTGGTCTGTTTCTGGTTCTGGTTCTGGTTCTGATTCTGGGTCTGAGTCTGAGTCTCGTTTGTTGCCAGTCTGCGGTTCGTTGCTGTTGGCGTTGGCATATTTGTCGTTTGTGGTTTCAACTGCAAATATTATAGCAAATTGAACTGTAAATAGTTTTATTGCCCCTAAGCCACAAGGCGAGCATACGATTATATACGCATAGGACTTTGCAAGTTGAGCTAAACACACACACAGACACACTACACACACTTTAACACACACATAACTCGGATATTTTCATTGTTTTTGCTGGTTGGCATTTCTGCCATTGCATTGGACACAAAAACCACAAAATGAAGTTGTTGAAATGCACACAGATTTACTCCAAGGAATGCCGTTTTTCCTTTCTACAAACAAACACAAATTTTGGCCAGCAGCTAAATCAATTTGGGAGTCACCTCCACCTCCACCTCCACTCAAATGCCCCCCATTCACACCCCCAGAGTGGGCCAAATACCAAATGTAAATCAGAGTTTATTGAGATATATTGTTGTATTATTCGCTTAAATATAAATTACCCAGCAATATGATCTTGCCTCCGACCCCTAAGGGATTTATATTTTTGATGAGCATAACTAGCCGATTTGTAGAACGATCGGTGGAAAGATGACTTCTTGTGTGAAAAACTTGTTTGTTTACCGAGATATCAAAACTAAAGTTTTTCTTTTATTTGGACAACAAATTATCGACTTCAAACTACTATATTATATAGCTGCGATAGGAACGATCAGTTGAGAGATGAACGGTTCTGTTCAGCAAGTTATTCCACTATTCATTCTCATAATGGAAAGACCATCATAGATATGTTATTATGATACTAATATTCTATATATCATATGACTTTCATAGGAACAATATGCCGCTTTCTGGAAATATATTTTTCTTACAGGGCTCAAAGTGCACCCACTTTAATTTTTGTTAATTCTGATAATATTTTTCCGAATCGGATAATATATTTCTCAATATTTGAATTGCTTATTTTGATTCCCTATTTTTTCTGTTTTTACTTTCTTCAATCCTTCCAAAAATATATATGTTAGACCGTTTCACATTTAAAAACCTGCATTTATATTTTTAAATATAATATATCAGAATTATGAGTGTATCATAATTTCGTCATGGCATAATTATGTTGTTAGATTATGCATATTTTTCAGGAATTTAAATTCCTTGTTTATTGTCTGATTATTCATTGGCTAAACTCAATGAAGGTATTTTATTCGAAGAGTTGCAGACAAGCAAATATTTCATTTGAAATGAATTTCATTTAGTAGTGGAATTTCAATTAAAACTAAAATTGCATAATTATTTTCCGATTGCCCACTATTGGCTATTATTCATTTGATTTAGACGCCAATCGGTTATTGCTGCCCGACAAATAAATAATATGGCTTGTCTATGTATTATTTGAATGCATATATTGAGTCTACCTACACACCTGGCTGTATAATGGCTTCTCCGTCCGTTCGACATGATAAATGATTGGCAAATTAATATAAAATTCATCAGAGCTTTGTATGCGGACGCAGAACATGAAACTAATCATTTCTGGCTGTAATTTGCATAGATATATCATTATTAATAATATTATTTCGACTACAGCTTCTTCTTCTACTTGTGCAACGAAAACACGCCTCGCATTTTCATCAATCAATTGCGGAGAAAATGCCTGACATGAAAAATATGTCTGCGAGCTGTGAGCTGTGAGCTGAGAGCTGTTCCAATGCAAAATGTTAATTTATAAAAATTTAAGAGCACTGCAACGTGGCACTCGACATCAATCAAAAAATCTCATCACACTGACTGAGCCACTGACAGTCCGACAGTCTGAGAGACTGAGCGACTGACACTCTGACAGACGTCTCAAATGCGATACCTCCTCGCTCGCTTTGTGTCCAGTCGCAACTTTTATAAATGAGCCAAGACCCGAGCCACGCTTGATATGATGACGTTCCGTTGTCCTGGCCTGGCCCAGCCTGGCCTGCCCTGGCCTGGCCTGGCCCTGTCAGCTCTGTTGAAAGATGTGAAAATTGTGAAAATTTTCATAAATATTCGCAGTCGTTGAGAAAGTTTATTAGATTTGTGCAACACACACTCTCCACAGAGGCAGCAGTGACTTCAATTTGTTCGCCACGCAGCGGGCCTAATGATCCAGCTCCGATACAAGCTGATAATGGGCCACATCATACTGGGCCCTCTAATGATTAATTAATGATCCCATTGCCAACCTTAACTGTAGCTAGTTTCTACAGACTGCAAATTGTGCACAGCCCCTTGACAGCTGTGCCGCACCATTTATGATGAGTGACAGAGAAATGATACAATGAGCAACAATGTGGGAGTGTCTCACTACAATATCTGTGATTAACGACCTTATTATGTACTCTCTCACACATTTCCCCAACACACACACACACACACACACACCCAACAGCTGCAAGCCGAAAAACCTGATTTTTCTTTGTTGTTAATTTTGATATATGGCAAGGATTTATACAGATTTCTAGCTCAGAGGAAGAGAGTATTTTATATATTTGCATAGAAATCATTTTACTTTGGATGTGGAAAAAAGGAAGGCCAAAAGAGCTGCTGCTGTTATTATCTTTATTTACTTATTTACTTAATGTCAACTAAAGTCAAACGACCCAAAAACAATAATAAAAAAAAGTAAAAAATTGAATAAAACTTAATTTAAAATAATATTTTAAATTATATATGTAAATTAAAAAATTAGAAATATTTATAAGATTTCGGGGGATATTTGAATGGAAAATTGTCCAACATTTGTTGCATGAATCCGGGAAACCCAGAAAAAACCCAATCAGATTAAAATAATATATACACATATTTTTTTAGTTTCCTCGATTCTTGCTTCAAATGTTTAAATATTTTCACATTTGAATAGCTCATGATATATTTTATTTAGATAAATATAACAAATAGTCTAAAACTAGTAATAACAGCCAAGTATTTAAGTATTTAATTCTATTGTATTATTAGCATGTTTAAATTTCTCATATTTTATTTATCAAGTGACTTTCTTAAGGAATTCAAATTTAAAGCAAATTTGTGGCTGTTGAATAACCCAGACACTTAATTTTGTATTTGTAAATTTCTTTGCATTTCTTTGTCAGCTCAACAGCTTTTAAATTCTAATTTTGGTTTAATTTTAAATTTGGCTTCGGCTGTCAATAAATCAAAAACCATTATCATAACACTCTCAATGGCTGTCGATGACGAGGAATGGGATCGGGTGCTGGCAATCATTGCGTTGTTGACAGGCTGTCAACATGTCGTATGACTAATGTATTCCAAATGCAGTTGCAGTTGTGCAAATGATAAATTGACTGTGAAAACATTGGCCATGGACCAATAAATTTTCTGGCTAATAACCAGACCAAAGCACAGCGCTCTTAGCCAAGCTCAGCGCTGAAAATTCCCTCAATTAAATCGCCTTTTCCAAAATGCCGAATGCAGAAAACTTTTTGCCACAGACACTTTTTGTGCCTTGCAAACGTTTGCCAGCCCGTATGTGTCTGTGTGTGGGTATGTGTGTGTGTGTGTGCGTGTGTGTGTGCGTGGGTGTGTTTCATGCCCCTTGGCGCGCCCTTTAACCTTACGCTGTGGCATGTCTTTAAGTGCCATGTCCGTTGGCCACTTGCAGCGTTTGATTGATTGAAACTGCACTCGCAACTTGACGCAACTGGCTGTCAAAAGTGGCGGCAAATAGCACAGACAAGTTGGCCTGGCTTGGACAGCTTGGCAAAGTGTGCAATTAACGGTAATTATCAATGATCTTTACACCTTGCTTGGGTCAATGTGTGAGCCAAATGTCAAATGCATTGAGATAATATGCTTAGTTAATATGGCTTATATGTGCATTATTACGGGTATATTATAATATTTAATAACTAATAATCTTATATAGTTTAATAATAGTATACCAATTAATGAAAAATATCAATATGTGTTTTTATTCCAAGCATATATTAGTTTTGGCATTTTTTTGCGGTGCTTATTGTAACTCGACATTTCCAAACTGAAATTAAAAACCTTTGCTTTAAGCAATAGGACTCTTCAATATTCTTGCATAACTTACTGAAAAGACTTCATTATTTAAGAACCTTACTCTGCCTATATCCATAAACATTCAACAGTCCCTAAATCAAGTCAACAGAGGTTATATACAAATGAAGTAATTATATAAGCGAATTTAAAAATATACCAATTTAATTACATATATTAATTTGTGTTCTTATTACTAATATATTATTAAAATGTGAATTTTGATAGGTAACTAGACATATATATGTATATATATATATCTATTATATTAGGTTTTCATTATTATAGTTAAGGTATTTAGAGATACCAACTTATAAGTTGCAACACTTCTCGATAATTTGACATAACTTACTTTCCTAATCCTGAGTTTTTTTTAAACGATTTAATTTGAATTTAAAAATATTTAAAATGTTTCGTTATTCAACGTTTACAAAAAGACAAAAACTAATCAAAAATATTACCACTTATGTCAAATTATGAACTACGATTTATAGTCGATAAATTGGTTTAGCTCAAAATATTTAGAAATACACAATTTGCTTGAATAGAGCTCCTAAAACTGTCCATAATATTTAGCACTACTCATCGTATTCATCAGGCCCTAAATCGAGACGTGGACTCCTCTCACACACACACACACATAAACAAACACACACACATAAATACGCACACACACTAAGTAAACATAATTAGAGCCCACACATCGCGTCAACTAGTCAATTGCAATCTGGCTGACTTGCAACAGGACTTGATGAAGAGCTGAAGTTGCCTTCGCAGGCTGTCAGTCGATGTTCGAGCTGTGCTTGGGTAGCGTGTACAAATTGTCCATTTACCTGTGCAGCAGTTGCAGCAGTTGCAGCAGTTGCAAATCAACTCATCAACTCGTGTGGCATGTGGCCCATCTATGGATATGGCTGCCCACTTGCTGCCACAATAAGTAGCAGAGTCGTCTTGTGCCGCCGTCTCTCCGCAATGTCCGTTCAGAGCACGACTCGAAGTTGGCAAACATTATAAATGCAGCCATAAATGCGTCATAAGCACAACCAAGCCAAGGAGACGTCGCAGAAAGGCTGCAGCGGCCAACAACATAATAAATTAATTATATGCAACATCAACAACCCGTGCGCCCCCCAACTCACCTAAAGTTGCGATTGATGCCTCACGTGTGTGTATATGTGTGTGTGTGTGTGGCATGTCGTGAGCGTGAGCGTCTATTAGTAGTCAATGTTGACGATGTGGCACGCAGAGAGAGGGAGAGCGAGAGAGGGAGGGAGAGAGAGAGAGAGAAAGAGCCGCCAGCGATCTGTTGTGGCCCTCCCTGCTGATCGCTCCCAGTGGCTGCCACTCTTGACAAGGCACACACACGAGCCCAAGCAAACAAGGGGCGTGCATCTGCACGTGGGGAGGGGCAGGGTGGTCACAAGATAGCAAATAGTTTAGCATGTGTGGCATCGCAAGAGGCAAGCTAGGAGGAGTGCCGAGAAGAGGAGAGTCGCTTTCATTGGGCTGAGTCCGAGACGAGCTGAGGCAAGGCGAGACCAGAGGCCCGAGACTACGCCAGTCAAACAGGCAATCCATCCATCAGCCGCTGGCAGACAGCAATTGCCAGTTGCAAGTTGATTCTCCACACACTGCCTCCAATTGGGGTAGATAGCTTGTGGCTGTGATTTGAATGACTGTCCAAAGGCAAAATTGTTTAAATTTATTTTGAAACAAATTTAGCATAGTACAAAATATTTTATTTTTATTTTCACATCATCAGTAATTTAATATTGTTTTATAGCACCTTAATGTAAAATATATATTAAATTATGAATTACATTTTCTAATTTTCATTTTCAATTCAGCGTATTAATTTTACATAAAAGACAAAATAAGAATTATTATCTGAGTTATAAATAAATAAATAAATAATTTATATTTAAGTTTTAATTTTTAAGTAAAGTCAAAATATAAGATATATGTAAATAATATAATAAATAAATAAATTAAAATTAAGTTTTGAGTTTATCACTGTTTCAAGTTTTTTACTTATAAATAAAAGGCACACAATAAGAATTATTTCTGAATTATAAATGATTGTGTTTAAGTAAGAATTATATTGCAATTTTTATTTAAAAGTTACATCAACATAATAATATAAATTTATAAAATATTTCTTATTTGCATAAGTTAAAAAAATAAACAGCCACATCAAATATTCACATTTCTTTTTAGTTTAAATTATTAGGATACCGATAACTTGTCAGCTTTTGGAATAAAGGTAAAAATAACTTTTTTACTAATAAAATTAACATAATTAACAACTTTAATTAATCATATTAAATACATATTTTAGTTGAATTTTAATTATTTTTTTAATTAAAGGGGTACCCAAATTTATTTTATGAAAATAATTATTTTAATTTGAATTTATTTGAAAGAAGAAAAAATGAGTTCCTTTCGCTTCAGAGCATAGAACCTTCGTTGGATAATAGTTGGCACTGCATTACTTGTTTAATATCTGAATAGTTGTTGTTGTTGCTGCTGCTGTTACATGGGCCAAGACTGTGGCACAAATGTGGCTGACTTTGCTGATTCGAGGTCCCCCACTGTCCCACTGTCCCTCTGAGAAGTGTGGGCATGGTCGGGTCTTCTGTGCTGGTGGTGGTGTTCTGATTGGAAAATCAAGTGTGCGCATGTTTGCCTGCTTTTAATGGTCGACTGATGGCTGCAACTCCGCTAATTGCGAATGCTTGACGCATGTTGCAGGCACTTGGCTCAGACACGGACTGGCAACTGGCAACTGGCAACTGGCAACTGGCAGGCAGCAGTCAGGCCAACTTGCTTAGACAGTTCAGCCAAGTCAGCAATCAAGTATGAGTTCTGCGGGGCTTGGAACTGCAGCAGTAAAGTGAAGTGAAGCAGCAGCGGCAGCGGCAGCAGCAGCAGCAACTCTTTAGTTGCACAGTTCGCACTGCGCTACGTGATTTTTAATTAGTTTTCTTAGAAATTAAATTGTTAATTTGATCGACGCATTTTCAGCGACGCTTCGCTGCTAAGTGGCCACTTTTCTTCTTCTTTATGTTGCAATTGCTGTTGCTGTTTTTGCCGTTCTTTTCTCTCTTTGTCTACTCATTAATGCCAATTCTGGCGCGCCACTGTTGACGCCTATCCCGAGACACGCGGCACGACACGAAACGACTGCCACAGTTAACGTTCCACACACACAGCTGCCACCAAGCATTCGAATTGCATTCGAGTCGATATCTTTTTGCGCTGCGTTGAGTTTTATGGGTCTTCTGAGTGGCAAGCATGACGCGGTATGAGTGTGTGTGTATGTGTGTGTGTGTGTCTGTGTGTGGAGGAATCATAAAATAATCATATGTACAAATGCATATGTATATGCATTGGCAGTTGAAGATCTGTAAGATAAGAAATTTTAGAGATTTTAATAAGAAACTTTTAATTAACTTTGTTAATTGCTACTCATTGGTGATTATTGCTGCAGTTAGTTCCAGGCTATAATTAAGATATAGTCCCAGCTGATTCTTAAGCCCTTTTTAATTTGCGTTATGCCAATTCTAGAGCTTAAAATTATATTTTTATCTACGTCAGCTCAGCTTTGTCTCAAGTCCAAAACAGCGTTTTCTTTTAATTATTATTATTGCCAGACTAAATACATTTTTATTAATTTCCATTTTACGTTTTGATAAGTTTTTTATTTCTTCATGTGGATTGGTTTGTTAAGCATGATTCTCTTATAAAGAAACTGTCTTTGTTGTTTTGTTAGTGTGTGAAAGTATTCATTTCATTTCATAATATAGTTGCAATAAAAAGCAATTAATTTAAACAACATTTTAATGTTGATTTTTAATACATTGTTTTTTATTCCCATTAAATATAAATAAGGGGACATTTTAATTTGAAGGGCAAAGGACAAAATGTAGCGAAAAAGTTATAAGTAATTTTAATAATGCAAACAAATATTCAAATCTCTTACTCTTATATAAAATATGATAAATTGTCTCAAATCATCGACTAAAAATTAAAAATATTATTTTCTTCATCCCTTATTCTTCAAACGCTGTAGTTTATTAAATATCTATATATATGCCTATATTAATACACATACATAAAAGGTCCTTCAACTACTTCTAACACTTGAATTACTTCTGCTACTACTAATACTACAACTGCTAATAACTAACTTTACTTCTACTAACACTACCTTTACTACCACTACTACCAACACTACTATTACTACGACCAGCATTAAGTAAACAGCAGGCCATAATGAATAACTTGTTGATTTTTTCAGGGCTAGCTCGCAGCTCGCTTGACAATTTAGCATTAAACTAGGCATTTATTACAAGCCTACGAGTCAATTTGTGTGTGTGTTGGCTGTGTGTGAGTGTGTGGCATCAACCCCAAGGCACAAGCGGTGCTCAGATGTTAAGCACGCCTCCACTCTAGTCCAATATTCGAATAGTCGAGTCCACTCCAGTCGGAAGCTCATCTAAATTGGCGCAGTCAACCAACTTTCGCCTGCAATCAATCAACCAAACTGTCAGCCTCAGCTTCAGTTTCAACGGTGGTTGAATGTCGATGATGTTATCGCAATGTGTGTAGTGTGTTGTGGTGTGTTGTGGTGCATGTGTTGCATGTGGTGCATGCATGGGATGGGATGGTATGGGTTGTGTGCATGCGCCACACTTGCTAGGCAATTAAGCCCAAAAATGCCAATTAACCTTTGAATGCCATGCACAACCACGTAGCCAGCCAGCCAGCCCTCTTGGCGTGCATTGTATGCAGTGTACACTGTACCAGTGCTGCTCTGTGCTCTGTGCTGTGTGCAGGCGACGTAAGATATAATAATTACCCAGACGCATAACTCGAAAGTAAAATATATACAAATTTAATTTATGCATGCACACAGCGAAAGCGACAAAGAAAGAGAGGGATGGCGAGGGTGAGGGAGAAGGAGAGAGATATCGAGAGGTGGAGCTGAGAGCCAATGGGAGTAAAGTGTCCACTGCAATTTATCTCACGCGGCTTTTTGTTCAACTGAACAGTCTTTATTACTCTTTCCCTCGTTCCTCGTACCTCCCCCCACTCCTTGCTTAAGCAGCCCTAAATATGAAATAATTTATGACGCGACATTTTCATCAGCAATTCGTTAAAATTCATGCATATATGCAATTTTTTTTATCGTTTTTCCCTTTACTCCTTCTTCTCCTTTTTCTGCTCCTCCTCCTCGCTTCTCTCGTTCTGCTGCTTGTCGCTATTTTATAAATGTATTAAGCTGCGTGTATGTGAGTCGGGGGGGTGCATACAAAGCCAGGCGACGACAACACGAATCGCATGTAAAATTCTTATTTTAATCGATGCAAATATGCAACAGGAACAACAACATAAAAAATCAGCGACGCGTCGACGACGACGCTACGTAGCCGGTGGTGCATGCAACAACGGCGGCAGCCCCGCCAATTTTTGTATGACAGACTGGCCGAAGTGGTGTGTGTGTGTGTGTATTTATTTGTATGTGGGGAGATGCAGAAACAGAAAGCCGACCATCGCGATAATAAATCAATTTTCACAATAAACAGTTGCCAGCAGCAGGCGTGCCCATGGTGCACAGTGGCTCACGCTTACGCAGAAAATCTTACAACTTTTTCTTTAAATTTTAATAGTAAATGTTATTCGCAAAAATAAAACTATTTAGTTGATTTTAATTTATATGTATATCAATCATTATATATATATTCTGTTTGAGTTTTTCTGCACGGATTAAATTATAAATAAATGCTCACAACAACTCAATATATAATTTATTTATAAATTTTTCTTATTTAAAGAAACAAAATAAGAAAATTATGATTTAGTTCACTGTGCAAGTGCTCCTCTTTCTCTATCCGTCTCTCTCTCTGTCTGTCTCCTGTTCTCATCTGGACATGGTTAAGCCGTTTGTGTGTATGTGAGAGGAGGGGAGGCGTAAGTGTTGTTGTCTCACACCATTTCATGTCTTGGCTTGGCAGCGACATAATAAATTAACTGCCCTGCAATTATTCTCACATTTTCGCAAAGTGAATAAAAATTACACAGTTATTTTGGAATTCATGGAAAGAAACCAAACGAAACGAGACGAAAGTGAGAGCCTTATGCAAGGGATTAGCTGCTTGTATGGTCAATGGTAAAGGAGTGGGAGGGGGAGGTGTGGGGTAGTCAGAGCTGAGTGTCTGGTTTGACCCTTGGGCTTACATTTACATTTACCATTCACCTTGAGCCAAAACGAAACCGTTCCCATTTCCCGCATTTCGAATGCATTTGTTGTTGTTGCTGCTGCTGCTGCAGTTAATCAAAATATCAAATTAACTGTCGTGTCTGTGGCAAATAAATCAAAATATAAGCCAACTGTGCACCCCAACGCTACCCACTCCCCTTCCTCCCCTCGCTTACTATCCACTCTGGCAAATTGAAGCTCCCTTATGAAAATTTCATATATGCGTCGCGTCTGCCTCTGCATTCGTTGCCGGCAAATGATGACTGAGATGAATTTATTATAGGCGCAGAAGCTTACGCGATATAACGAATGAGCAACGATAAGGAGACAGAGAGTGAAAATGAATAAGAGACCCAGCAGCGAAAATACTCCATTACTAATTCGATTCATTATCTATACATTGTTGGCGGTATAGCTTTGAATCCAACACATATTCCATTTTTTACCCGATTTATAGGCTTGTGTGAGGAATACTATACGACTCCATATACCAAGTTATATATATATATATTGTACTGCAGGTACAGGAAAAATGTGTAGTAAATATATATTCTGCTGATATACTCGTATCAATATTTATATAACAATTATTTATTTCGAGCATGACAAGTCAAAATTAAAAACATTCTTAAATAATTTTAACAACTGTTAGGTTGCTTAAAATATTTATGAAGCGTATATTTATTTAATCAAAATGAACATTATGTTAATATTATTAATATTAATATTATTTAAAAAACTTTGACGTTTAATTTGCTTAACACATGAATAAATATTACGTGTGTAGGTATCTTATTATTTATTTATACATATAACATTTTATAGCTTGTTTTAGAATATATAACAATTTTAAATAAAACCATACAAATATATAATATATTTTTCATTACATAAAATTGGATAACCGTTAAAAAAGAAATATTTTACGAAGCGTCTGTCCAAACTAAAATAAGCAAAGCTGAACCTGGGCAAAAAAAGATATGGTGAAAAAAATATGATTATATTATTGTTGAAGACAAGTTTGGCTTAGAAGCTTCCCGCATACAACTCCGCATACAAGAGCATTACTAAGTAATGAATTACTTTGTGTGCATATAGAATGAATTCTGTAATGATCGGTCATTCACTAGTTGCTGCTGGGGACTGAATAAAAGGGAGAGAGAGTTTTGTGTGGCTCGTCAACGCCTTTAACGGTGATTATTCAATGTCAAAACTTAATGTCCCCAAATTGCAGTTGTCGGCAGCGGCGGGCCATGAAATTGAATGAGCCGGGAGTGATTGAGTTTCGCAGCTAGTCTGCCAGCTGTTGCTGCTGTTGTTGCTTTTGGTGTTGGTGTTGGTGTTGCATAGTTTTAGGCGTGAGTCGTGGGCAGTTAAGTTGTCCAATAACACGACAAGCGATTGGACTGAAAATGCAGCTGGCAATTTGGACATTTCAGCTTAAATTGAAGCACAAAACTCAAAGTCAACTCAACTCAATTCGCCAGCAGCTGCCACTGGCGCTGATAGACAGAGACAGACAGAGATGGAGAGAGAGAGAGGGAACGACGAAGCTTGTTACCATAAAATTGGTGTAAACGAATTGCAGTCGCAGTCGCAGTCGCTGTGCAAACTCATCAGTGAGCAGCAAAATGGAATGGATGAGGAAGAGGAGAGGCGAAGAACTCGCGTCATTGTGAAATGTCTGTAATTTGGACAATTTGATGAATGGTTATTTGCCACGAGATGGCAAAGTGGTCATTATTCTTTATCACTACACACTCGTTCGTTGCTTCGTTCGTTCCCCTTTTTTCTTTTGCGCTGTTGTCGTTGCATCGCTTTACTTACTTTACATTGCGCATTTTTCGAAACATTTGTTTTTGTTGTTGACCTCGCTGTTTTTGCAGTTATGTTGCAATAATGAAGGGCATAATAACAATGTCATCAACTTGGCAGAGAAAAAACATAACCACAAAAAAAAAGAAAAACACTCTGAGGATGTCTTTGTTGCTTCATCATTTCCCATTTCTCTATTAAGATTTGTGTGTGGAACTTAGTGAAACAAATATTTCAAGAGCTGTTTATTAAGATTTATGCGATTTTAAAGGAAATCAAATGAAAAACTGAAAATGAAAACATACTTTTGGAGTGAAGCTCGATAAAATAATTATTGAAAATATAATCAAGTTTCAACAGCTACTCAAATGATATTAATGTATGACTTTATTTTGATTATCTGTTCATTCCAAAATATCTTGGGATACGCTAATTGAATATACGTCAAATGAATAATTAAATATATCTATACACGTAATATTTATTCAAGTGTTGAGCAAAAGAAACGTATAAAGTTTTTTAAATAATATTAACTCATAATGTTTATTCTGATTAAAGAAATATACGCTTCATAAATATTTTGAGCAACCCAAAAGCTGATTAATTTTGACTTGTCATACTTTAAATAAATATGTGTCAAATAATATAATATATTCAGTGTTTATATTATTCATTATAATTATAATGCTTTAATCGACATATGATAAATAATAAATTGCTTAAATTTGCTTTTCAATTTTGCTGAAGCTCCATAATATAACGGAAAGTGTTAAAATAAAATGTAAATAATAGCAGACTTAAATATGTTTTGAGGAATAGTAGTATTGTATAGTAGTTAGTATGTATATTTATTTTTTCATTTTTCATTAAGCAACACTTAACTTTTTATACTTTCAACATAAAACAATTTTTTTTATATGTATTGCAATTATGTTGGAATATATAAAAATATATGAGCTGAAGTCAGCTTAAAACATATTTAAATTATAAAATCTAAAACACTGTTAAGAGAAGCTTAACTCTTCTAATCTTCTTATCTTTTCTAATATTCCAAAATTGATAATACTAATAATAATAAAAGTAATAATAATAATGATAGTAATATTAATAATTATGTTTATGATAATAATAATAATACTAATAATAATAATGATAGTAATATTAATATTAATATTAATAACAATAATAATTGATTTTCTTCTCTGATTGTTCAACCTTTTATATATATATTTGTAGGGTATTCAAATGTCGTTGTTTTATTTGAATTGGCTGCTCTTACTTAGCGCTCGTCGCTGATCGTGTGTGTAACCGGGCATAATTTAGTGCATGCATTTTCAATTCGCTCACCTGAGTGCAACGTAATATTGTCATTATGTGCAGCAAGTGGGCAGCAGGAGCTGCAAGGGGCGGCAAGGGGCAGCGAGGGAATTGGGTTGGGTTCGTTATCGCTTTGCCAAATTGCAGGCCACAAGCAAGTGGAGAATGACCACACAAGCTCTCGTTTGCCTGCAGCCGAGGCCGAAGCCGAAGCCATCTGTTAGCTGGCCCTCCCCACTTGGCTGGCCACTGCTCCGCCTCCTTCTTAAACAATGCGTTCCACATGACGGCAGGCCTAATTACATTTCTGGGCAAACTGCAAACTGAAAACTGCAAACTGAAAACTGCAAACTGAAAACGGCGTATAACGAATGGTGAATGCCGTGATTAGGCCAGAATTGTAGTCGCTGCTGATGCCTTTGCCGTTGCTTAAATGCGTGCTGAATAGATTTATGTGCTCGTATTTTAGACGCTTAGTTTCCAAATGCACACACACCACACACACCATTCCACAGCAGCAACACAAGTTTGAAGCACTTGAATCACTCGATCCTCTATCTACTCCCCTCTCTCTCTCTCTCTCCCTCTCTCTCTATGTATATCTCTCTCGCTTTTTCTCGCCTTTGCTCTCTTTGGGTAGTTTATCTGCCACAACGTGGCATGCACTTGAATTACGTAATGAGTTATGCCCTCGCACACATTTAGCTAATGCGAAAAAGGAGACTTAACTAAAATTAAAATATCGCAGACTTGAATACCCTGTAATAAAAAGTAAAAGTAGCTTTGAATAATCAATATATGGTATGCATTCTAAACTTAATATAATACATTTGTATAGCCAGAAATAATATTAAAGTCTGTGGGAAGCATTCCCGATCATATAAAGTATATATATTCTTAATTAACACCTGCAACCGAGTCGATTTAGCCATGTTCGTGTGTCCGTCTGTTTGAACAAGCCAATCTCACAGACTTTAGGAAGTATTGTCCTTAAATTTGGAATATAAGTTAGCATACGAGTATATCACAGGCAAATCAAATTTATATCATTTTATCTTTAATTGCATCTGTTTCGCGAACATCGATACAAATCGATTTCCGATGACAATAAGAGACACAAAAGATTTAGACTGCCTTCAATAATAATGTAATATATCCAGACATATTATTGATCAATTGTAAAAACTTATTGACAAAAATCTACTTTCATATTGAACAAACTTGCACAAGACTTGCTGGATTGTTAAGTATTCAACAGCTGTTTGCTGGGTATCTGCTAGTCGAGCTGTCTCGACTGGAGCATTTTAACTTGGTTCTAAATATCGAGCAATCAATTTTTGAAACGTTCACAAATTTTGTACACCCCATTTTGGCTGTTTAATAACGCCGCTGGAAATCCTCACCCAATTTGTTAAACAAGTGTGAAATCTGAAGATGGATAGGACTTCAAATATATCTTTTAGATAAGCCTAATCTATTTTGGGCCAACTTTATTTGAATTTACACCAAGTAAATTTAGATTTCATCATGTATCTTGTCGCTGAAAATTGGGGTTGCATGCGACCCATTAAATTAGCTGTTTTATTGGCTCTCCACTTTGTTTCCTCGTTTGCTCTTCGTTTTTGCTCTTTAATTTTTCAGTTTGGCTCATTAATCAAACGTTTATTTTATTAACGATTCGACTCGGCTGCTCCTCCAGCTGGTTTGGGTCAAGTTTTATTAATGGCCTGCGAAGTGACCAAGACACGCCTAAATGGCAACACTCTTCGGACATAAATTAGCTTGTTCTTGTGCCAAATATGTAAGCATCTATCATTATTTATTAACAATAATATATTATAATATTAATAAACGCATTAATCGATAGCAATATATTTGTTTTCGGAAATTAAATAAGTCTGACGAGGAAAATTAATTTACTTTCATTTTCTTTTTTCAAATTTATTTATTGTCGACCAGAAAAATACAAAAAGTTAATTAAACGAATTAAAAATTAAATATGTTACTTGATTTTAAATTAAAATATAAACTAATTGCAAAATTGGTAAATCATTTGCAGCAAAAATCAGAAAATCCTTTAAAAAAAACAATCAGGCTAAAAGTAACAAAAAATAAGAATGCTACAAATAAGTTAGCTTTTTATAAAAAGATATTTATTATATTTAATTAAAATAATTAGTATGAATTAATTTCGATGGCCAACAAGAAAAGTATGCAAAAATTGTACACACGAGAATAAATAAATAAATAAAATAAATTCTAAATGGAAATGAATGATACAAATAGATGACTCAAAACTTGGTAATATGATAAAGTCCATTGCAATAATTACACAGTACTCGAAAAGGGTCGTGCAAAGCATAAGTTGTTTAAGGGAACATGGCAAGAACTAAGGGGAAACTCAAAAGGAAAAATTAATTTCATATCTTTAGCAGTATGCGTAATAAGTTGATAAACTGCAAAATACTTTCGTGACACATTTCAAATAACCTAAAAGAGGGTCCAAGCCATACTTAAACATTCTGGGCAATCTGTGGACACATGAACATGAAAATAATATGCTTGGCTGGCCATTTGGCCGACAGCAGAGCAGAAGAGAAAATATCTCGTTGAAGAGGATAAGTTGCCAACTGTGGCAACAAAGAGGGGGTGGGGCAGTCAGTCAGTGAGTCCGTCAGTCTTTTGCATAGAACGTATATCCAATCTGGGCCCGGGGTCAGTTCTATAAGTCTGTTCTCGCATGCCACACAGAATTGTTTTGTGGCCAAATCTGTCACTCGGCCTGTCAACCCACTGCCACTGCCACAGTTTCGAACTGAACAATGGACTTGACAGTTGAACTTCGACCCACAAAACATGCCGCAGGCTAAAAGCCTGCACAAAAAAATGACAACAATACTGGTCATCAAAGCAAAATCAGAATGCATTCAAAATATGCTTGCAACTGGAGTAGTTGCAAGGCGCAATTAAGTCAATCGCTGGTCGTCCAAAGTAATTTCGCATTGTAAATGAAACCACTTCGATGAGGACAAGTTGGGCAGGGAACGCTTTGCATTTTAATGCACAGAGCCGAAATGCATCGGGCCGAGAAAACTAAAAAAATAAAACAAAAAAAAACCTCGCAGTTTCTGATTATGGCCGATTACACACAAAAAGCCATTTGCCGCTCTGGCACTGTGGGATCGTTTTGGGTCTCCGGATCGATGGTTTCGATGGCCCCACGCTGGTTTCAATTTCTCAAACTCAACGTGAAACGTTACAAAATAATAATGATGACGATTGCTGTGCATTACTTTTGCGCATTTCTTCATTTCTGAATGATACGACCTGAAGGCACTTTTGTCGGCGGATTTCTTTATTATTGTGTTGGAAACGAGGACCGCATGTGGCCAGCAGAGAGCAGAGCACCAACCAAGATTTCCAATACCTCCATTCATGAAACCCAACGTCGAACTAATTCGAGTTGAAATGTGTGAACAACACACACAAAAACCCATTCCGAGCTCGAAGTGCCAGTTGAAGTTGAGACCACAACTCCAATGATTAATGTATGAACACTCTGAGTGAGTTATGTGCCTGTGCCTGTGCGTGTGTGTGTGTGTGTGTGTGTGTGTGTGTGTGTAAGTGTGTGTAAGTGTGCATAAATGTGTGAGTGTGTGTGTTTTATTCGAGTATTGAAAATTCAGTAGCCATGCGGCGCTGTCGATCGCGACGAGTGTCATTAAAGTTGACTTAAGCGCAGCTGGAAACGCCGTCCTCAGCCCGGCTACAACTATTCCCCAAGAGTTTTCCAATGGACCATGTAGCGCTGGTATAATTGGTTCTTTCGGTTCATTTGGACGTTCATGCATCATGTATGATCATCGTCCTAGTCATCTACATCATCATCATCTACATCATCATCATCATCATCAGCATCGTTCGCTGACGGGGCGTAAATAAATCCAATTTGTAACGCGCGTGAGCTTTTGACTTTTGCTGCGACTTGGACTGGAGCCATTCAATAACAGATTGTCAGTTGGCCCGGTCTATTGGTTCTATTGGCCACTAAAGACACTTTCCGGTTACCACAACATGACATTCAAGCATTTTTTATACGCTTCGATTTATGAGTCTTTTGCGCTGCTTATTTTTTTTATCATTTATTTCAGTTTCGTTCTGCAGCTTTGGCTGATGGCTTCATGCTACTTGGCTAACAAAGTCGCATTAATGTTGGCCGATTAATGATCAAGTCTTTTTTGTTTTGTTTTTGTTTTTGTTTTATTTTTTGCGGATTATATATACAATTTGAAGAAAAAGAAGTAGTTTTATGATATAAATTAATGCAATTAATCACATGCTATAAAAGATCTGAAAAAATACTGCTTGAACAAGATTTTAGCTGTATTAAGTGCAATAAAAAAATATGTTTTAAGACCCGCTTTTAAGAGTGTGCAGTTTAATCAATATCGAATTACTTGTTTATTACAAAGTAGGAAATGAGGAAAAAATAAGAGATTTTGTATGAAAAGAATTATCAAAAGCCAATTAAATACATTTACTTTTAAAAAATCAGTCTACTGTTATCCAAGTGTTGGTTAAGATTAGAAAGAGATTGTAGTGTCTCAAATTATAAAGATTATTATGACAACTTACCTAAACGTTAGAAAGAACCACCGTAAATTTTATTTATTTATTTAATTTAACACTCGTACAAAAAATTAAAAAGTAACCACAATTTATATAGATGTATATGTATTTAAATTTAGGATTTATTGTCTGTGCTGAAGATCATAATTCTCCCAACTTAGCTACTGAAAAATGGTCATACACTCTGGAAAAAAACGGATTGAAATTTAGACAATCAAGCTAAAATAATAATAGTCCTGAAAACTAAATAAATATATTTCATAAATTCCAAAACAAAATTATATTTTTCTTTATTATTCCAAAAACATTTATTAAGAAATTTGATTGATCATTTGATTCTTATGAAAATAGGAAAAATTGTTTAAATATTTGACTTTTCTCTTTTTTGGAATTTTTTTTCTATTATTAAGAAATGTATTTGTAAATACAAATATTGTTTGTCTTGTATTGAATTTATAAACTAAATAAAATGTTTCCTTAATAATAATTGGAATTAAGAAAAGAAAAGCATCGGCTTATAGAAATTTCTTGAATTGATCAATGTGCTTTTTGTATTATGAGGTGTACTCTTTAACATTCAGGTAGATTATTATTTTTTTAAGTGTATGTACATATAAACATGTGTGTGTTGTGTGTGTGCACAGAGTCAATAGCGTCAAGCCTGAGACTCATAAATAACCCAAGCGGAGACAGAGGCGCAATCGCATAATAGAAAATGTCGCTAAATGGCAAACAACCCCACGCGATGGCGGCTCGCAAAGAACCCACTGAGTATCCAGCGAGAACCACTTGTTTTATGGTCGGCAGTATTTTTGCATGCAGACTAACAGAGCGAGGGAGAGGGAGAGGGAGAGGGAGACGACAGAGGGAGATAGCTGGAACTGGGTACTCGACTCTGGTGGAGAGCGTCAAAAGACGTTAATCACGTTGAGTTATGTGACGTTCTTATATCTGAGCCACCAAAGTGTCACGTACGCATTTGTTCCAACTGAAATGGCGGATGTAAAGGAGTTGGCCGGGGGGTGGGGGGAGAGGAGGCATGGCACTTGCTGCTGCTGTTGCTGCTGTTGCTGCTGTTGCTGCTGCTGTTGCTGCTGCTGTCAGTTGACGTTGTTGCTGCAATTTTGCAGTTTTCTTTGCTTTCTTTGGGTTTGCCTGGTTCTTTTTATCGCCGGTTGCCAGCAGCAGTTGCTCCAGCACTGCACACACACTCACACACAGACACACACATGCAGAGTCATGCAACCACCCACCGAACAACATATGCCACACACTCCAAGTTTGGCATTTTGAAAAGTTTTCGTGATTTTTTATACTGTTGTTAAACAGCACAAAAGAGATTTTTCTTTGCTTTTGTCATGTGTGTTGTGTTGTGTCTCGTTCATTGTTCCCTTTTGCTATTGTCAACACTCTTGTGGCTCGTGTTGTGTATGTCTCGTTACTAACCATCTAACCCCCCCCCCCCTTCCCCCTTTCCACTTTCCCCTTCCATCACACATTTCCCCTCTCACATTCAGTGCGGCTGTTTTGGGTGCAAATTGCACTTTTGTTGAAAGCAAATGATAGAAAACAATGCCAAAAGCAAAAACATTTTTCCACTCGGGCTGCCAACAAATGTTGGCATTTCTGCAGAAAAATAAGGCATTTCGAATTTGTCTAACCTTCCTTTTCATTTCGCTTAACTTTTCACTTTTGCAACTGAGACCCAACCGAGGAAAAGGAAACTTTTGTTGCCGCATATTTTGCTGCTGCTGCTGCTGTCGTTGACAGTTTGACTTGTGTAAGCGACATACGCAGCAATCTTCGAAAATTTCTGTCCTTCAGCATCTGCAGCTTTGGGTTTATCCACAGATGAGACAGCTGAGATAGATAGCTGCGAGATGTCATCTGTCACTTGCTAAAATCAGCAGTTGGTAATCACTAAACACTTGGCTTTAACTGAACATCAATGAGAACCCAAATTAAAGTTACTCTGACAAATGCTTCAAATAGAGCTTGGTATAAACAAAATTGCCAAAATGTCAAATGGAGCCTGTTATTCAGGCCTAGAAAAGGTGATTCCTTACTGGGCATCGGTTCGACAATTTAGTAATTATTATTTTTATTTATATTTTCAGTGCATGCTGAACTTCGTTACTATATTGAAGGGCTCTTTTGCCCATAAACATATGCGAGAGAACAGTCAATTAAATTGCAAATATAATTAAATAATCAATAAATCGAATGTAAGCAAAAGTATGCAACAGGCACAAAGATGCACCTGTAACTCCAAGAAGTTTATATATTCTTGGTTAGCAGGTGCAGCCAAGTCCATTGAGCCAAGTTCGTCAGTCCGTCTGTATGAACAAGCAGATCTCCAAGGAAATGGAGCTAGCATATAACCAAACTCCAACGATAACTGCACCCTTTTCGCGAATATCGATACAAATCGATTTCCGATAGCAATAAAAGATGAACAGTTACAGTATTCCGATTGGTATATAATATACCCTGACATATTATTGATCAACAAAGACTCGAATTAGTCGTGAGTAATTTACTTTTTGTATTTCTAAATATTAACCACAACTATTAATAGTAGTAAGTAGGAGCATTAGCAACTAGATCTTCAGCTCTGTTTAACTAGTAAATATAAAATAGCATCGTTCCTTATTCTTACTCAACTATTGATTGAATAATTGAATAAATTGCGCACAATAATTATTGAACTAGCTTCTTTGCCTACAAATATTTGTTATTTATACAAATACTATTTTGCTTGGCATCTGCTTTAGAACCCACCCAAAATCTCCCTGGCCTCCTGCCTCCCCATCAATATTTATTAATCTATAATTTCCAAATGGCTTCACAAACAAACATCACAAAATAATCGATGTGTATTAATTAAAAATTTCAATGCAATCAATTCGATATATAAATGTGCACAGCCGTGAAAAGAACAAAATAAACATGTGCCCGAAATGGGCCACGTCATTTGTCAGCCGGAGTGCGGGGGTTGGAGCGGACAGGATGAGGATGTGGATGAGGGATGCGGATGGGGATGAGGATGAGTTCAAAGCGCATTCACAGCCAGAATTCAAAATTCATTAGGGTCTTAAATAGTTGCGTGTCCGAAGGCGTCATTGGCGTCAGTGGAACCCATCAATTGAGTTGAAGGCGACGGCGATAATCAAACGTTGTAATTATGTATTATTTATTTTTATTTATTGTACTATTGCGCACCAAGGAACAGAGAAAGAAAAAAAGAAACAAATTTCATTGATTTATCGTTGATAAATTTCATGAAACTTTTCTCTCGACCCTTTTTTCGGTCTGGTCAGTGGCCAATGGACGATGGACGATGGACGCCGGACGCCGGACGATGGACGATGGACGACGGACAATGAGCCATGAGCCGCCAGTTGAAACTCATCAATATCATTAATCATAAAATTAAGTATCATTTATATTAATTTATTATTGTGCGGTAGAAATTTCAGCGGCGCTCGGCTCGTTGCTGCAGCTCCCACTGATTTATCACATAATGCTCATTATCGTCATGATGATGTTGTGCTCATTTCGTCAGTACCTCAATCGACAATCTTTCATCTCTCTCTCTCTCTCGCTGTCTCTCTCTCGCTGTCTCTCTCTCACTCGTTCTCTCTTTGCTGTGCCATGCCCATCATTAATCAGTTGCTGTGCCCCAAAACATCGATGGGTTGGCGGGCAAAGGATCGAGGGGAACTTTGGCTTGGACTTTGACTGTTCGTTTGTCATTAGCTGTGTGAGTTGTTGTTGTTGTTGCTTTTATTATTATTGTTGTTGTTGCTGTTGTTGTTGTTGTTGTCGGCTTTGTTGTTGCCCTTCGTTTTCGTGGTGCTTTGGGGCGCAGTAATTAATTATGCGCCTTTTGTACTCGCCCGACAATTTTCAGTGCTTTATGCTTATGAAAAATTGCATATAAATTGGAAACACTTAATCATTTCGATTTACATTTTAATTAAAATATTATATATCAAAAAGAGGCAGCTTTCGCACTTAATGGCCAGTGCCCATTAGCATAATCAATGCCCAAAATGCCGCTGCAAATACGACAAATAGATAAATCTCAAACAGATTGAAATTCTATTCGATTTCAATTTGACAATATATAGACATATATATATATGCATATATGTGTGTGTGTGTGTGTGTGGGTGTATTTAATTTACAACATTTCGGTGCCGAAGGGCAGACCAATGAAAAATAATATTGGAATCCTTTTGGTCCACAAATCAGAGCCAGTAGCGGGCCAAGAGCGACTGCCACTGCCAAAAGTCATTACAACAAACGAACTTGGGGCCAAAAGGCCAAAGCAGCCAAAGCAGCCAAACAGACAAAACAACAAAGACGAAATAGAAAAGCGAGAAAAGCGAGAAAAGCGTTCTCTGAATCGAATCGAAACGAAACGGGAACAAATGAAGAATGAACAACGTGCTGGGCAATTCACAATTTAACAAACTAATAAATATTTGTTGGCTTCCGGTGTGCTAAAAAGGATGTGCGAGCAAAACGACTGCAGTCTCTCCAATGTCGCATTGAAAATAGAGCAATTCCCCGTGACCAGAAGGAGCGCCTGCAGGAGCATCTGCAAGAGGAGGAGGAGGAGG
This sequence comes from Drosophila macrothrix, assembly GCA_035042055.1. Lineage (NCBI taxonomy): Eukaryota > Metazoa > Arthropoda > Insecta > Diptera > Drosophilidae > Drosophila > Drosophila macrothrix. The sequence continues at coordinate 1,176,665 of JAWNLX010000604.1, forward strand.
AGCAGCAGCAGCAAAAGAAGCAAACAGTAGAAATATAAATCAAAGGTTGCACTAAACTTTTGGCCTGCTCGATGTCGTTGCCAGGATAACAACAAGACTCGCCGACAGAGCGGAAGCGGAGACGCAGACGCAGATTAAGAGACGAGCTGAGTGAGAGAGGGAGAGAGAGAGAGGTTGATGGAGCTGAAGAGCAGCTGTGGGCGCTGCAGAATGCTTTGGGCAGGCGACATTTGCCAGCTTGATAACTTGATAGGTGCTGCATTCTTGTTGTTGCTTGTTGATTGTTGTTCTTGTCGTCGCTGTGTGTTGTGTTGTGTGCTGTGTTTGTTGCCAACAAGGACACCCTAGCAGGGAGCAGGGAGCAGGGAGCAGGAGCAGGCGTGGATGCTGTGGATGCTGCCCGGGCCCGCACATGGCTTGCAACTGCCAGGCTGTCGGATATGCACTGACATAAATTGCTTCAACTGACAACGACAGTGGCAACTGGAAGGGGGGCTGCTGCAGGATCAGCAGCAGCAGTGGCAGAAGATACTGCAGCGGGCACCCAGGAACCTTGCCCCTTGATTACTGCTTGGCTGCCTGGACTGCCTTGCTTCGAGCCTTCCTGCCTGCCTGCCAAGGCAATAACTTTTCGCCTGGCCTTCGCTCTTCTTCTTCTGCTGCTGCTGCTGCTGCTGCTGCTGCTTCTATCCAATCCTATCCTATGGCATCCGGGGCCCACCGTCTGCGCTTTGGGGTAAAATTAATATTAAAATGGAAGCATCGGACGCATTGCAATGCATGGATACACCAGACCGGGGGGGTGGTGCTGAGGGTGCTGGTGAGGGGGCAACGGGCACAACGACTAACGCCAGTCAGTGCCAGGCCAAAGGACATTTCCAATTTATTTACGCTCAGAGGCACTTTGTCTGACTTGCCTCGCCTCCAACTCGGCTCGCCTCTCCTCTCAACACTCCTACTCCCTCTCCCTCTCTCTCTCCCTCCCGCTCTCACTCCAACTACTGCGCTGCGTATGACAGTATTTGTGTAGTCTGTCAGTTAGAAGGATAGAGATGGGGAGAGAGAGTCTGTGGACCACTTTTCTTTTTCATTTTCATTTCATTTTCTTTTCTTTCTGTTTTTTGTGTGTGTTTCGTTCACATTTTGACAGCAAAATGTTCCTTCTGGTCGTGTTAGCGTGAAAAGTGTTGAAAGGTGTGAAAATGAAAATTTACTACTTACCACTAAGATTTATGCTCTCCATATTTCTTTTGGTCTGCGCTGCGCAGTGCTGGACAACGGCAAAGTGCAAACTGCAAATTGCAGGCAACTGTGGCATGGACACTAGACTTTTATGACATCAACATACAGAGACAGACAGAGACAGAGAGAGATAGAGAGAGAGAGAGAGAAAGAGTCATTTGGGTCACTTTATTTTGCTGTGGGACAATTTGGGTCTTTTCTGCTTGTTCGGCTATGATTTGAAGTTAGTAAACTAGCTAAAAGACTGGCTTATTTATTTGCGCTGTTGACATGATAATAAACTTTTTGCAATCTAAAAAGTTTCTTTTTTTGCTAAAAATTCGAGCTAACCAAAGGACTCTGCCCGCCTAGCTGGCATATAGCGTTGAAAACTTGGCAATTCCAGGTTAAATACACAATCAATTAAATAAATCAAATCAAAATTATTTACTCAAGAAAAGCTTATCGATGAAGAATTAGTTTCTCCTCTTGTAAACATATATTTAAACTTTGTATATATCATTTATTAATAGCTTAAAGGTAACTGAATTGTTCTTTAATTTAAAGTTTGAAATGTAATTTTTTGCTTTAAAACTAAATCGAACTTTTAGGTAAACAAATTTTGAACATTAACTCATTTTTCATGCATTTCAAAAGAGCGTAAAAACTTCTCCAATCAATCTTCTTATAAAAATCAGAAGTCTTTCTTTTTTCATTCCAGATGATAGCCAACTTTTTTTGTTGCATACTTTTTTGTTTCGTTAAAGTTGACAATTGTTATCGTTGCAATAATTTACAATAGCGACAAGGAGCTTAACATTTGTCAGACATGAAGAACACATAAATTTCAACACACGATTAACCAGAGAAATATTCCCAGTATGCCTTAAAAATGTGCATTAATCAATTGATCAAGTTTTGTTTAAATATTTATTGCAGTCCTCTGGCAAAATATTTGCAACTGCTCAGCTCACGCTTGTCCTGTCCTGTTCCGTCTGTCTGCCTGTCTGTTTGGCTGTCTAAATGCTGTCATCGATTGGCAGCGCAACTTGCCACAAGCATCCAAGCACAAGGACGTCAAAAGTGGCCGTCGAGCTTTGCAACACACGCACATGATAAATGAATGTGTTTTGTGGCATGCGACGAAATGCCAAAGTTATCTGCAAAGGCAGCTCTCGACCAGAAAGACCAGCCATGAACTCTGCTCCAATCGACTCTGTTGTTGGCCAACAGTTGCTGCACTTTGGCACAGTTTATGTATGTTCTTAAAAGGCAAAGCAGCATTCAAAAAGGAATCACTCTCTCTCTCTCTCTCTCTTTCTCTCTCCCAGTCTCTTTCTGTCTCTGTCGCTCTCTCTCTACACTCAGAAAAGAGATCGAGACAAATTTTAGTAAATCGCCTCCATTTTATTCAGAATGTAAATTTCTAAAGTTTTCAGGTTGGATTTGGAAAATATAGAAATCTAAAAAAAAATATGTCTAATTTTCAGATTGTTGTTTTCTTTCTTTCCTTTTTTGTTACTTATATGATAAATAAATATTTTTATTTATATTTTTAACTGTAAATATATATAGATATATATCAATTTGGCAAAGCCTTTCTAATTTTTAAAAATGTAGAAATGGTTTCTAAAAACAAATTTTTGTTCTGAGTGTAACAGTTTTCAAGTGCGACGCGTAAGTGAAGCGGTAAACAGAAGCAGCATCAGCAGCAGCAGCAGCAGCAACAGCAACAGCAGCAGAGGAATTGGGATGAACTCTGGCTCCTAGTTGTGCTTGGCCACGCCCAGTTGGGCAAATGTTTGTTGCTGGGCGGGCTGAGCTCAACGGGCGGCGCCATTTACCAAGTGTCAAAAGCAAAGCTAAAGCCATTGTCGACATGACTCTGGACAACAACAACAACAACTAGCACAAAAACAACATCTACGAATACAACAACAACAACAACAACAGCTTTTGGCCAAAAGTAAAATGCTTTGTTGGCAATCGCTGAGGAGTTGCCAGGACTTTTGGGGTCTTGGCCCTTGTCTGCTGCCCGAAGAAACAGCATGTGTCAACTTGGGTGGCAACTTGGCACCCCTCCTTTCCCTCCCTCTCTTCCCCTCTCTCTCTCTCGCTCACTCGCTTGCCGCAGAAAAGTGGGTGACAAGTAACCGGAAAATGTATTTTATTGTTTGCATCCGGACATTTCGCTTTGCCATACTTTGAGACACACAACCCCAGCCCCCAACCCCCAACCCCCAACCCCTGCCACCGCCACTGCCCATCTCAGCCACAGTCTCCACTAAATTTGTCGAGTAATTGATGAGATTGCACTTTTTCCCCCGCTTTGAGCAGAAATAACACATTCCAGCATTTAAAAGTTGAGCTTTAGTTTTGCTAATTCGTTGCTACCAAATGGAACGATTTGGCAATTTACTTAACTTGCTGTTGACCAACTACCAAACGGGATTATTTGGCTAGTTGAAAATGCCACAACAATGTGTAAGCCGCCAGTCGAGGGAGGCAAGAGGCAGCCACATGTTGAGAACTGCATAATTGCTGCAAGCTGATGTACAATTTCCAAACTTTCCAACAGCGATTTCCACAACTTTTCATGCAAGTTTTTACTGTTCTCTCAAAGTTTATTATGTCTTCTAACATCTTTGCTATTTTTGCGATAATCGTTTTACGTCTAGTTCAAAAGAAATTCGTTTTAATTTTGTTCGTTTTTCATATTGCAGAGCTGCATTTGATTTTCATTTGCTGGCTGCTCCTTTTTCACTGCTTACATTTTCCACATGCAGAAGTGGATTTGCCAAATTCAATGCTTACTTTCGTTTGTGGCGCCTTAAAATGAGGACTCCAATTAAACTTTCGCCAATCGATCAATCATTGAATCATTGAAATGATTTTATTCGAATGACTGTGCAAGTCACCGAGGGATATATCCAAAACTGTAGAGCCCGTTTGGCGTTCAATAAAATATATGGCAATCACTGGTGTTAAGGAAAACAATTGCATTCAACAGTTCTCCAAACAGTTTGTAGATCTTCCTACCGATCTGGAGGATTATTATGGCAATACATCTCCAGTACGTGTGTGTTATTTGTTATTTATTTATTTAATGTACTACTTTTAAATTTAGCAAAAGAGCATTTTTCTGTTAGCTTCGTTTTCACAATATTTATGAAACCCATTTTTCTTTTTTATGATGTAAAAAGTAGTCAAAGTCAGAAGAATGCTCGTTGTGCGGATTAAATAAATAAATAAATATTTAGCAACTTATTAAAAAAAAACCGCGCATCTTACAATTTACTAAGAAAGGAAATAAAATCTATGTAGGGTATCTCGCAGTCGTGGTTAGACACGACAGACCGCATAGTTGAGCACACTGGCATGGATTTTGCCATCCCAAGTTGATAGATTGTCCAAATGTGCTGCGTATGAATGGATGACTGACTGGATGATTGACTGGATGACGGAATGAATGAAGGAATGAATGCCGGGCCTGATGTCTGCTGTCTCTGCTGACTGCTGACTACTGCCTGCTTGATGCTACCGAGATTGATGGCCAAAATGGCTGTTGAAACAACGGAGGGGGAAGAGAGATAGAGAGAGATATATGGGGAGGGGGTGAGAGAGAGAGAGAGAGAGAGGGGGAGAGGGAGAGGGAGACAGAGTGATAGGTCTGCAACAGCTTCGAGCTCAATGAAGAAAAATAATCACCAACATCATTTATTTTCCGTTTTGCCTGCCTGCCGCCGTACAACACACATCAATCTTTGTTGTTGCCAAAAGTGGGCAGCAGCAGCAGCAACAACAACATCAACAACAACTATCGACCATGGACAGCCCATATATATATATATATATATATATATACATATATATACTCGTACTTTGGCTACGCACAGCTGACAGACGACAGACGACGACTTTTGACGTTTGCCTGCAATTAACGGATGTGCTTGACTCGCCAAACCAAGCAGCACCCATTATGCCTGAAGTAGTGTTGAAAAATGTGTGCAGCTGCAGGTGAAAATGAGCACAGCGAGTGCTGCCTAATGACATGACAACCATCGTCGAGCTGAGCTTGCCCATTTACCATTTTGCCATTTACCATTTGCCATTTGCCATCTAACAACATCAAGCGTCGAGTCATTTAAATCATTAATTCCCAAAAGCCCACACACACTGGGGCAGCGTCTAGGACCTTGCTGGCCAAGACCAATTTGTAGCCAACCAGTTTAGTCAGCAGAAGCAGCAGCAGCGGCATATTTTGAATCCTCGTTATGCGACTTCCTTTTGTTTGTTGCTGCTGCTGCTGCTGCTGCAAGTCACTTGAAAAGTCGTTAATCATTTTGCGGCGAATTTTCCAAATGGAGGCCACAGCCACGGGAAGCTTCGAGAATCCATCACACGCGGCGAATGTGGCAACAACAAGAGCAAAATCAGCAGACGCATCAATGTCACGTCAGCGAGATGGAAGAAGAAAAGCCACCCAACGGCTGAGAATGGATTGCCACGCGGAAGTGGCAATTGTAAATGGAGATGGGGAAAATTACTTATGAATAGCAGTGGCAATTGCTTTTTATTTTGCAATATTTAGATAAAAATCTGAAAAAGCAGTGGTTAACACTAAAAGTGAAAGTTGATCAAAATGTATTTGGCAATTTGAAAAATTTAATAGCCAAAGAAAAATAGCAGCCAGAAAGATACTACGATAAAAGCGTTAACCTAAAGTCGCCCGAAATAACATTTAGCAAAATCCAATCAAACAAAAACTAATTTATTGCATATCAATATTTAAAATTTGGGATCAAAGAAATATAAAATCAATAATATCAGATTGAAAGTGTTTTAAGCAGGATATCAACGGGCTCCACTTTGATATATTATTGTTTATTTGTCATATTTTGTGTCACAATTTCAAGCGAGTCAAATGCCGCTTACAGCCAGCTTCAAGTGACTAAAATTTTGCGTTATAAGTTGCGCATATTTTTAGCTCACGTGAAGTTAACTGCGGTAGCAGTGTTATGGGTTCAAGTCTGAATATTGAGTTTAGCTGCGACACACACTTTCATTGAAATTCGTCTAAGAACACCGAATCGTTAAGTATGAGTTCGATTAAACTAATACTCAAACTGAACGACTAACTGACGTATCGTCCAGTCTTTAAGAAGAGTGCCAAATCGTTCAGTCGTTCAACTGTGGGACACTTCTCTCCATCGTTCAGTAGATCAAGTTTTTAACACTCATTTTCGAATAATCACTTTATCTGGGATAATATGTGAATTTACGATAATAGATTAAGTATGTTAATGGGAATTGAGTTAACGATTTCACTACTGAACGACTTGGGACTCGAGTGACCAACAAAACGATTTTGGTACTGAACGAATGGTTCATATCGTACCCATTTGTGTACTGAACCACTAAACGATTTTGGTACAGAACGAATGGATCATTCTGTACATATTTATGTACTGAACCTACCCAAAGATATTGGTACCGAACGAATAGTTCGTTCTGAACTACTTTAATGAATCGATCTAAAAAGTCAAGCTGCAACTAAGCTGGAGAAATATCCTTTTTCCGAACCAAGTGACGCAATTCCGTTTTATTAGCTCTTGCTCAACTGCGTGGCAGCGCTACTGCGTGCAAAAAGTGACCAGACAGTTTTACATGAAGCGGTAAATTTAAAATTCAATTGTTGACAGATTGGCATTTAAATCAAACTCACTCACTCAAGTTGTAATACGTAATTATATTTTGTTGTATTCATATAGTGTTGCTAATAACGCTCGTGTTAGTCATCGTTCTCCCCATCCTCGTTGGAAGTCGTCATATAGTGCACTAATTGGTCGGCCATCTGCCAGTACCAATGCAACTTGACAAGCTCCAAGCCGCCCTTGTCGGCTATGAAAATCTGTCCATTCTGACTGCACTCGATGGCTTTGACAATGTTCCTCGCACAGATCGCCGGCGATTGGCATGGAGCGGTACGCAGACGATCCGCAAAGCACTGGCCATACCTGAGGAAGGCGGTCAGCTTCTGGTCGACAAACAGTTTTGTGGGTCCGCAACAAACCGCAATTACAGCGACGCCATTTTGATTGTAATACAACGGATCCTAAAAGGAGAATCATTTAGCAACCTTAACTTGTATATACACTCAGAAAAGACATTTCCCTAAAATTTAGTAAATCCTCCAAAAGTAAACTTCTCTTAAAAATATAAAATTTTCAAATTTTGTAGAAATAATTTCTAAGTACATCAAATATATACATTTTCATATTTAATACGTAAAATTTGAAGAAAAAAAAAATTTGTATTTTATGGAAAGCTTTTCTAAAATTTTAAGAAAAAATATGTCCGTCTTTTAGAACAAATTTGTCTAAATTTACACATAAATCAACCAAAAATGTAGAAATTGTATATCCACTTTTTACAAAAATGTACACTGAAATTTAGTTTTTAAATAAATTTAAGAATTTATGCTGAGCAATATTTATATATATTTGTAATTTACTTTTGGCGCCAAAATGATGGCAATTTACTAAAATTTAGGGCGATTATTTTCAAATGAAAAGAGCGAAGGCAACTCACCGATAGACTTCTGGTGAAGCCAATTACGCCAAACTTGGATGCGCTGTAGGCGCAAAAGACGGGTGACGGGTCCAATCCAATCACAGAGGTCACATTCACAATGATGCCGCCCTTTCCCAGCTGCTGTCTGTCCATGTAGGGCAGCACCGTGGCGCAGGTGTTCATCATTCCGGTTAGATTTGTGTTGACAGTGGCATCAATGTCCTGCTCGTCGCATAGTGTTGCGCCATTGATCAGCACGTCGATGTGGTCCATTTGGACCATGACCTCATCGAAGTACTGCTTCATATCCTCCCTGGCCATGGTCACATCGAAGGTCCAGAAAAAGATTTGCGTGCTGTGCTTAATCGACTGCAATTGAACAATCGCCTGACGATTCTCCACACTATGCAGAATGGCCAGTTTCTAAAATTGGAATGCAAATTAGGCAAGTATGTACAGCTCTGGTCAAAATAATAGTAACACTTATCACCGACGAAGTGCTGTGTTTAATTGCGTTTAGTCTTACGTATTTGGTTCATCATATTAAGCAATTCTTGATTTATTCGACCTCAAATTGTTCCTCCATTTAAGCAATTTTTTATTCTCCACTCTTTCGCTCTTTTTGCTTTTAAGTTTACCAAATTATTCCAATAAATATTACAGAATTTATTATTATGTTTATATCATTAATTTAAAAAAAATAAATAAAAAAGATCCACTATTCTTTTACACTTTTAATTTTATTTCACTTTTTATATCAGCAACAAATGTTTCGCCAATTTAGATTTAAAGATCCGCACAATTATTTGCATGTTCTTTATTTTATTTAATTTACTTATATTTTAAATTTTAATTCAATTATTCACTTTCCATTTTTTATAATATAATATAAAATGCGAGATTAATTTAAATATTAATTATTTTCATTTTAAATTATTAACTTTCAATTTTAAAATTTAATTTTAATTTTTTATAAACTATTTTTAAATTGTAAACTATTTTTTAGTACCCATTATATGAATAAAGATACAAGTAAAAATTCGCATGTTTCTCGATGAACTTTAATGTGGACATTTCTTAAAGGCGTTTTTCATTTGGACTTCGAGCGATAAATAATAATCTCTACGATATTTACCAAACAATTGCACAGCATATTAAATTAAATTGATAATAAATAAACTAGTTAAATTATTTTGAACAGTGACTCATCAGAAATTCAGAAATACTCCATAAAGAGAATATTTATACGCATTGTCTTATTGCGACTCGTTTAAAAAAATAAATAACTTTTTTATAGAGAGCTATCCGAACTATCTTATCCAAATTGCCCCCTGGATTATCAGTCACAGATACTCACTGCTATATTCTTGCTCATGAGCACTTTGCACGCCTCCAGAGTGATGCCCCCACAATCTGCCACATAGCAGACATGCTTGCCGGTCAAATCGAACATGTTTCCCAAACGACCAATACGACTCGAGTTCTATTTTACTACTGAGCCTTCAAATGCTGCTGCAACAGCCTTTGGCTACCTTCAACTTGTTGCCTTTTAATCTATCCAATTAGCTGAGCGCAGCTTATCTCTATTTTTTTTTTGTTATTTATTGTGTCAATTCTATCAAAACTCTGCTGCTATTTACTACTACTCAGAATTGAGTTGATGAAATAATCTGGAAAATAAGTTCAGGTTAAGTTCAGATGCCCGATGACCAGCGCTTGTGTCCCTCCCATTGGACTTCCTCCAGCTTGTCCAGATCCAATTTCCACATGACCTCATTTTTGTTGCCTTCAATAGCCTTGAGGAAACTCAGTGAAATTCACGGCAATAGTTTTCTCCATCTGGTGATCGTCCAGGATGCCGGCGCCATTGATTTGCTCATCGATTTTGTTAAACCTTTTGAAGATTCTTTTGAGTAGCTTTTTAGTATGTAAGTTTCGAATTTTGATTCAGCTCCTGCAATTCCTTAGTCGTTTTCGGGTTGCATAGCGTGTCCAGGATCACCAGATTCTAAACGAAAAGGATTCTTTGGGGCATTTAGATATAATCTACCCGATCTGAGCAAACACACACACACACACACACACACACCTTGGCGCCATTCTTCATAATCTCTCGACTTGTGTCCATGCCAAAACCTCCCCGGCCAGCTACGAAGATGATGTTCTTGTCAGCGATTGCTTCTCCGCAAGCGTCGCTTTTACGTCGGCTCTGTTTGGATAGAATAGTTCTAGCTTCATTTGATTGATGATGATTTTATGATGCGATTTACCCCAATTTTAGCGCCCACAATCTGGAAATAAAGCGGTCTCCCACTCTCATTTTGATACATTTTGGCAGCTATACAAATTGGTATTTTGCTGTTCCGTGGCTCAATATTATTTGTCAGCAGTGCGGGGTCAACACTATTGAACGGTATCTTTTTGACGCTTGCCGAGCAGCAACGGGCTCTGGAATTGAAGGGTGCATGGCGCACAAAGTTATGAACGAGCAAAGGAATTGTCATTTTATTAAATAATTTATATCGGTAATGGCCGAAAATGTATTAAATTCTTGTGTATGTGCTAGTTCGAGTAAAATTAAAAAAGACTTTTATGTTATCTGCTTGATTTTCAAAGCTTGATTTGTAAATCAACGTTATGTAGATAATACGATGACCATATAATGCTTAAATGGAGTTCGATATAGAAGGTCCTAGCCTTTGAAAATCAGTAAGATTTTTGGCTGAGTTAGAGCTGTTTCCGTAAAAAATATATACCCTTTGAAGGTAGAGCTCAACTATATCCTTAAGCATTTCAAAAGAACATATATAAAATATATATATAAAATAAAAAGATTTGTCTAATAATTCCACATGGGGGTAGGTAGAGTAGGTTGTTGCGATTCTATCGCAGCATATCCTTTGAAAAGCCTTCAGAATTTGACTGAGTTAGAGCCTCTGTATTATCGCCTTTCTATTATCATGCATCCCTAAAAGTATACATCAAGTTATTTTCTCAAGGGCAAACAGACAATGCAGCAACCCGATTTGTGTCCCCGCTAAATATGTACAAAAAGAAGTTGAGCAGCAATTCTTTTAAATAAGTTAATGTACCCCTAAAAGTGTGCACCAATTTCCTTTCCCGATTTCAAGCAGCCAATGCAGCAACCCGATTTATGTCCCCGCTAAATAGGTACAAAAAGAAGCTGAGAAGCAACATTTTGAAGGATAGTTTTTGGGTTTGTTTGAGCATTTTATTATAGCCTTTCCATGTAGCCCTAAAAGTATGCATCAATTTTTCTTCTCCAATGCAAACAGCCAATGCAGCAACCCGATTTGTATCCCAGTTGAAATAAGTACAGTTTTTGGTTTTTTTTTCAAAAATTTCTTTTTTATTATTACTTTTAAATAAATTATCTAAAGGTTTTACATACAACTTGAATTATTGTTGTTTCCTTATGCACAGTTCAAAAATAAATCAATACAAATTAATTATTTGTCCATATAAAGTTGCACTTAGAGCTAAGCTGTTAATGCAAAAATGTAATTTTAAGAACGTATTTGCGATAAGTTTTACACTTACATACTACGCATACAGCGATTTACATGTAAAATTTACAAGAATTTCTCATTATGACAGCATACAATATATTTTATATATATAGTTAGTTGTCTGGATCAGATATTGTTGGCTATATACACATGAAAAATTAAGAAAAACAAAATACAACTGCTTTCAAACAAAAACATGTGAAACGTTTTTCAAAATACATAGTAAATATAAACAACATAAGACTTTTTCAATTTGCACCTTCAAATGTGGTTTCTTAAGCGATGTATAACTACTTTATGTGAAGCAACCGCAATAACAAAACTGGACAAACTCTTTGCTATCATTCGTTCTTGTATATTGGTACAATAATGTATTTATATATAATGATGTTTTTCTAAGGCGCTAATTTCAGTGAATTTTACATAAGGCAGCATTATCTTGCACACAGGCAAAACCTTCAACTTGCTGAAGCATTACAATACAAAAAATAAAGATACTGCTAACTTTACATGCGCAGTTCAAAAGCACAAACACCTATTCAGATAGCGTATTGCAACCATTGAAAATCCATTTAAAGCAATTTGCATGCATTTGTTATTTTAAGATTAACTCGTACTTAAGCTAGCAAACTAAATAGGTATACTTCAAAAGTGCACACAAGCTGACACAAAATACATCGCTTTCATATTGTTTGTACAACAATGTAAATATGGCATTGTATCAAATAGATTTCTCAAATAGTTAAAGCATTTTGTTAACCAATGATTATTAACGGCCCTCTACTTTTAGTTAACTAACAACTAACAATTATCTTAGTCTAACATACAATCAGTGCGTCGCTTAAAGTTATTAGTAGGCACGATGTTCAATAAAAGGTTACTCATGGATCCTTAAACTTATCAACTTATCTACAACTAAATGATTACAAGTTTAGTCAATAGAAATGAACCAAAACGAAATCGAAACAGAAAAACTTGGCGAATATATAAATGCAACATAGGTCAAGACTGCAGAGACTTCAGAGCACTAACTAACTAACTCACTAACTATCTAACTAACTAACTGAAACTAACAAATATTCTTAAGTGGTACATCGAGTTCTAGACAATCTTCATGGGCACATCGATGAGGCAGTCGGCCTCGAGCCGCCCAAGCGTCTTCTTCACACGCAGCGCTGTGAGGCGGACCGTTGGATTCGGATGCCAGCACTCCTGCATGATTTTGGAGACGGTGGCGAGCACATCATCTTCCTGCCAACGCAACGGTATCGGCGGCCGGAAACCCTTAGCGCAGACGACTGCATGCATATCATCAAAGGTGGGATCCGAGGGCACCACATCGTGATACGGCAGCGCATAATCCTCACAGGTCGTTGTCTTGGTGCCCGAAATGGGCGTATAGCAGCGCCGGGCCATCTCCCACAGCACCAGACCCACCGAGTACATGTCGGCACGCTTGAACTCCTCGAACTGTTGCGGATTGAGGGCCTGGCTGAGCACCTCCGGTGCCATGTAGCGACGCGTGCCAACACGCGTATTCTGTGCAATGTGTATCTCATCCAGCTCCGAGATGTACTTAACAGCCAGTCCGAAATCGGCGATGGCACACTGACCGTTCCGCTTGACGAGTATGTTCTTGCTCTTGATGTCCCTGTGTGCGATCGCCGGCTTGCCCGGTGTGCCAAAGATCTCGTCGTGCAGATGGGCCAAACCGGAGGCCAGCGAATAAGTGAGCAACTGCAGTTTCTGTGGATTGATCACCGATGTGGACAGATAATCGTGTAGGCTGCCAATCTCATGATAGTCAGTAATCAATAGCATCTGTGTCCAGCTGCCATTGCCCTTAATGTCAGCGGCAATGAAACCCAAAATATTCTCGTGTCGCATGAGGACCGTTTGATAGATTTCCGTTTCGCGAAACCAGGACGCCTCCTCCGTGGTGAAGAAGGTCTTGACGGCAACGCGCTCATCGCGCCACTTGGCCAGCCAGACCTCGCCGTAGCGACCCTTGCCCACCAGACGCACCATCTGGATTTGCTTGGCAATGGTGCGTTGCACCAGCAGTGGCAATCCCGATCCAGAGCCCGAGCTTTGCTCCACCAGCTGTGACAGCGGCGACAATTGCGAGTTGCACATGGAGTTGATCAAACGCGGCTGTTTGCGCAGTTTCTCGCGTCGCTTAAAAACCAGACAGAGTGTGAATACGAAGAAAATGAAGACGGTCATGCAAACGATCATCGAGGCGAAGAGGGCGACGGTGTGCACAGAATCGCTGCTCACGGGCAACTCGGGCGCCGCCGTTGTCATCTTGGGCATGTAGTCCGGCTGTAGGCCACGATTGCAGAAATTCGCAGTCTCGCAGCAGGCTATGTTCTTGCCATGAATGTGCGGCACAGCGGCAACTTTGCACTGCAATCGAAAAAGGTACATTTTAGTTGCGAGCTGGAATTCAAAGGGAGTTTGTTTCAACTAACCATTAGAAGACCGCCGTTCTCTTCAGGCGGCATGCAGCCATATGTGCGCTCCTCCTCATAGGTGCCAGTCGTCTCATCGTACACCTCCTCGACGGCGCTGAAGCAACTGCCTCCTGGCCGAGTCTCACAGGTCCCATTGCTCACATTGTTCGGACAGCTGCCATCGCAGTAGCAAGTCAGCGAGCGTGCTAAAAATAATACAAGTATTTCAGATTCGATTTAAAAGTGAAATATATAACATCAAAATATCATAAGAATATATATTTCCTTAATTCAAACATTAAAATACATCAAAGTGAAAAGCAAATTAATTGCCAAGATTTTCATTCACTATTATAACGATTCATTCAAGTGTTAATTTAAATAATAATTCATTTGATATATGTATAAATTTACTGTATATTTTTAAGCAACTATTGTTCATTCGTTCATTCATTAAAGTTATAATTCTTTGTTTAAATAGAATTGCTAATATCAGATACAAAACCAAACCCAAAATGACATAATATTTAAGCGCAATTCTAGTTTATTATTATTTAATTTATTATTATTGGGCGCTGCATTTTGTGGTCATATTGTGCTCCTTATATTTTTTATGGCCTTCGATTTTATAACATGCTTGCCTAGGATACGACTTTTTTTCCTGACTATGGCGACATATTCTGCTATATAATCCGCTTCTGACGATCCCATCCGATTGCGAGAGTTTGCTACTGACCGTACAAAGTTTAGTTAAGTGACTTTTTGGTCTACAATGTCCTGGCAAGAGACCGGTTCTTCCTCATTGTTATTACTCGCTTAAATCGTTTTTGATTATAGCCACTTAAAATACAATTGAGACCTGGTGCCTCTACCCAACTTAATTACCAGCTATGACTTTCATCGTGCATCAGTTGTGTGCATTGTTTGCAAACTTCAAACGAATTAAAAGATAAGAATGGGGCGAAATAAACTCTTTCGCTATATTATTAAAAAATGCACGTCCAATCAAGATTGTGTCAAATAGAACATAAATAAATTTAATTGACTCGGGATGGATTTTTCAAAATGGAATTAATAATAATTCAAATAAAATAAAGACGCATTTCTATTGGTATTTTACAAGGAGTGTGCGAAATGAAGCTGGATACATTCCCACACATTTCCACACACGCTATTCTTAATCGACGACATTTGGAGCGATTAAAAAAACGCCAGTAAAACGCTATCAAAACGCGCATGCGGCTGTGGCAAGTGCAAAAGTGCTGAGCATGATGCAGACCCAAGTGGTTAGAGATCTGGTGCACAACAACAACAATAACAGCAACAGCAACAGCAACAACAACCGTAACCGTAACTAGGGGTCTGTCTAAGCCAGAAAGCAACTAGCTAATTACAAGTGCCAGTTGTTCGATAACGTTGTCAAGTGACAGGAACGACTCCACATCTGCAATTGCGGCTCATGTTGCCTGTTCACTTTATGGAGTAGCAGCAATAGTCTGTGCGATTTATGATTACAAGTGCTGCAGCTTGTTACCATTTGTGCTTGTGGGCGTCACAACTCGTGGTTAATGCAGCGCGTGTTTGGTTGGCCACAACAAACAACCAGCAGTACGTTAACCGTTAACCAGCAGCCACTGCCTGTTTCCCATGGCTGATTCGTAAAGCAGCTACCGGACTTACAGGTAGTCGTTACTGCATTTTCTGTTCATTCATGAAAATCGCTTCAAGTGCTAAGCTGCAATTTTGTTAGTATATACATACATATATATAAGTATGTATATATATGCGATTTTAATTGGAGAGGGAAGCAGGGTATTGTGCAGTCGTTTTCACTTGCGTCTTACTGTTCTTGCTTGGTATTGGTTGGATTTTCTGAAACGTTCGCCACTCCAGCATTTTAGCATATTTTTTTTTACAAGACAATTAACGTGGCTAAAATAAAAATTGCTGCGAACTCTCCCATACGATCTACAGCAAAATTTAGCGGATGTGTGTCATAAGCTGGTAATTAATCTATCTGGTTTTTTTTATTATTTTTTTTTGTTCTTAGAACCAGTTTCATTTATCTCTGACTTTGCGGTCTGATAACCAGCTAAAAATGGCCATTGAACAGTGTATTAATCTAACAGAAGAAACCAGTAAGCGTGAGTAGATATCATTCAGATCTTAACAGCTCTATTTTTTAGTTATCAGCTCAAGCGGACTGACTTGGCTAATAGCAAAAATGCATATCTGAAAAGTACTTAAATGATAAACATATTTTGCATTGTAGGACAAATCCATCAAATACAAATAATGGTCATAAAACTCAGTCCGAGCGACAATTCCACATACCATATATGAATGAGATAGTAAAGATACATTTTGTGGCAAGAACCAATATACGAGCGGACGTAGTTGGCTTGGCATTTGGGGCACGCCGCGTCAGCCATGGGTGTAATGCTGAGATAATGATTTAATTACAATTTAATAGGTAGCGTAAATTACTACAACTCGCAGTTGCCATTTTAATGTTTGTTGTTCTATTATGCGAAAAAAAAATACAAAAAAAAAGCAGACAACAATTTGAACAACAATTGAATGGAAAAACCTAGCTAATTCGACTGCAAAATACTTTGAACTCAGTGTAATTAATATCTTAGTCAGCTTAACGAAAATGGCATTTTTATATTTCCACTGAAAATCATTAAAGAGCAAACACTACCAGCATACCACATACAGTCAGACAGAGCGGCAATAATGACTGTCATTCATGAGGAAAAATCGTTTGAATAGTTGTTAACAACAACAACAGAAGCTTGTCAACGCAAATACGTTCGAGTAATACCCATAACAAAACTGACAAGACCAGAGACACCGGCCAAAACTCGTTTACCTTCACCATAATGCCCTGAGTGCGTAAAAATAACTAAAAACCAGCAGGAATGCTCGAGTCGAGAGAGCTCGACTAGGACTTACCCTATCATAAATCGAACACATTTGTATGTGTGCATCTTATGGGTATATGTATATATATATATATAATGATTCCGATTGTTGGTGTGTAATTCGTGAATCCTTTCAGAATCAAATACAATTTAAGTGTCTTCATTTATTATTTATTTGTTTTTTAGGTTGTATTACTAGGATTAGCTTCTGTGACTAAAAACAGAACAAATTATTCAAATAGATTTAACGGGATAAAATAATTACAAGTAATCGGTCCAAAGCAATAATAAAGCAGAGAATACATGAGTGCTGGTTAATCTGTCTTTGATTAACTTTTTACAGATATTCAATATCAATCAATATTATCAAAGAATACACATTCTCGATTAGAAGGCTTTATGTTTAAAATTGCGTCTATCATTGCTATCGTTAGTCAATTCACATTGATGTTTGGAGACGGTTGAAGTTATCGATAATATAAAAAAACTCAGCAGACAAACATGGCTGGATCGACTCGGTTGTTGATGTTGATCAAGCATATATATAGTTTATGGGATCGTAGATATTTTCTTTTGACTGTAGCACAACTTTATTATACCCCTTTTACACACTTTTCATGGGCATAAAAAAGTTGTTTTTAACTCTCATTCAAAATCATAATAATTATCAAAGGCCTTATTATCTTTTTGAGAATGTCAGAAATGAGTGCACAATATCCTCAAGTCGCGCACCTTTGTCTATGGCCTGCTTAACGGTTTATATTTTAAAGAATACAATCTATTTGGGTTTGGTTTAAAGTTTAGCTTAGTTGTTTTTCCTGTTTTATTTTTATTTTGTAATTTATTAGGTTTGTTCACATTGAGAGTGTGTTGGAAGCAACAACAATATTTATTTAGAGATTTAAATCTTGAATGGGGTTCAACATTCTATTTGATTTTGTCACGACGAATCGCATTGAATATCAAATGCAAATGTTTGATTGTTTTTAAAATTGTTGCATGCATTTCCATTCTGCGCACCATAAAATGCTCGGCTAAATGAATAAACCTACACAATGAAAACAATTTGCGGCAATTCAAGATAATTTTGTTGCAACAGTAGGCGTATCCAATAAATAATAAAAATATGGAAACAAAAAACAATAAGGAGAAGCAATTAATAAATATTAATTGACTGGGCGTAAACTTGATTTAAATAAAAGTACTTGAACAAAAGTCATGAGACTACATCCATGAACCATACATATATATACATATATGCTGGATCAGCAATCATATTCGATATACGTATGCAAAAACCAGTTGCTTTTTTTGCTTGAACAGCTGGACTTGGTTTTTGCTAGAGTATGTAATCTTCGGCGTGCCAAATGAAGCTCTTCTTTCTGGTTTCTTGTTGCTATTTACATAGAAAATACTTTGCATTTGTAGCCATTTCCTCTTAGAGCTTGATCACAAACTGGAATATACAGTGTACAGTGACGGTCAAAATAATAAAAGCAGTAGTACGAGAAGCTTGTCAAAATTATCATATGCTGTTTGTCATGTTAATTGTTGTGTTGCGTGCGTATTTTAAACATGCAATTTGTCTTACATGTTTGTCGAGGTGCTTGGGCGCCGCAGAAAACCTTGTTGGACACAAAATATCTCTCTATTTATTCATTGGACCATTCAAATGATATATTGATAACTTTACGTTTGCTATATTTGTCTTTATTGATTTCAGAATCGTTCTTGCCTTGAATTTCTCAGGTGTAGTTAAACAGATATTTCTGACAACATTACGATCTACATTGAGTTTTTTTGTTATAATTTTTGATATTCAAATACGTTTGTCGTTAAGACTGACGCTATTATTAATATTGGATTACTTTTATTTATATAAATTAAAAAATAAATTTTAATTAATTATTTATTATTATTATTCCAATCACTTCCAAATCGAGATAATGGAAGCAGCTTAACATAAAAGAGTATGAGATATGATAAGACGTGCAATGGAATTGGGATTATACATTTGATGAGACGGCTGTTCTATTTTTTTGACCGCTGCTGTATGTACGTACATATGTTTACATATGTAAATGTTATATTGAGTGTGTTATTTACCAACTGCGCGTTATTTTATTGTAACAACAAACTGAAGCAATGAAGCAAAGGCTACTGTTTTTAAAAGCTGCTGACTTTTAGCACTTTGTGCCACCAATAACAGTCCCAAAGTGGCTTTAATCATATTCAAATGGACATACACACATACGTATATATTCATTCTGTATGTATTCATTCATTCTGTGTCTATTTTGTCTGCTTTTCTGCTTTGCATGCGAAAAAAACAAGTTTCTTTGGAGTTCGCCCTTGTTTCATAGGCAGCAAGCAGCATCCGGCAACCCACGCATTGACTTGTTCCCGTGGTATCCCTAATTCACACACACACTCACACACACACACACACACACACACACACACACATGCATAAATCAACTCTCTCTCTCATCTATGTGTATATGTGTGTATGTTGCCCACGCGCCGCAGTTTGACGCGTTTTTAATCGCATTTCTTGATTTCATTAAAAACTATGCGACACTTAATTAAAACGCATGCAGACTCTTAAAATTAAGCGACTGCTGCACAAACTGAGCGTGTGGCGCACTTTTTATTAAGCATTTTGACAGCGTTTTGATTAAGAGGCAGCCCCACAACGCTTGGCCAACAAAACGCCCACGAATTCAAATTTATTTGCCCAGCAGGCTCTGTCAAATAGCTGGCTAAGATTGCTAGTTTCTATCTAGTGTATAGTTTATATGCAGTTTGTCGTTTGTATTGGAGTTGCCAAGTTTTAAACAGTCAATTATGCAAATATGCACATTAATTGTGCTGGAATGCAAAAATAATAACAATAATAATAAAATAAGCACAGAATCTAACAATTAGATTGTATCTAAATTGGATTTAGTGACTAGAAATTAAATAGGGTCTTTTGTAATATATTTCAAGATCTTTTTCCAGTTGTTCAAATAATAAAAGCCCTTTAAAAGGCTCGATCCAAGCTCACAATTATTAAACACTTATAAAACTATATTTTTATAGCTTATATAAAGTTGAAAATTGTGGTTTTTTATGCTTAAGTCGAAAACAATCAAGAAAAACAATTTGAAATATTTATTTTTTGACTCAGTAGGTATGTTTACTTAACGGATGCTTAAGACGACTACCGATGGGATTTTAAATATATTGGATTATATATAAAAAATAAAAATAAGAACCACCTGACCTGGAGAGTCAGCAAACAAACAATGAAAACATGTAAGAACTCTCCAAAATATGAAAAAAGATTCCAAGATTTAAACTCAATTGCAATGGGGAATCCACTCTCAATTAGAGTTTGCAGTCAATGCTATTAGTTGTCAATTTGTTGCTTTTAATTGCCCGTCAGCTGCACTTCATTGTTGTTTACAACGTGTACCGTCTCCTACATATATATTTATATATATATATCAATTTATGGCGACGGTGTGCTATATGATTCATGATTCATCTAACGATTTCCGTTGCCAACGCATCCCATTATAAATACATACATATAGACACACATAATATATCATCGCCACGCATCGTGTCGGTTTTGCTAGGTGCAGTTCCCCAGAAGTGGAGATACTCGATTTTGCTTTCCGTTTGCATTTACATTCACATTCACAATCGCATTCACATTCACATTCACAATCGCATTTAGCCGTTTATCATTTCCCTTAAAGGCGTGGGATATGCTCGCTGGTCGTGTCGTAAACATTACGTCAAAAAAAAAACGCAACTGGCGGACGGACCGCCCAGGCTAAAAATACTCCCACTACAACGCTGCTGGCGACAGAGACAGAGAGTGAGAGAGATAGAGAGAGAGAGGGAGGGAGAGCTGCTCCTCTGCTCCACCTGAAACGCTGCGTTTTATGTCACTGCATTCGGCTTGCCAACTGCCTCAAAGCAGCTAAAAAAAAAAGAGGAACCCACACAAAATGAAATTTTTTGCCAGCTTCAGATTTGTCTAAGAACTCAAGTTGACAGACAGAAAGTGCTGCGATTATTTTTGGAAGGATAGAAAAACTATGAAACCAGATACTGTTCAAAGAACACCCAAAGTGTTCAGCTATTTTCCATTAGCACTGCACAATGATACATTTTGCAGCTGCTTTTAGTATTTTGAAATCATCCAAAGTCTGCTTGTTATTTAGTTTCAATTATATAGTCCATAGCCTGCCAGAAGATCAGATAAATTAACCAATTGAAAAATTAACAAAAGCCAAAAATAATTCATTTTTATCTGGACAGGAAATTAAAGACACAAGTTGCAAGGGCGAAAAAAAAAATAATAAAATAAAAAAAACGAAGACTACGTAACAAAATAAAAAACCATCAACCTACAGTCTCAAAATATATGCAAATATATTTATAAAAAAATGTATTTACTGCAGACAAAAGAAAACATTTATTTTGGGCACATATTCACAAACATATGTATATATTTTGATTTTAAATATGCAGTAGTAGCTGCTTTGTCATTCGCCTCGATTCATGATTTCTGGCTCAATAGTTGTTGGCCGGCTACCTTAATACCCTGAGAATCAATTGAAAATGGACCCAAAAAGAATTAGCTGAAGGCGGAAGTTTATTTAAATTTATCGATAACTGACAGCGTTTCGCGAATATCGATACAAATCGATTTCCCATAGAATACCCAGACTTATCAACTGTTAACATTCATTCAATGCTTAAAACAGAGTTTGTTAAGCAAAACGATCTAACAAACTTCCATCAGGGTATCTGCTAGTCGAACCCTCTCGACTCTAGCCTACTTGCTTGCTTGTTTATTTCGGTCTAATAAAGTTTCCGACTCGCTGTCTGTGAGCTAAACTAAATGCGTACTCTGACGTGCTCGCAGACACGAAACATATGTACAATTGTAGTACTAAATATACACTAATAATAATACATGTGGCTGAGGCGGGTGTGCACTAATTGTCAATGCTAATTAACACAGCAGGTGGCTGGCTAAAAGCTGCACAATTAATGGGAAATTTAAAATGAAGCGACAGTAATGTAAAACTCGAAATAAATAAACTAGTGATTAAATGGTTTCACTTGTTTTAGTTTAGCTGGCTGCACGGAACATTTAAGAATTTCCACAAAATCTTTTCGCCATTTTGGATGAGTGTTCAGGCACAGCAAGCATATATCCTGTTACACATACTGTATATATATATTTATGTGTATATATGCCACTCGGATCTGTCTCAAAACTGTCGACAGTGTGTGTTAAACACATGTGAAAATTAGTGAACTGATCCGCTGGGTTCAGAGCTGTTCTGTGATATGGATACACAGGCAGGCAGCTGCTCTTGCTTGTCAACTTAAATATATACAGAAAAAAAAGACAGAAGTAAAAAACAAAATCAGAATAAAATGTATCTGCAAGATACACACAAACAACACACACACATCTCTCTGGCAGCTTCCTGCCCAGACAAGCAAACAGCTAAAAATTCCATTCACGGTAAATTACAATTGACGATTAATCAAAATTAAATAAATGCATGCAACACTCAACACTCAGCAGAGTTTTTTTTTGAGCTGTGCATTTTGCAGATTAATTTGATTTCATTACGTGTGTGTGTGTGTGTTTGTGTGTGTGTGAACAATAAGATAATAAAAATGAGACCCTTTGTAAACAATACGTGCCAGAATGCTAGCATCAAAAGTGATTGGCTAGCAAATACTCCGTGCTCCGATTTGTACATTTGTTGTCGTCTTCAACTTTTATAGAGACTCAAGCAGATTAAGAGACTGATGCACAGAGACAGACAGACGTACACAATAGGACAGACAGATAGATACCCTTTATAGCTAGATAAGATTAACCAAAAATAAACTCAGAGATACAGTTACTTATAAGAGTCCTTGAACTCGTATCAAAACTCATAAATCGAGGCATTTAGTTGATATGTCTTTATATATTTTTTATGTGTTTGTTGATAAATGGCTAGTCAAATTGAAAGGAATTTCCTTTGACTATTTAAGTATCTTGTTGTCTGCATTTTTAATTGAGGGGGCGTATCTGTTAACTGTATGTACCATATACATATACATATATACATATACACATATCTAATTTTTATGCGATATTTCAGCATCAGGCCTTGAACATCTTCTGTAATTTCTTTCCTTGTTTTTGGCTCTTGATTTATGGCTTTGCATGATGATAAAAACGCAATCTACGAGTTCGCGTCTATATCACGGAATTTTATAAGCTTTTTAAGACTAACTTTCGAGTGCCTAGAATAGAGTTAACAAAGTTTGGTATCAAGTTGAAAAGAGCGATAAAGCATTTTAAAATGAATGACGATTGCAGTCATTTCCCTCATATACAGACAGAGCTGCAATTGCTATATATATTAACTAATTCAGTTTGAATTAAGTAACTCTAAGATTAGATTAGATCGCAAAAAAAAACAAGTCTTTCGAGTGCCAAGAAAAGAGTTATTAGTGTTTGGTATCAAGTAGAAAAAAGAGAGATTGGCGTGTTAAAGCGACAAATGGGATTTTAAAATTAATGACGATTGCAGAGCAGCACTTTATATATATTAGCAAATAAATTTAAAATTAAGTAGCTCTAAGATAAGTCGACCGCAAAACTATTCAGACTTGGGAGCTCCTGAATCTCATTTTTAAATAGATATTAGATTTATAAAATTGTAGTTTACTAAATCTGTATTTCTTATCTGATCCTAATGAAATGTTGACAGTTACTCAATAATATGTCTGGGTATCTTATGTAAAGTGTTTTAATAATCGTTATAAGCAACACTGCAATTATCAAACTAGCAATTAGCCAAGTTAATTGTACTTACTGCTAAAATTCTTATCTCAAGTACGTAGATTAAGTTTTTTAAGCCAGCCATAATAAAAACAATTCTTATCGCCAAGCAGTCAAAACAAATTTGCATTATTTGACTTTAAAGACGCAACAACTCGATGGTTGGACACTTGCTGCTGACTTTGCAACCAAAAAGAGAGACACAGGGGCAGCAAAAGGGGAAAGCGGGAGAAAAAAATGCTAATATGCAGGCCTAAAAAATCAATGACCTCTTTTGCGTGCCAAAGTCGCCAAGTTGGCTTATTAATAAAGTAAAAATGATCAACTAAAATGTCAGCAAAAATATAAACCTTCAGAATTATGTGCAAAAAGCTATATTGTAAAAATGTGTTTAACATTTTTCAAAAAAATATATGCATACATTTTTTACAACTAAACTTTAGATTGATTGATTGATTGCCTTCGATGTATTATGTATACCCGTTTAATTTGATAGAATCAGGGTATTTGTCTGCCTAAATATCAATATATTTCTTGCAACAAGGTATCTACTGGTATAGCTCTCTCTCTCTCTCTGTCTATCTGTCTGTCAGTTTGTCTCTCTCGCCAGCTTTGGATAAATTATGCTGGTTTCATGCCTGACAGACAGGGTATCTGCTAGTCTATCTGACGCTCTCTCTCTCTCTCTCTCTCTCTCTCTCTCTCTCTCTCTCTCTCTCTTACAAGTCCTGCGCATTTTGAGTTGTTATTAATAGTAATGTTTGTTTACGCTAGCGACGCACTGATAAGATTGAGTCAACCTAGCATACCAGCAGTCGGCCAAGTTGTCGCTCCAAATACATGTATACACACACACACACAAGTACATACATATATAAGTGTGTGTGTGCATGTAGTATTATACCTGAGTTAGTTTAGTGGCACAGACACACAGACACAGTCACAAGTCACGTCGCTTTATCAGTTTTTTGTGTTGTTCATTGGAACATTTTATGTGTGGCGTATTTAATCATAAATGAAAATAATGATAGCACTTTCAGCACTTCCCCTCCTTCCCCCTCGACAGCTCTGCCTATCACTCTGCATTATACATTTATGTTATTTGGGAGCGGTTTAAAGTTTCAATCAAATTAAAAATAGAAACAAAAAAAATCGTTTTAAAAACGCCGCACAAAATCAAACGCTTTTTATTTTTCCCAAATATATTTTTGCATTTGTCGCACCTGGTGAATTTTAATTCCATTTCACGGGCATTTGAATAAATTGGGAGCCTGGACCGCCTATGGCGAATTCATTAAGAAAAAAGGCAGCAAACTAAATCACAAACAATGACAGAGATATATATCTATATATATATATATGTATATACAGATATATATCTATGTATTATATATATAAAGAAGAGAGGCTTAACTAACACCTGGCATAGTTTGGCACTGACTGTGAGCAGTTAATTGGCAACCAGGCCATTTTGCTTGTTTGTTCACAATAATTTTTAATTAATTTTTTATGTAGAGCAAACAGAGTATGCCATGCCATACAAGTGTAATATATATATATATATATATATATATATATACATACATATAAACATATGCCAGCAATTATTTTTGGAATCTGTAAAAATCCGAGCTGACAAGTAATCAAAGATTGCTTTTAGCTTACAAATACAAGCACTGAGTCTAAACCCACAAATAACATTTACAAACCGTAGTCCTAATCAAATACTCAGATGTATATCAAAATAGTTTAATCAGATAATATCGGGGCAACCCTTGCCCATTATTTTCGTATACCCTGTGCTCATTAAAAATGCACAGAAAAAAAGGTTACATCAAGCTGAACAATCACAAACAGACTGAAAGGGAGACATCTGCCTAACAGAATATAGGATATCTGCTGGTCAGTCAGTTTGAATTACTTGTTTGTTTGCTGCGACCTACCTGCACACCATGATCCACCATAAAAATTAAGAAAACATGTTCAGCAAGCGAAGAGAGCATATTTAAAGGTGCAAAGGAGACAGACCCTGAACCCGAAGACGTCGCATATTTTAAGCCACCTTTATGGGACGACAGGCAAGCCAAAGACTGTCTCGAATAACCCTCTTGCCGCTGAATACCCCTGAGACAACACACAACGCCAAGCGATTAGAAACAGAGAGTCCAAAACAGGAGAACGAATTTGAATTGAAAAACATTATGTGCTGAACAGCAGGATTATTTCGACATTGATTTGATTTGTAATATGAGCGTTGCATAGTTATGAGCCACAATCATTAGGAGTGATCAGAATATTCCCTCTCTCTCTTCTGGCTTCTGGACAGGATTGGAACAGAGTCTAACAAAGACAATTGAAGACCCCATCAAATTCACAAGCGAGTCACAGAATTATTAAACAAGCAAGTACAAAAATAACAAGCGAGTTTAAGTCAATAGAGAATTGACTTACAGATACCCTATAAATAGTCTTCTTACTGCTAATGTTGTTTGACATAAGGCTGAGCTATAATGCTGTGCAATAGTATGGTAATATTTATGTAATTGTAATCGAAAACTTCAATTTCATCGATAATAATATAAATTTAGCAGATTTATGACAATCCAATATCTATAATTACCCATATATAATCTTTTACCCATATTTAATAGTTATAAAGCATTAGATTGTACTTCAAATCGAAATATGGAAAATCGTGTATGCCAAATTAGAATAAGCTACTTAAAATCGTGTAACTTGAGTTTTCCTAAAGATAAATATGAAGTTTCCAGTGCAACTTCCAGTCACAATGCAAATGTATCAAAATAAATAACATCTTTAGATCAATATCCACTCGAAAAGAGTTTTCTACGCGTTTCAATATGCCCACAGCGCTTCAAACATACATTTTGGAAAAAGGGAGAGCATTTATTGAGCATATGCAGCAAAAAGTAAAGAAAAGAAAAAAAAAGAAGAGAAATGTTATATTAATATTTACCATGAGCCTTCTTCTTTCTGGACATTGGCGCCATGTCTGGAGATGCCAACAACCACAACAATAACAGAAACGATGATGATTTTTATGCGAAGCAGTTGAAGCGCTTGCAATGCAACCTCAAATGTTGTTCTTGTTCTTGTTGCTGCTGCTGTTGTTGTTGTTCGTGTTGTTGTTGTTCTTGTTGTTGTTGTGTTTGGGTGTTTGGGGCCCAGTTGCTTAGCTCTCTGGCCGTGCAACAAAACAATAATTGCGGCAGCAACCCGAGCCGCCCGTCGACTGAGAGCACAGATCGTGTGGAGAAACGAGAACTCAGCTCGCATATATTGTATACATATATAAATATATGTATATAAATATATATATATATATATATGTATGTATTTATGTGTATATATATTTATATATTGGTGCTGGCGACGACAACTCCTCTTTCCTTTGGTTCGGGGTTCGGGCTTGGCTTGATTTTTTGTTGTTTTTGGTTTGGTTTGGTTTGCGGCCGGCGGCGGCGTCGGTCAAGCTGGCGACACCATGGAGCCCTATAAAGTGCCCAGACTTGGGGACGAAAAAAAAATTATGGGTTTTGGCAAACTTGATCCCCAAGTTATGCTCTCTTCCTGCTTTTTTCGTTTGTTCTTGTTCTTTTTATGGATCGTTTATGTTGCTCTTGTTGTTGTTAGTTTGGTGATGCTGCTGTTGTGGTTTGTTTGTTTGTTTGTTGTTGTTGTTGTTGTTTGGTTTTTTGGTTGTTGTTTGTTTGTTGTTGTTGGCGCTGGTGGTGTGAGCGCGTGATCACCACGTTGATTGTAATTATATACGAAAGGTGGCAATACAAATCAGTTGAAATCTGACGCTTATCCTGCTCAGCCAATCAGTTGTGTGAGAACAATGTGTATTTTTATTCAATAATTCAGCTACTTTTGTGTTTAACTAATTGATTGATTTACATACACACACACAGACACACACAATGTTTTGGTTTTTTTCTGTCATAACAAAATAAGCTTATATATATTTCTAACATTCTTTTGCTAATTTGTAGCCACATTTGATTTATAGGAACTCTCAATTTATCTTTGCCTTTGATGGCTAATTTAAAGCCACACGAAATATATTTACGAATGGACAGAAAAATGTATAGCCTCCAACAAGCGAAATGCGCAGAGATACGTCACAACACGACCAAGACGTTTTACGTACTGAATACACAACAGCAGCAACAGGCGAGCTGCGAGAAAGCCAGCCACTAAACAAACTTAGCGAGAGAGCTGTAGAACAAAATGCCGCTGCTGATATTTTCACTCGATTGCTTGCACTCTCTCTCTCTCTCTCTCTCTCTGTCGTGTCTTGAAGAACTATAATGCAGTGTGCATGAGTGCGTTGGCGTCGCTGTGACGGAAACGTGTGGGTGACCAGAGAGAGAGCGAATGTGTGTGTGAGAGGCAAAGCGAATGAGAGAGGGAGATAGCGTGAGAAAGAGATTTACAAAAGAGCAGAGAGAGGCGAGAACGTGTTTTTCTTTTGGTCACGCTCACTAGTATATCAAGTTTTTGAGTGTACTGATTGTTTGCGTGTGTGTGTGTATGTTGGAGTGTATGTGTATTGGTGTACACGTTTAGTATCCAGATCTTTTATGCTACGCTAAGAGACTATCCCATATTTATTTGACATATGCTAGATTTTTATGCTACATATTTATAAACTATAGCAATTTTTGCAATTGTGCTTTATAGATAAACATTAAAAATATTTTAGTGTTTTTAGAACGCTGTCCTGCCATATTTGGGCCACATTTCACCGCCACCTTTTCTTTGTGTTGCCAAAAGATTTGCGTGTCTCGAAATAAGATAGTCTACACAAAGTTCAATTTCTCGATCGTGCTGGTTTCGCTTATTATTACAGACTTATCTAGATAAAAAAAAAAGTTGAGACTGCCCGTTGCGGCTGCTGTCGCTGGATAATTGCCAGACCTTTTTTGTAAGCGTTCCATTTAAACTACAGCTGACTGGAATAACATGCAAATAAAACGTATTTTTATTGCATTTTTTTGGGTAATGTTTGAGACGATCGCAGCCAGCATTTTCTACAGATACAGATACATTTCCTCATTGCTATCTGCAGTTGTCATTTTAGCATTTGTGTGATTTTTTCAGTCAAAATCTTTACACCAAGCACTTGCAAACGGCAAACGGTGGTCGTTAGGTAAATGGCCAAAACGCTTAGCGTTTAGCAGGTAGTAATTTCAATATTTTTGGCATTAAAAACGCATTTGGCATTATTGCAAGCGAGGCGTCAGCGACCTGCGCTGAACTCGCGTTAATTTTATGACCACAAAGATAACCTTAAGCAGTCAAAAAGAAGAGGAGAAGAAAACCCCCTTTGAATTCCACCCACAATAAAAATGAGTAATTTGCTTTAATTTTTCGAGCTGCATTTTCAGGTTTACTGAGGGGAACTCCCTAAATGTTTAACTGCTGCTTTCAATCATTAAGAAATTAGTTATACACTCGCGAAGGGTATTCGAAATATGCCATGGAATATGGCTACATTTTTGAAATGTCGATCGAAATATAAGTTTCGATATGAAACAGTTTCTTAATATTGATGACATCTTAGACAAGCTCAGCAGCTACGACTGTCAATATGTTCTTATTACTTTGGCGAAAACTATATAAATATATAGCTTCGATATGAAAAATGCAGTCTAAGCATCTTAGAATGCTCTCGAACAGTTGTTAAATACATAACAGGCTAGCTAAAATTAGCTTGCTCACTATGAAAAAATGTTATTAAAAAATTTGATGTTTCTCATTCGATCTTAATGAAATATTTACAGTTGATCAATAATATAACTGGATATATTAGATATTAAATGGAAGAATATTCGGGAAACTTTGATAGTTGTCCATCAAATGAAATAAACTTGAACCTTTATAGTGAAGTTTCCAGCTCTCATAGTCTCTGAGTAATAAACAATTTGAAATGAAATCTTTATTAATTGCTTTAAAGAAAATGTAAATTATTAATTATAGTAATGATTATTAAAATATTAGATATAAGCAGTCAGAGTGTGTCGACTTCGATGTGCTGCCGTTTTATGGCTGAATTGTTCTTGCTGCTGTTTGGTCTTGGAGGTGCTGGTGGTTACTTGCGAGGTGTGATTTTTCAAGTGTAGGAGTCATGCGGCGCACAGTTGGGCACAAAAAAGGGGCACAAACAGTGCTCGCCTGCGTTGCCTGCCTGTGGTGCTCCCCAGACATTGGAGATGCCGTTTGCTAGGGCATTACACTGACATACCCTGCACAATGCACAGAGCGGGCTGTCTAACAGCAAACAATGGTTGTCATTTAAAAATGGGTTATGGCCTGAACTGAATTGAACATAAATATGTTTTACACCTCAAAATTTAAGGTTTAAATAAATATAATGTTTTTCAATAATAAAAATAATAATATAATTTAATATAACATATTAAAATATATGTAATGGACATACATATAATAAATTTACAATCGATTGATTTGGATATTTGTATAAATCTGTCCGCTCTTCACTCTTTTGTATGTCTGCCTGTATATTTTGGTACGCATTTGCTATTTTCGTACTCATGTACTATTTATTTATTCATGTACTATTGCAGTAAATGGAAGACTTGTGTAGATTATAGGGTATACTCTCGTTCAGTACTTTCGACAGCATCTGTCTGCTTGCCTTTAATTCTTTTGGCAGACGTGCATTCATTGTTGCCGTCTCTTTCTCTTGCACACACACACACACACACACACACACACACTCACACACACAAGCATACAGTTGTTTTCAGTTAGGCGTTTATCTGGCTTGTGACGAGCAGAGAGAGTGCACATATTTAGAGAGCAAAGAGTGAGAGAGAGAAGAGAGTGTAGAGAGAAGAATGGAGTGCTGCAGTTCAATTGGATACCTTGAAGAACAAAAGATGCTTGAAGAACAAAATGCTAGGCGCGAAATTTGTATTAACTATACTAATAATACAAACGAAAGGATTCACTCAAATCTCATAAATTAGCACCTATCGCAATGCAAAGTGCTTAAATTCATTAATAAAGAAATACAAATAACAAGAAAATCAAGAAGATGCGAAGAATAAACAACAAGCAGTGTATAATATTGTAGTCTTTCATGGAAGATTTTGAGTATTTCTGGGAACAAAAAAGAAAAAAAGTAAAGATGAAACATATTTGTGTGTAAATCGGACAACGCTCCAGACAGAGTGGCGGGCCAAGTGTCTGTGTGCGAGAGTCTGTGTGCGTTTGTGTGTGTGTGTCTGGAACGAATCAACTCAATTTAAAATGTACAATAGATACAGACTGAAGAAAGAAATAAAGAAAAAAAGATCAGCAACAACAACGTGCACCAGCAGCAGCAGGTCAATGCAACACGGCATGGCCAACAGATGTACGCAACACGCATTCAAAAATACAAAAACAACAACAAAAAAATCAAAAATCAACTGAACAAGGGTAAAAAAAGAAATCCAGAGAAAAACAAAACACAGAAAGAAGAAGTTATTTCCAAAGGTTAGAAATGTCATTTAGAGTGTGACTGGGCATTAAATCAAAGTCAGCCGCAGAGTCTGAGAACAATGCATCCAATCTTCCTTGCTGGGAGCAGCATCAACTCACAGATTACAAACACATAAGACTCATGTATCTGTATCTGTATCTATATCTGTATGTGTTTATGTATCTGTATCTGTATCTGCATGGAAATTGTACACAAAATTTGTGTCAACGTGGGCGAGTTGCTGTTGTCGGTGTGTAAAAATAAGACTGAAAGCATTTCATGTTTCTCTGGCAACATTAAATTCCACAAATGCCGTTTTGCAATGTGAAAATACGTGGCAGAAAAGCAGACTTAATTTTACCATATACTCAAAACATTATTTAAAAATTTTAAGGCATGAAAGTTTTAAGACAAGTGCAATTGCAGTAAATCGATTTATGATTGTTCATAATGTTTTTTTCAATACGTGTAAAGTTATTATCTATCTTCACCCTCTCTTGGAAATCAGATATTACATGACTAGTATATATAAAAAGAAGTCTTTTTCCTCCGAAAAACCATTATCTTATCATTGATTTCAGTAAGTTAACATCCACCCAGTAAAAAACAAACCAATTTGAATCCCTGTATTAAGCAATTGTGTAGCGAAATAGTATCAATAACATTATTGCATATATAATACTTATCACTTATCACGAAAAACATTAAGTCATTGTTGTTTACCCGGCCCTGACATGTTCTATTTTTGATTAGTGACCACAACAACAAGTAATATTTTGTATGAAAATGAAAGCAGGGCAAAATATATAAAGTTAAATTGAAATGTAGCATATATATATGTATATATTACTAATAAATACTACATTCTCGACAGTATAGAGGTCAGGTTTCCCATCTACTATACATTTATTCGATGTTTTTTTTAATTCCCCCTTTTATCTTATTTTCTTCTATTATTAAATTGTTTAATTTATAAAATAAATTATTTAACGAACTGAACATTGAACAAAGCAAAAACTGGAAACTATAAAAAGTTTATTTAAAAATAAAACATTAAAAAAAAGAAATGTAAACATCTCTCCCCGACGGGGAATTGAACCCCGGTCTCCCGCGTGACAGGCGGGGATACTAACCACTATACTATCGAGGATGTTGTATGTGGGCAATCCAAACGCATATTTAAGCAATGCCAAACACGTTTGTAGTTTGCTCACTGGTCTTTCATTCGTTTGTGTTCGCGCTCTCTGCACTCACCACTTTTGATTTGCTTCTCGTGTGTGACTCTCGTTACTGCTCCGCTCAACAGAGCAGCAGCAGCGGCCGTCTCAACAACGGTGACGTCTTCGTCCGCTGATAAAACATAGGTGCTCAGCTCACCTGCAAAATAATAAAAGAGAAAATTATATTAATGAAATAAGTATCCAAATACACTAACAAAATAAGCGTTATTTTCTTATAGATCAACAATTTCAAGCGAATTGGCGTTGCTTGGGTTATATTGTCACAATTTAAACAGATATTAAATACATATAAAAATCATTTTTCAGTGTTTTAAAGTTCAAAATACAAATTTTGTGCACAGTTTTTGCGAATTCACCAAGGGGAACAACAACATTCCTGATAAATTAACTTAAAATTCATAAACAAGCGCCAATCACTTGAATTAATAACAATTGTTTATAAGCCCCAGCGGTCGGCTTATCAAATTTAATTGCCTGCAATGCATTTCAGTTGAAGAAGAGCCTCAAATCAAGAGTCTTTCAGTTTGTTTGCATGATTGCGTGTGTCTCTCTCAAAATGTGTGTCGTCCAATGTTCAATTAAAAACCACTCTTTGGGTGGCATAAGCGCAAATTAAACATATTTTTTCGCTTGCAGTGGGCATTTTAATTTTGTGCCAAAGTTGGTTACGCATGAAGAAAGACGTTTACAACCCCCTGCAGAATATATATTCTTGATCAGCATTAACAGCAGAGTCGTCAAACCCATAATCCGTCTGCCTGTACATTTCTATGCGAACTATGTAGTCCCTCAGTTTTGAAGCTGGCTTAATGGACATTTTGAATCTATACGTTTTTCTTTTGCTAAAGGCAACCGTATTGGATTACTATATCATATAGCTGTCACAGGAATCATCGGTCCATGGATGATTTCTTGGTTGACAAACCTTTTTATTCGTCAAGTTATTTAAGCAAAACTTACTCAATATGCGAATTTTTGAGCTTATACTTTTTACAAAAAATCATGAGCATCGTATTACTATATCAGATAGCTTTCATAGGAACAATCGCTCAACATATTTTTCAAAATCATCAAAACTAAACTCAGCAGCTATGCATGTAATTACGCTCTTAACATTTCAACAAAAAATCTTCAGCATCAGTCTACTATATTATATAGTTTCCATAGGAATAATCTATCGAAAGATGTGTTTTTGTATGAAAATCTTTTTGTTTAGCCTGATATCAAAACCAATCCGACTCAATATGTATTATATCATATAGCCCCCATAGGAGTAATCGTTCGGTTTTTTTTAATTTCTATTTATAATGCTCGCAGGTGATGGCGGTTTGCAAGGATATATAATCATTGGCAATAGCGATTCTTTCTTGTTTCAATATAGATAAGATTATCTTTACTTTGCGTGCTTTATCTTAACTCCATAAAAAGTTTAGTTAGTTACATATTAGTAGCTTTTTTTCATTACACCTAATAACTGCTGATAAGGCAAGTAAGCACAACAAAAACCAAAAACAAAAAACATTAAGGGAATCAACGTATTAGAATTAGATAGAAGTTGTAGACCTTAAATTCGTTTATCAATTAAGCTGTTTATTTATTTCCATTCTTTTTTTTTTTTGGTTATAAGAACCATTTAATATTATTATTATATTTTTATTATTCTTTTTCTATATCTATTATAAATACAATAAATGAAAAAAACTGCCAAGTACTAGACTGATTACTAGAATAATAATTTTAATTATTTGCCTCTACAGATAAGAAATGCAGGTTTCACACACTTTTGAGTAGACAGTTACATGAACCATTTATAAAAAGTCCCAGCCATTAGGCTGTAAATAATCGTTTTGCGTTCGTTGAGTGGAAAACACAAAAAAAAAGATGCAATTTCCGAGAAACCAAATGCAACACAGAAACGTGACAGGCAACGTTGCACAGTGGGTGCAGTAATAAGAGAGCAACAAACTTATATGGTTAAAACTATAAAAAAAAAATTAAAAAAACACATAAAGCAACACGTCAAAGACAATAATTCATCAATATGCATATTGCGATGATATAGTTCACGTCGCTCTCATCGCATCAAACGATTCGCACTTGCATAGAAATAAAAGCAAATGCCGACTGCATGCCAAATTCACATTGGCAAATTGCCCGGCCAGCCATGTTAGCCATCCATTAGCCAAGTTAGCCAAGTCCTAATGAAGAACCTAGAAAACGTTTAGAACGTGCCCAATCAATATAATTCTACTAAATTATCTTGGCTGTTCCCAAGTATTCTACTAACTGGTTAGGCTGATTACATAATTCTGATGGGAATTTCAAAAGCTAACATTCGATGCAAAGGAAATATTAATTAGATAAGTTCAAATTGATAGCTTTTTCTTAAATCAATTAATTACATACTTAAGTCATAATTTAGCTGAAAGCATGAGCGAAAATCAACCTGCCAAATTTATTGTTTATATGTATTTGTAGATAGAAGGAATATATTCAAACGTATTTAACAGATAAAGGAAGAATCTCCGCATATATATTCTTGATCAGCAGCCAAGTCGATTTAGCCAAGTCCGTCTATCGGTCTTTATAAACAAGCTGATCTCAAAGACTATACGAGTTGGATGAAGTTCTCGACTATTATTTTATTTTATCGATAATTCCGTTTGTTCAATATCAACAAAGATCATCTGTAAAATAATTTAATCAAGATCGATCGAGAAACATGGAAGAAATACGTATAGATATTTTTACCAAAAGAAACACGACTTCATATAGTTGAAGCCTTGTTTGCAGGGTAACTCATAGTCGAATACTCTCAACACATACTTGGTAAAAATAGATGGATCAACTCGACATTTATTTTGTCGGTGAATTGTAATTTTTGCAACATTTTAAATGGAATCGTTTAAAAATAGATCAAAGTGCATTTTTTATATATGTATATATATATAAATTTTTTTTATTTACACTCGATTTAGATTTGAAAGACGGATACGCAAAATTATGCTTTGAACTGAAAGTAAGCCAGCGACGGCGAGCACAAATTAGAAGAAAAATGTGTGTAGCAAGTGAGGCATGCTGCAGAGAGGGCCGTCTTGGGATCCATTTGAAAAGAACTGGTACAAAGCAGCCACATACAAATCTTGCACACACACACACCACACACACACGCATACTTATACGCTCCCCCGCACAACTGCAATAGTGAAAAAGAGTGTGTAAATGAAATCAATTAAAATTCCACACACACACACCGAATTCACAAGAAGCCGGCCGTGTTTACGTTTTGGCCTATGCGTTGAGCATGGCCTAATGAAGGCACGTCTGTCTGCCCACGCCGCATGGATGCGGCGGACGTCGTCATCATCATCAACATGGTCATATAGGAGGCATATGCAAGTGGCTATCCGATCGACCCTCTGAACACGAACCGTTGCCACTTCAAATTTGTTTACAACACACAACACTTTTCGACTCTGGCTGTTCAACATTCGAATTCAAACCAAATGCAGACAGCACTTTAGCATTTTCAGCTTAATCATATCGAATGCAACACAATCCGGCATTAATTTTGATTTTCCTGCACGAACTGTAAACTCATCATACATTGCATAATAACAGAATCAATGGGCGGTTCTTCGTCAGTATAGAGGAGGGAGGGAGTTCTGCAGGTGTTGGCAGTTGGACATATATAGCTACAGATTACAGATCGTATACATTGCAGAGACTAAACCCTTTACTCCTCCAAAGAAAATTATAGCTGTTGTTTTTGTAGTACTCCTACAGACTACAGAATACTCAGGTATCAGTTTAATTCCAACTGACATCAGATGGCAAAAGAGCTGCCTTCGTGTGTGGGGCAATGAGGAATAATTAATAATTTGGTTTTATCAATGTGCATTTATCGATGTTATCGATTACCCAACAATCCAGTGAACGTAGTCAACCAATCATACAGAAAGTATGCCAATATTAGACCTCAGGCAATGTACCATCAAAATTTGATGACTTTAGTTCTTATAATGTACAAAAAAATGTACTTTTATCGATATGAGTTTATCGATGTCATCGATTGCCCAACACTTTACAATCACAAATCGAAACGTTTTTTTGTTAAACAACAACTTTAATTTCCGTCTTAAGAAACATAGTCAAAAACATTGATCAGATTTTGGTTAAGATCAGCCGACTTTATTGTTTTTCTGAATAATATATATATATATAGTTAGGATGAGGTTACTCCATAGCAATAATACAACTTTATATATATATATATATTTAGATCTTTGTATATATTTAAGACACGTCGCAGCACAAAGCTTATTTTCCATCTTTTTTTTTTGGCCACCCAAGAAATTTGTGTTGGGGCCGCTTGTAATCATAATTTATGTTGTACGTTTTTGTTTTTTCAAAATATTTTCCCATTTATTTGCTTGGCATCATCACTGTCAAAAGTCTGACTGACGTTTGATGTGTAATTGAAATGGCAGCGCAATATGATTTTCTGCTGTTTATATCTCTGCCTGCTATTTGTGCTGTAGTCGACCAAGTAAACATTTTGGGTGGTCCCACACAACGACATAGTGTGGCATGAATATATATTTATATATATATATATATATAAATACGTGTACGAATATATCTATATATATGTATGTGTATACAGTTCTGAATTTCAAAAGCTAGACAGTGAAATAATTGAAGACTTCCGGTCAGTGGCAAGTGAATCGGGCGACAAAGATTCAGCAGCGAGTTCTTTTTATTGGATAATGTCAACGAGACAACGGCTTGGTGAGCGTTGTGAGCTGTTGACACGGCAATTTAATAATGCACTGGATGCTGGGGTTGCTGATGCTGATCCCTGCTTAAAGTTTATATATATTTATGTCAGCAGCTACGTCGGCAAGTAATTCAATCCGAGGCAAACAATAATGCAGACAACAGATACCCAATAAAAAACAAAGAAAGAACTATCATAGCTATCTTAGGCAAGCCGAAGACTACATACCCTTGCTGTATAGAAAATTGGTCAAATTTTGATGGTTTTCAAAGCAATTAAGTGAGTTTATTTTAAATATTTTGACAAACAAAATACAATTTTCATACAAGAAGTCATCTTTCGACGCATTGTTCCAATGGCAGCTAAATGATATGATGATATGATGCAGCAAAAAGACTGATATATGCTAAGTTTCAGCAATAAAAAGCAAGACTGGGGGATGATAATCTTTTTAAAAGCAGGCAAGCTAGAAAGGTTTATCACGTTGCACAGCTTATTTTATTAGATAATATTTTGCGTTTTTTATATTTGCTTAGCACATCTTATCAATAAATGTGTAAATTATTTTTCACTATCGTTATTTTCTCCATTAAAATTATATATATAGTTTTTGATTCCATTAAAATTATACTATATTTGCATTCATATTTTGTTGTCTCTTCCATTCTCACTCGTTTCGTAATCGTTTGGAATATTTGATCAGCGAATTTGCTCACCGTTTTCAACTGCCTCCGTGGCGCAATTGGTTAGCGCGTTCGGCTGTTAACCGAAAGGTTGGTGGTTCGAGTCCACCCGGGGGCGATTTATATTTTTTTATTTGGTTTGTTTTTATTATTTTTTTTTAACTTAAATTTGCTTAAGCATTGAAGTCACTCAAAAGTATTTAGTTATTATATTTATTTACTATATATATATATATAATTTGGATATATAACTGTTACAATGTCAAACGCAGTTTTCACAGCGAAATGCATTTTGAAAATTGAGTAAATAAAATATAAAACCAAATCAACTAAGAGAATTGCATTAAACATTGGAAAGTATTACAAATAACTATTTTCATAAATAAAATTATTATTTTTATTTTTATAATTTAATTTAAGCACTCAGGTCACTTAAAGCTCTTAAATTTGTACAACCTGCAGTTAAAAAGCTTGTCCCGTTTCACAAATTTAACTCTATGCATTTATTATTATTCTTTAAACAACTGCTTTATTAGTTAAATTAAATTTATATCTATAATGAAAATCAATTTTTAAACGAAGTTTTGCTAGAGAAATCGATTTTAAAGCGTCTTTTAAATTATGGTGGTAAAAATTGAAGGAGAGAATCGTTTTTTTTTTTAAATTTTGTTTTTCATTTTATATCGATTAAAAATGTTCTACAATTTTTTAGCATAAATATTTTTGGAACAACGCACAATAACCTATAAAATGTTCATGTATATCTATAGTTTAAACATCAGTTAAGAGTTATTTCTTTAATAAATATCGACACTTTCAGCCAAGTTGGCTAACTTATGGTTCGTGTCTCATAATTGAACGAAGAGCGCGCAGCTAACGAAAAGTATTTGAGCAATGTGATAAACGGTTTTCAGGTTGCAGGCCAAAACAGAAAACTCAAAACGTTAACAAGCAAAAAACTGTGTTGACCAACAAAAAAAAAAAAAACGAATACAGACACACAGACAGAGGCAAACTGAAATGACATATCAGATAATGCAATATCACCTACCAGCCAGCCAGGCCCAACGGGCCCAAAAAATAAAGAAGAAAAAAAAGCAGCCAACAACTAAACCTGGCCGTTGTTGAAGGCGGCGACGCGCTGCCGCTTGTCTGCCACAAGATGCCACAAGTTGGGCACCGAAGATGCAACAATTGATTGCAGCCCGAAACACAATGCGAGACTCCAGGATGCTGCTGTTGTATGCAGTCAGGGTCGTTGCACAGCAAACGTTGCACAGCCTTCTCCATTTGTACTTTGCAATGCAAAAGACGCGACAACGCGTCGTCGCCGTTGTTTGTTGTTGCTGTTGTAGTTGTTGCTGGTTACATGAAGTACAACACAAATTGTGGTGTCAAACAACATGTTCCTTCTTGGCCGCAACAGGGGACAGACGACAACACGCCCAAAATGAGAGGCGGCATCAGCGACAGACAGTTGCTCAAATTTTGAAGGCAAAAATCTAATTGGATAACTTCGGTATCTTCTATGGCTTCTGTGACTGATACGGGGACTCAAGTATTTTGCTAGACACGCCAGCCACAAAATACAGCATAATGAATACCGAATACCGTCCGCATACAGACATCGTAATGAGGCAGCCACATATGCGCTGCGCCTTTGTCTTCAGTAGCCATTTCTAGTTTCGAATTCAGTTTGCTCCTCAGCCACACAAAATAATGCCTAAAACACATCGCCGACGTTTGCTGTGTCTGTCTTCTACTTAATCCGAGAAGACATGAAAAATGTCTAGTATAAATTAACATTTGTTTCTTTATCAACACAATTCTTGCCGAATAATACATCTTAAAATTCTTGGCGGGGAGTACAATTTTTAAAGTAAGTTAACATCACGATTGATGTTTACAGAAACTTGTTTGCGTACAAATATTTAATAATTTTTATAACAAATTTTAAAAAAACAATACTAAAAGTAAAAATGATATAAGCAGAAAAGCTTTAGCCGAGAGAACTCGACTGGATTGCAATTTAAACAAGCTAAGTAGAATTGCCAGCTTAATTTAAGTTAAATTATTTTAGACTTGTTTCAGTTCTATACTATAATACTTTTGTCTAATATTATACATCCTGCACCGCTCGTAAGCAATTTAAGGATCAATATCATAAAACATTTATAGATAAAACTTGGACTTAATCAAATATTTAATTAAACTTGTTTTTGGTATTATTTATAAAGATGGATAAAAATATATATATAGAAAATAAAGAGAATAGAGCAATCAACACATCAGATCAAGAAAAAATCGTTAGCTTTTGAATCCGTGCAATTCGCACTATGTATAAAAACTGTCTGACTTCTTCTATGAAATTTATATCATTTAAGAGTCCTATTTTGATAATTATTTGTACAAATGTTAGAATCACAATAACTCTCATAACTGGTAAATTAAGTTAGGATAACTTGGTAAATAAAAAAGTAGTTTATTTATCTATGGCAGCATCATATATGAAATTGTAGTTTGATTTAAATTCTTTGTTGTCCAAATGAAAGCAGCATAACAAAACACATTTTGGATAAGTTTGGAAATCGTATTCAACAATGTAACTTTAAAACTGAGATACCAGATCGCGCGAAACCAGACAGACGGTCGGACATGCCTATAACGACTCGGCTAGCCGTGCTGATCAAGATTATATATACTTCATGGAGTCGAAGACGTCTCCTTCAATGCGTTACAAACACCGCAACAAAATTACAATACCCTCTGTCGGAGTCTAAAAACGTAAGCATAAATCTCTGCCAGAGAAATATTCATATCATGATGTTGACGAATTTCTTAAACGTGCCACCAGAAGAGTTACATACATATGTATATACCTATATATAAAGTTCCCTTTATGTGTTGTTGTTGTTGTTGTTGGCACTCCACCACGTTCAGAATGAGGCAGCAGAGAAGGAAGAAGAAGACGGCGCGAAAAAGGTGGCAACTTAAATAAGCTTTGACAAGGTAAATTATCCCAGCATCGCTGGAAGCTGTGAAACTTAACTGCCAGCTGCAGAAGACGACTGTACTAATTGACTGGGCCTTGAACTGACCCCCATGGTTGGTATATATATACATATATATATATATATATATATATATATGTATGTACTCTTATTATGTTGCAGCTCATGCGCTTTCGAGTCGATCTCGACACACACACACGTATAATAATATGATGGGAGCCTTTTGCAAGTTGCAATTTGCAATTGGCAATGGCACCGAGGCGTTGAAAGGCATATTAAAAGAAGTTTGCAATTGCAACGTCGAGGCTGCATTTTCAAATTACTGAGTGCGCTGCATGAAACTGAAGCTGTTGCCGAACCCGCATGAAGATGCAAGTGGCAAGATTTGCTGCAACGTCTACGTTTTGAAGCCATTTATGTTATTTGCTGGTTCGCCATTTTTGTCTTTCTGTTGCTGTTGCTGCTTTTACTGCTGCTGTTGCTGCTTTTGCTGTTGCTTATAAGGTCTGCCAGCACCAGCACAATGGGGCTGGCTTGAAAGAGGTCCATTTTTCGAAGGCACCTTATCTGGGCAACGGCATCATTATTTCACACCAGCAAGGCAGCAAGGCAGCCAGGCAGCCAGCCAGCAAAGGGCACATACAAGCCAGAGTCAGAGCCAGAGCCAGCGCACAAACGGCATAAATATTATGGCCAAGTTTTGCAGGAACTTAACAGATCTCATATCGAAAACAGTACGTGGCTGCGCTACGGCAATGCCATGAAATGCCTAAAACATAAATTCACAAGCCAACCAAGCAACAACAACCGAATACGAATACGAGGCAGGCAGGCAGGCAGCGGCCTCCAGTCGCGACTCCAGTCAAAGCCGGTCCTGAATAGTCGATGTGCTGCAGCAGATTAGTACGCGACATAGAGCAGCAACAATAAATACGTGTGTCTGAGTCCGAGTCCAAGTCCAAGTCCGAGTTGGTTTCCTCTGTCTGTCTGTCTGGCCTGAGTTTGTTTCCTCTGCTTGTGCTCACCCCGATCTTCGGGCCAGAGAAGTCGAATTGCAAGCGTTTAGTGTTAGAGAGATCGTATTTTCCTTATGCTCAAGTTCGAATGTAATTTCCTTTTGGCCAAGCAATAA
The DNA here is from genome assembly GCA_035042055.1 of Drosophila macrothrix. Taxonomy (NCBI): domain Eukaryota; kingdom Metazoa; phylum Arthropoda; class Insecta; order Diptera; family Drosophilidae; genus Drosophila; species Drosophila macrothrix. The sequence goes on from JAWNLX010000604.1 coordinate 1,218,594, forward strand.
ATTATCGATTATTGGCAACTGCTGGTTCAACGAACTTAACGCTTATTATAGGTCAAATTACACATTCTTACGCCCTCATCCATGGCGACTATCAAAATCGGAGCCACTGTTGTCCACACTGAGGTGTAAAATTTGATGCGTTGCATTTTATTCCCCAAAGAATCGGCGAAAATGTTCTTCTTTTTTGAAGACACCCCTTTTAATTTAATTTAATGTCAAGTCAATTCGCCAGGCCGCAAAACGTGCCAAGAATTTTAAATGTTTGTGGCAAAAGAAACATTAACAAAAAGCAATAAATATCAAACAGGAAAGAACAGCTACACAAATACCCTTTTATCTTTGTACATTTGAAAGGAAGATCATCTTCGGATTAAGTCAATTTTTACTCGGTATTATGGAAGATATAAGTTAGTACGACCCATAAAACAGTCGACCATATCTTTAGAACTACAATTGGTTTTCTTGCTAAAAAGCATATTTGAAACTAATTAATTAATTAATTAATTATATTATGAGTAGGTAGATAATAGTTGAGAGACTTGAATGGCAAATATGCTGCTTAGATAAGAAGTTGTAATTAAATAGATTTCTGATTGTTTTACAATCAAGAAAATATATTCTTAGCAGAATTGAACAAAAGCGTTACAAGTTAACTAATAAAAGAGGCGTTAAAATTTACTCGACTATGACATACACTGTTCGCAGCTCGAATTTACTATTATAAATATAATTCTATGATATATTCGAAATAAATTTTAGCTTCAGGACTTAATATTGACTTACACATATAAATAATAATTTAAAATTTGTTTAGTTTCTTGACTTTATATTTACTCGATTTGAGTTTAAAATTTAACTATCAGTCACATTATTTATTTTTTCTTTATTATTTAATAGTTTATATATTTATTTATTTAATTGTGTTCTGTATTTTCTATTTTTTCATTTTATATTTTGATTGAACTATAAAATGTGAAACTCAAATTTTAAATTTAATTCAATATTTTTATTCTATAACTTTTTTAAAAATTGCTAACTTTCCACAATCAAAATTAAATAAAATTAATACATTTTTCCATGATTTTTTAAGAGGATGATTTTTAGATTCGGCACAAAATTCCACATTTTTTTAAGTACTAGCTACAGTAATCGATCTAGTCCATATCGTTTCACAACGGAAACGAATAATCAATAAATAAACCATAAAAAAATTCATTAACTTAATAGGAACGCTTAAACTTTGCCAACCTGATACTATGGTCCCTGATGAATTTAAAATCACCTTTCTTCCGCTGTTTAATCGTCGTTGTATCACAAAATGATACCTTGTTTTTTTTTTGCGTTACATAAATTAACAGAGTTTAAGTATACCCGTTGAATGTCTTTTTCGGTTGCAGGGTGTATTTAACGCTAATACCAATGAACGTAAAGTGTGATTAACGCGTACCTGCGACTGCGTGTGGACCACAAGATCTGCGAGCACCGTCCTCTGGGTTTCTGGGTTCTGCCTTTTTGGCACAATGTCTTACCAGCTGTCTGTCTGTCCGTCTCTTTGTCTGTCATTCGTCGGCCGTCTCTCGTCTGCTGGCTGTCGTGCTTCTCTCCTCAACAACAACGACAACAACACCACCAAGAACGGCATCAACGTTGAAATGCGCGCAGAAGCTGCACAAAAAATCGCCCGAAACCTCAAACGATCCGTCTGTCTTTGCGTCTGTCTGTCTGCCTACCTGGACCAGGCTGTTTGGAACCTTTTTGTGGCTAGCAGCTTAAATGCTTCGCTCGTTATGTTTACCACAGCGGCAGCCAGCCGCAGATAAGCAGCGCAGGCGACGTGCAGCTCGAGCTGCCACTGCCACACTGCCACAGACCCTGCCCCAAATCTCTCTTTCTCTCTCTCTCTTTCTGTGCCTCTGCCTCGGCCTGCGCACTTTGCATGCATGCGATCCGGCCGTGGGCTGTTTTGGGCTCTTTTTTTTAATGAGTAGCTGTCTGGGCCGTGGCAAAGGTTCGGTGACTGCATCTTTTTAAAAATATTATTTACGTGACACTTGATTTATTGTGAACTTTTCCTTTTGACAGATTATGTGGCAGCTTGATTCCACAGTAGATGCTACTGTTTCGCGTGATTATTGTTGCTGGCCGTTGCCAGTTGCATACACATGCATGTATGTATGTGTGTGTGTGTGGCACGCCCTTATCATTATTTATTTAGTTTTTTTGCCATTATTTTTTTGGAATCGCCACAGCGCATTATGCATGGTGATTTGAGCAGCAACGATTTTAAACGCTACCAAATCGCTTGACCTACCACAGATTTGAAAAAGAAAAAAAACAGTTTAAGCTTGTTTTCAATTAGCAGCTAAAGCAGAGCTCTGATTTGTATTTCAGGTTGAGCAGTCCGCTTTGCAAGCGAAATTAGAGAGGTTATCAATAAAATGCAATGATTTTGAGCTTCGCATTTGGTGCACAGGCAGAGGGACTGGATTGATGTCGATCAAGAATTTGTATGCTGAGTGGAGATGCAGGACAAAGATTCATTATTTCAGGTTCGGAAATTCATATTTTTTATATGGATTCATCAATAAAATGCAATGTTTTTGAGTTGCGTATCTGCTGTTTAAAAGCAGGCACGAAGCAACTTGGATTTTGTGAACTCGACTGTTAATGCCGAATAAGAAAATATATGCCTTGCATTTGTACAACTTCCCGCTACATTTTTAGCACATTTTTAGAGGTATAAAATTCCGCCAACTTCGAGCAAAAATCAAGAAATTGTATCTTAGATCCATGTTGACTCTCTTCGCAGATCTAATTAATGGAAACCTCACTTAAATGCATATATCTTACGGTTTCACTGTACAGTTTTACCAGGCACAAAATTATAGCGCAGTCTTTCACGCTCGACTGCAATGTTCTTATTTGTTAGTTTATATCGTTTGATGCGCTATGATTATTTATAGAGTTCTCTAATAGAGACTTCGACAGTGTCGTTTTAATTAAAAACCAGTTTAATTTAATCGTTTTTTTCTTACACTCTGTGAAACTGAGAAGCAAAAATAAAACTTTACTGGGTTTAAAGTTTTCCACTTGCTATATTTATATACCGATGTATTTTATTTAATTTTTTTTAAATGGTTACATCAAGCCGAGCGCTTTACATAGAGCCATACAATTGTATTTGTTTGATCAGAAATTAACAAACTAAATATTGATAAGCTGTATTTTTATACCCTGAACTCATTAAAAATGTGTAAAACCGGAATGACTACGTTAGGTAAAGGCATGTATCAGCCAGAAGGAAGCAGCCCTGATCCCATACAGTACATATATACTTAAACAGCATCAAAAGCCGATTCGTTTTGGCCAGAGACTCTAAGAGATAGAGACCTCAAATTTGGAAAGTAAGTTCCCATATACCGAATGCAGATAAAGTTTATTTGGTTTTATCGAGAAATGCTCCGTTTCGATAAGAATCGATTTGGACAGCAATAAAAACCACAATTTTTAATATATATATCTTTCTAAATTGACATAATATTGATAATAAGCAAAAATTGCAGCAGTAAATAATATAAATAATATATTCGTATTTAACATATTACTTAAAGGCTCCAGGGTATCTCCCAGTCGACATCGCTCGACCAGAACATTTTAATAACTTTTGAATGGAGTCAGCATTACGTTTGCATTTGTTTGTGGGTGCTGTGCGTATAAAATTTAACTACATGCTCCATGCAACAGTTGCAGTTGCTGTTGTTGTGCTTGCTTTTTATCGTGAAGAGTTTTAATCTTTATGGGCTATGGCAGCACTCGAGTCGTTGTGCTTGCCTTTAAATAACCAATTCCATGGCTGCGTTATTTATGTAGCCTGTCAAAAGTAACAGTCTCAATAAACACAATTCAAGCTGTATGGTATCCGTATGTATATAGCCCACTTCTCATTTGGAATAAGCGGCGAGGTGGCGATCATTTAATTATTGACATACTGATATTGTCATAAATGTGACAGCGATAAAAATCGCCACAACTTTGTTGTGCTTAACTCTGAGGGGAACTGAATCTATGTACTTAAGCTGCTCATACGACTGTATTATGGGTTCTGTGAGCTCTGGTGGGGTTTAATGGCTTATGACAGGGGACACAGGTTACACATTGTTTACACTTTCCAGCAACATAAAAAAATTTTTTGGTCAAAAGCCCCACCAACTATTGACACACTGATTAGGGCCCAAGGCAAATATTGCTTGGCATGCATGAAATGTCTTCTTTGATGACGAGCAACTTCACTCATTACAAACTATTGTATGCAAACTCAGACACAACAACTAAGAATAGAGCTCGATGGAGCTCGGCGATAAAATACCCTGAACCAAGTTGTTAAATACTGAGTAGACTTGTAGATGGTAGTTTATGTAGTACGGAAATACCTTTTGGTCAATAAAATCATTTAGTCTCTAGCTCTTATAGTCTCCTAGGTTGGTTTGTTCATACAGACGGACATGGCTAAGTCTTCTCGGCTTTTAATGCTGATCAGACAATTATATACTTTATGGAGTCGAACATGCTTCCGTTCATTATAAACTTTACTCCCATTTTTAATCAATACAAATTAAAAAGCTAATTATTGGTATACATATAAATATTTTTTTAAAGTAATAATGTTTAGAATAACCAGTTAAGAAAATTATATTGGCTTTTCCGAATTTACTCACTGACAAGCAAGATCGAATTAGTACAAGTATTCAGAATATATGAGTCTAGTTATTACAATACTTGCTCCACTAGATTTCTACACATCGATTGTGCCGCCAGTTACAAGGAAATAAACATGTAGTATAAATAAATTTAAAAAAAAAGCTGGACCTAAAGTATGAACTACTAATATGCAAGCGTCATGCTTAAAGTACCCATGCAGCTTTTCGAACAGAGATGAAAGATTGTTTTACGTGCAAGAAAAATTTAGCAGCATTCTTTCGCATCACGATGGAAAAGTGATCGTATCGAAGCACATTTTACCCTTTGCTGGCATAACTCCTAGTCCCAACTCTTAGCCGAAGAGAAGCCAAGCGCAACAAATCACTTGATTAGTTTTTCTTTTTATATACCTGGGCTGAAAGAGTTCGAAGTGAAGGTGAATGTAGCTAACTTCTTCCCATTCAAGTTATTTCTCGTTAAATTGTAAGCTTCACAGCATGCACAATAGTTGCAGATATTCCAAATTTTAAGCAGTGACGGTAATATACAGGAAATCGTAGATCTTGTATATATATGTATAGTTTTTAAGTTTATCTTGAGGGTTAGATTTTGGGGCAAAAAAGCTCAAGAGTTGTAAATAACACAGCATTAATCTCAACTCCTTTACTTCAGACACCAAAATGCCCCTGGCTAACAAAAAGAATGTAAATTCTGCTCAACTATGCCGAGGTGTGAAGAAATGTGTCGACTTGTTAAGCACAAATAACAAAAAGCCAAACAAAAAAACAAAAGTTAACTGAAAGGCTAAGCTGTGTCCAGTGCGAACCGGAGATTGGGCAGCAGGCAACTTAGGTTTAAGGCTTATACATTTCTCAGAAGACAAAAAAATTTTACAAAAAATGAGCCAGCGCTTTCTGGAAGCAATAAATAAAACAGCAAGTCGCGCAAGCCACAGACTCCAGCGGCGGCTCTTTGTGTCCCTCATGAGTGCTTCGTGCTCTGACATGAAGTAAACTTTATTTATTTCTGCACAAAGGATATGCGAAAAGAAGAGCCACACTTTCCCACTTTTACCCCATGTCGCACTCAATTAGTGTGCGCGGCATGCCTTTGAAGCTATACGCCCAACACCTGGAGAGACTACCCAAAGTTGGCAGGGAATTGACAATCACTTTACAATTGTATAAATACCTACTAATCTCGGCGAGGCCCGGGGAAGATGACTTACCCAAGCAAAATTACAAAAAGATAACCTGTTCTCAACTGACGGTAGTTTGTCCAATATCAAAATGCGCTTTAGCTAACAAAGTTTATGTTTCATATCTGGGTATATTATATATTATATTATATATATTATATAATAACAATTGTAAGGCTATAATAGTGCCTTTATTTATCGACATTCGCAAAATATGGTAAACTAAACATAACTGAAATAAACTTAATGTGGAGGAACAGGAACAGGGAGTTCAACAAATTCAAATTGCAGATGGTCACACAAATCTATATATCAAGAACTTTAATAACAAAACGTTAAGCATTATTTTTGTAGTATAGTCTTTAGTCTCTTGAGCATTCACAAACAGTCTTAAGTTTCGCATGAGGTCTCAAGCCTAAGTAAGTTGGCTAACAACTTGTTATGGCATTCAGATTAAAGTGCACTCAATCAATCAGTTGCATAGACACATAAGTGTAATTGGTTACTCACAACCCATCACACAGAGCGTCCTCATCGACCACAACTACGACAAATATTAAACCTGTTTTAGCATTATGACTTCTCGTTTTGAAAACGTGGTCTAATCACCGCCAACAAATGATAGATTTACACGCAGGCGCCAAGACGACTTAATTCCATTAAGTAATTAAATTGTCAAGCCGGCACTCGAATTAGTCTTCATTACGTCGATAAATCTTGGCCAAAATTGTAACAAGGTTTTCTTAGCGAAAGTCTGCAATTACATTTGGACTGTGGGATAGTTTATTATTTATTTTTTCATAATTGCGGCAATTGCATTGGGAAAGTTCAACTGACAGTTGCGCATAGTTATTTGCCATATTGATGGATCTGTCGAGCCAAACACGGACTGTGTGTGTGTGTGTAGAGTGCACATTTTTATCGGGCCTACCTTATATGGCAAATTTGAACGTAAACAAGTTAATGATGAACGTGGCAGCTCTAAAGATTAAGGCTGTAAAAGATCAAAAATCAATATCGATGGCGCCACATGAACATGCAACCAACCAGCTTCAAAGGAAGTAGCAGGCACTGCTAGGATTATAGTGATTTAATTAAAGTTTACTAGGGCGCGAATCACTTGACGACAAAGGCAACAACAACAACGATATCATCTCAACAAGAACAAAAACCAATAAATTCAATCGAGTCGAGTGTGAACAACTTGCAACTGGTCTGTAAACTAAAATGCAATCGTAGCTATCTGAAGGTATGCTTTTAAGTCCTGCTTGAGCTCAACACTATGTAGAATTGTTTGATTAAATGTCTTTAAATTTGGTAATCAAACTGGAGCCGCAATCGAAATCTTTAGCCTAAATGAAACTCTGAACCAGAATCGAAATAAATTATACAAAAAAGGAAAATTGTCTTTACGAACCCGAAAAATTTATAATAATAAATATTATTCCACAACCACATTTTATAAATATTGACAATACAAATTTTCGCTCAAATAATGTTACAAATTTCAATGGTAGTTCAAATGGTTTTCTTTTTTAAATATGCTCCGAAGTCCATGCTTCAAAAATAATACCAACAACCAGGAAAAAAAACTCTTATTAATAAATTATTTTATATGATATAATATAATACTTTTCGCTTAAGTAATGTTAATAATTTAAATGCCCTTGATATATACCAGCTTGTGCAGGGATATTATATAATAAATATATATATATAAAGTCTGTCATGTCTCTTCCTGTTTGGTATATAATAATAATATATAGTATTAAATTACGAATACCTCTTTTGGCATTTCAAATATTTACAGGATATAGAGAAAGACTCAAGAGACGACCAGAAAAGGTTGCTGAGGCAGAATACCGTGCAACAAGTGTCATGCGGTCAGGCAACATGGACAACAAGCGTCGCCAGCGATGTCTGCGTTGCTGTTGAGGCTGTTGTTGTGATTGTTGTAGGTAAACCACGAAATTAACGAGGTGTTAAGGTAAATATGTAAACGCATGCTACAAATTTTACATGCAGCGGCAGTAATTGAAAAAGCATGTTGCCACAAGACGTGCAACATGTTGCCAGCGCCCACCAGCATGTTCTATGTTCGGACATGAGTTTGCACTGAGTTGGCATTTGCAACACTGGATGCATATTAAGTATGCACTCACGCTTTAGCAAATGCAATTAGAAATATTTCAAAATCTATTTGGCTTCAAGAAAAGCCTTGCGACTTGTGTTTGCTGCTTGTTTCTAATTTGGACTTTTAAATAAATGCAGCTTGTAACATGTACCTGCTAAAGATTCCCAGCTCAGCGGATGCTGCAGACAACAACAACAATCCAAACAACTACAACAACATTGACAAAAACAACATTCAGAGCGACAACAACAACAACAATAAACAATGAAGCCGGTTGCCGTCTTTTATATCCTTTAAAATGAATTATAACTTTGTTGTGAAGTTTGCAACGCATTGAAGCAAACATCTTCTACTCCATATAGTCTTAAAATTGATATTTAATATACGCAGACATATTTTTAACCAATTATAGAAATTTCATTAAGATCGGAAGAGAAACACATATTTAGTTTTATTTTAATTTTACCGATAAATTAGTAAAAAACTCAGTTATAAAAGTTTACCTTTAAATGAATATATAATATAATATATATATATATGATAAAGCCCCAACATTATGGAGCACTTGTAAATAGTTTGTTTAGATCAGACAAGAAACGCTGATGTTGTTAAACAAAACTTATTTTCATGCGTAATTATCAAAGTAGGCGTTTATTGCCAACTGGGTATTCAAGTTTCGCGATTGCCCAATTATAAAATACCCTGTACTATTGAGAGCTGGGTTCAAGATATCTGCTTGTTGAACTAAGAATTATCCTATTCTATTATACCGCACTATCTAACAGCTGAGTTCAGTTTTATCTCCTAGTCGAGCTCACACGATTGGAGCATTTTAACTTCTTTAGTTATTAGCGGATTGACTCGACTTTGGAAAGAGTATGCAATCTTCGCAGTGCCTTAGTTAGACTTACTTTCTTGTTTTTCTTTTGTTTTTTTTCTCGTGCAACCAACGCTGCTGCAATTGCCACTGATCGCGTCGATTCAATTAGTAATTCTAAAAGGCAGCAAGCAACGCCTTTCGCATCTTAATGAGCTACATGAGCAACTGTTGTTGTTTTTTTATTATTGTTGTTATTACTACTTGTGTTACTGTTGTTGTTGTTGTTGTTGTTACTGATTTTGCTTTAGCATTATTATTTGTTCAATACCAAACAGCAATCACACAAGACTCAGAGTCAGAGTCAGCAGTCTGATCTGCACGGGAATCATTTTTTTTTCCAATTGTCGGCACCGCACTTTTCATGCCCAAATGCAGTTACACTCAATGCTGCAGTTGCAGTTGCATTCACATCGGTCATATTGGCTATTTTTGTCACTGCCAGTCTCTGTTGCAGTTGCAGTCGCCGTCGCAGTCGCAGTCGTCGTCAACGTTGACGTCAACGCACTTGTCTGTCAGCATGCTTGCGCGTTCGTCTCTTTTCAACAGAAATTGTGATATTCTGTTATTTCATAAATACCCTGTAAACACTAGAAAGTGGTACAAGTCTAGCAGGAGACAACTGCTATCCTAATGTATTTATAATAAGTTCTTGAGTCGATGAACATGTGTTTAACATTTGAATACGGACCTTAAGTATTATTAGAAATTAAGTTAATTTTGGAACATTTTGTATTAAAAGTACATTTTTCCCTCATTTAGAAACAGTAATTTTTTAAAGAATAATTGAGCTGAATCCAACATCAAGTTTGAGCAATTTAAAAATAAATAATTAAAAGATTTCCTTAGTTATCCATTTTCCAGTTTTCATGTTTTCAGGGTATCCTCAAGGTAGTGTACCCTAATTTCGAGTATTTCTGATATTCTCTTCGTTTGCTTCAAATGCAATTGTAATTACGACCACTACCATTTCTGTACGCACTCTATATATTTACTCACTTGGATATAAAATGAATTCTTTTAGCCAAATCACGCATTCCCGCAGACGAAGATAATCAATACGGCATTTTAAATGCTGCTGCTATTGAGGCTTTTGCGAACCTGAAATTTGTATGGCTTGTGAAATGCCTTTATATGTATCAACTTCCCTCAGATCTCAGCGAAACGCACTTCAAATTTTTGGTTTCAAAAATTCATTTTCTGCACAAGATAAACATAACATATAAAACGCTTCTTAATATTGTAATACCCAATTAAATTTAAGCCTTAAACCCTGTGCTAAGGTAACAATACTTGCTAGCGCAATAATTTATAGATTTAAATTTGCAGCACATGGACAAAAAAATAATTAATAAGCAAATAAATCACTTGTGTAAGTTATTAGACACCTTTAAGTCTAGATTCTTTAAACAAATTTAAAATAAACATATTATTAATGAACTGTAAAAACTGGTTTTTTTTTTAAACAAAATGTTTTTTTATATTGAGTTAACTACAATATTTTAGTGGAACTATTTCGACTATAGCATTTTAACTTGATTTATATTTTGATAGATATGTCGAAATAAATAAGATGCAATTGCAGTATTTATTGCAATCAGACTTAATTTAACGAAATATAAATAAAAATAACCTTAATTATAGTGTAGATTTGATTTTTTTTTTTAATAAAAAAATTTAAATAAAAAATAAACTGTTGAGGAGATTCACAGGGCACTGTTTATATAGCTTCTTTGTACATTGTATTCAAAGAAGCTAATAATCGGCTTTCGCGTAATCTTTTAAACATTGTCGCACGGAAATTATACTTATAAATAAAAACAGAAACGCTGATAAACTTTAATATTGTTCAAATCGTCGATTGTAAAGCTTTAACTGCTTGCTAAGTCGGAATAACGCCAGAGCATTAGTCTTTTAATTATGTTCATGGCGCTATTGGCTTATGGGTTGCTAATTGTTGCACTTTGGACCCTACTAAAGTGCCTCAACCGGAAATACTTTATCCTGTCGCTGGTGAAACGCGTACATACCCAGGATGGCAGTCCATTGGACAGCAAAGTGTTTGTGATTCCGGGCAAGACGAGATTCGGTAATAATTTTGATTTGCTCAAAATGACGCCCTGTAAGTATGATCCGCGTCTAGAAATGAAATATTTTGTGTAATCAAAGATTTGTGTTATCAAAGCGATGGTTTTTCAATATGTGCGCGATGCTCATAAAAAAGCTAAGGGTCGCAATTACCTGTGGTATTTCTTATTCGCACCACTTTATAACGTGGTGCGCGCTGAGGAAGCTGACGAAATCTTACAGAGTACCAAACTACTAACCAAAAATATTGTATACGATCTGCTAAAACCCTTCATGGGCGAGGGACTGCTTATCAGCACAGGTGAGAGATTTGAGGCAATTTCACAAACAGAATCTCATCTCTGGTTGCACTTTGTTTTCTAGATCGTAAGTGGCACGCTAGACGAAAGATGCTGACTCCCGCCTTCCATTTCAATGTGCTGCAAATGTTTTTAGACATATTCAAGTGCGTAGATAATATTTATCAAATATATATATATACCATTAAGTTTGTGTACCACTTCAGGGAGGAATGCCACAAATTATTAAATATTTTACATCAAAATGTTGGCGACGAATTGGAGCTGAATCATGTTATTCCACAGTTTACACTCAACAATGTTTGCGGTATGTATTAATACTCTGAGATCGAAGATAGTAGAGTATATTGTATATTTTCGTCAACCTTAAAGCTAAAAACTTTATATATACTCGTCTCTGACTAGTAAATTGATAAAACAATATATCTCGCATAATTTTAAAGATAGAGTCACCAAGCTAGGAGCATAGATTTCAAAGATTGAAAAAAAAACCGCAAAATCATTTATCTACCTCAATTTAAGGTATACAATTACTGGCAACCTCATTCAAACATTGGTAAAAAACAAACAAAAAGATTGCATTGCCTTAATCACCTCGTATAATCGGCAGTTTATCGCGATAACCTTTCAACTGAACAGATGCCGCAGCGATTTGAGAAGCAGCAAAATATTTCAGTTGAGGAATCTGAAACTGATTGCCAGAAAATACAATTTTTTTCTGATACCTAAATAGCAGAGGTGCAGGTATATATACAGTGTCTCACAGTTCATTTCGGGCAGTGTCTAGCAAAAATTTTAAAGTGCTATAAAGTTTAAACAAAGAAACAAACGCAAAATGTTTAAATGCCAATTTGTTTTATGTTATATCACGTTTGAAAAGGAAACTTAAATTTTTATTAAAATATTAATTAATTAACTAAAATTAGTCAAAAACTGAAAACATATCCAAAATACAGGTCAACGCTCATTTCGGGCAGTCTTAGAAAAGTAACATATTAGGCGTATAAAAGCTTAAATAAGGATGTTAATACTTAGTATGATATCCTTTAGCCTTAATAACATCCCTTAACCTATTATTCATGGAAGATACCAGCTTCCGGGTAGTTTCTGGACTGATTTTGCTTCACTCATCCAGCCGAGCATTTTTGAGATCGGATCTGTGATTCTAGATGTTATTTTCCAGCAGATCCCACAAATTTTAAATAAAATTTAAATCTGGAGACCGGGCCTGTGGAATTAGCATGTGGGGGCAGTTCCAGATAAACCAGGACTGTACTAATCCGGACTTATGATTGGCTGTTGTCCTGGTCGTTGTCGTGGTAGAACCGGAAAGATCGCCGGATTCCTAGCTTCTCGGCACTTTAGAGTAAATTTTCCTTTAATATATTGAGGTACACACTCTTGGCCATTGTTGTTTCAAAAAACACAACATTTCCGCCGCCGGCTTCCGAGATAGATGCCCATACCATGACACTTCCTCCGCCGTGCTTGACTTTTGCCTTTTGGATTTTGGGATTCAGATCAGTATTGGACTGTCGCCACACATAACTCCGTCCGTCTAAGCCAAAAATGTTAAATTTGGGCTCATCTTCAAATATGAATGTGTTCCAGAACTCCAAATCCTTGTCCAAGTGGGTTTTGGCGAACGTCATCCTAGTCCCTTTATTTTTTGCGCTTATAAAGGGCTTCTTCCGTGGTACTCGGGCATTAAAGTCATGGTTGCGCAGAACCCGGCGCACAGTTTCCACACTGCACTTTTTCCCCATTTCATCCTGCACCTGTTGAGTCAGTTTTGGAGCCGATAGCTTGGGATTTGCCCATATTTTCCTGATGATCCCCCGCTCCTCCGTTGCGGTGAAAATCTTGTTTGGAGCCTTTCTGCCCTTGTCCTCTATCCGATCTTCGTCGACGAAGCGACGAATGATGCTGTTTACAGTTGACCTTTTTAAATTGACCATTTAAGCTATCTGGCCATGTGAATATCCGATCTTGAAGTGTTCCAGGATGAGATTCCGTTGCTCGATGGTAGTCCGTTTGTCCATAGTCCTGGTTGGCTGGTTGCACCCAAATTGCAGGATATAACTAAACTAACTACGAAGGATTGGTATATTGATACCGAAAATAATCAACCCGATGAAAAAAACCCGGGTTTTATGGCACCCAGGTGTCCATAATGCCACTGCCCGAAATGATATGTGACCATAAATTAAGGTACTTTTTTACATAACCCGACCTAGCAGGTGGGGAAACCCCAGTTTATGGGGATCATATATTCATTTAGGTGGTTAATATATGTACCTAGCATCGGTCTTTGGAATTTTTGAAAAATATTGTATAATTAGTTTATGGCAGGCAATTAACATTTTTGCTAGACACTGCCCGAAATGAACTGTGAGACACTGTACATACAACCTTTGTCGAATATATTCTGAAATCTTTTTCCCCTTACTATTTAGTATAGCACAACTCAAGTAACAAATTTGGCATAATCCAAATTATCAGATTAATTATTATATTCTTTTTGTCAGAAACCGCTCTGGGAGTAAAACTTGATGATATGGAAGAAGGTAGCCGATATCGTAATGCCATACACGCCCTGGAGGACGTTATGATAGAGCGATTATGTAATCCGCTGCTATATTATAAGCCCTATTTCTACCTGTACGGCAGTTATAGAAAGCACATAGAGAATCTGAAGATAGCGCATGACTTCTCGAGCCGCATCATCGAGCAGAAGCGACAACAGAGCAAACAGAAGCGGACTGGATCTGTGGATGAGTTTGGGCGAAAATCGCGGTATGCGATGCTGGATACACTACTGGAGGCGGAGAACGAGGGTCTCATCGATCATCAGGGCATCTGTGATGAGGTGAACACATTTATGTTCGAGGGCTACGACACCACCGCCACTTGCCTGATATTCACGCTGCTCATGTTGGCGCTGCACGAGGATGTCCAGCAACGCTGCTTTGAGGAAGTGCAGCCACTGAGCGACAAGGATAATGAGGAGCTGAGCGTGTTCGATTTCAATGGGCTCGTCTACTTGGAGTGTGTGATTAAGGAGTCGCTGCGTCTTTTTCCTTCTGTGCCATTTGTGGGACGCTTCTGCACGGAGGAATGTGTGGTGAATGGTCTCATTCTTCCCAAAAACGCCCAAATCTGTTTGCATATCTACGATATAATGCGTGATCCAGTGCACTTTCCCAATCCCGCTCAATTTCAGCCTGAACGATTTCTGCCTGAAAATTCTGTAAATCGTCATCCGTTCGCGTTTATTCCATTCAGTGCCGGACAACGGAATTGTATTGGTCAAAAGTTTGCAATTTTGGAGATGAAAGTGCTGCTGGTAGCCATATTGCAGAATTTTCAACTTTTACCTGTGACCCGACTGGAAGACATTATTTTCGAGTATGGCATTGTGTTACGTTCCCAGAAAAACATTGCCATTAAATTGAAGCGGCGGCAGCAGTCATAAATAATACAACTTGCCACAGATTACCATATATACAGTTGGGAAAAAAATAAGAGCACTTCTCTCAAGAAAAATGTTTTCAAAACGTCTCTGTAAGTCGAAGGAACTTATGAATATGTTTTTGGAAGTAGGCTCTTAAAAAAAAAAGGGAGAAAGAATAACACCATAACTCTATTCACCGTTTTCTACTCATTTCAAATCAATTAGAATTAAAACATTATACACATTTTGCAAATGGTCACTTATAATTATGAAAATTGGAAATACATCAACGATATCGAACGAAATATATCAACGATTGAAAAAAATTCCAGGAGCAGTACTAACTACAATTTGGATAATATTAACTATAATTTGAGTAATATTAAAAATCAATATTTGGAAAAATTGCAAAACTAATGTTTAGAAAAAAGTTCGAAATAGTGGTATTATTTGTTTCGCAACTGTATAAAAAATTCATATTTAGAATATAACATTCTTAACATTCCACAAGCATAAACAGCTATTTGTAGCGTAAAACGTAAATACTAAAAATTTTAAAATGCCAAATTCAAAAGAGTGATGGCAACCCTACAAAACCAAACAGGAGACTTGTTGTATACATATGTATGTATATACATATATACATGCATACAATTTGTAAACATTGCAACTACATGTAACATATTTGAAAAATGCTAATGAGCCATAGCCAGAGCCATGCAAATAATTTTATAAACATAACATTAATTCTTAGCAATTTGTTGCTTTTACGGAAGGCAAAGGCTGCCACAATTCCAACAGGCGCATTGACTTTTCAACTGCTAAATTTATCTGTGCATTTTCTATTATATAGAATTGTTAACGAGAAGAACTTGCCACACTTATGTTACAGCGCGCAAATGCCTAATTTAATTATAATCATATTTACGCATCGAATAACAAAACAAACCGCGCACAGACGCATACACATACTCATATACACACACTCACACACACTCAGGTACATGTGATCGCGCAACAAAACAAAACATAAAAGTGCAGCACTTCTGCATACGAAAAGGTAACCAAAAATTTCACTCACCTCTTTTAATTTGCACAAGCAACACAAAAACAACACAAATCAATGAAACAATTTTATTACGCATTATTTATGATATAACTTTCGCAGCAAAAACCGAATTGTTTTATTTGTAGTTATTTGCTGCTGTTGTTTCACAAATACAATGCACTAATTTTGACCAATGTTGGATTACCTTTAAAAAATACCGCTGCCAAATACCAATATAAAATACTAGCAAATAATACCTCAAGTGTGGCCACATTGACTGTGGTGGGGTTTCATTCAAAGTTTTGTCCATGTCGTTTAAAATTATTAAATATAAAATTAAGAACTAGAGAAAAGAACAGAAAATAGTTTTTAGTTGTGTCTGTCTTATTTTTTGAAAATAAAAAGCAGACAGCCTTATCCGCCTCAAATGATTATGGGGCAGACAATGCATGTGTGTATTAAATGTATTATAGATAACAGCTATAGACCGAATTCTAGAACTTGTGTTTGTTTACAACAGTGATAACAGGCCAAGGGCGCCCGAAGCGATTGAACTCTAATAAATATATGTATATACATATTTTATGTTTCTTATGTATTATTATTTTTGACTCGTACATGAAATATTTGAATTGTAGAGGCTTGTAAAGGTTGTATACTTTTTATTTTGACCATAAATATATCATTACATAAACTTTTTTATATTCCAATTTCACTGTTTATTGCATTTTACATATTACATTGCATTTTTTATTTATATTCATTATTATTATTATTGATTCTCATTTTTACTATAATCCTCCTTGTACTCTTTGTTCACTTTAAGTGAGTGATTTATAACACTCGAAGCTGGCGGCTGCTGCGGATTGGGATAATAGGGAGGCTGCTGCTGATTGGGATTATAGGGAGGCTGCTGCTGATTGGGATTATAGGGAGGCTGCTGGTGATTGGGATTATATTGAGGATCCTGCTGATTGGGACTATATGTAGGCTGCTGCTGATGGGGATAATATGTAGGCTGCTGTCCATATTGTGGTGCAGGTGGACCCTGTTGTGGCATGTATGGGCTATAAGGCTGCTGCTGCGGCTGCTGCTGCTGATTGGGTGGATACCCACTGGGTGGGTATGGATTCATAGGCTGTTGGCTGGGATATTGATTCATGGGCTGTTGGCCGTATGGTGGAAGCGGATATTGAGTATACAGTTGCTGGCCATATGAATACGGATAAGCATAACCATATGATGGTGCATTAGTATACGCCGGATTATTATATTTATGCTTGTGTTTCTTGTGATGGTGTCCACTGCTGCTGCTATCGCTGTCACTATCGCTGTCTGCCAGGACGCCTCTCGCCTCCCAAAAGATCAGCAGCACTGCCCAAATCAGAGTCACGTATTTATTCATCTTGCGATGCTGAAAAGAAACTCAAATTGAAATTCGGATGCTACGCTCTGGAACAAGACTGAATGAACGACGTGAGGCAAAGTAAATGAAATGTCTGAATAGAAGACGCAATTCTATTATTCGTTGATAAGAACGACCAAAAAGTAAAATAGAAATGTATATTTATGTACACTCATATTTCCATCCAAAAGTGACATGTGCGGTTGACAAATACACTTTCAGACTTACATCACCTCACAAACAGTGGCTGCCGTAAGTCAGCGCTGATCTGTGTAATGTAGAAATATTTAGATTATGTATTTTTTTAGTTTTTTATTAAAGAAAATAGTTGCAAGAAAATAACAATTACATTTCAATTATTTTTTATTTATTTTGTAAGTTACGCTTAATTTGTTAACATGTTTTTGTGCATGGATTATTATTTTTTTTCTCATACATGTGTATATTAAGCGAGATCGACTCGAATCTTGGTGCTGAAGAAGGATATATATACTTAATGGGGTCGCACAATTTGAAAAACATATTTATTTTTAAAATAAGTTCAACATAGTTCAATACCTCACAGATACATAAGTGAGGAATTCCAGTATATTAGTTGAAATCCTTATCATAATTCATGAATCGCTTTAGTCGGGCGCCGTTGAATGGTTCTTCGCTGCCCGGTGGAAATTTACGCATCTAAATAGTTATAAAAAGAAAGCACACAAATTACTCAAATGAAGTTTTAAATGTTTTCTTTATGAGCGTATACTTAAATGTATTTATACTTACACTTTTGCACATACTTAACGGAAATATAAACTTGATCCGAATATCCCCAAACCAATTTTCCATTAAATATACATGGAAGACATGATAAAAATAATATGAGCATGTTTTAAAAATTGTATTGTGTTTAATTGATAGATGAACAAATTAATGTAAATCATATTTCTATCATGTCAAGCTATATATTCTTTTAACATAATTATTAACAACCCCATAATAAATTCAATTGCACTTAGCTGAGTTCACACGTCAAAAGTATGTAAAAAAAATATATAATAATAAATCTTTTTTTGCAAAATTGAATACAATACAATGAAATTCAATGATTCTTTTTCTAGAATAAAAGGAAGGAAGGGTAAGTAGATAGAAAAGTAGATTTTTTAATAAGAACAAAATAAATAAATTTTGTAATCAATTTTCAGCTTGATTGAACTCAACTAAGATAAATTTCAATATTTAAACTACTGGTAGCATTTATGTATATATTACTTCAAATAATTATATGTAATAGTGGTAAGTAGTGTATTCATAGGTATAATTATATATATATATATATATATATATATATGTATATGTATTTGTATGTAGGTTAAGTACAGCAACAAATTGCGATATTTAGCTGTGTTATCCAGTTACTCAAAGCTGCCAGCATTTGGTGCAGTGAAAATGTACAATAAGCTGTTAATTGTAAATTTTTGTTTTGTTGTGTTGTTTGTGAATATTTAATTAGGGTTCGTCTTTGGCGAATCGTTTCTGTAATTAAATAAAACTCAGTATTAGAATGTCTTGAGGGATATTACTTATTTTGTTGGTATTTAGTGTATGAGTGCTACAAAAACAATGGGCTATAAAATATATATGTAGATACATACACATAAAATGGTGAATTATTTTTCTAAATCGATGTGAAATTTATAAATCGATGGTGTACTTAAAAATAAGTAATGTGCGTTATTTAAATTGGGTTTAATGGGTATTACAAACGATAATTATTAATTTTCAATCTCTATAGTCTTTGGTTTCCCATAATTATAAATGGATGTGGTTCGAACCGGTTCATATAAGGACTTATAGCATAAATAACCGAACCAAAAAGATTTTGCTTTAACGGTGGCGGTGGTTTGGCTTAAGACATGGGTGTCAAACCGGAACGGAAACAGTTAACTAAAATTAACCAACCGCAAAAACAATCCAAAACGAAATTCAATAGTTTTGTAAGAATCAGTAAGCTGAACTCATATTATAATTTACCAAAACAAAGTAGTATATGATAAAACTCGTTGCTACTCAAACTTTTGTAACGATTTGGAGAATATTCATTTATTTTTCTAGAGAATATTCATATTATTTTTTGGAATTTTTTTTGCTAGAACCGGAACCTAAATTCGCTTCGGTTTGACAACGTGTCTAAAATAAATTCAATATAAAACAGAGACATTAGTTTCAACCTTGAATTTTGCTTTCAATTTGAGATACTTCATTTAAGACGAGCTTACCAAGCAGTGCAAGGTATTTAAACTTCAACAACCTGAACAGTGTACTTTGTTGCTTTTTTCTATTGTACGCATATGTGTTCAACCAGTCGTGATAATATAATATTACATTGCAACTGCTCGGGCGAACAGAGCAGAGAAACTACATTCGTATGAATGGACTTACTTGAATGCGTGTCTGCGCATAATCAATGCACATTGCTTACCATAATTCTGTATTTCTCCTTGCATGCATAATCGGACTCATCAATATCCAGATAGCAGTCCGACTTATATTCGGCTGGCAATGGGTTTCCCTCATATTCACACAACTTGTGCAGGGGCCGTGCTCTGATCAAGTTTCAAATTGATATATGTATATATAAAATAACTGTATTTGAGATTAGTTTAAAATATGCATATTACGTGACAATAATTTTGCTCATCGACGACGGCTTCTGTATGGGACAATAAAATACATCTGGTGTCTTCTTGTCGAATACAATTTTCCTCATCATATCCTTTTCCTTGAGAATGGCCTTGCCACTAAGGGTAGCCCATGTGCCACACAGTAGTGTTGCAAACACAAAGATCGCCAATAGACTGTGCTTCATAATGGACGAATTGACTACAATTAAAATAAAGCATAATTAAATATTTATGAAAAACATAAATTAAGAGAAAAATCTTTATATATTCTAGACATGAAACTGAAACTCGACATATCTTACACATATATTTTTATGGCAAACTTGGGTCAAATTTCAGTAAAATTATATTTTTTTCTTTCTTTCTTCTTTTTTACACGGTCTTTGAGTTGAGTCTTTCACCTTCACCTGGGAGCACACTTTATAATGATCTCATCAACATTAAAAGCTGCGTCAGCACTTTAAACATCGCCCACACGTAAACAAAAACCAAGTTTTTATCATATTCCTTATTAGGATGCATAAAAGCGAAGGCTTTTATGTGTTATTTAAAAATTTGCAATTTTAGATGAAACAGAAGAAAACGAGCTCAGACAACCTTGAACGTTGTCGTCATAGCTCAAGTAGTAGTACTAATTAGAGACACAATTTGAAGGTGTACTACACAAATGACTTGCACTTACACAAATGTATTTATTACAAAACAGTTGCTTAGCTTGGGTACCGATTTTTTGCCAGATTTGATTTTTTCAATAAACCGATCGTACTTCATTCACCACTCAGCGAACTCAAACTATTGTTTTTTAGCAAATTGTGCAAGACGAACAACCTTTAAGCACAGAAAAAGCTCTTTAAGTCTTAAGCGCACATTTAACGCAAAAACCGGTTTCTTCACCATTCAAAAGAAATAAAGAAACTGTTTGTGTGAATGTGTGTGTAAAGGAAAAGTATTGTTTATACAAAAAAAAACGTTAAGACTGGACACAGTTAACTTTAAATAATATTACTTACTATATTTCTAGTATTTTTTATTTGTTTTTAATTTTAAAACTTCACCAGCTTCAACCTAGGCATTTACAGATATTTATGTTTTAAATAGTTGCTGTAAAAAGTAAACAAGCAATTGTTTTGGTATTTAATTGTGTGACCATAAATACGAAAATAAAATACAGCGATGCATGCTTATAAATTTGGTATTAAATAATATGGTATTATGCAGAGAAGATATTAATTATGCGAAGATATTAATTATATCAAATAAGATTTTGGAATCCGCAGTTTAATGTTTAGTTAAAAAACACACAAAACTCAATAAATTCATACTTACAATAACAGCCCTGTTTTCAAATGTATTTGGTATCGATACTCACGACTCAAGTGTATATTTTTGAATAAGAACAAGAAATACGAATTTATATGCATCCAAAGGGAATTTGTTGGAAATGTTACGACATTGCACCCGGTTCGGAATTCAAAATATAAAATTCATTTCAAATGAATGGACGATACGTGGTATGGCTGGCCATTCAAAATGGGCGAACATAAAGCACATCAAGGCGCAAAAAGATGGATTGCGAGCGGCTCTTTTTACAAAGATTGCCCGACAAATCCGCCTGGCTGTGCAGGAGGGCAAATCTGGTGATCCGGCTGTAAATTCTCTGCTCCGATCGGAAATTGATAATGCGCTGAAGAAGAATATGCCGGTTGGAACGATACAGAATACGATCAAGAAGTGTCAGCACAACAAGGCGCAGCTGAAGAAGCATCGAATGGACATACGATTCAGGAGGCATGTTTATATGATCTGTTGCATATATAGTGATAATCTGCAGGGTCTCAAAATGGATGCAACGCCAATGATTAAAAAAGCAGGGTAAGCTCAGTTGCTAGCCATACAAAAATGATGAACTTTATAACTCAAACTCAAGTTGAAAATACTCTTGCAGCGGTGTCCTTGTGGATGTTAGCCATATGTTCGAAGATTTCGGCCTAATCGAGACGCGTTACGATCCCACAGCATTGGCCAAAGATGGCTGCAGTTTGGAGGAGAAGGCCACCGAAGATGCCATTCAATTTGGCGCCGAAGAAGTGGAAATTGTCGATGCCGAGAATGCGACAGTGAATGTAAGTTAAATTTGCGATGAGAATAATTATAAATATCAGATTATTTTAAACTACTCGTTCTGCTCTCAGTTTATTTGCAGTCCAATTGTATTGAGTGGACTCAGCAAGACATTGGCACAAAATGGTTACACGATTGAAAATAGCGAGCATATATTCACACCAAATGTAAGCACTCTAAAAGCGAATGTATATCTTCAAAAAAGTAAGGTCATTTCTTGTTTTGTTTCCTTACAGAATCTAGTGCAGTTGAGTGAAGAGGATCACAAGGCTTATAATGTGTTTGTGCAAAAGCTACGAGATGTGCCTGGCATGGAGGACATCTATGACAATGTGGAATAAACTCGTTTTATATATATATATAATGTTTATTGTACTTTCATACTTGTAAATATTCTATGATTCAAATTACATGTGTGTGTTTGCTTTTAAGATTGTGATGATGCCTGTATAATAAAATTTAAAAGCTAAACTTTGTTTGATGGTCCTACTTCTAATGGAACAACATTTATGCTACAAAAAACTCTTCAAATGCTGTTTACAAGGCGTTTACAGTTTAGGTGTGCTGTATTTTATCGATGATCTCCAAATGGGACTTCTGTTGAGGTGTCCCTTAATGCTGATCCAGCCCATCTGTAAATGATATATATGTATGGATTACAATCCTTTTTAGTTTTTCTTGAATTCAGTTCTACTTACAGTTTTGTGGAGTTTTATTACCATGGCAAATCCAGATTGTCTAGAAGAAATACGAAAAGCTATTTCCATCTAATAGTTAAACAATTTGTATATTAGCCGACAATGTTTTAAGTATAATAATAACATTTGCTTTTGTTGTACACATAATGCATAATTGAAACATGTTAAATGTTAAATAATTTAAGTATACTTGAAATCATTAAACATCATAAAATAAATACTGCAATACTTTCTAAATAATATGTATTATAAAAAAAAAAACCGAAAATAGTTTTTTTTTACAAATCTGATACGTGTACATAAAAGGGTTTTATTACAAAATTATAAATATGTATATACGTGTATAGGCAATAAAATTAGAATTCTTATCGCTGTCCTTGTCCGGCTTCCAATTACAATTTGGCATTGTCGAAGAGGGGACCACGAGTGACGGTTATATCCGCATACGGCGCCGACTGTGTAATGTGAAGCGCCTTAAACTTCTTCAACACCAGCAGCGAGTAGAATTTCTGTGCAGCTTGTTTCCTCGAGTTGCGCACGGTTAACTGGGAGAGGGTCAAGTGATCATTGTTATTGAAATGAACTCTGACATCGACAAAGAGTTGAGCAGCTCGCTTGTTCAGCACACGCTCCTCAAACTGTTCGTCTGTCTCATTTTCCATTTGCTCGTCAGCGGGTGCATTGGGCAGACCACCCACCGATGGTGGAAAATCGTAATCATTCCAATCCGTTGATATTTCGCATGTCTTGTTAAAGTTATTCACATTCGATTCCGTTTCGTTGAGTATCGAGCTGACCTGATCGGGTGGCAAATTGGGCATACAATCGATGTCGCC
This sequence comes from Drosophila macrothrix, assembly GCA_035042055.1. NCBI lineage: Eukaryota > Metazoa > Arthropoda > Insecta > Diptera > Drosophilidae > Drosophila > Drosophila macrothrix. The sequence goes on from JAWNLX010000604.1 coordinate 1,242,119, forward strand.
AATGCCGCCGCCATGTCGTGGCGTCATCTGTCCATGCTCCAAGCCAGCGGGCGTTAGATCACCATGATGGAAATCATCGCCCATGTCATGGTGATGGCCATCGCGTGGCGTCAGTGGCAACTCATTGAGATTAGAGAAGTTATCCATGTCATTGAACGATAACAGAGCCGGACTACGCATATTATCGAATATGGTTGCATCACTCTGTGCCGGACCCATGCTCTCCTGCTGCTCCTTTGTCGTTATATCCAACGAGACGGCTGACGCACCCAACGATTTCTCCTGTTCTCGTATCATTTCGGGTGCCGCCAAACTCTGTGTGAGCGTATTATCTGCAGCCGGATCCGATGCAGTTGCATTCGCAGTCAAATCATTTTTACGCTTGCGTCCCTTTTTGTTCACAATGATAATAGGGCTTTCACCCTCCTGGGCATAGAGTTCCAGTGCGAGCACATCCATGGGTGCAATATTTGAGAAGTCCTCCAATTGTGTCGAATGTGAAACTAACTGACGATTGTAATTGTTCAAAAGGACTCGCGCAGGAATAGTGCGCGAGGGCAGCGAGAATAGTTTCTCCACGCCACCCGTCTCCTTCCAGTACATTAGCCGCTTTGTTGGTGGTGCCAGATCCAGGGTAGTGAGTATATCGGATGTATCTGCTAGTTGTGCTTTCATCTCCTCACCGGATATATTCTTGACCTCATCGATGATGAGTTTTCGCTTGCGCTTCGCTTTTGTGGCACCCTTATAAGTGGTTGCATCGATGGGCGCCAGTGCGAATCCCTCGTCATCGTTTTGCACGAGAGTCATGTCATTTAGGGCGGCATCAGCGCCACACGCATTGACATCCTCACTGAAACTGTGATCTTTCTCCTGAAAGTCATCCTCCTTGTCACCGGCTGCCAAATCAGCACACGAAGAAGCCGGCGATGGAGCATCATCGAACTTGCCCATGCCATCGTCATCGGAATAATCAGGTGGATTGTTAGCCTCATTGATAGCCGATTGTTCGTTGATGCCCACCGTTTGTGGCGGTTCGCCAAACAGATCGTCCTCGAATAGTGTTGGCTGGCCAAAGGAGTCACCGAAACCGTCGCCATCCAGCCGATCGCTGGGCATTTCGGATTGTGTTAGCCTGATATTGGGATCATTGGGTTCCACAACATTGGCCAACACATCATCATCGAACAGCTGATCATTCATATTGCCCGACAAGGGACCACGCATCATCTCTGGCGTATCCGCCTCGAAGCCAATGTCGCCAAAGCCATCGTCCTGCAGTGACAGCGATAAACTGCCATAATCCTCACGCATTGTAATCTCATCGGCACGCGATTGATTCACAGAGAATTGGGCCTCGATATCAATGTCATTTAATTCGGGCAGCGCTGTATCAAAATCATGGAACACCTCGGGCAATGTGATCGCATTCACATTAGCCTCCCGGTGGCCCTCGGGCAAATCGACCATGCCCGGCCTAAATGCCATTTTGATTTTGACAAATGCCTCATTGCAATCGGCGAGCAAATATTTTGCTTTTCTCGAATAGATTCGGACGACGCCAAGCAGTAAATGACCCGAAGTGCGGAGCGCCAATTTTACTTTTGGCTGTAAAATTCCCTCCACTGACTTTTCTATATTCGTCTCGAAGACGTGGGCTTTTGTTATTTTCTTGTCCCAGTGTGCTGCTAGCCATATTCTGGCTAGCGGGCCTTTTTTGGCCAATATTATGTGTTCGTAGAACATTATTTACTTTTTTTCTTTGCAATTTTTAGATTTTTTTAATACACAAACAAAACAGAGATGCACAATTTGCTAAACAACATGGCGACAACGATGCGTCGATCAATTTTCGATAAGCGTATATCGATAATATCGTATTTCAACCAGTTATATTATTTCGTGTGTACATCACATTGCGGCATTATTGAAAATAAAAAATAATTATTAGTGTTCTGTAATTGGTGTGGTTCGCTGATAACATTTATTCGATAGTTAAGTTAACAGTGGTGCACATTTATTTTGGTATATTTTGTAGTGTCCATCGTTGGTCACACTGTGCTTACATATGTTTTGCTCATAGTTTCAATTATTGTTAAGACAAATATTTTAATCAAAAGACAACTAAAATGTCCCTTAACGGGTTTCTCGAATTCTTTCATAAGGGAAATGTGCGTGTACGTATGAGAGTATGGGCCTAAGTATGCCACCAATGTGCATATTTGCATGTAATTTTTCGCAAATTTCCAATCACCGCATCGTGTTCTATTTAAGTAAATAAACGCGTTGCGCTAATCCATAATTTATATGTATATTTATTCTCTTGTAGACTTTCAGGCCGAAAAAGAGATTCACGGCTGGCACCATTCGCTATTCGCTGCACAAACAGGCCCAGGCCAGCCTACAATCCGGCATCAATTTGCGTCAAGTGGTGCGGCTGCCGGAAGGCGAGAATATGAACGACTGGCTGGCGGTGCACGGTTTGTAACTATAAATACAAAAAAAATCCATTATGTAAATGACGTGTGAATTTATGTAGTGGTTGACTTTTTCAACCGCATCAATCTAATTTACGGCACCGTTTCCGAGTATTGCAATGAATCAACATGTCCCACAATGTCAGGTGGCTCGCGATATGAGTATTTATGGGCAGATGGAGATCTGTGAGTATATCTATATACCTTTATAGACTAAATCAATAAAATAAACCTCTTTTTGCAGATATAAGAAACCCACTGCGCTGCCTGCACAGAAATATATTGAGCTGCTCATGGACTGGATTGAGACGCAGATTAACAACGAAGCCGTTTTTCCCGTTTCCACTGGTAGGATATTTCTTATAGGGTATTCTAATTTTGGATAGCGTATTCCAAGAGACGTCTGCGAGCCTCGTTTAATAATCGATTTGATATAACAATATCTGTTTGCTTATATGTAAACTAGTCTGTCAAGGCGTCTGTAAGGCAAACCTAATGAAATTTAAAACATATATTCATCTGTTTGATTTAAAGTAGATTTGTCACATTCATGTATGAAAAACTTTTATGTTTTCAAAATCTAAACCAAAAAGACTAGATACTAGTTTTATAATGCTCTCAACATGCAAATAGTCTCTCAGTTGTGAGACAATCTTGAACATAGATGCATCTATGATTTGTCATTTCAACTATCGCTCGAAAGAAGTGTTCTTGTATGAATAACTTACAAAAATGACTAGTTACAAGTTCTATAATGTAAATCAGTCTTTTGCAAATACTTTGCTATTTGTTAAAGTTTCGAATCGCAAAGCGATTAAAGCTAAGATTCACTTTCTGAATATGCAACTAATTTACAGACTGATAAATAAATAACAAATTTAAAATAATTATTTATTTTTCTCGTTTGCAGATGTTCCTTTCCCAAAAACGTTTGTGTCACTTAGTCGCAAGATTTTAACAAGATTATTTCGCGTCTTTGTCCATGTATACATTCATCACTTTGATAGGATTGTCACTATCGGTGCCGTAAGTATTATTTAATAAAGTAAAACAACACAGATTGCTAGATTTAATATATGTTATTTGTTGCAGGAAGCGCATGTGAATGCTTGCTATAAGCATTTTTATTACTTTGTGCAGGAATTTGAACTTATATCGAGCAAGGAATTGGAACCACTACACGAAATGACATCAAGAATATGTAAAGATAGGGATTAAAAGTCCTGCAAGCATAAAACTACAATTATAGCTCTTATAGCTTCGAATCTCAAGTCATAATTATATGTTGCTTTTAACTATAGTATCAGATATATGTATGTGCATGTATTGTATGTTAGTTCTAAGTCTGTGATGTCAAAGCGTACACCATTAAACAGAAACAGAAAATGCTCGAATGCCTTCAAAAAACCGCAAAACGGATGTTGTTTTAGTTGTGTTTTGAAATAATCTACTATTTTATGATTGTTGTATGGTTGTTTTTAACCTTGAATATTTTTGGCGATTATTTTGTAGGAGAACATGGCGATTATTTTCTTGAGTTCTACTTGAGTTCCATTATTTACGACTAATGTCAAACGCAGTGTGTTCTTAAAATCTTAAGTATTTCAATGAGACCAGAACCACTCGTAAAAAAGAAAAAAATGTTAGCTCAGCAAAACTGCACTTAAAATAATAGTCGAACAGTGATAATATAAGAGTGTTTATTAAAAGCATTTTATTAGCGAGTTTTTAGGCCGACGGATTTTTGAACTGCAACAGTTTGCGTTGAATATGCCACTCCGTGTGGAAGCAGCAATAACCGAGAGTAATTTGCTGCATAAAAATAAAGATTATCACGAGGCGAGCTTGATTGCCAAACACATTTAAAAATTACATGTTAAATGTAGCTCACTCTGATTAGGACTTGCACTTTAAATTCCAATAATGAATATATATATACAGATTTTTTTTTATTTTTATTTTTTTGGGAGGAAATTGAAGTAATGTGGCGGTATTTTTGCAAGGGTAAGCTAGTGGCAACATCAAATATGAAACTCCACCCACATAGGCGATTGCGATTGCGATTGCACAGACAAATTATTAGGTGTTTTATACACGCTTAATGTGTGTATACAGAATAAAACGGCCATATAACCAATAACAGTAAAGTAGGGTTGAGCCAGCAGACCTACAACCACTTGACAAGAACAACAACCAGCCCCGTAAAGACCAATGAGAATAAATTGAAAACACGTAGGCAGGGCGACACCTTATATTCTACGTACGATTTTTAGGGGTTGTTGCCAGTGCTCAGTGGCAAAGAGAGCGAGCGCCATGAATTGAGCAATTTATGCAAAGAGCACTATAAATTCTATTCAGTCAAACCAAAATAATAATAATACATTACATTAAATATATTAAACAAGTGGGAAAATGTAGTGAACTGTGTAAAATGGATATCAAATTGAAAAGTAGTGTCAAAGTTGACAACTTATAATGGCAATTGTAGATTAATAAATGTTCTATTGAATATGTTTGAATATGGTCATAAAGATCCACTTAGTTGTTTGTTTAAGCAAGTATGTGCTAATTGCAAAAGCATTCTCATTCCAATTGCATTACGCTTGTTGATTTCACAATGTATCTTTTCTCTCTCAAGGAAGTTCAGAAGAAGCAACAAAAAAATCCAAACCCGGAAACGGAGCTGAATGGCATGCGCAGCATTTCAAGAGCGAAATAGAACAATTTTCTCAACTGAGGCAGGCTGAGTGGGTTCTTTGTGTTAGTTTTTATTTGGTTTGGCAAAGGACCTGTAATGCGATTGGCCTTGCCTGCGAAGTAGTCGAGCGTTTCATTGTGTAAAAGCAACTATGCAACGGAGTAAAAGTGTACAACATCTGCCATAATAATATTGGTAAACTGTGAGAAACATGGAGCAATTAGCACAGTTTGTAAACAAGTCGTTCGAGTTCAATTTAACCAATAATCGCGTTAATCATTTGTTTAACTCAATGACAAGTGCCCGCATCCATAAACTAGCCGATGCAGCAACAGCCAAATCCATTTTAGTGAACACAAATCGTTTGGATCGAAATTCGGTGGATAATTGCGTCAACGAGGATGAGTCCATGGATATTGATATAACCGATATTTCGGCGGCGGAGGACAGCAGCTATGAGGATGATACGGTTGTGTCCAAACCAATATCGCTGGTCAAAATTCGTTCGCTTCAACAGAAATCAATTGTGACTATTTCGCCCAGTGAACACTTTCGTAAGACTGAACCTGCGCCAAAGCCCAAAAACTGGTTAATATCGGATCTATTGGAGACGGACGCACATTCAGAAGGTATTTCGGGGAATTAGTATATGTAAATTCACAAAAGTGCAACACAATTCTGTTGTAAAGTTTACAAATCTTCTCTAAAACGTGCAATATTTATTTTTCTTACGCTCAAATGAAATTTCAATTTGAACATGACGGAAAAGCGATCCAAGGCAACCATATAAATATATTTTATTGTAGATTACTATTATATACATTGTAAATTATAAACCTCGTTGTCATTATAGGTATGGTAGTATTAAATTAACCATTTAATTGGGAGTTTGAAAAACACTGGATGTAATCCAAATAGTATTCAAACAAGAACAGACAGTTTCTATGGCAGTTAAATGTCAACTGATGCTGACAAGAAATTGATATATACTTCGTGGAAAATGAGATTTGGAAGTATGAATTACTCCAGATGAACGTTCAAAGACGAGAGTCCCTAAAAACATGTTGCTAAATGTATAAATATACTTATTAATTTTCATTCTCATTTTTCAATATGAAATTACGTTTTGGTTAAAAAATTTCTTAGTAAAAATTTTAAAAGTTAATCAATAACAATAAATAACATATATATATATATATATATATATATATATATATATATATATATATATATATTTATATTATTAGGGAATTTGTATATTACAAAAACATAAATCCCTTAATTCATATTTCTACTTTCAATTAATATATTTATTAATTTTTAATTTGTGAATTTATTTGTTTAACTAATGAAGACTAAAAACAATCAACATATTTTAAAAAGGTTTAAAAATCAGAAATTTCAAATCAAATCTCAATTGAAGAAAGACTAAAAAACGATCATCTGCTTTGAAAATCTCATCTGCAAACGAAACCAGATCCGGAAACGCTCCACGCCTGAAGTCTTACGGGTGGTGATGCGAAAAATCTTGATTACTATACGGACTAGACTTATACAGTTCGTTCTAACTTAATCAGGTGGCGCCACAGCTTCTCCAAGGAGCAAGAGTTCATGGAGGTCAGGATAAAATGAATAGAGTGCAGCGATAGAGAATCATCTGTCGCATTTGTAAATCTATGGTTAAGTTGAGATGTGAGAAAACTGAACTGCAAAATGTATATATTCGTGATCAGCATCCAATCAATATAACCATCGAGATAGTTTTAGTTTTTAAACTAGATCTGTCTTTTTTACGATCGAAAGGCGATCGAAAGATAAGTTCTTGTTACCAACATTATTTTGCTTCTGCGGATATCCAATCCAAATTACCCAATATTCGTATTGTTATGCATTCCACTTTTAAAATAAAATTATTAGGATCGAACTATAATATCGTATATCATCACTTGAAACAAATAAATGATTTATTAAATTTATAGTGCATTTTACACGTTGGCAATATGACTCTGGTTTACGGACTCTGTAATCCTTTCTTGGTTTTTGAGTATTCTCAAAACCTAGCTTGGAAATTTCTCAACAATCGTATTCGGTTTTTGTAATTCCAGATGATAAATGCGAAAAGGATCCGCCTGCTCGCTTAAATGATCCAAGTGCGAATAATCCAAATACGGCTAACAGTAGTGCCAAAAGCGATGGCGATCCGGGCCAAGAATCAGATTGTAAGACTAGCAGCAAGTGTATTAAGGATATGCAGCTCTATGATATCGATGCAACGCCAAGTAAATATGCAAATTCAGTTCTCAAAATATGTATATTTAAATTCAAAAGAGTTTTAATTTTGGGTATGGTTTCTTGAGTTTGAGGAGGTTTTTTTTACAATTTTATTATTGTTTTCACAATCATTGTTATGTTATATAATGATAATAATAATTATAATACTATGTGAGGTATATTTAAATACTATAATTGGAGTATATTCTAGTCTGTAGCACAAGGTGTATTCTAATATTTAATGTACACATTTTACAGAAATGAAAACTTCTGCAACAATTACAATAAACTTAAACGAATGTTCAAATGACAGCAATTCCCCAGAACTATCGTTGCACAAGTCGGCGGCGAATGTATCTGAGAAATCAATATCGCCAGAGCCACAAGCCAACATCGGAGAGAATCTATCCCGAATTGAATCGTCCGGATTGAGCAGTAAACAGCGACGATCTCGAACAAATTTCACACTCGAACAGCTGAACGAACTGGAGAGACTCTTCGATGAGACCCACTATCCAGATGCCTTTATGCGAGAGGAGCTGAGTCAGCGACTGGGACTGAGTGAAGCACGAGTGCAGGTAATTAATTACTGGGTGTCATAAGTTGTGACCATATCTCTGGTATCTGGTGTGGTAACTAGATGAAGACAAATTCACCCAGTAGTCGACCAACCCAGTCGGCAGACAGACAGAACAAATTGAAATTCAATTGTTATTCATTAGAATTGTAGTTGTGCTCGTTGTTCGCTGTTCGCTGTTCGTTGCTCGTTGTCCCCAAGTTCAAGTTACAAATTTGACTTTTCAACCACCAGCACACACCCAAGGATATACAAGTATGTATGGGGTGTTAAGTGGTTTACGCCGCCCTTCGTTACAATTATGCCCAAGTAAGAAAAATCGTTGTAACAACAGGGGGCCGATTACAACTTAAATGCTCAATCAGGGCGGTTCTTAATGGACCGCTATGTGGTAATATATGAACGACCTACTGGTCTCTACAAGTGCTATAAATTACAATGCCCTTCCACATGTCTTCTAAACTCAATTTATTCGATGAGCAATGCTTACACTTAGTGCTCTAAAAACTTGTTGTCCATTTGCCCAAAAGCAAGTGTAATGTAGGCCTTTGGTCAGTCAGATAAAGATCAGATTAGCAGTATTTGTCTATGATATTAGAGGTTGAAACAAGTAAAAAAAACTAGTGGAGATGGCGACTGTGAGATTCCCTGAGCCTGACGTGTTTTACCTATCCGCAAAATCAAAGACTATCAATAACTCTATAAGTATCTCTGTACTCTTTGATAGCCAGCTTGCCTATAGTCCTTTGTTCAATATAAAAATATGGTTTTGTTAACAAACAATTTAATACAAATTATAACAGTTAATCAATAATATATCAATTGCGTATTGCACGACTTTATCTTTTCAATTGTGTTTTTATTGCTATCGGCAATCGATTTGTATCGATATTATATATGTTTATCGATTAAATTAAATAAAAGTTATCTGCTTATAGTATAAGAGAATATATATTTGAAATTTGAAGAATTTAACTCCATAGTCTCTGAAATCAGTTGGTTTATACGGACATGGCTAAATCAGCTAACCTTTTGATGCTGATCAAGAACATATATATACCTACACAGCTTCAATTTACCGCTATGTAAAGATTATTAAATTGAACCAAAGAAAGCAAGATGATTGCTATAAAGATAATGGTGACTGAGGTAATACCAACAGTTTATTATTGCATTAATACCTCTAGGAACTCTTGCAAAACTCAATAAATAATACACATTTTTTAAAATCCCACAGGCAAAATCCAGCTTGACTCTCAATTTAACATTGCATATTTTCAGGTTTGGTTTCAAAATAGACGAGCAAAATGTCGAAAACATGAAAATCAAATGCACAAAGGTGAGTGAAAACAATAAAAATCATATATGAAATGGCTTTTAGGGGGAGTGCTTTAGTTAGCTCAGCTTATAATTATTGCTGAAACATTGCCGGATTATGATAACAAGGCTGTTTCTATTAATTAACACAAAGGATATATGTTCATTATATTCAGTGCCAGAGCAAAGTTCTCCAAAGTTAATTTACAAAATTGTTTGCAGCAGCATTTGAAGTTTCTAATGATTATTAATGCTGGAATGGGCTTTAACTTCCTAAGACTGCCTCCTTAAAAGCAAAATAGAAATAAAATAAAAGTCAAAGGCAAAGTTGAAGTTGAAGGGGTTACTCTGACGACAAGGTTTAACACCTCAAATAAAGCAGCCATAAATTCGCTTATATAGTCCATATATATACTCCCAAAAATTGGTACGTTATTAAAATTTAAATTATTGCTGAATTTTCAAATTCGCATCTGCTGTGATTTTGGTGTTTTGTCGTTGTGCCAGCGAAATTCCCCTTTGGATATACATGGACACAAATCATTGCCAACTTAATCAAATTAAATATTCCAGCCGTAAAAGTGGAAAATAAAAATGTTATCGGTCGAAAGTTTCGTGGGGAGGCGTTGATGAATCTACATTGGGGTGGAGGAGGAAATGCACGTGAAGAGGGTGGTTCGGCTCTACGTATTTGATATATTGATGATGATACATTTGAATAAACTGTGAAACCATGACATATTGTGTCAACCAGTTGGTTAAGCGAGCAAGTCACGGGAAGGAAGCCAGAAAGGAAGCCGGCATTAAGACAACTGCGGCATTTTCAGTTAAGCTGCAAACTTTCAACGTTTACTTAACTAATTGCCCAGTTCTTTTAAATGTGCATAAATTAAAATCAACTCCACGTTTAATGTGGAGACAGTACGATTGTGGCTTAGCCGGGGATTAGCAAGGGTGCAGATACAGCATAGCTGCAGAGAAACACTGATTATATACAAATTGAAAGGGGTTTGAATGAGGAGGAACACTTTTATTTCCATAGAGTCAATGACTTTCGAATATTTATGTATTTCCTATTAAGTTATTAATTTAAAAAGCTTAAGAAATAAAGATACAACTTTTATAAAATGTCAATTGCAAACTCCTTCTGAGGGATGGCAGGTAACCAGAAAGAAATCCAAGCATACCAATAATATCCATAGAAAAACTTGATAGTTGCTGATAGAACCCACTTTGGGATAACGGAGAAGAGACATAAAAATTGCTTACTTTTTATTTATTTATTATTTAAATATCAGATACCCAAGGACTTTGGAATACACATAAAATTATCTGTGCCCGCATCAATTAAGGGTTTCAAAATTGTGGTGGGGGTAATCGTTATCATCGATAAATACAAATTCACGTATCTCCCATCATTTCAAAATTAGAGTCACAAAATTTAAAGGGCAGTTTACGGCTGCTGCCAATTACCGATTACTAAATTAGGACAGATCTCAGAATCTGCCTATTTTTGTATTTATTCTGCTATTGCAATCTTTATTTCGGAAACGCAGAAAATGCTGAGGTTAGATTTCTGGACAGGGACAGATTGCTAATTTCCCGGAAAATGCTGGGGTTAGATTTCTAGACAGGGACAGATTGCTAATTTTCCCGGCAGATCTCTTACTGAATTTTTTGAATCTGTTACTTTAATTTTAATTTTAAATTTAATCTTAAATTTGTATATATTTCCCTGAGTGATCACTTTTAATCAGGTATGAAACATGACTGTAATCTAATTTTAAAGAATACAGAGCAACAATTAAAAGATGATGCAAGGGAGGGAGCCAAGGGTGCCAATCATTACAAAGAACCCGAATCCGATAAATCGATAATATCCGCAGAAGGCGACAATATATTTCATTTGACTTGAGAGTTGTTAAAGGGACTCCAGAAGAGATTATTGCAACATTCTACGTCTCAAGTATTTCGTAGCAAGAAGTCTGGCAAGATTAAAGATTACTATAACTTGGATAATCAAGTCTATGCCTAGTTCCCCAGTTAGGGGAACCAACTAGTTAGGTTTGGTAGCAACTCATCTACTATATTTGTAGGTTTCGTGATATAGTACCTCCATAAATTGAGTCTGTAGCGACAGACAGAGACAGACACCACGGGGCAGGTCGGCAACAGCCAAAATAATGATAAAGGCTCTCTCATAATTCATATTTATGACTTGTTTCATATTCTAGTTTAAGTTATGTGTGCCTAAATAGAACAGGTTTAATCCGAAAAAGTATTCCTTGTGATGATTTAGTTTACTCCAGGTTAACTGCTAAAGTGCTCAGATCCACATGTGTATATAAATTGCTAGAGGAAATGTGCTCGGGGGGCGGGCAGCAGGGGCATGAAGACGGGGCGGTGTGCAAAACCAAAACGAAAGTAATCAAATTAAAATTCGAATAAAAAAAGAGCAACCTTCTTCTGCGTTTTTTTTTCATATGGCGTAAGGTATCATTTTATGGACTTATATCAATTCTCAGACTTTTTATCGCCACGCAAGTGAAATAGCCCTAAAAGCAAAGCACTGCATAAGTGAAGAGAAGCCAACCAGGTCCTGGTTCTGGTCCTGGCCTTGTGGTCCCTGGAGTGTCATTTTGATATGTGTCCGTCTGGCCATGGCTTGTTGCAGCGGGAATGCGGGCGGAGCGAGGAGGGGCGGATGATGCGAGCATCTCAACCTTGGGGGTGTTTTCATGGCAATAAATTAGAAAATGAATTCAATTACTTGTCACGAATTTTTGTACCGATTTGCCAAATTGGGATGTTCATTTGTGTTTATGTACTACGGCATTAAAGGTATGTGCTTATGTAAATTATTTACACATACAAAAAACATACGAACGAACTCAAGCGTGAGTCCGACAATTTGCCAAGGGACTGGCTATCGGGGGTCGGGATTTTAAATAAATAAAGTCAACAAAATTGAGAGTAAAGTTGTTTGGGTGGTAAATGAAATACCCTTGCCGATATTCGATATAGCAAACTTCATCTAAATCTGAGAAATTTAACTGATTGTGTTTATGTATGTATATCAAATGTATAAGGAATGAATTTCATAGCAGGCAGCTATACAGCTTTACCAGGGATCGGTTAGAGTGACCAGTCTGTGCTGAAGAAGTTGTGAAGAGTTTTTTTTTAGCAGAGTCCGTCACAGGTTGCTTTTACAGGGTGTCGCTTAGAAGGTTTGATTAATTTCATCTGTTAATTCAGATTGTTCAAAAACTTATATACAAAATAACAATAATCAGAAGACCTTAACATATTTTTTAAAATATGTTTTTAACAAACATATACTTATTTCCAAAACAATTAACTTAAGTGGCTAATATTATAGATGACAAGACCAGACAAAATAAGAACGCCTTTTTCAAATGGGGTCGGCTCAAAATGGAATTGCAAAATAATTAAAATCGGTTATTAATATAATTTAAAGAATACAAACAATCAATTATTTTGGTTTTAAAATTTAAAAATGATTTAAGTTCATGAAATTGTCAACTTGTTTGTTTTAACGAGTTGTTAGTACTCCAAAAAATTTTAGATAACTTAAATATAGAATATAAGTTAATCATAAGGTAAATTTTTCTTGCAAAATGAATAGAAAAGAAAGATGAATTTTCAGTACAAAACTAATATACCCTCTTTTACATTTATCTCAGTCAAAGCTTTATAATTGATATATTTATGGTTGTTTGCTTTGCATTGTGCAAAATGTTTGGAAATATTACAGGTATTTTACTCAGTAGCCGAAGCCCGCCGGTGGCAACGCCTCTCGAGCCTTGTCGTGTGGCGCCCTATGTTAATCTGGCCACCATCCGGAATACCAGCACATCCATAATGCCGGCAGGCAGTCTGCAACAGCAACAGCAGCAGCAGCAGAATGGCAAAAGTGCCGTTAGCCTGGTTAACGGTAGCCGTGCTCCGTCGCCGTCCGCGATTGCAACGGCTGCCGCTGAACACTTTTCCGGCAGCGTTGCAGCCGCTGCTGCATTCTCGGCCTTCGATCCAGCAATTTTATCGGCCGCTGCTCATCAGGTAAGTGCCTGGAGTTGGTCTATAGAAAAAAATAAAATAATCGCACCACTCTTACTAAAAGTGTTTTTAAAGGTGCAAGCTTAAGGAAATAATGAATACGTTTTTAGAAGTGGAAGAGCACTCGCAAAATGACACTTTTAGTCACTCTTTTCTACTTATTTTAATTGTAAAAAATAATAGCACAATTTTTCAAATGTATACTTATAATAATGCAAATGTGATAGATAGATAGATTTATTTTTCCGTTCCTTTTTGGCAGTTTTACCTTCAAATCAAAAAATATATATTTATATACTCATTGAGAAAAATTCCTGGAGCAGAACTAACCTAAATACTAAAAAACATATTCATAATTAACAGTTGCAAAAATTGCTATTATTTTTTTCGCAACTGTATTTGTATTTTCTTATTTTTTTTAAATGGATTTCTTTCGTTATTCCACAGTATGCGGCGGCGATTAGTAATAGAAGTAGACCCGCCGGACTTTTCACATTGCCACAGTATCCGCTGCATTTGGCCGCATTTGCCGCCGCGCACAAGAACTCCAGCATTGCGGATCTGCGGATGAAGGCCAAGAAGCACTCGGAGTCGTTGGGCCTGGAAGCGGATATAGTTATTTAGTACATACTTCAATTGAAACTAAATTAGGACTAGGCTAGTCGGGTGTTGTCTATTTTAGGACAATTCACTATTGAAATGAAAAAAAAAAACAAAGAAACTACAATAATTACATTTACCATACTATTAAATTATATTTACCGTCTATATGTTCCCGTAAATAAATACTTAGTTGTCTTGTTTTCTAAATTTGCGCCTCAAGCTTTTCAATTACTAATCGATAAAGGGAGGAAGCGAGCTAAAATCGAATATCGATAAATACAAAGAACCCAAGGAAATAGCTCGAAAAGCGAGAGAAAACTTGCAAAACATAGAAATGCATTTCAGAGCTATACGCTTCATATATTGCTTAAGTAATATACATTGTACATTTTTCATTTATAATTTTTAGCAGTTTTTAAGTGAGTTTTGTATTTACCTGATATCAAATTATTAAGTAGCCAAACAGGATGCACAAGCAGATGGCCGCCATATTGATTTTGATGGAATTGCTTTACACGCAACAAATTATAGCAGACGCATATTGCATGCGTATACATACATATACAGAGTCCTAAACTGAAAGAACGCATAACATCAGCTAATTAATTGCATCTTATTAGAAATTACCTAAGAGAGCGTTAAGAGAGGATCACAAGGATCTCCAACCACTCTGCAGGCATATTGTAGTGGAATCTATGCCCATCTACGGTCACACTATTCACAAGCTTGCTCTCTTTTGACATTGTTAATTTAACAGTTTACAGCGGATGCAACATTGAAGCTTACCAATTTTACTTGGAACTGTTCTCTTCTGCATGAGCGAAAAACTACTCAGTAATTAAAATATAATAAAATAAAATACATGTATTAGTGGTAAATAACATTCACAATATTAGAATTCTTAATTAAGCACAACAAAGAAGTGATTTTCCGCTAGGAACAATTTGTGAGTGGCGCCACTGTACATACGTTTATAACCACGACATATAGATGACGCTTTATTTAAAACATAAAATATGCATTTGCGAACTTTTCCGGCTGACATAGTTTTAATAACGAGAAATTTGAGCGGCTAAACTGGCGCCACTATTCATATGACCGACAGATGGCGCTTTCAAACAAAAATCAGAAGTACATTTGAAACTAAGGGCCATCGCTTGAAAGAAAAAGTTTCTTGTTAAATTTGAGTTGCGATGTTTTCTTGGTAACACATTCCGCTAAACTGACTTTATTCTGTAAACCGTAAACTTTATATAACACTCGCCATATAAAGCGGTCGAATCAAATATAAATCGCAAATTAATGAAATAAATGTATATCATTGAGGACTACCCGAAATGCGAAAATTGACTCAATAATTTATTGGTATTTTTTTGGTCAAGTATTTTAATTAGTGTCGCCGACGAACCAGTATTTCAGTTTCGGGGCGTACGGTCACACTATAACTTTCGTAGCGAAAAATTTTTTATTTTTATTTAGTTGTTCATTTTTTTTGTGTTGCAATCAAACTACTTAATTTATTAATTAATTATAATTTATGCAAATAAACGTAATGCGTAAACGCTTAAAACGGCAAATATCGTTGGAAAAATTGTAAAATACGTGTTTACAAATTGCTGCGTCGGCAGCGAAGATCCGAAGATCTCCACCAAAAGTAATGAAACGAACCGAGTGAAAATTAAAGAAGTGACGTTTGCACTGTGTCTAAACTCTAAACTGAAACTCTGAAGGTTGACTTTTTTTCGTGTCTTTTCTTAATCTTTTCGTGATTTGTAATTTATTTTATTGAGAATAATTATTGTTGGTTATTTGCCGTGATTTGGAATTTGACCTTTCTCCTGGATCTGCCTGCTTGCTGCTTGTTGTAATTGTTATTTGTTGCATTCGAACGGTAAAAGGCGTATTCACCAGTTGCGCATCCGCCTCTTAACGGTTGTTGGAAGGGGGCATGGGGCTGAAATTGGGGTGTTGTCGTCGTCGTTCATTGCTCATTTTCATTCATTTGTTGCGTTTGCTTCTCTCTATGTATGTGTGTGTGTGTTGTGTGCACACATATACATTTTACATATGTTTGCTTGTATTGGGGTATGTCCATATGTTTTGTTCCATTACGTTTACTCCAATTGGTGCTGCTGCTTATAAGGCAAAAAAAAATTATTTCCTGATATTTGTCCATCTCTCTCTCTCTCGCTCTGCATCTCGCTCTTTTTTACGTAAACTTATTTTGCTCTTGCGTCAAATTTACGCTTTCTGCTTGGCTGACTCAATTAATTCTTTTGGTGTTGTTTTTGTTTTTACTATTGCCGCTCTCTTACGTTTGTGCTTAAATTGAAATTTTGCAACAATAACAACAACAATAAGTAGCGTTAATGGAGTCATTAGCCCCTTTGAAAGCAAGCTTTATGCATATGTATTTTTATGTTTTAAGCTTTGCTCTGCCTCTATTCCCGTTTATTGTGCTCTCTCTCTCTCTCTCATCCTCTCAATCTCTCATCTTTTTTTTTGATGTTGCTGTTGTATTTAAATTTGAAATTCATTTGTTCAATGGATGAAAATGGCGATTTCACATTGTGAAAGTTTCATTTCCCATAAAATTGTGTGTCTGTATTTTTTTTGGATGTGATTTTAAATACATCTAACAGATATCGTTACTATATTCATTTTAATACAATTAAAATATAAATAAACCGCCCTCTGCCCTTAATCCACTAACACATATTTGATCATCATCATATATGCACACATGCAATACATTCATACACACATACATACACACATACATACTCACATGTACATGCTCCATTCGTCGTTGACATGTGAATGACAACTACAAATTAAACAGCTGATCGTTTTTGTTTTGATTTGGTTTTTTCGCTGTGCAAGTTTGATGCAAGTTCCAAATAAAACTGCAAATTTGAATAACAATTAAATTTTCTATTTAATGGAAAGCTACTCTAAAAAAATGTTTATTCTGAGAGATGTTTGTTGGGATTTAAAGGCAATTTTATTTGGAATTAGTGATTTTTAAGATTTTAGGTAGGCATTAATAAAGAAAAATTTACTATAATTTATTTATATTTTTGATGTTTATTTTGTACTTAAATTGAGCAATTTGTTAAATATTCTCAATTTGTTTTATTTTTATTTGTAGATGAGCTATTATTATTATTAGCATTTTCACTCATCAAATTTAGCATTAAACGAGTGAGAATGATTATCTTTGGTATGCCGAAGATTAGATACCCTTACAGACCTGAGTCAACTTGCCGTTATCTAAATTTCATAAACGAAAAAAAATAACGATTTTTTCAATGAAAGTTATATATAGTATTAGAGTCCGATTCAAGAATATATATGGTTGTTGATCTCTCATTCACCGCTTCGCAGGCTTAACGGCAAAATTATACCCTCTGCGCGGGTAGTATTCTGTTTTTAAGCCTGAGTTACTAGTTTATAATATTAAAGCCTAAATAATAGGTTGATATTAATTTTGACAACGCTTTTAATTAATTTTTTGAACATTTTATTAAGTTTAATTGGATATAAATACATATATACTTATTTGATTGTTAAAAATATTGTTAGACAAGTTGCCTAATAAGTTTAATTGGAATATGTATAAAAAGAGCCACTGATCTTGCCACAAACATTGTCCATATAATAAATAACATTGTCCATATAATTTCTAACACTGATTTTCTGTTCTTGCAGCTTAACTTAATAAATATATATGTGTTTCTATGCACATCTTTCGCATGTGGGATAAGATGAAAAAGATGCTGTGATGGCGAAAATGGCATCTGGTGACCTCTCGCTGACCAGCACAAGCAGTCAAGAGGGTGAGTATAGAAAGAAAACCCTTCCGAAGGAGCATGCATGAATAATAGAATCTTTTTATGCCGCCCTGCCAGAGGAAAGTTCCGAGTATGTCGGCTACGATAGCACATTGCGACCGCCTTCGAATTCCAGCGGCAGCACAACGGCCGCCAATATGGCGAACAACAATGGACCCACCAAGGTGGTCAGCAGTGGGGGTGGAGGCGGCGTCGGCGGCAGTGGAGGAGGAGGCGGGGTTCCGGCAAATGCCAAGAAATTTGAACTCTTGCAATCACAGTACGAATCCGCAATGTTGGAGCTGAGCACATTGCGGCATCAGCATTCGAGTTCGGAGCGTCGTTGCGATGAGCTGGCCACCCAATTGAATATCTATCAGGAGCACTACATGGCCGATCGCAGCAAATTTACGGACATTGTGGCGGAGAGTACGCGACTCAAGCACAAACTAATGCTGCTCGAGAGCCAAAACAATGGCAATCCTCCAGCTGCACAGAGCACAACAACTGCTAACAACAATCCCTTCTACTATGGGAAAATGCCAACGCCTTGCGATGGCAGCTGCAGCAGCAGCGAGAAGCTAACCGAGCTGAAAAAGGAACGCAATCTGATTGCCATGGAACGGGAGAAATATAAGAAATCCTACATTGAGCTGGAAAAGGAGCGTAGCTTCTATCGTGATCGTGGCGATGAGAATCAAACGCTTAAAGTTCTCCTCTCCAAGGAGACCAAACATGTGGTCTCGCTGACCGAGGAACTGAATCAGTTGCTGTCCGAGAAGGACAATGTGCTGCAGGAGCATCAAAAGATGTCCGATGATCTGGCGTTGGCCAACAAAGAAATCGAACGTCTCAAGAAGGATGAGTTGGTTTATAAAACGGAACTGAAATCGTTGCAACTGGCAAATGCGGAGCACAAGAAACGTGATCTTCTCAAGTCAAGGGAGAGCAGCTGGTCCAAGGAGTTCAATAGCAGCGACACCAGCAAAGAGGATCTCGAGAAGCTGCGCAAGAGCCTGGATAAGGCCCAATCGGAGGTGGCGCGTGCACTGCAAGATGCCGAGGAGGCGAAAAGTGTACGCGATTGGGCCATCTCACAGCGTGAGAAGATCGTCCAGGAGCGTGATTCGGTGAAGACGCTCTGTGATAACCTGCGCAAGGAGCGCGACAAGGCCATCTCGGATCTATTGATGGCCATACGCGACAGCGAGAAGATCAAGAAACTAAAGGACGAAGCCCAGCGCAAAATCGATGCGCTCAAAGAGCAGCTCGAGAATCAGACAGCAACAACAGCAACAACAACATCAACAATTGCCACCTCGGACACAGCATCGAGGCGCAGCTTTCGCTTGAGCTGCTTTGAGAGTGGCGCCGATCTCTTGGAGATTGAGTTGTGCAATTATCACGAGACTGCCGATCTGGGCATCATACTCGACGACAGCAACAGGCGCCAGTTGGTTTGTGGCGTCACCAATAGTTCGCCGGCGTGTGGCAAATTGAAAATCAACGATTTCATTTGCAAGGTGAACAATCTGGAGTGCGAGGGCGTCTCCAAGCGTATGGTGCTCGACGAGATCCGTGCGTGTGCGCCACGCTGCCAGCTGCTCGTCTCGCGCACTCGCCACAGCAAACGGCACTCGTATGCCGTCCAGCTGAAGACTAACAGTCGGGATGCCATTGGACTCCAGCTGGATATGGGTGTATTCATTGCGAAGATTGAGCCCAATTCGTTGGCCTTCTACGAGCCCGAATTGGATGTGGGGGATCGTGTGCTGAGCATTAATAACAAATCAATGGATTCGTTGCAATCCATCGATGAGGTGATGCAGTTGCTCAACAGCGACACCATCAGCATCTTTGCATTGAAATATGTACCCGAGTCGGATGGTGGAGGGGTGCAGCATTGTCGCATGACCAGCTCATCGGCACAGACGGACAGCTCCATTGATTCGATGCAGCACTTGAATAGCAGCAGTGGTGTCGCCAGCTCCATTGGCACCACCTCCAACACCACAACGAGCAATAATAATAATAATAGCGGTGCCGCCAAGCATCCCTCGAAAATTTCCGATTTTTTCCGCAAACTCAAGTTTAGTAAGCCGGGCACGGCGGATGATAGTTTTGAGCAGGAGCACGATGTGGCCATTGCTGCGCTGGATTCGGTGCTGAGCGAGAATAGCTCCGAGAAGAGCAAAGAGAATCTCTTCAAGCGTCACAAGCGTGGCAAGAAAGGCGAAAAGGAGGCCAAAACAATGGGTACCTGGCCACGCACCAATATCTCCCATGACAATCCCACTGGGACTATCGTTCAGCGTGGCGGCGAAAAGAAACGTGCTCTGATGTCCCTCTTCACCGCCGGCCCCATCAATGTCGACAAGGATGATGATGTTGTCGATCCACTGGAGTCGTCGAAACAGCCACAATTGCAGCTGCAGGATTTGCCACCGCCTCCGTTGCCGCCGCAGCTATCCAAGCCACGCAATCTAAATGGTGGCGGTGGTGCAGCTGCTGTTGGAGGTGGTGTTGGTGGTGGTGGTGCAATTAAAACGCATCCGAATCGCAATTCGAATCCGGTTAGCAACGTTGTCGCCTCCATACTCTTCCAGCCGGGAAATGTCACCTATCCGCGGCATTCGCTCTACGGCGGTGTCCTATCCACACCGGATGACAGCAACAAGCGCAGTGCACCACTGATGGGCGCCAATGCGCGTGTCAAGCTGCATGGTCAGCAGGAGCGCAATGTTGGCGGCACCGGACGCAATCATAATCCGCATCGTTTCTCCTTGAATATACCAGCGAGTGGCGGGGATTTCTATCAGCCGAAGACGACGGGTCAGCAGGCCCAGCAGCAGGTGGTGCCAGCCATTGCTGCAGGTGAATTTCCCGTTACGCGCAAACAGCAAATGTTCGATATGTTTCAGCAGCCGACACAGGCACCGCTATCAGCAGCACCTGCACTGCCACCCACAGCAACAGCAACAGCAGGTGTAGCAGGAGCAGCTGGTGGAGCACCACCTTTGCCACTGCCCAAAATGAATGCTATTTTTATGCCACTGCATCCACCGCCACGTCTGTCAGCGGGCAGTGGTTCGGCTGGTTCCGGTTCGGGTTCCGGCAATCCCGTCGACATCATCTCATTGAAATCCCAAAACTCCATCGAGTCCATGCTGTCGACAAAGAGTCCGCCGCCCCACAACGATTGCAATCTGATGGTGTATCCAAAGCGCAGTGTGATGCCACCGATGTCGATGCCAATGCCGCCCAAACATGTGCCCAAATATCCCAGCGATAGTGAGAGCATTGGTTCCATGACCATCATTGGCACCGGTCACAACTATTTGCCCCCCACACATCTCTCACATTTGGTCAGCCATCCGGTGGGCAATAATCGGCATACGCAGCTCTTTCCCAGTTATCCGCCCAGCACGCATGCCATGCGCTATATGCGTCGCTCGAGTCCGCTGACTCTGCCCTCGCCACCCACAACCCAAGCCGTCGAGAGCAATAGCAACAGCAGCAGCATTGGCATACCAACCGATCTGGTCTATATGCCGACGAGCAACAATCAGCAGCAGCAGCAGCATCCGTTGGCTCATCAACCGATCGGACATCATCAGCATCAGCAGCATCAGCATCAGATGCAGCAGCAACAGCATCATCATCAACATCCGCCCTACATGGACTACAATCAGTCGCAGTCGCAGCAGTCCCAACATTATCCTTATAGTCTTTCGGCAGCGGGTCCTGGCAATGGTGTCATCTATGAGGGCGGCACATTTCCACGCAAGAAGGACAATCAACGTTTGCGTATTCCATCCAATCCGAGCGTGGCCAGCAATCGACAGAACAGCAGCAGTCTGGTCAAGAACAGTTCCGGCTCCATTGATCATCATTATGGTGGCAATTCTGCACATAATCCCTTGATGAGCACATCGCTGCACACAACCAACTATGGTGGTGGTGGCGGCAATATGAGCATCATTAATGGCAGTGGCAATGGTGGTTGCGTGGGTGTTGGTGGCGGTGGTGGTGGTGGTGGCGGCAGTGGCCGTGGCTCACCGATGCCCCAGGTGCATGTGGAGGTGCTGAGTCATGGCCAGGTGCCAAGTGGCAGCGGCAAACGAAATTCGAATGTGGCATCGGATTTTCTATGCCCTGGAGACCTTAGAAGAGTCACGATCGATAAGCGCGACAAGTCGCTAGGCATTACCATACAGTGCAACAACAATGGCGGCGGCATCTTTGTGTCCACGGTGGCGGACAAGAGTACCGCGATGCGTGCCGGTCTCCAGGTGGGCGATCAACTCTTGGAAGTCTGCGGCATCAACATGCGCGCCGCCACCAATGAAATTGCCGCAAATGTGCTGCGCCAATGCGGCGATTCATTCACAATGCTCGTGCAGTATAATCCAGAGAGTAAGTTCAGCATACACCAGTAATAATATTTATAAGTATGTGGATACATGGATATATAGAAACCAGTTTCGATTCCTGATTTAAACAAAAGTTAATTGAATTTAGTCAGTCTACAATAAGGCATTAAAACTGAGTGAGTTCAATCTTATAAAAAATATGCGTGTACAAAACGAGGACAGACACTCAGACAGGCAGACAAACATGCCTATTTCGACTCGGCATCTGATGCTGATCAACATATTATATACTTTATGGTGTAGGAGACATTTTCTTTAAAACGATACAAATTTAAAGTTCATCAGAACTGATTTTAAAAAGAGTCCAATTTGTAATTTTAACATAAGTATTAAATTTTTTATGTTTTTCACAAATAATTTTTCAATTATTCCTAGAGACTAGATTCTTAAATTGAATTGTTGTTCACAACTCTTGTGTGCCCGATGAGGAGTCGGAACGTAGACAGTTGGTGGATGGATAACGAACTTTTTCCAAATTGGGCTTTATATTGCTTTTGACTGAGCTAGGCATTAAATATCAGAACACTTTTAAAGAAATTATTTATTTTTTTCCAAAGTTTCCCCACTAAATTTCTAATTTTCCATAATGGTTTCACAGTTGCGAAGCTTGGATTGACTATTTATATAAAGTTATTTAATAATTGAAGTTTAATCATTTTTTATTTGAATTTTAATCTTCAATGCGATTGTTAACGTTTTCAAATTTTGAACGATCTCAGCTAAGTTTCATTAAATATAACAAATTAAGGCTTAACATTTATTTTCATTAAAAATTGTAGAAATCATTGACGGAAGCAAAGAAGGAAAGTTTATTCGAAATCCTTTTTATGAGCATACTTCTATTTTTTGTACAAGGAGAGATTATTAATTTGCTCAATTGATCTTGCAGAGTTTCACTCAACCGAGTACGAAGGCATCCACAATCTGGAACCAGAATCTCCCCTCAATCATTCGGGATCGCCAACGCCTCGCAATTCGCCGCGACCGCCGTTGCGCAGTGTTCAAGCGACGCTGCCAATGCAACCGATGCAGACGCTCTCGTTGCTGCCATCTGCGGGAACTGTGACACGGGCGCCACTCTCACATCAGTCGATCAAGGACCAGAGCTTTACGGACAGCCTGGAGAATCAGTCGGACATTAGCAGTAGCCAGGACATGCCATCCTCAGCGGCGACAACGACAACAACAACGGCATCTGCCGCCTCAACGGTCTACGATGAGGATGCCAAACTGACGCTGCCCTCGGCGCCGGCAACGGTGGCCGCAGAGTGTAAGTGAAACCAGAATCCGAAAACAGACAGGATGTATTCCTAATCGTGTATTTTTTTCACAGCTCTGCGCTTTGTGACGCTGCACATGGATAAGTCCAAGAATCTGGGCATTAAGCTGTTTGGCGGTAACAAGGTCGGGATCTATGTGCATGATGTGGCGCCTGGTTCGCCATCGGATCATGCCGGCATACGCAAGGGTGATCTCATACTGGAGTACAATGGTGTCGATCTGAGCGGTGTTACCGCCGAGCAGGCAGCCAATGAGATCTCCAAGCTCACAGACACGGTTTCAATGCTCGTCCAGAACAAGTTACAAAGTGAGTGGCAGACTGTAAATAATGATGAAAATCATAATTAACATAAATTATTTTATGTATTTATAGCACTCAAGCAAATCAAGGATAAACCTGGCGATTCGTTCTATGTTCGTGTGGGGTTTGATCGCTTCGGTGAGCTGAACGAGGAGGATTTGCGTTTCGTCAAGGATGAGGTGCTCTACGTAGACAACACGGTGTTCAATGGCACGTTTGGTCTGTGGCGTGCCTGGAAACTGGATTCGATGGGACATCGCAAGGAGTGCGGCATTATCCCAAGTCAAATGAAGTGAGTATTGATAGCCTAAATAAAAGTAAAATGTTCAAGGAATCTACGATTAGGTCAAGTAAAATTGAATTCAATGATTTCACTTTATTTTCTTTGAATTTTCTGCAGAGTGGAGGAGGAGATGCGTTCGGGCGAGGTAGTCGACTGTGATACGGGCACTGCGCGACGTGGCAGCACTTCGGCGCGACGTTCATTTTTTCGCCGAAAGAAGAACCAGCGCAGCTCCTCGCGTGACTCCACGGAAATAGCGAGCTTCAGCAATACGCAGCTGAGTTTCTTTCCGGACTCGGGCATTCTCAACGATGATGGCGGCGTCTTGAGCTATCAGCGTGTAGAGCTCCTCGACTGTGAGTGCTGACTAGCAACTGCATCTCTATTCATTTGTGTAATAACATTTATTTATTTAATATTTTTTAGCGCCAATACGTCGACCCGTGCTAATCATTGGACCGCTGTCTGAGTGCTTAATAGATCGTTTAAAGATCGATTTTTCTAATTTGTTTAAGTTGTGCGAGGTAACAGCGATGGATTGCTCCCAAGACGCCATGGAGGAGGGCCTCAAGGAGAACATATTTGTCGATTATCGGCGACGTGGCAACAAATTCGAGTGCACCACCGTCGAAGCCATTAGCAATGCGTGCAAAATTGTGAGTATCAATGTATATGCTCCGTTCGCAATATGCTAATAATAAATGCTCGACAATATTCTTACAGGATCGGCGCCACTGCATACTAGATGTGTCGATCTCAGCCGTGGAGCGATTGCAACGTTTGCAAATCTATCCGATTGTGCTGCTGCTACGCTTCAAATCGGCCAAGCAAATTCGCGATATTCGCGACTTTGGCACCGACAAAATATCAGCAAAAGCTGCCAAGGAGATGTACGAGCGCGCTCTCAAACTGGAGTTCGACTACAAACAGTATATATCCGGTATGTGAAACGCTTCTCAATAGACCCATTTACTCTTCTGATGTAAACCCGATAGTCAACTTGTAAATATCAGAAAAGCAGATGTGTTATTTATTTGAATGTATTTTGTTAATATATTTTATCTGTTTTTCATATAGCCGTTATACCTGGCGTCAGCATCAAGCATATGTGCACTCAGATCAAGGACGCCGTCGACAAGGAGCAGGATAAATTACTGTGGGTGCCTGTTACGAATGGTTAGCACAATTCGACGAGATTTACGATATTTTTCTAGTTTTTAGTTGCTACTCTGTGCAGCTACGCATATTACATTAAATGCGTATTAATATTATTTAGGTTTTGTATTCGTTTCGCTTAACGCAGAGTATTCAATGTCGTCTATGCTAAGCACAATATATACTTATACCTATTATGTTGGCATATTTAGGACGGCGTATTTTCTGTATGTTTGTTTAATGTCTCTTACATTTAATTTATATACATTATTTGTGGAAGGTATTGGTCTGTACGTGGATGCGAAAAATTCTCAATGTAAAGTGTTAGTCCCGTTTTTTATTATTCAGTCAATGACTTGATACTTCCAGTTCAATTATTATGAATATATATATATATATATGCATATTTATAACTAAATTATTTATACACTTCAACACATTTCATCAAATTGTGTGGCAATAGAAAATTTTTGGCTTTATACGGTTCCAACTGTAATTGTGTTTGCTTAATGGCAATATTTAAATAATTTGTTTATTATTCTTCAAAATTGTCGTTCTCAAATTGAAAAACATATCTAAAACAAAGTGTCTTTTATGAAAAGAAACAAAACACTAAAAGTATAAAAAAGAGTCGAGGTGTATTTATGCAATATACAAAAAAAAATCTTTATTTGATGAACAAAGTGGGTATTGAAAAAAATGCTATTACTATATATATATATGCTATATTAGCCTTAAAATATCTAAATGTTAAATCTGATACGAATGCCTTTAGCATTAATCAAATTATATAATGCAAATTTACACAACAGCAAAAAATGAATGAGTTAATTATGAACGTATTAAATACATTACAATCTATTTTATACAATAATATATATATATATATATATATATATATATATACTTACATTTGTAAGCATTTTATATACTTGCACGTATATATTTTTTGCAATAAATA
Organism: Drosophila macrothrix; assembly: GCA_035042055.1. NCBI lineage: Eukaryota > Metazoa > Arthropoda > Insecta > Diptera > Drosophilidae > Drosophila > Drosophila macrothrix. The sequence continues at coordinate 1,268,386 of JAWNLX010000604.1, forward strand.
TTTTTTCCAGAATGTTTTTTGTGTGTTTTGCTTTTGGCTTTATTTACAGTTCAAAAAATATATATAGTTATTAATGTTTTATGGCCACACGTGCGTAATGCAAAATTATTTCTAATCGAAATTAATGATAAAAGCAATTTTATTAAACGCAGTTGAATATCGAATTCGTTTAATAAATATTTCAAGGTACATTCGCTCTGTAAAGTTTTCGCTGGGAAACACATTATGTTGATCTTTATCTATATACAATAACACAATGGCTGGCTTAACGTAGAATCGTTTAACAATTAACTTAATCAAAGGGTAACTCAAACAACAATAATTACTTAAATATATATTATTAAACTAGTTTCTATTATTTGTGAATTTCATGTGAAATTTAAAGTTAGCATAACTGAAATTTGAGACAGTTTTAGGTTATTTATTTTGAGTCGTTTTAATTACAATGGGTTATTTAGTTTTTTTTTGTACATGGGAGGGACTAGGACTAGGTACTCTTTCTCTCTGTCTCTGGCTGTGTATGTGTCTGTGTCTGTGTCACGAGCTAACCATCAAAGAAATCGAAGTCATCGCGTGGCCGATACCATTGATCTGTGGCATGCTCGTAGATGGCACGTTGCACCTCCGCTTCGGCTGCCCGAATTGGGTCCGGCTGTGGCATAGACTGTGACCCATCGTCGAAGCTGCTGTCGGAGCGCGGACTACGCGATGTTGCCCGAAAATCCATGGGTATATTATAGCACTTGCATATGCAGCTGGAGGGGAAGCGAAACCAGTCGGAGAAGATGCCACGGCACTCATTGTGTGGATCGTAGGCCAGCAATCGATGCAATCGATATTGCTGCTCGCATCGACAGCCGTCGCGACAGAACATCTGCTTGAACTCATGCGTGCACTTCTCCCAGTGTACATACTGCTCAAAGGGATACAGATTTAGCAGGGCCAGCACCTCGCCACGTGTGTTGTTCGCCCAAAATGGAGCAACCACCTCATCCTTGACAGGACAAGCATTGCTGCAAAGAGAGCGGAGATAATCAATGAATGTAAATTAGCAAATTAATGAAAATAAAGAATAAATAAAAAATAAAACTGAAAAATATAAATAAAAGAGATATAGAAGATAATTCTCAAGTGAAGTGAAAAGTCTGTCTCGAATTTGTTAACTATTTAATGAAAATAATTAAACGAACCCGTATCCGTATAATACTTATTTAAATGAAACCAGATTTAATAATTGTTACTATTTTATGGATATAATAAATTAAATTTGTTATAAAATATTATTAAATTTATTACAGCAAAATTAAGAGAAAAGTCAAAATATGAGTTTACCTAGAAATCGTCTAAGAATAAAAATTACCCTGAAAATTAAAGTTTTTCTCGTTTTTAAATTGGTAACGCTTTCTTTTGATTTTTCAGAAAAATATTTCTTAATAAAGAATAAAAGAAATTATTTAAAAAAATGCAAAATACTTAATTTTATTATAATTTGTATCGCTGGGATAAATAAATAAATTAAATAAAAGAAAACTTGTTTTTGGAATAAATCCTGTTTGAAATTCCGATAATAGTAATGAAATTTGCACTCTCCACTGTTAGAATTAAGTTGCTGTTTGCTTTAGGGAACAAATTAAAAAAAAGAACACTCATTAAATTAGACATATTCATTCTTGATTTCAAGAAAATCTAACATGAAATTAAGAAAATAGAAACCTTGGTTTGCAAAGAGACGCACAAGCTTTCATTTTAAAAAGATATATTCTGAATATTAAGGTGAATTACCCTTGGAGGTTTTCTACAATTCTTGCTGATATTTTTTCCGAGTGGACTTACCGTTGTGGACTCTAAACAATAATTCGTGCACCTCTTTTGTACTTACACTCCACGCATATTGCTGCTCACCGCCATCGGCTCCTGCTTCATGGCATCTTGGAAAAGCTGACCACCCTCACGCAATAGTCCGGCTTTTGGGGTGCTGGTGGCTGGTGCGGCAGTGCTGCTGCTGCTGCTGCTGGTGGTTGTGGTGGTGGTGGTGCTCACAGTCAGTGGCCGGCGCTGTTTCTCCGCATTCAAAGCCGCATTGAATGTGGGCGAGAAGAGTGAGGCAAAGCTGAAGGGTGTTGTGGTTCCCATCGTTGTCTTCGTCACATTTCTGCGTGGTGGCAAAGCGCTACTTGGTGCTGTGGTGCTGCTCAGTGTCGCAGCAGTGGTTGTTGTTTGTAGTGGTGCTGCCTTAACGTAGGCTGCTGCTGCCTTGGTGGTTGTCGAGGTCTGCCTGCGCAGTGGCATCGCTGTGGTGCGTTTGGGTGCCGCCGTTGTGGTCTTTACCACTGTGGCAAGTGTTGCAGGTGCGGCGGCGGCGGCTGCAATGCTCAAATTGCGTAGTCCTTGCCCCAGTTGTGGTGAATCAATAACTTGTATATTTTCACCAGCAACCGTGCGCTGTGTGGTTGTACTGCTGGTGGTGGAGCTGGTGCCGGGCACTTCATAAACACTATTCGAATCCACACTGGGCTGTTCCGGATGCACCACAGCTGTTGTCCCTGTTGAGCTGGAGGATCTAGGTGCAGTTGTTGTTGGCATGCCAGTTGTTGTTGTTGTTGCTTTTGTTGCTGATGTTTTACTTGTTGTTATTGTTGCCGTTGTTGGTGTTGCTGTGGTTGTTGTCGTTGTTGATGTGGTGCTCACAACGGACACTGGTCGAAAATGTGGTTCCATTAGCACATCGTTGCCCTTGTAGCTGCTGTAATCATCGCGATCGCTGTCCCGACCATGCAACATATACTTGGCGCCACGTGGCATCTTCGAGTAGCGTTGCGCCGCCTCCTCGATGTCCTCCGGGTCGACAACCTCATTGTTCTGGATCTCATCGCGTAGTATGGAAATGTGTCGGACATCGCCGTACATGCGCTTCATCAGTCCCTGGTTCTCGTGGACAAAGCGACGCACCGCATGCCACGGATATATTGAGCCGGGCAGATGACAATACGCCTGCTTGCCCAAATCGCAGGGTATCGCTGCCAGCATCTGGGCACGACCACGTCGCGACACCTTACCGTTCGGACTGCACGAGTTCGCCGAATCGAAACCGAAGCTCGGCGTTCCAACGGACTGCGCCACGGCGGACATGAACAGTACCACAAAGAGGGCAGAGCACTGCAGTTGGAAAAATGATTTAGGAAAATTAAGAAATTGTATCTTCAATTTTTAAAAAATGTATACTTGAAAGTATATTTCTTGTATTCAATTGTTTTTAAGTTACACTTTTTTATAGCCAGTTAAATTTTTAAATTTATTTAAAGTGGTTTTCATTCCAGCAAAAATTGTATTTTTAGAGAGATAAATATCCAGCTTAGGTTGAGTTTATAATCAACTGTCAGCGAAGTAGTTTTTTTTTTAATTTAATGTACTAGATTTTTATTTAGGGAGCAATTAAAATGTTTCTTGTTTAAGTTAATTTTCTTATACTCTGCTAAAGAAGAAAACCTTCACAATATTTTCAGCAGCTGCTACATTTTTTTTTGACTTTATGAAATATGATGAAAAATATAGAAAATAATTTTGTTCTTTTGACATACATATGCATATCTAAATGAATTGCTTGCTACTACTAATGTAAGAATGGAAATAAAGACCCATATGTTTTAAAGTTCTTAGAAAATGATCGAGCCATTGAAAAATCATTAAATCCCCTTTTAAATTTGATTAATACTACTCCATAACTTTGTCAAAGTTGATTAGAATTTCAATTTTCAGGGTTCTTTAGATACATCATTTAGAATTGGAATCGCAATTCTGGCTCTATTTACCTATTGTCATCGATAAAAAATTTCTGAATAACTTTGTCTAATGTTACACAATTTATATAAATAAATGTGGACGAAATTTAAATGCCGATCTTATAATGAAGTCACCAGAAACCTACCCTACAAATCAGACAGATCTTTATAATTTTAAGAGATATATGGTTTTAGCGATTTGCATTTATCGATATTGGCGATTTCTTAGCCACTCAGTGGACGTAGCACCTAAATTTGAGCACTTTGTCTGACGTAGACGAATATATAAGCCAAACTTTCAGTCCCTAACTTCAGCTAACATACTCTCCACAGTAAAAGATCAATTAAATTAATGAATGAAAAACTGTTTGTTCTGTTTTGCTTATGCAGAACTCAACTCGCATGGGCGCCAGCAACATTTGAAAGGTAAAGAAAAAGTCTTGGATATATTGACGGGAATAGAAAAATGCATTTAAAAAGCACGAAAGAATTCAATCTGTGGTCGCACTTTAGAGTCAATCATATAAGCAACGAATGCAGTCGGCTCTCACTCGGACAAACAGTTTGTGGGCAGCGTGACGAGGTAGAAACCCAAAAGCGGAACGGACAAAATACGCCTCTTCTTCTCCATCTCTCCCTTGCCCCCCACCCCTCCAGGTCTCCATCCGTCCCTGTCTTTTTCTCTATTACCTGCCTCTCAGTGTGAGTCGCTGTCGCTCATCAAATTTTACTTTCACACAGTGGCACAAACTGCACACAATCACTTTGCTAGCCACGAGCAGATGATCGATGTGCATTTGCATGGAGGGGGCTCAGAGGGGTGGTCCGCAATGCAGAGAGGCAGAGAGGGAAAGAGATAGAGAGAGAGAGAGAGAGAGAGAATGGCCGCAATTACCTTGATGCATATATGATGGATAAGTCGTGGGGGTCTCTTCGGACCGGCATTGGGGCCGTTCGTCAAGCATTAAGTGGCCAAAAAGTGAAGTGTAGAAAGACACGGAGACAAAGAGAAAATGAGACAGAGAGAAAGAGTAAAAGAGAGCAATTAAAAGCGAGTGGCTGGCTAGCCAAGTAAAAGTAAAGTGCCGCAAAAGGCATTGTGAAAAGCACCTTGGTCTTCGTCTTCGTCTTCGTCTTGGTCTTCGTCTTGGTCTTGGTCTGGGTATTGGTATTAGTCTACTCGAGTCAAGTCAACTCAACTCGAGTCGACTTGAGTCGATTCAATGGGGTCCCTTACTTAAACTTTCCCTTTCTGTTGCACAATCGACGGCTGGCCAAGGAGCACATAAAGCTGCACACACACACACTCACACACACGCCAGAAATCGGAGCCCAAGCCAGTCGCAGCAGCAGCCTGCCTGTTTCTGTCTCTTTTTGAACTGGTTTGCTTTTTTTGTTTTATTTTTTTTTATACATGGATCTCAAATTTGATATCCACTCAGTTATCATTTTAGCTTGCATGCGGTTTTTTTTTGTAGAGTTGTATGATTCACCTCACTATTGCGTGCGCTTAAAATGAAAGTGCTGTGCTGTGTATGTGTGTGTGTGTGTGTGTGTGTGTGTGTGTGTGTGTTTGAGACCATTAGACTAGCTTGCTTTAGTCAGCGGTAGGTTAGGTAACTATGCCATGTGCATTATCGATCTGCGTATCGGTAACTCTTTTGGAAACTCCACATATATGAAATCAGTAAGCTTTCCACGAAATTTGTTGCGCAAGAAACTTGAAAAGGGAAATGAACGCAAACGAATATTAAGCGTAATAATAAACTTTATCAGTGGCAGATTAAATTTATTATAAATCTCAAAATGTCAAACTACATTTTAAGGTATTCTTATTTTGCCTATATTATCACTTTTAGCCGAGCTTTAACTATTCTTATTCTATAAGCCAAACCTTGAAACTAAAATTTAATCCGAATCCAAGCGCGAAACAAATCTTTCACTAAATGAAAATGTGTAAATAGAATAAACAAATGGTGGAACTAATGTAACAAACACAGCTGCAAACCAATTTATGACTGCATGGAAATCCGTCTCACTAAGCGAACTTAAGGCTTAAACCTGCACTGCCAATGGAAAATCATACAGCAAACCGTTCGCTAAGTGAATGTGTTTATTTAATAACTGAATAGTGAAAATGTAGTGAAAAAAGTTTTAACCAAAGTCGGGGTTCATCGATGTGGAAAACCATTCTTTCGAAACGAACTTAAGGATGAAAAACAAATGATTTAATATTAATATATTCAATAATTTTGTATATTTACTTATAGATAAACGCTTAAGTCAAATTTAAGTCAGCCCAATTATATTATTTTAAAATTATATTTCGTGTTTATGAAAAGAGAATTTTGGAATAGTTTAATTTAGCTTACTTAAATATGGTTTAAACATTTATCTATTATTATTTAAATATATAATTATTATTTAATTATACTATATAGTTGAAATTGCTCGAAAAAGTTTTTAAACCTAATTTTATTTATACTCTTGTTATAAGCACGATATTTAAACTTGCTCTTAAATGCTTTATAAGCAAAATTAACTCAAATTATTACCTTTAACTTTAATTATTATTATTATTAATTTTGTTCAAAATGTAGCAAATAGCCTCAAATGCCTTAAATTAATATGAATAAACAAATGACTTATGCAACTCACAATGTTTTCAAACTAATATTTAATAAAATTGTCGTCATTTGAAAATAGTATACTCGTAAATATGCTGCGTTATTGTTGCATAAATATTTATCTCTTATTATTTATCTTTTAATTATACTATATATCTAAAAAAATTATGAATCTATAATTATATAACAACGAACTCGCTTTTAAACACTTGTTTATTCATATTCTTTTTATTGGCATGAGCAGAGAATTCTGTTAATTTGATAAGCAACATTTACTTCTTTTATTTTCATCATTTATTTTTACCAAGCAGCTGCAAAAAGAATTAAATTAAAATGAAACCACAAATGACTTCAGCAACGAACCTGCTCTCAAACTCGAGGAGCTAATTTTGGTAATTGGATAAATGGTATTTACTTAAACTGTTATCTTATTATTATTATTTTCCTTTCAATTTTACCAAATAACCGCAAAATGCACTTAATTAAGATGAAGCCACAAATGACTTAAGCAACGAACCTGCTCGCAAACTAATATTTTGTATACAGAATGAAATTGGGTCAAATAACACACAACCTGAAATGGAAAGCAAAATTGCTTTCGCTTCGTTCCACGCCAAAACTATATCCACACATATATACTATGTACATATAGCGGAATATATATGTATATATATATACAGAGAGAGAGAGAGAGACAATTAAAAAAAGAATCTCACATGGAACACAGCGAACGCGGGTGACTTGAAAGATTCAAGTGCAGACACACACACAGACACAGACACACACTTGAATACATTGTCATATTTCTTGGTAAACCTAGAAAAAGCCATAAGGAAATTGGAGCAACAGTCTGGCGAGTCGTTCTGTCTGTCTGTCTGTCTGTCTGTCGTTCGGCTGTCAGCAGATGCACTAACAAATCAATATGTCGAAACGGGCGCTTTAAGTCAACTGGCATCGAGGAAGACATTTGTCACTTGTCCATGACGCGACTCGCTTTAATGTGTCAGTGCGATTAGGATTGCCGACTTTCTAAGAAGCCTCCTGTTGCTGCCAACACCATCACCATCACCACCACCACCACCACCACCGCCACCACTTGCACCACCACCAGCTGACTGACTGACTAGTCAGTCAGTCTATGGCCTGCCCGTTTATGTCTTCATTTACTAACTGCTAGTCGATCGGCGAGAGATCTGCGAGATGGTCAATGAATTATTTATCAATTTAGAAGTCAACTGCAAATGAAGTTGATGTTACATTTAACCAAATTTGGTTTTTCGTTATCGCCATTTCTGTGCGCGGCTAATTGCCATTCCCAGGCGCAGCTGTTGCAGCAGTTGGTGAAACTTACAGCAGCAATATAGAAAGACTCAGACGACGAACTTGACGTCCATGCAAGCAGCTCCATGCAAAATAAATTGTGCATATTCATTTGATTGCTTCAATCGAAGAACTGTTTTGCTAATTATTAAGTTTCACTTATCGACCTACACACCGGAAAAGATGACCAAAAAAATCGAACAAACATTTAATCCAATTTGGCATACGATTTGTTGTTATTTATTTTTCATTTAAATTCAACTGACGACCAAAAAAAAAAAGAAGCACAACTAAGAAATCGCTTCAACGCACTCAAAGAAAGTGAAATTTTTTATATATATTTTTTAAAATATATTTTCGTCTCGCTCCCAACCGGTAACAAAACAACAAAAGCAACAGCTGAGCTCGTGTGCGTGTGTGTGTGTGTGTGTATTTATACATATTTACATATGTGTGTAAATATGAGTGAATTTGATGTCTTATCGCTTATTTGATCAGCTGATACGAGGCACGGATCCCAAGCCCAACTGAATACATGTTATGTGACACTGTTGTCGCAGTTAACACTTTTGTCACCAAATAAATATATATATATATATACATGTATATATGTATAGTATGTGTGTGTACCGTTATTAGCTTTGTGATTTGCAATCGCCTATCCATTTTGGTCAGCTCCATTGTTTACTTTCACTCTGTTTTGGCAAGAGCCCCCCAAGTAAATAAGGTGGCTTTGGAAATTTCGTCAAAGGATTTCGCAATGTTTCACTTGGCTTTTGGATATTGGGGACCCGGCCCCGTCACACCTTGTTTTTTTTTTCTTTTTCCCTTTTTGTATTTCACTGGCTTAACAATTTATTTGGGACTCGGTTGCAGACTTCGATGCGGTTTGAGATTTGCGTTTATATAACGGCAACGCATAGTATGCATAATAATAATTAATATAGTATTTCGCATTTGTATTTATTTGCAAAAGTATGTTAACGCCTATTTGCACTGCACTCCGTTGATCTCAGCTGTCTGTCCCGCTGTTGGATGAAACAGGCGCACATAAACCACAACGACAATCGATCCCAATAGCTGAAAGCCGAATTTCAAATATCACGTTTACACGCTTCGCACTCACGTTTGCAACTGCGGCGAGAGTTGCGCCACAGACTGGCAGCAAGCACAAATGACAACGACGGCGACGACGACGACGACGACGTCGACAGCGCCGATTGAAGCGAGTGTTGTGACGACCCCGCTGCCACCCCGCAAAATCGGAACCCGACTCACGACAGAGCCAGAAAGACGGCCAAAGCAAGCGGCGCAAGCGAAAACGCTTTCCATACCCTGTATGCAGGTGCTTCAAAATATGGGTATATAAAGCACAGTATAATCATGTTATAATCATTTGATTTACAATTTATTTGAAAATGTCGGAATTTATTATTAATTATTTACACCGAAGAGAGTTGGTCCGATTCAAGGAAATAATCAATTAAATAAATTGTGCATTTTCATTCTCAAAATATTGATTTTATTCATATTATTTCTTTGAAACGGACAAATGAATAATGCTAAAATCAATTAATTTACAATTTATTCGAATATATCGCAAAATATCATATAGTAATTTATAATAATTTAAATAACACTTTATTTGGTAATGTCGTCATTTATTATTCATTATTTACACTGAAAAGAGTTGGTTCTTTTCAATGAAATAATTAATTATACCTCCCAGTTTAAATATTTAATTAATTAATTTTATTATTGTCGTTTTTGCTTCCTCATATTTTTCTTCACTTAAGAGATTTATAACGATTCATGTCTAGACACTGTGGTGAATACAGAAAACAAATTAAACATTCTCACCATAGTAAAGCAATGCATCAATTAATCAAATTAAAACTTATTGTCGGTAGATGTAGCATATTACAGGGTATACGCCAGTTGATATTTTCCTGTTAACTCGAGCATTGTTACTTGTTATTTTTACGGCTCTGCCTGGTTTTGTTGTTGTTGCCTTTTTGCGATTGCAGGAAAACTTTTTCTTATTTATTATTCGAAACGTTAGCAACGGGCGGGCGCAGCAAAACACACAACATTGAAAAATGAGCGAGCGCAGCAGCAGCAGCAGTGCAAAAAAAAAATACAAGAGCAACAACACAACAACAACAACAACAATAGCAAGAAAAAGAGTCACACGAGTGCGAGAGAGCAAAGCACCAAAGACCCGAAGACGAAGATGTTTGCCCGAGACGAAACGAAGGCACGACTTCGCTACTGTTGTTGTTGTTGTTCCTGTTGTTGTTGTCTCTGATTGTAGCTGCTGGTGGGAAGCAGCGAAGACGATGACGCCTGTTTAGTAGGTCAGTAGTGGTGGCCTTTGTTGTTGTTATTATTGCTGCTCCGCCTGCTGTGACTGTTGCTGCTGCTGCTGCTGCTGCTGCGTTTCGTGTTTGAACAAAAAGTGCGTTTTTGCCAAGCATAATTTACACAGCTTGCCAGCTGTTTCCGACGCGAATCGAAAATTAAATTAATTGTGTAAATTATCTAACTCAAAATTATGGTTTATGGTTTAACTTAAACACCGTTTGCTGTAACTTCAAAATGCATTTTTGGTTAATTGAGTGATGCCTATGAAAAAATTGTTTGGTTTTTATGAACAAATACACAAATACATATGCATGCATAGCTCATTGACTAAATCTCTCTCTCCTCGCAAGTCAATGACTTTCGCACAGAGGAAGAGAGAGAGAGAAAGAGAGAGAGGGGGAAGAGAGTCCAATATCGCCTGCAGTTAAAGTCAAAGTTTAGCCACACAAAATGCATGTTGGAATAGCCACAAGACTTAAATGATTGACAGCTTCGAGATCCGCTAAATGGGTGTGGGTTTGAGTATGGGTGGTGGGTGGTTTTTCGACTCCATTTCTCCATTTCAATTACGTTTTTCCTTTTCACATTTCTTTCGCCACATTTTTGTTGAATTTTTGACAAATTTATAGCGCATTTTTTTGCTAATTGTTATTTTATGTAACAAAGTAAATATATATTTGTAAAAACCTTATAATAACTAACGTAGATATGTATGTAAAGAGACAGTTATTATTTATTTATTTATTTAATAACAACTAAAGTCAGGCGACAAAAAGATACAAAAAGTAAAAAAGATAAGTTAAATTAAATTACAAATAAAATTTAAAATTTAATTTAATTTATGAAAATTGGAAATATTTATAAGATTTCCGGGTGTATATAAATGCAAAATGGCGCAACAATTGTTGCATGGATTATGTATATTTATATAAATCTAAACCTTATTCTTATTACACGCTTGATAAAATTACAAAATACCAGAAGATAGCTACGAAGACAATAACTTGAGATTAAAAATACAATTTAAATATCATGTCCAAAATACAATAAATTAATTATATAATATATATATATATAATATATATATTAATTTATAATTATTGCTACATTGTTTCTTAGTTTCTTTAATTTCCAATTATAATAAAGGGTATCTCATTGTTGAGTAAATAAGTAAATAAATGTTTAGCAAACACAATGATTTCAATGATATGGATGTGTGTGTGAGTGTGTGTTTTGGTGTGTGAATCCACACTCCATTATATATTTGGGTTAAAGTGAAAGTGCAGAATTAATAATAATAATAACACACGGCTGAGCTACCTTTGAATTCTGAAGCGTACTCAAGAAGCTTGATAAATGCAATTTAATTTTTACTTGTCAGTTGCAAAAAATTGCGTTCCAATCCAGCAATCAGCTAAATTACTGTTATTATGAATTAAAAATATTTTTGAATGTAGAACACTTGAAGGCATTTGATGGCATTTGATATTAAGGTATATTTTCTCAAGGTGTTGATAAGTTATGACTCAAAAGAAACAATTTTTTGGATTGTCAAATTAAAACGTATGAAAATGAAAACACTTCTTTTTGTTTTTAATTTGGGTAAGCTTTTTTTTAAATTTATTTATGATTTATGTGTATAGTACTTAAACTTTCCGGCCAATGAATGTAATTAAAGAAAAGATGTGAAGTTACACAAATGATCAATTCGCATAAAACTGATCACAACTCGTTTTCTATCGCTAAACAGGTGGAGTGGTTTTTAATGCGACACTACAACGCCAACAACAAAAACAACAACCAAAGCAACAACAACGACAACGACAATATTGTCTCGAAGACGCCAAAATGTCTAGAGCTAAAAGCACAGCAAAGATTCTGGCTTTAGAGCTTGAACGAGATGAAAGTGCGCGACTGGTTTATTGGATTGCTTCCCATGCAACCTATGCGACTGCAACTCAACTCAAGTTTATTAGCGTCATCGTTGTGTGGTGGACAGACAGACTGACTGACTGACATACAGATAATATGTTATAAATTTTAGCAAATAGACAAATAAATGTTCTACTTTCACCAGTGCAATCGGCAAAAGCAGACGCATGATAACCAACCACAAAGAGAAATTACTCGAGCATGGAAAGTACAACTGTTTAATAATTGTAGTATTAATGCAATATAAATATGACTATTTTTGATATTTTGATTTTAATAAAGTTGAAATTCAAATTATAACCGAAAACATTTGAATGGCTAGCAAATCACTGAGTTTTATGCGCATATCAGTTAGCTTTATGTTTTGTCACAACACATATCGATCAATAGTTTTGCTTGTGAAATGAATCGTTATATCGAGTAAATTGTTCGCAAAGTAAGAAAACATTTTTGTTGTGTTATAGAAAATTTGCTTGTCAATCCGGAATTCGATAATTATTTTGATTGGACTAATTCTGATTTTGCTGAAATTCATATTATAACCGAAAACATTTGAATGGCTAACAATTCACTAAGTGCTATGTTCGTATCAGTTAGCTTTCTGTTGTATTTCCACACATATCTACCGATAGTTTGGCTTGTGAAATGTATCGTATTATCGATATAAAATTGTTCGCAAAGAAAACAAATTCATTTTAATTATTTTTAAATTAAATGGAGTTATTTGAGCAAATGGATATGGAAAACGAACGTGTGCTGAAATTGATATTCCCGAATGGCATACCAGGTTAGTACTGACAGCAATATAGAACATTTTCAGCTGTCAATAACAATGTTGTTTTTTGTTTGGTAGAAAATTTGCGTGGCAATCCGGAACTCGATAATTATTTGGCCAAATTGGGCACCTGCAAAGTGGATCAACTGAAGAAGGAGCAAACTCGCCTGGCCGACGAGACGAAACGCATATTGGAGCAGACTCAGGAGCTGGCCATTTCCAATTACAAGACGTTCATCACAACCGCCGAGAACTCGCGTTCGATCTTCAATGAGTTCCAGAAAGCGGAGGAGCAGGTGGACACGCTGATTGGCAAACTGCCAGCGTTCAGTAGCAAATGCGAGCAGTTTCTGCAACATTCCGCCGAGTTGAACGAACAGCGTCGCCTGAACAGCACAACACTCCATAAGAATGCCCAGTTGCTGGAGATTCTGGAGTTGCCGCAGTTGATGGAGCGCTGCATACGCGAGGCACGTTACGAGGAGGCACTCGAGCTGGCCAGCTATGTGCAGCGACTGGGCCAGCATCAGGGACACCTCATACCCGTCGTGAATGTGGGTGGTAATCATTTATTTGTTCTTTGACAATTCTTTTCTAATTCCTCACCCAATTGCAGAGCATTGTTCGCTCAGTGGAGGCCTTGTGGCATACGATGCTTGTGCAGCTTGTGGCGCAGTTGCGCATGGATCTGCAGCTGCCCAAGTGTCTGCAGATTGTCGGCTATCTGCGTCGCATGCAGGCCTTTGGCGACAACGAGCTGAAATTGAAGTTTTTGCAGGCGCGCGACGCTTGGCTAACATCCTGCCTGGAAGGGATTCCCACAGTTGATGGTTGGCTAAAAAAAGGGCATATATATAGATAAAGTATTTATATAGTTTATCTCCTACGTAGCTCAGCAGCATCTGACCAAAACGATTGAAATAACGCGCATCAATCTGTTCAACATTATAACACAATATCGAGCCATATTTCCGGATGGCGAACAAGCTGTTGGCAAGTCCAGCAATTTGAAGTCACTGCAGGGCGTCAGTTGCAATGGTGATCGCCTGTTCCAAGCCTGGCTGCATAATAAGGTAAGCTGAAAGCTTTATCCAAGATTATGCATAAATTGTATTCCTTTTGCCTTGCAGATTAATGCCTTTCTGTTGACGCTGGAGGCGGATCTGCAGCGTGGCGTGAGCTCCATTGAAACCGTGCTGGGCCAGTGCATGTACTTTGGCCTCTCCTTTAGTCGTGTTGGTGCTGATTTTCGTGCTCTGATTGCGCCCATCTTTGTGCGTGTGGTGAGCCAGAAATTCGAGACAAGCATTAGCCATGTGAATCAAAACTTTGGGCAGGAGTTGGATAAATTTACGCTGATCAATAAGGTCAGCTTGCATACGCGCAAGCATCTCGATGCAGCAGCGATGAGCACTGATCCGGACTTGGAATCGTATGCGCCGCCAGAAACATTACTGGATTTTTATCCACTTGCCGTGCTCTGCAATGGCTATTTGAATGCTTTGAATGAGTTGCGTTTGTGTGCCCCGTTTGCGGTGGCCACCGATGTGACGGGCTGCCTGCAGAAGTCACTGCAGTTGGTGGCTCAACGGGTCCTCGCCTTCTATCGCCAGGAGCAGCAGGCTTTCACGGGCAATGAACGGGAGACGTTTGTCAAATTGTGCTCTTGCCTTGCGTACGATCTGGTGCCATATGTCCAGCGATGCATTCACGGTATCTTTCCGCCCCAGTTGATTACCGTGCATCTGGGCATTAGTTTGCTTCAGTTGGAGCAACAGCAGCTCACCTTCTTGCAGCAGACACAGATCTTGGAACCACTCAAACATCTGCTACCAACTAAAGTTCTTATTCATACGACGTTGCCAGCTGTGTCCACGACGGATCCAACTAATGCGCCGATTACAGCTGAAGGTTAAACCGGATTCCAGTTGTTTGTAATTTTTGTTGTTTATGATTAATTTTGTAAATACCAAAGACTACAGAGATTGCCTTGCCTTGAAGCATTTATATCTCTAGTCTCTGATAAAACTTAACCAGGTGCCAGTTGCTAAAGGGCGGCATTTCCGATTCCATGATGTATAAATGTATATTTAAAAATGTGCTGATAACCCGACTATGAAACTTTCGTTATTTTTTCTTTGCCAAAACATGTTAATAGCATTTTCTTTACTCCATTATACTATTAAAGTATTTAATATATTCTATTCTCAGCCTGCTGTTTATAATTTAACGTGTAAGTCTTCGACAATCGAATGCCTGATCAGCAAAATATATTTCTATTAATAGCTCTTCTTCATTTGATGCGTTGTATTACCTTAAATTTCATTATATAGATTTAATAAATGTTAAATAAATATAACTTATTAAAAATATCGCTAATTAATTATAATTTATAGTTTCAAAAATATTGTGCAATCTTGGTTTAGTAAGGTAATGTTGGGTAAATTTTATTTGTTTACCGTGCATCTGGGCATTAGTTTGCTTCAGTTGGAGCAACAGCAGCTCACCTTCTTGCAGCAGACACAGATCTTGGAACCACTCAAACATCTGCTACCAACTAAAGTTCTTATTCATACGACGTTGCCAGCTGTGTCCACGACGGATCCAACTAATGCGCCGATTACAGCTGAAGGTTAAACCGGATTCCAGTTGTTTGTAATTTTTGTTGTTTATGATTAATTTTGTAAATACCAAAGACTACAGAGATTGCCTTGCCTTGAAGCATTTATATCTCTAGTCTCTGATAAAACTTAACCAGGTGCCAGTTGCTAAAGGGCGGCATTTCCGATTCCATGATGTATAAATGTATATTTAAAAATGTGCTGATAACCCGACTATGAAACTTTCGTTATTTTTTCTTTGCCAAAACATGTTAATAGCATTTTCTTTACTCCATTATACTATTAAAGTATTTAATATATTCTATTCTCAGCCTGCTGTTTATAATTTAACGTGTAAGTCTTCGACAATCGAATGCCTGATCAGCAAAATATATTTCTATTAATAGCTCTTCTTCATTTGATGCGTTGTATTACCTTAAATTTCATTATATAGATTTAATAAATGTTAAATAAATATAACTTATTAAAAATATCGCTAATTAATTATAATTTATAGTTTCAAAAATATTGTGCAATCTTGGTTTAGTAAGGTAATGTTGGGTAAATTTTATTTGTTTATCAATAATCATGAGATATATCTGTAGAAGGAACAATCGGATTACGAAGAGAAATAACTTTATTCCAGTAAGGGATTATACCAACCAAGATTATGGCTCCATTAGTAATAATAAGTCGAAGGATAAGTTACTGTACTGTACTGTCCGGACAAAACTCCCTAAATATATATATATATATGTATTATACTCCTAACAATCGGTTAGTATTTGAGGTTTATAGTTGAATTTTGATAACGGCAGGATGAATCGCAGTCGGCAAACCACTGTTAACTCGTGCTTGAATCATTTTACTAAGGCTTTTTCATATGAACAGGGTATTACTACATATACAATATTAAACTTCTTGGAAAGGCGAGTTAATAATCTATAATATAATATATGCACAGATACCACTATATATGGCTAATTTTATTTTGTTAACATATTTATTAAAAATCAACTGTTTTTTTAAAGAGGTGATTAAACTTAGTTTCCCTTACCTTTATCAGTTAAGTTACTACACCTTGGCTAAAGTAGATACATATATTATTACCCATGCCATAGTTGGCTTAATGTTTGCTGCAACCTCTGTGGAAATTTGTATTTTGATGAGGATACTGCCCAGTTTACAAGCGACTGAACATGCAATTGGGCACAAAGGCCAGGGGTTTTTTTCTTTCTATTCCGTAGGACCATGTGGAGAAGGCTTACACGAGTGCAATAATATTTTTACGCCAATGCCCAATGCGAACAATCAAAAACGCGGCCCAACTTTGGTTGTGCAACAGCCAAAGCTGAAAAGGGTGTGTGTGTGGGTGGTGGGTGGTAGCTAGTTGATGCGCGTCGACACATGGCGGGACAGGATTGAGTGCGGTTTATAGGGAACGTGGAGCGCAATTTAGGTGCCTGGTTGCCTCGACCTCGATCCGCGGAACGTTTATAAGCAATTTCGCATAGGATGACTAAATTTTGAAGAGAAAAAGCCGTGCGAGTATTTTTCTTTGTTGTTGCGTTCTCGCCCGAATCCTGAGTGCAGTGTGCTGAAAATTGGAAAACATGGCAACTGATGAATACAAGGACATGGACATCGACATGGACATCGCGACGCGGCTGTGGATGCGTATGTGGATGTGGATGAGGTGAATGTCAATTTTTCGATGTGGAGGATGTGAACGCGACTGCGGCTTAGCGTTGAATGTCAGGAGGCCCGGGTCCGGGACCTGGTCCGGGACCTGGTCCGGGTCCGGGTCTGGGTCTGGGCCCGGGCCAGCCGGACGCATTTTGACCACGGCCTTTGTGGGTGCGGACGTTTTCTGTATTTTTAAGTCCACCACTAAATACAAACGAAAGCACTCAAGCACAAGTTGGTCACGATTGCCAGCTAACCGCTTGGGCAACGGACAGCCGGGCAACTGGGCAACCGGGCAACGTGTAACGGTAACAGACAACAGGGCCACCTTTTTGTTTTTCTGGGGCTGCAGCAACGGGAACAACAAAATGCGGCCTACTGCCGTCCAAAATGGAAGTTGGGCATTTTGATTGCGAATCGAAATAGATTTTGCGGTATTTTGTGAAAAGCAGTGCGAAACGAGCTGTGAATGCCTGTGTGTGTGTGCGTGTGTGTGTGTGTGTGTGTGTGTGTGTGTGTGCTCATTTGTTACTTTGACGCACTGTGGACAACATTGCGTATACGCGTTTTGTTCGTTTATTGATTGATTGAACTAGAAGGCATTTTACACGCAACACGGCTTCGTTTTTGAAAATCATTCGTTTACTTTGGCAATTTCAATTGCCTCCAGTGCCTCTCAGTCTTTCAAATTTGCTAACTGGTTTCGATATTCCTTTTTCATTACTGTTAACCCTAAAGTGCCGACTTTTTGCCAACTTTAAATTGGAAGCCAATATGTGATCAGCTGTGGCTATTTTATTCTACCAAGTCTTACATAAAAATCCATATGCAATAGAAGTATTTAAAAATATCATTTCGGAAAGATCAGCTTTCGCACTTGATTAACTCGGCTTGGTTGTCGGCATTGGGGGCAATTCTCTTGCTGCTCCAGCCAATGGACAATGCAATTCTTGCCATAGATGTGGCCACAGGGCAGACAGACGAGACGATGTTTACCAAGGAGACTCGTTTTGGCGAGGCATACCGTACAGGTTTTACGATACGAGTCTTTGTGCATCTCCTCCAATCTGTCCTGCAGGGATTTTATGGTTTGCATACGTTTTTCCATTTCCGAAGTTATCTTGGTCTGCTTTATGCTTAGCTTGATGCCAATATCTATTGTGTTATTCAAATTTGCCTCAAAGAACTGCGTTGGGTCTTGCTCATCATCAGTTTGCTTATATGTCTGCTCAGTGAGAGCCCTCAATTCGTCAAAAAGTTGATCTTTCTCCTTGATTAGAGTTTCCAAATTAGCTATGTGATCTATATTTTGCTGAGCGAAAGTTGGCCTCTTACGGGTCTGTTTGGCAGTTCGACATTTGCCCATTTTCTATGTCGATAAGGCCTTGTAAATATTTCTTATTTATTTTAAAATATTTAGAATATACGTACCAAGTGCTGTGAATGTCTCGAATAAGGAATTGAAACTAAATATTTGCTCCGCATTTTGCTAACTAATAAACTAAGTTGTCATACAAAAATTCGAAGCCGCCTGCGACATTTTTAATTGTGAGAATATTTTATTTGAAACAATTAAACAACTTCTGGAGATGTAATTGGTAAAAAGTTAGCAATATAACAATTTTTGTCCATCTGACTGTCTATTTATATACAAGTCATTCTAAATAACTTTAAGTGAGATATTTAATAAAGTGTGGACTTATTTAGAAAATCAATAGAAAATCTCATAACTAGAAAGTTACAGGTAAAATACATTTAATTTATAGCTATTTTGGTAGGTGTTTATAATATATTAAATAAATGAGTACACAAAAATACGATTCTTTGCGAATTCTCAAAATAGGCTCAGTTTTATTTTAGCTCAAATAGTATCCAATTTCTACACCTGAAAGAAAAAGGCGTTAAGCGACCATGCCCCTTTCGACAGTCTAAATCCCTGTTCAGCACTTTGCTGTTATTAACTATTGGGAGTGTCGTTATAAATGCATTCAGCATATGATTGGATTATAGTTCATTCTACTTAAAATTAAATTAAACGGCACTTTTGCAAAAATAATAAATAATAAATATCTGAAGAAAGCAAATATATGTAAATAAAAAGAATATTTAATACGAACATGCTTAGCGGGTACTGAAACTGCAACTGCAAAAATACGTGAAAATAGACAAAGAAACCCTTCAATGGGTTAGAATGACACCCTGCTTTGTCTGCACAGCGGGTTGAACATTGTTAGCTATGTATATAAGGCTAGGATTCAAGACTGTTCGACTTTACACCTCGACTCATTTGAGCTCATTTGAATTTACAACTCGACTCGGCGGTTTATTATTATAAGTATATTGAAAGTAATAAAAATGATATAGATTAGATCATAATATGTGTGTGTGAATGACAATGAATTATTCCGCAAGGCGGATTATTTTGGAGCAGGTTTCTGTACAATCTTCCAAACGGTGCTTAATATTAGTAAGGAATACCGCAAACTTCTTGCGTTCCTCTTTCAATTTGTGCTCCAAGGTTTTTATGGTTAATTCGTTTTTCATTATTATTAAATCCCTTGCATCATCATCATCATCAGCAGCAGCGTCTGTGCTTGTTGGGTCTTCGTCCAAGCGTACATTCTTCTCTTTGAGGATATCATCAGCGTTGAGCTCCATGTTTTGTTGAGCTAGAGTTGGTCTCTTGCAAGTCTGTTTGAGAGGTCGAGCTCGCCTTTTTCCGATTTTCTATAACGATAAGATCTTGCAGCATTTATTTTTTATATTTTAGTTTAAATAATGTTGGAGAAATGCTTACCTAGCTGTGAACGCCACAAAAAATGTATTTGAAATGAAATATTTGCTCAGCATTTTATCAGTTGGTAAACTAAGTTGTCATAAAATTCAATGCCTACTACTACTTTACATTTGAGTCCTTAATTGTGAAGCATTTTGTAAATGGCATATGGGAAAGTTATCGATTTACCAGCACAAAACATTTTCTAGTATTTTATAAAGATGATAAGAGTATTTAAATTGAAATAATACAAACGATATGTGTGTCTTTATTTTACGCTCATTCGCCGCTTGTGCGATTTGCACCACTCCCTGTAATGGCTGGCTGTGTGCCTGCTAATTTATCGGGATAATTGCCAAATGAGCAAATGGGCAGATGGGTAGTTTTATTGGACACACGGCTCAGCAATGATGACGCAAAGGGCACAGACAACTGTCTGTCTAGGCCGGGCAATGAGGGGATATATTTATATATATATATATATAAATATATATGTATGTATTTATCACATACATACATTTTGCTGCGCTTCTTATATTTTAATTGTAATTTATAAATTGAATTACACATTGGCTGAGAGGGGAATTGATGAGACTCCCTTTTGAGTTTATTTTGGTCAGTGGTGTCTCTGTGGCGTCTCAGGGCTGAATTGAATTTAGTACTTAGCGCCGTTAAGTGCGGCAAGCGCTTCTGGGCTTTGAAAGGGAAACACACACACACCTTGCTTTCCTTTTTCATGGAGATCGATTTAGTAGATTCAATTTGGATACATTTACTTGTACGGCACAATATGCAAAATTATTGCCACAACGCATTGAATTCTGGCAGCGATGAGAACTTTGTTTTTTTTTTTATTTATTCTTTTTTGGTGCTGCTCAACTAGTTGGAAAATACCCAGGGAGTTGGATTTCAATAAGGGGGGAATGGGATGTGTCTTGTGTGTTGTGTGTGTGTGTGTGTGTGTGTGTGTGTGCGGTAGCTGGAACCTCGCTGTATATGTAAATTCGCATACAAATCACTTGCGTGCTCGCCAAATGCCCTTAGGGGAATCCTTTAGTTATCCTTTAGCGATTTTTCAAATAAACACGCAACAATTTTTTGTTGTTTTGTTGAGCTTTTTTTTTTTTTTTGGTTACTTTGCCTGCGGCTGGAAAGTTTGACGCGCATCTTGTCAGAGAAAATAACCAAAGTATCTGATTTCCTCAAACTCGTTTACTCGGTTTTTTTTCCCAGCTGTCTGGGGAAATTGATAAATTCTATTTTACTTTTTTTTATGTATTTATTTTTTGGGCTTTTGTGCCACTGATTTGGGTTTATTGTCGATGCCGCGTGGTGCACTGATATGTATATGTATGGCGACAATGCCAATGTGCGCCTCTAGGACATTCAAAGTGACATGTGCGAGCCTCGTCTGCCAGTTCTCGTTATGGCCAGGCTAATGTTGTATGCCCCAGTAATGGTCGTTCCCATGCCGCGGGCTAAATTCGCGTGACTTTGACAGAATTTGTCAAAAATGTTTGCGAGTTTTGCCTGATTAGCTTTTAGCGAGTTTGATAAAAAAGAAAATGCTGACACAGTGCATTAGATGAATTGGCTAAATCTATGTAATATATATACAGATGTACATACAAAAATAATATAATCGTATATACATATCATGTATTTCATTTCAATAAATTTCTGAATAAATATATTTGAGAGCTCAGTTGAAAATAATATTTAGAACAACAATAGCTAGTACTTAAGAACAAATATATATCATCCTAATACATATTATGTATTTGCTATAAATACAGCTCAGATAATTTTAAATATCTGAGGCAATGCAGCTTAGTGCTAAAAATAACAATAAAATGATTTTAAAGAATAATAAATAATTTATTCTCCAGGTAAAGTGTTTTGAAATGAAAGTGTCATACAAATTTTTGTTCTATTATTTGGGAATAAAACAGATAAATTTTCTTGTATTAGGAAGGACTCACCTGAAACACTTTATACACGAAATACCTATTTAAATTTTAAAAAAGGTTCGTTTAATTTGAACTGCTGAATCTTAAATCAGTTTTGAATATTTTTACCTCACATTGTTAAGAACACCTTCTTGATTTGTGTTGTGGTTCTTAATTTAAGCTTAAAATTTATAATTTACGTTAAATAGTTCTAGAGTTAAAAGTTTTAAAACAATGTTTCGTATTTGTTTTTTAAATTACTTGTGCTTTTTTTGTTTTTACCATTTGTAAGCATTCATTTCAATATTCAAGCAAAATTTGTTTTCTGCATTTCAGTTAGCGACTTAATTAGCGAATTTTCAGGTATCAGGTGTTGGGCGAAATGCAGACACAAAAGAAACTGCAATCAATATCCAAGTGCAACGTTCAGGAATGCCCGTCATTATGACAATGTCAACTGGCGCGGGTAGAATAGGGGGGGGGGGGGGGGGTGCACCCCTTGCTGTGTGAGAATCACACAGAAAAAAAGGTGCTACAAAGTTGAGAAAATTTTGCTACCCACTTGAATAATTCCCTTTCCTTATTTTACCATTTTTTTTCGCACAGCAGAGCTTTCTATTCCTGCCCCCGGCATACCCTGTACCCAATATAAATGGTTGGGGGGCATTTTAATCAAGCTGTGCAAATGTATGTGATATCGAAATCAACTTACACAGACTCGCTGAAATGTTCTAAGAAATCTATAGCTGCTTAATAACTGCAACTTGGCTGCTGGGTGAATTCGCATCGAGCAGTCTTACTTATATTTCTTCTACTTTTTTTTACAGTTTTCCCCTGTGTTATTTTTTATTTCTCAATTGTTATATTCTATATAAGTAAGTGTGTGTGTGTGTATATTATATTATTGCAACGCGAACCAATAACCATCGAGCGGACAGTGTGTTTCAGCTCGCCATTGGCTTGTCCTGGTCCTCATTCTGTGGCAACGGCTCAAATCCAGACTCTAAGCTCCATCTCCAGTCTCAGTTGCAGTCTCAACCTTTTTTCAGTTTTTTTTCTTTTTCTTTTTGTTTGCTGCCACTCTGTGTGTATCGGCTGCAAGTGTGAGAATCTGTGTGTGTGTGTGTGTGTGTGTGTGTGAATGGCCAGAGAGTGTGTGAGAATGTGTGTGGGTTGTGTGTGTGTGTGTGGTTGTACAATAGCTGACCGTTTGTTGCTGCTTCCTTTTGCTGACCCGATTCACCTGTCCGCCATGTTATTCTGTGAATTTTATAAGCCCCTCCCCCCTCTGCGAACCTCTTCTACGTCTTCTCAGTATTGTTGTTATGATAGTGAAGGTGCCAGCAAGTCGAGCCACAAACTTGGCTGGAGGCCCATCCCAAAATAAACCCACTTGCCACCCGCATGCCCCCAACCCTTCCGCTGAGGTCACCTGCCAGCGAAACCATTTTTTTACGATGCGCCTGGGTTTCTTTTCTCTTTTCTTTTTTGTTGCTGGCCAAGCAATATAATTTATTGAAGCTCTAGCATTTTTCAAAATGAAATTTTTTTCTAACGATGATTGAACGAACTGTGTGTGTGTGTGTGTGTGTGTGTGTGTGAGTCTGTCTCTGGGTGTGTGTACGTGTATAAGCTTGTATCTGTAGCTGTATCTGTATCTGTATCGTATATCCTATATCTGTATCTGTATCTGTATCTGTATCCCTGTTCGTGCTGGTCATTGTTACGAGTTGTGGGTTGCGCACGTTTTGGCCTGTCCATTGAACGCCATATTATTGGTCGATTGAAAAGTAAAACATTTTTTATTATTCGCACGTGTGCAGCCTCCCAGCTGTACCCAGTTACACACCCACACCCCCACCCACACACACATACACACACCATTTTATTACTAGAAAAAAATAAAAAAAATAAAAGAATACATTCGCTTGTAAGTTACATGGGTGTGGGTCGCTCTTTGGGTGGTTTAGTTGGGTCAGTTGACCCAGCCATCGCCCAACTGCCCAACTGCCCAACTGCCCAACCGCCCAACCGCCCAACCGCCCAACCGCCCACCTGTCGTTGTCCATAAAACTTTGGACTTAACTACCCTTAGGTGCGGTCTGCTCAGCCTTATGCTAGGTGAGCTCATGGCTTTTATGATACCCCTCACACACACTCGCACACACACTCGCACACACACTCGCACACACATTTATCGAGGAGGAGCGACTCACTTTT
The DNA here is from genome assembly GCA_035042055.1 of Drosophila macrothrix. Taxonomy (NCBI): domain Eukaryota; kingdom Metazoa; phylum Arthropoda; class Insecta; order Diptera; family Drosophilidae; genus Drosophila; species Drosophila macrothrix. Next base: position 1,292,414 of record JAWNLX010000604.1, read on the forward strand.
GTGCGCTCCTTCATATTTGATAAGCAAGTTTTTCTTTCTTCCTTTTTATTTATTTTTTTTGCCCTGTTCCTTCTTGCTTTTACTGTTGCACGCCATCAATATCCGTCGCTGCCTTGCTCTGTCTCTCTCTCTCTCTCTCTCTCTCTGCGTCTCTCCTCTCCACCCCTCTCGCTTGCACTCGCTCTTGCTGTGTGTTTGTAGCTGGCTCTTCCCTCTCTCTCGCTGTCGCTCTCCTTTTCGCTCTCTTTGTCTTTGTCTGTGCCTTTTCTTTTGGTTATAAAAATATTTCATTCAATTTTTTATTTGTGCCGACGGTGCTCGGTGGTGGTCTCGCTCTCGCTCTGTTCCACATGGGGGCAGCGATGGGGCGGGGGCCTTGGCTCCGTTTTAGGTGATTTTCTGTTTCGCTTGCGCTCGGTTTTTATGTCCAGCGATTTATTTGCCCAGCCAGCGGACCACATGGTTTCTCATTTTTTTCTCTATATTTTCCTTATTTTTTTTGTCTTGTGTTTTTTTTTTTTGCCAGCGGCCACAGGTCGGCGACGCCATTCCCTTTCCCATCCCCAATGCCACATCAACGTCGTCGTCATCCGTTTTCTTCGTTTTCGTCCCCGCGCCTCGTTGGCTTCAGCTTCAGCTTCATAATTTCTCGCCGTTCCTCTCACTCTCTCCCTCCCTCCCTCTCTCACTTGCTCTCTCTCTCTTGCTCTCTCTGTCTCTCTCTTGGTGTCTCTCTGTGTCGCTGCTGCATCTCAAGTCTGGGCCAAGTCATGGGTTGAGTGCCATGGGTCAAGCTCGACCGAAGTTAATTTCGTTTCTTCTTCTTCTGCTTCTCCTATTTATTTTTTTTCCTTTTCGCTCTTCGCCTGTTGGCCATGTATTTGTTTGCACTTTTATAACAATGTTAGCGGATTGGGTGGCATCCAGGCTGGGACAACGACCCACAGGGTCAGCCCCCTTCCCCCTCCCTTCCTGCACCCGCACCACCATCAACCTGGACACCCGCTGTTACTATTTCTGGTGGGGCGTTGAGTTTGTGGTTGCTGCTAAAATATGATGTCATGCTTTTTATAGTTCTCTGCATTGCTTCTAATATAGTAAGCAAGACGTGGACTATATATGAGTTCATCTATATGTCTGGGTATAAACTTTAACTTAATTATATGTATGTATAATAGTCGGTTTACACGGTTTGTGGCAGCCACAATGCTGCCATCTATTTTATTGCGTGTTTAATTTTTAGCGGTAAGACTGTAGCCAGAGACCAATCTGCCAATAAGCGCTTAGACATGTTGACTAGGGTATTTACACTATCCGGCAACTCAAAACTGTTGTTAAATTATCTGTATTTGAAATACAGAAAAAGGAAGAAAATAAAACAAATTTATGACGAACAGTGAATGGATGCAATAATTAGTTGCTTAAAGGGAGAATATTGGGTTTTCTAGCATTTCGATACGGGAATTGAGAGCTGAGGGGAGCTGAGCTACCTGAATTCAATCTGTAGTCAATCTTTTAAGGTTCGCCTTCCAGCAAACTGCTGCGTAGGTTAATTTCAACAGGGGAACACTCGAGCTAATTTATTTAAATTAATATGTTTATATATTCATAGTACAGATTATATTTATGCTTAAAATGAAAAGTTGCAAATTGGCAAACGTCTGGTTTTCGGTTGACGCGTCTTGCAACTGGCCATTCTAATTTATTCGCCTCGATGTTGCCAAATATCTCTGCTTAAGTGTTTACACACGAAGAAATTGTCTCTTGCGGAAGCGTTGCCAGGTGACAGGTGTTTACACGTATCTGGCACGGATTTTAGCGAATATTACAATACAGTGTATCCATTGTCAATAGCTTTTGTGTTGCATACGCTAAGGAGAATTGAGATAACATTTCTTAAATAGATATTAGAGTTATTTCCGATGCTGTGTCGCTTTTAGTACTTAACTAAATATTTGAAATACTTGCTACTTAGTTTATTAAGTTATTTATTTTTTTAGATTAACTTTTTTTTTATAATTAACATATGTGTTTTCGAGTTTGATCTGAATTGTTGCTAATTTATGAATTGTTAGACGAGAACTTATATGCCAAATTTGAAGTCTCTGGTTCTTGTAGTCTCTGAGATAGACATATAGCTAAATCGACTGGACTTTAATGCTGATCAAATGTGTATACTTAATGAGGTCTGACATGCTTTCGACAGCTTCATTCCACCCTTTTGCCAATTTTTAATGGATAAAGAATACAAAAAGAGTTTTTAAAACTCAACTGTACTCTAAGATTACAGATAAGTTCAAGAATCGATGGGAGTCTGGCAATTCCACAACAACAACAATAAAAGAAGGAAAACAAGTCCATCGAGTAACACATAAACATTTATATCATTGCCATTAAAAATGCTTTTGTTAATGCCTATGTGTGTCCGTGTTTGTGCCTGTGTCTGTAATTGGTGTTGCAGAAACATATTTGGCAATTTTGCCCTTGGCTAGTTTTGTTCAATTTATTTGAGCCATTAAAATTGTATGATAAACCGAGACCCATTAATTGTGTTGCTTAATTTTCGTTTTAACGCATTTTATCAAGC